>JAFIRS010000376.1:0-702500 GCA_018342105.1 Gonioctena quinquepunctata | reverse complement strand
ATCTAATTGCCGTTTAAAACTACTCCAGTGAATAAGTGTTAAACAGGGTGAGTCTCATGTTTGTTTTCCTGTATTTATGTTTATGGCAAAACCCAACTCATTAAAATGTGTATGTGTCTATAAAGTATGTCCATAGTTTTCAAGATCACCAAGTTTTCAAAAAAAGAATTATTGTTAGTCGTTTGCAGCACTTGATTGCAAGATTTCTTTTAGCAAAATTATTTCTATTGTGAAGCCCAGTGCAGGATTATCTGCCAATACGCTACATTAGTTTTCATTGTATGAATATTGTTGCCTATCATTCGTTCATAGACGATTGATAGAATTGTGTGACAATTTTTATTAAATATATAAATACATTCTTAACTTTTATGAGTGCATTATTATTTTATTAAATCATTGATTGGTTCGAATCTTTCTGAACGGTAGTACTTCCTGAATGAACAGCCCATGTTCCGGTATTGAAAGAAAGGATATTGATATTTGTAGACCGCTCCCTATATCATATCCGGTTCGACTATATTCAGATAGTCGATGCTTTTAATACTGTTTTTCCAACCTAACGAATAACGTCTGGTATTACAGGTGTGGTGGGTTAGTTCACAACACCCTGTAGCCCAGTTTATAACATTGGTGGTCAGGTGTGTGGTTTTCACAACACCCCGTAGTCCAGTCGTTTCAACATTGGTGTCAGGTGTGGGGTAATAATTAAGGAAGTACATTAACGCATATATGATATTTTCCACAGAAAAAAAGTGTCAAACAAAAATTTAATTTGAAATTTTTTTTTAATAAATATTTTATTTTTTATTTTTACAAATGAGTGTCAGTGGAAAAAAGACTAATTTGAACAGAAGTAAATGAGTAGAAAAATTGTGAAAATAGTTTAGTATAATATCGTTGTTATTTTGCAAAAACGATATTGGGAAAATAAATATATATAGCGTTTATATCGATCAAAAACTCAGGAAGTATTCGAAAAGGCAATTGAAGTTTTATTGTCAATCAATGGAGATTTTTATCAAAATAATTAAATCATGGAAACTCAGACAACAGTGCCGAGGGTTAGATATGAACCGCAAATTAGTATCACTTTGGATAATATTCCTTTTTATAATGGTACCACAGAAATCAAAGATTTTATTCGTGAAATTGAGGATTTGGCAGCTGTAGCAGAATGGACAGACAGTCAAATAAGTTCTATAGTTAGATTAAAATTGAAAGGAATAGCTAGATTATTTATTGAAGCAGAAGATAAATTACAAAATACCGACAACTGGCAATTAATTAAAAAGGAATTATTGAAGCAGTTTAGCAAATTGAAATTACCTGGAGAAGCACAAAAAGAATTTTTGAATTGTTATCAAGGAACGAATGAATCAGTTAGGAATTTTTTCATAAGATTAAAAATATGTGCATCAAAGATAAGGTACCTCACAGGAAATAATAGAATTGACAATGTATTAGAGCAAAAATACGAGCAGGATATTTTGGTTCAATTTGCCATTGGATTGTTAGATCCTGTTAGAAAAAAAGTTTTATCTGAAAGTCCTGTCAGTTTAGAAGAAGCCATCACATTAGCAGAAAAAGAAGAATTAATTGAGCAAATTACGAATACACCGAATATGAATTTCAGAACTTTCAATGCGAATATAATATTGTGCACACATTGTAACAGAAAAGGTCACACAGCAGGAGATTGTTATATGAAAAATTGCGTATGCCTAACATGTCAAGAATTCGGACATATGTCATATCGTTGTCCAAATAGAAATAGTTTTCAAAATAAGAATAAATATCAGGAAAATGGTTTCCAACTACGCTAAAGGAAAACGATTTAAAAAATATGGAAAAATGAATAAATATAGAAAAGAATTTTCTAACAATTCGAAAGAAAATAGATTTCAATCTCATAGAAGCAGGAATGAACGAGGACATACAGGAAATGGTTATCGAAATTTTAGGAGAATAAATTACAGACAGCAAACAGGAAATAGTTATGGAAATGACAGAAAATGGAAAAAATATGGAAAAAGGTCAAAATATAACAGGAATTTAAATGGAATGGCAGCTTTCAACAAGCCCCAGATGAAGGCTGCAAGAAAAAACTATTTAAATAGTGAGAGGCAAGAGGAAAATATACTAATCGACGATGAACAGAAAAAAATAATTAGTTTGGAAGTAGCAGGAATTTTGAGGCATATATCCATAGATATGAGATCCCAAGTGTCAGTGGTTCATATAAATATTGTCAGAGGTATGAAAAAATCAAATTATGATTTGCCGTATCACCTCAGAAAAAGACAAGGAAATTTCACTCATTATATTGGCTCGGTTATATTGCCAATCAAGGTAAAGGAAGGAAAAATTATTGAACATGAATTCTTAATAGTTGAAAATGATCATCGAGTTGAAATAACCTGGGATTAGATTTTTTACGAAAATATAAGTGCAAATTGATTGGAGCAAAAATCAAATTTATAAAAAAAAATGAAGAATATGCCAAACGAATCGGGATGACGAACAGAGGAAGTTGCAAAATAGATTTGAAGAAGTAGAAAAACGATTGAGAGATGTCACGATCAGGATGAAGATTGGATGAATTCTGTAGAAAAACTAGAATTGAAGAGGGAGGGCCCGCCCAAATCAATCCGCGAAGTATTCTTAAACAGAGTTTCATGCCATGAAACGAGACGTACAACTTCGAATCGAATAGAGATATCAGGGACCGGTGATTTAATTGTGACACCAGGTTTAGAAAAAACAGTTTCAAAGATGTCAGCGACTGGTGATTTAAAGGAGACGCTAGTCTGCAAAGAAATAGTTGAAATTGAAGAATATGGAAAATCGTCTGGAACAAGAGAAAAGCGAAACATGCGTTTAAACGAGCAACAAGAGAGAAGAGATGAATTTAGAAAAGTGCCACATATGGAAAATGGAAAAACCGACGCACCCTGTACATTAGGACCGATAGTCACACGTGACAGTCGACAAGTGGGAATGCATACGTATAGGTACGAGCATTTCCTGCCTAAAGAAACGGAGAGATGTAACGGAACATTGCCCATACAGCACTACAGCGAGGATGAAGAAAATTATAGTCAGAAAATGGAAAAAGTTGGTATGAAAGCTTTTGAAAGTGAAAATATTCCCGAAAGTAGCCAGACATATTCAGGAAGAACGGAAATTGCAACAGTTAATGCATCAAGGAATCAAGGGAAGGTGATCGATGTAAAAAATAGGAAATCATTGGAAGATAGTTTTAGAGATAGATACGAATCACCACGGGAGATGCTCTATCCACCAGGAAGTTGGAATCTGCCAAGCACCTAGGAATAACAGTCGCCAAAGATAAGATTTTTTCTACAGTCGTAAATCACAAGGATGAAAATGTCTTGCCTAAGGACAAAATTCTACCGCCCAGATTTTTGAATGTATGTAAAGGTCAAGCAAAAAGTATAGTGAACTCCAAGATACGAAATTACTGAGTATTGCAGAAAATGGATTTGTAACCCCGAGAAAACGAAGCATAGGAGAAGATTTTAATATGGATACGAAAGTAAAGAAAGAAATAAACCCCGAAGTGAAAAAGATTAGAACTTTAGCCAGACAAAACGGAAAATCTAATTTAAAAAAAAAACATCGCACGTTAATTTTGAAAACCAACCCGTGGGAGAAACAGAGAGTCAAATAATAAACGCTGATCGATTCAACAAGTATATGAATGGAAGCGTTCGACAAGCGAACAAGAAAATTAGGTAAAAATAGATCAAGTTTTAGTTCAAACTCAAGAAAATAGGCCAGATGAATTACCAATAGTTAATGCCGAAAATATAGGAAAATGTCAGCCAAAGGAAATGTCCAAAGAAAATGAAGAAAACATTTCTGAAAATAAATTCCCCCTTACACAACCCATGACACGCGGCACTGTTCAAATGACACCCATGAAAAATTTGGTTCAATCAGTTAAATCTCATTAAACGAGAAAATTTTCAGTATGCACCAGAATGTAGGAACGTATATATAGTATGGTAAATTTTATAGTTTTAGCAGACTGCAAAAAGACGCAGAAACAATTAAAAAATCCCTGAAGGTTAATTTGCCAAAACATATTTATAGCTACGAGGAATTTGTAAAAATTGGAATGAATAATAATACGAAATGCCCCGATACTTTAATGAAAAAACGGGACTAAATTGATTGTATCATAGTACGGGAACAAACTGAAAAAAAATATATAAGGAATCAACGCAAACGGGAAACGCAAACAGAGACAATTTTATCAAGTGTTTTGATGTAAAATAATGACAGTAAATTCCCGGAAAATTCAAGCAAAGCTATTTTGAGACGGATATAGTTCATTACAGGTCATAGAAAAAACGAAGAATGGTCGACAGAACTAGAATGAAACACTGTACGGATTACAGGCTATAAAAACCACAAACGCGATATGTTATGAAAATTAATGCAAATAGAAACAGTTATAGAATATCGAATCGCCGAGTTACATAATACAGAGAAATAATATAATCACGATTTTCGGAAAATGTGTTTACGGATTTGTAGAATATTCACACTAGAACATCGCGACGTTTACAATTGTACAGTACCTAAGTAAAAATATTGATAAAATTTACTAACCGCGCATATATGGAAGGTTTTGATAGGAATATCGTGGACTATTATTGTTGAAACCCAAGAAAATATCTCTGAAAAGATAGCCGTGGACAATCCAGCATGGCGAAGCGGAATGATGAGACCAGCAGATTCTAGAGCATTGCGAATTCACAGTGTGGTTTGAGTTCAAGCACTCCGCACAGAATACCTTAACCACCATTCACAAAACAAATCACCTGTGTTAATGGTACCGCACAAATAGGAGTCCCAGGAACGAAGATTTTTAAACGAATGAATTACCACCGTTTGACCTCCGAAACCGAATACCATTTACGACATTATGCACTTGCCACCGAACCAGAAAACACAGGCCGTGTTATCTGTCTAGTTCCGATACCGACTAATTATCACGGATTACTGGCTCGAAAATCGTATGGACGGCCCTACAATCCCCAAAAGCCAGATGGTTAGAGAAGATAAATAAGGAACAAATCGTCCCGTATCGCTGCTACGTACCCTTACCCAGCGGCGTAGCAGGAAAAATTCCCAGAGGATCCAACTGATAGAGTTAAATTGATGCCCACCGGAATAGAAGTGAGAAAATCCCCTCGTTGAAGAAGGCGAGTACATACCCTTACAGTATGGAAATTACCCCATGGAAGAAAAAGACTTTATTGTGTGTTTGCATGATTATTTGCATGTTATTTTTAAGAAAATTAGAATTAAGTACTGAGCCGTGAGGTTAATAAATTTGGGGATAGATTATAATTATCCTCTAGAAGATGTAAACAGTAATCTATTGTAATTGTCAAAGCAAGACTTATAAAATTTGTCGCTAGAATAGGATTACATTTCAGAAAGTTAAAACATTTTGCTTATTGTAGGTGAAAGAGTTGTTATTCGAAAAAAATTTGAGTTTGTCAAAATTTTTTGTTTGAGGGTTGGGTCGAAATGTTACGCCCTGTAATTACAGAAATGCATTTAAAGATAATTACCAAGACGTAACCATTGTATACCGAATGCTTAAATGACTCATCTAGGAGAGCAAAACAAAGTTTATTGATTGCTACCCGTTACAGTCACAGCAGATAAGGAAGTCAGTTTAAATAATTACCAAAACCCCCGTCCAAAGTCGATAACACAAACAGGGCCATTAAAAAAAGCGATAATGCGAGGTGTCACCACACCGCATCATTAAAAAGTAAACAAACTCGTAATTCACCCGGGGATCGACCCGTCTAGACGCCATAAATTCACCGCGTATGACAGAAACAAAACAACACATTAATTATTTTTATTACGACCAGTTGAAGATAATTATAATCGCTAGGCGCGGTTAGACAAATTATCACGTGATCCGATGAAGGGTTATAAAAGCGTGAGTTTCATATCAACAAGGGCATTCGAGGTTCGACAGTGAACTAGAAACATGTCATCCTCAAAAGTTAGGTTAAAAAGTTAGTCGAACTACAGTATCGTACAATAATAATGAGAGTTTCCCAATCAGTGTAGTGAACTTCAGCAAACATAGAAACTCAGCCAATTCAAATCAAGTATTGAAACTCTTAGTAAAAACACGAGTGAACAGTAAAGTTTTCCACAATCTGCCTATTTTCGACAAGCTTCCAAAACAGAGATAATAACGGGATTCCGCAATTTCAATGGTTCACTATCACTTAGAAAAACCTTATCTGTATACGAATATACCGGACGAATTAATTAGAATAACCGATTGACGCGGGAGAAAACGAACTGATAATAATAAATTCCAATCTAATTGCCGTTTAAAACTACTCCAGTGAATAAGTGTTAAACAGGGTGAGTCTCATGTTTGTTTTTCTGTATTTATGTTTATGGCAAAACCCAACCCATTAAAATGTGTATGTGTCTATAAAGTATGTCCATAGTTTTCAAGATCACCAAGTTTTCAAAAAAAGAATTATTGTTAGTCGTTTGCAGCACTTGATTGCAAGATTTCTTTTAGCAAAATTATTTCTATTGTGAAGCCCAGTGCAGGATTATCTGCCAATACGCTACATTAGTTTTCATTGTATGAATATTGTTGCCTATCATTCGTTCATAGACGATTGATAGAATTGTGTGACAATTTTTATTAAATATATAAATACATTCTTAACTTTTATGAGTGCATTATTATTTTATTAAATCATTGATTGGTTCGAATCTTTCTGAACGGTAGTACTTCCTGAATAAACAGCCCATGTTCCGGTATTGAAAGAAAGGATATTGATATTTGTAGACCGCTCCCTATATCATATCCGGTTCGACTATATTCAGATAGTCGATGCTTTTAATACTGTTTTTCCAACCTAACGAATAACGTCTGGTATTACAGGTGTGGTGGGTTAGTTCACAACACCCTGTAGCCCAGTTTATAACATTGGTGGTCAGGTGTGTGGTTTTCACAACACCCCGTAGTCCAGTCGTTTCAACACGACCACGAGAACCCCCACATACCAATTTTGATTCGAATCGGACCATAATCACAAAACTCGTCCGCCATCTTGGAGCCGTCATTTTGAGTTATCAAATTTTGGCAACAAAATTCATAATCTCCGATCCCGAAAACCCCCACATACCAATTTTGAATGGAATCGGATCATAATTACAAATCTCGTACGCCATCTTGGAGCCACCATTTTGTTTTTTTCTCTAACAAAAATTCCATGATGCATTGTCACCGGAATCACGTATACCTGAAAATTTCAAATTATTCAGACGACTAAAAGTTGGGCAAAATTAACTTGTAGGATTTGACCCTAACGAACGAACTAACAAGTGAAACTAAATGAAAGCTTGTAAACAAAAATTTCATAATGCATTGTCACCGGAATTATGTACACCTGCCAAATTTCGAATCAATCGGACGATTGGAAGTGGGTCAAATTTTATTCGCAAGATTCAGGATTACAGACTGACACACAGACAGACAGACAGACAGGCACACAGACAGACAGACACCGGGAGAGGTGAAACTGAATAAAAACTTGTAAAATAGTTTCATGTTACCCAGTTTGCAAAATCAAGAACATACTGAAAACAGGTTCAAGTGACCCAAAATAGAGCAATGAGTTCGAAAACTCAATTGAACAACAAAACAAATATGGATAGAACAAAAAACACGATTAATCAGTGTTGCACTCATTGAAAATATCGATAGGGGAAAAAAAATTCATTATTAAAGATGAGTCATTGTGAACTTCTATAACTTTATTTTGGAGTGACTATCTCCCAACTTTTTTTCACGAGTAAAATTTGTAATTCAAACATTGTTTTTTTTTGCCTATCAAATATCAACTTTATCGTATCGGATCGGAAAGCCACTTGCAATTGCTAACAATATGATGGAGGGTGAGGCGAGGTGACAAATATTGGTGTTGTGCACATCTGTTCGATACACATTTTTTTTTCAAGTGGATTTGGGATGTTTCTAATTTTATTATCTTATGATATAAACATAAGCTGTGGAGTGCTCGACAATTGGACATGTTTGACCACTGAACTTCTTTTAGCTTGTGATATCCTATGACATCTGCATATTCCGAATATTAACCTATGGCAAGAATTTTCCAAGTCTTGTGAATTATGTTTATCTGTAGAGGATAATAGAGTTACAAACAATAGTCAGTCCTAACCTTTCTATTTAGACATGTCCGATACCACAAAATGATTTGAGTTTCACGATACTGGACTGAATCGCAAATCACTGTCCATAATGCGTCCTAGATGTCCTAAGATCTCGGTGGGTCCTTTAATATGATCGTCAACACTAACAGAGATATCGGAAACAATGTCCGTCTTGATTTTTTTGTACTAAATATGAGAAATTTTGTTTTCTTAGCATTGATTTTGAATGAGGGTTGCTAGGATGTTCTGTTAATTTGGTTGAAACCTATTGTCATATCTTTCATATTGAACGAATCAAACTGCAGACATATAATTGCGATGAACTCATAACCCAACGTGACTTTTCCAAATAAGATATCACCTCCTCCAAAGCAAATCTCTCAAGTATTGATTGGGATAACGTACATTCTTATAGATGTGGATGATATGACTTCGTTCCTCAACAATAGCAAGAGGAAAGATGTATGTGACGTTCTTTCCATCCGAATCAACAATGACGACATTCCCTTCGTTAGTGAAGCTGAAAATTTGAGTCCTGTAAAGTTGGATCTATAGATTGGGACGCAGCCGCTGTCGTTGCAGTTGACGTTGCCGTTCGAAATTGAAAGTGCAGTTGTATAGTTAAACCATTAACAATTGCAGAAGCATAAAAAACAAGTTTCCCAGTCTTGGAGCGATATCATTTGAGTAGCATTATATTTATATATTTAAATATTTTAAAAATGCGTTAAAATAAAAAAATATGCCATGAGCGAGAAAGTTTGTATTATTAGGTTATCCGATCATCATAATTTCATTTTCCTATGGTCGTGAAGGAGTCATATTTTCCAACAAAACACAACAGAGCTCTAGAATATTTCAAAACCTATTTCCAGAGACGCTACTGGCTTTTATTCATTCAGACCTCTTCAAACACAACCTACATGCATTATCATTGGCTTGCGTTCCGTTTTGATTGGCTCAGGCGAATCTGGTGCAGAACTGGAAATGCCCTCCTCTTGTTACAATATAGCCCTCCATCCTTCTTCGCATAGACTGACGTACGCATTCTAAAACTCCAGGAGTACTTATTTCTTATGTGGACAAAGCCATCAATGATCTGTTGACAAAGTTCTTCAATGGAACGCACTGGTCCTGCATCATAAACTAGGCTCTTCAAATACCTCCAGAAAAAGAAGTCCAGCGGGTTGCAATCTGGTAAGCGAGAAGGCCAAAGTATTGGATCTGCTCTGCCAATCCACCGATTCGGAAACCGTAAGTTTAAATAATTGCGCACAGTTAAACGAAAATGAGGTGGAGCACTATCGTGCATGAATCATATACGCTGACGAATGCTTAAGGGCACAGAATACGAAAAACCTTCCAAATTGTTTTGCAAGAAGTGTATGTGTCGACATTTGAAATTCTCGGTGAAAAAAATGGTCCAATGACGTTTTTCTCTAATCTTGTACGGATTTTCTACAGCCCAGACATGAATATTGTGGAAATTTACTACTTCATCGCGGCTAAATTTAGCCTAATCAGTAAAAAGGATGCAGGATGAAAAAATCGTATTTCTTTCACACCCCCTAGAGAACTGCAAGCGTCGCGGGAAATCCCCTGGAAGCAATCCTTGAACACGTTGAACATGGTATGGATATAAACTATTCTCACTAAACCATGAAACACAAACGTCACACTTACAAGTAAATCAAATTGCTGTTACAATTTGAACGTCAAAAGCGCCGAAGGAGGAAACAAGGTAAAGTCATAGCCCGGTAAAAAGTCATAGCCCACTAAGTATTTCAGTTTGTTACTTCAATATTCCCCTTTCATTTGCCACCAATTTTCTCGAAAACTGTTAGCTGATTCAAAAAAATGCAGTAGACCAAAATTTCAGGTTTTTTCATGGCCAACTTAACTGAGATATTCAAATAGTTTTGTTTTTCGAAAATAGAACAATTTGGCTATGAAAACTGTAGGCAACCCTCATTCACGCTTTTGAATCAGTTACCTTATTTTTGAAGCAAGAAATGAATAGAGAGTTAAAAAAACCAAGAGCCTGTGAATTTTCCGAACATTTGATATATAATTGTAGCCACAATTCAAAATTTATGATTTTTTTCGCGCAAATTGCGATGTCTGTAGCTTGGAGGGGGTGAATTTTGGGACACATGTTTATGGGAAAAAAAGTCTTATTTTGACCCAAGGAATGCGCCCTTGAAATATTTGTATTTAATTTTGTAAACCCTGTACATATTCAACTGACATTGGATAAACTTTAACAAGCACGCATGAAGCTTTCGCGGACGAATCGTAAGGTGCTAGCTGAGTCCGTAATATGAAGATGAGTCCACAAAAGCCATTTGCGTACGTGCCAGATACAATATTTTTTTGTACAGACTGTCACTCAAACCCACGTTGACTGTCGCCTCTTTTGATCTTCCGTTTGACGACGGAGAATGTTTACGATTAGTAAACATTATTTATCGTCCGGTACCTCACATATTCGCTCGTGTAAGCGAAGTGAGTTTTCCATTTCCTCCTTATAGAAACAGCTTCTGCAATTGAAAATGGTTATACTATACAAAGATTCGTTTATAAATTCGTACCCGCTGCAGTAGCCGCGGTCGCTGTCGCCCGGATATGACCATTTTTCATCTCCAGCGGCAGTGGCAACGGATGAATGACATGGAACGTAATATTCTGGAGCGGACATGTGCAATTTCTGTGAATTCGTACTTATAATCATGAAATGTAAAAGATAATGTAGTAACTCATGGTCGACCGTATCAACAGCCTTCGAGTCATCTTAGGACACCGATTGAGATATCTTTTTGATATCATGAGCTCTGAGTATATTATCAGTGATTTCAATGAGCGCTATCCCACCAATATATGCATCGGTCTGAAACCAGAATAATCCTGTGGAAATGACTTGCCTTTCGATTAGCCTTTCTAGAATATCAGAAAGCATCGGCAAAATATTCACCGGGCAGAGGATGTACAACTGCATCTCTCCATGAACCAGGAAATGTGCTTGTTTCAAGTTCAAACCGTTCAGTTTGACTTCAAACAGGTTATCGTTATGTTATAATTTGTTTAACATTGGGAACGAGTTCATATGATATGAATTCAGTTGGTAGGTTATCTTGTGAATGATCAGGGATATTCTTATCGTTATTTGACAGTATAATCATTACTTTCGACTAACTTTCTGCTCCGCCGTGAGTTCCGTACCGTTCCAAAGTACTCGAAATGAAAATGTATTTTCGTCCTTTTTTTTTGACAGAAGCCATAGTCTATCGCATCGAACGAACGAATATATATATATATATATATATATATATATATATATATATATATATATATATATATATATATATATATATATATATATATATATATATATATATATATAATATATATATATATATATATATATATATATATATATATATATATATATATATATATATATATATATATATATATATATATATATATATATATATATATATATATATATTAATACTTATAGAAAAGTAATATATTTTTTATATATAATTTTTTTGAGATTCTATTTCTTTTATGAAGCCTCTGTATAATATTGATAGGTAAAAATATGCAAATACTATAATGCAATCTTTTCATACATTGTCAAAATGAGTACGACCTATAATTGTTTGAAATACAACAAAAAAGTCTAGATTCACAAAATCATTCTGAATCAAATGTGATCAACAAAATTATAAGCTTGAAACATACAGTATACGAAATTGCATCTAACTAAAATAGCCAATGAGGGAACAAGAAACTCCTTGATGACAATAGCCAATCAGGGAACAGGATGGTCAGATAAAAGATTTGAAATTGTGGAAAAGTAAGAATTGAAAAACGACAAAAATAATTATCATCAAATATTGTATTTAGTTTATAAGAAATGTGAAATATATTAGTTCATAAGTTCTCTCAAATAACACCAAAATAGTGAAAGTTCGACAAGAAAGTGCGCGATTTTGAAAATTCAAATAAAAATGACAAAACAGAAATGGTATCCAGGTGAAGAGAAAACAAAGCCAGTAGAGATTGAAAAAAAATTTGAAGAGAAGCCAGGTACAAAAATTGGAAAGAAAGAAATTCAGGATTTTAATAATGAGAAGGTAGTTTTTCAATAATAAAAAAAAACAATACAACCTCTGAATAATCTCGACACAAAATAAACAAGGATAAAAGAAGATTACCTTTTTGGTTGTCCACATGAAAACTTGTCCAAGCTGATTTCGTGGATTTTGGATGGTTCCTTTTGGAATGGTGAGTTCCTGAGAGGAGTGGATGAAACAGGAATTCAGATTATTGGCAGGTATTGCATCAGCGACAGTTCCAGCTCCAGGTATAAACTCTTTTAGTGCACATCACAAACTGAATCACTTTGCAACGTAATTCATTCATCTGAAGAGCTCTATTTATTTTGGCATTGAACTATAAAATAATTCTTCCAACTCAAAAGAAAAAGTGAGGTTATGTTCACAGTATCCATCACTGTTTTTCATTATTTTCTATGAAAATTTGTCAATTGATCATAGTTATAAGTTATCTATCGCAGGCCAGGTTAATATAAGTTTTCCTGAAAAAAGGAAATAATTGTTTTTGATGATTTTTGGTTCATTTTCCACAATGATATGCAAATATTTTACTTATAAACACTGAACTGAAAATAGTTCGAGTGACAGCAAAATAGGCAGTGGCTCTATTGCCAATACCGACTCCTGAGGCGAAGGCATACCAACTGAGATAAGTCGTGGTAAGAAAGGGTAATGACAATTGGCAGCAACGTGGCGAGAAAACAGTAACGTTAGCTAGCAATTATTATTTCATAACAATTTGGCAAAATTCAGTAATTGATATTTCATAACAATTGGGGTTCTCAACGTGGAGCTGAATAGCCAAAATAAAAATTAGAATTAAACCAAAATTGAAAACAAAAAATATTTTCAAAGTCAAATAATATTATACAGGGAAAATAAAAGTTGACAACTTTAGAAATATTTTTACATTATCATTACATTACAATTAGTCCCCAAAGTAAGGGCAAAAATAACAGCAATTCATATATACATAACAAAATGGCGCCCAACGCGGAGATTAAATAATTATCATAATTGTCATAACAATAATAATAAATTAAACTATTCTTACCAACATAAAATATATATATATATATATATATATATATATATATATATATTTATATACCCATACCTACCATACCGCTGGACCTGAAGAGGTTTTTTTGATATTCCATTCCTGAAGAGGTGAAAAGGGGAGTGAACGTGGAAGAACCGTTAGTTTCGAATTTAGTGTCATATAAATTGGTATTTGAGCTTTTGTTCCAAATAAAGAAAAATACTTTTCAGGGTTTTCGGAAATTTTATCTCAAAGGGGTTGAAATGTGGTTCAGAGTTTGTATAGGAGTACCGTTAGTTTTCAAGAGTTGGGGTCATAGAAGTACGTATTTAATGTCTTTGTAACAAATGAAGAAATACATGTTTCAGTGTTTTTGGAAATTCAACCCTCAAAGGGGTGAAAGGGGGGGTGAAAGTTTGTATGAGGGTATTCGTTACAAATGAAGAAATATTTGTTCGAGGGTTCCTATAAATTCATCTCCTAAAGGGGTGAAATGGAGGGTGGAATTTTGTATGAGGTTCCCTTAGTTTTTAAGTTAGGGTCATACAAATTGTTATTTGTGGTCTTTGTTATGAAGAAAGGAATATATGTTCCAATATTTTGGAGAATTTAAGCCTTAAAGGAGTGAAATGGAGGGTGAAAATTTGTATGGGGTTCCGTTAGTTTTTAAGTTCAATTTTTGTAATTGTTTTTGCGTTATAGTCAGCCATGCATGTTGCTTCGAATTTATGCACTTTTAGGTGGGTTTCAATAAAAACCTTATGGAGTATGTGCAGAGTTTTTTTTTTGAACTTTTCTTATGGATCTTAGATAAATGGTCTTAAGAGAATTGTTATAACATAATATTATATATTAGAAATTTAACGAGGCCCGATAAAAATATTTTCTTTTTTCAAAAATGAAATATTATAATTTTTTCAATATGAACACCTCCCAAGTGGGTATCTTTAAAAATGGACGCTGGTAACTAACATTTTTCTTTCGATCGCAGATGATTCCACATCTGATTTCACCAACATCAGGTTTGTATTTCGAAACAACAATATTTCCAATTATGGTTCACTTTTCGTTGCACGTGTAAGTCAAGCTCAATATTGATTATACTGTCATATTATAGAATTGGAACACTTGTCATTAATAGGTGTAATGAGTTATATTTCAATGTACTTTGTAGGTGATTGATAATTTTTTTCTCCCAATAAATACATTTGTCATTGAAACGAAAGGCAAGACTGACCTTGAGAGCGATATCAGTGCGCATGCTCCCCCCCATAATTTTTTGAAGACAGCTGAACATGTTGTTTTAGCATTCCAGTTATAGTTTATATTTCAGTGACTGAACCGGTTATTATTATTCATCCGGGCCGAATATAAGGACACAATATGCATTTTAATAAATAGAAGAATATGTTTGACGTGTTTCATTCTCCAGGAACACCGAACCACTGTTTAATTGAGAGAAGGGGAACACAAACTAACCAACTTAGCTAACATTTCTATCCAAGTTATTTTCTAAGAAGGAGAAATCAACCCAACTTTACTTGGCTAACATTGTTATCCAAGTTGCTCGCAATAATAAAATTCAAGATTCAAGGAATATATGTTGTTGACAATGCAACCATTATCTTTCATTCTAGACCTAAACCGGTCAATAATATGAGGTTGCTTTTCTAGCGTTCGAGCAACGAACACAATACCGGAATGAAAAATTTGACATGTCAAAATTGAATATCAATTCGAACTAAAGGAGTCCACATCAGAAAGCATTAATGATATACGGTTTATTCGAGATCTGAATGGTTTGGCAATAGCTACAGAATTATATATCAAAAGTCCTAAGATGAGCAGATGGAATGGTAACTTTGAAAGGAATAGGGATTGTATATACACGAGTCGTTCATTGTGATGCCTCAGCGAGTATGGAATAATTATCTACAATGTGCTGGTGAAAAAAAAAACAAATCGTTCCAAGTAGGTGGAGAATGTATGTTTGTTTGAAAATTTATTGGACTTTCTGAGAGCCACATTCTAAGATTTATGTTTTCCCGAGAAACAAAACTATGGATTAACCGTTTTCACTGTGTTTGCAGCGTCTATGTGAATTTCATCGAACTTGCAGTGATCACTGCAATTTTACCGTTTTCATCAAGTGGTTCAATTCAATGAAATCTTAGCTTTTTTTATATGAATCCGAAATGCAAACTATCAATGATGTGGTGAACCCATTCCATTCCAATTCGATATTTTTGGCTCATAAAAGGCTAGCTTATAAAACGAATTGATTTTTCAAAATAATCCTCATAAAGATACATTTAAACGAAATCTCGAATCCTCACAAGATATCAAATAAGTCATTTTTGGCGCTCCAAAAAAATTTCATTTTCGCCAATATATTCAAGGGGCCCTTTTCCGGAGATTCTTCAGGCAAACAGTGTCGAAGTTGTGGTAAGTCCTTGTGGTCATCGCTATACTATTGACTTTATGGAATCCATCATTCCAACCATTCTTGAGGGTACCTGATTGAAAAATCTCACTAGATTTTTTATAATTTTTTCAATTTGTGTTTTTGAATGCAATTTTTATTCAGAATAGAGATGGACAATGAATGATTAAACCTTATTTATCAATTCATGTCAATCCTATAAATTGGACAATTTGATGAAATATCACTGGCTTTTATAATGAGATTGTGTCTTCAGTTTTGGAGTTTCAATATTGAAGTCCACATAAACGCTTCTATTGTGTGATATGGTATTGTCGAGGATACAGGTAATGCAGTCATTGGTAAAATTCGTGAGAACATTGTCTATGATAGTTATTCTGTTGATTGTGACTCTGGTTGGCCCTCTGACTAGATTATTATCAATTTTTGTTCGTGAATATGAGAATATTTTTCCATGTAAGACTGTTTCTTGTGCATCTCTACTACAGCACAGTATAGATATAGAGTTGACAGTGGCATGATTCCAAGTGTTTTGGAAAAATCTTGATAGTGATCCCTATGGCCAATATTTGCAGGATACTCAATGCCTTTTTCTGCATCCTGAATATTTGAATGGCGTGACATGAATTCCCCCGAAGTTGTACCCCGTAGCCCATATGAGAGTGGCAAAGCGAGAAGTATATGTAGTTTTTGATGTATGCGTGTTAGTGATAGTTTTCAATTGTCGAAGAACAAATAGAGAACCGGAAAGTTTTCCCTTCAATAGTATAATGTGTGCAGACCAGTTCTGGTCCAGAATGTTGCGGAGGTTTCTGAGAAGATAATTCATAGAGTTCAGTTTTGATATAATTGTTCTACAATGAGTTCTCAAGCTGAGCAACTCATATATAAATCCTTCATATATTTAAATCCTTCATTTAGTCCATTTACTAATTTACATTTTCAAGTCATTGCAATGATTACAATGAGAACGATATAAAGCATGCTTTTAGGTTAATATAGACTACGTTTAAAAAATAAAAATATATATACAACACATATGCACATACATTACACAACTACCACACCTATTTGCACAACATACATCTAAACGCCCATACAAATTCTAAAAAATATTTAATGAATACACAAAATACTTTAAACACACTGAAACATTTGTATACCTGTCCTGAACTAAATGTTAAATCGAAACAAACAAAATGAGGAAGTGGCTACTAGGTTTTTATTGATTGAGAAAATATTATTTCAACCTTGTCTTGGAGGATGTTAAAGATGTCAAACGTTCGATCTCTTCTGGCAGATTATTATAGCTATCAAGTCCCTTGAAAAAAAAACAGAATTTTGTGTACGTGTTAACGTGACTTGTTGAATATGGAATTCAGTTCTGAATCCGTGGATTCGGTCATTGTATTTTTTTCTTGTAAATATGTTTCTTATTTTGAAAATTAGGATTAATGTTTGGTAGATGAGAGAGGAATTAATTGGTAACCATTCTAGTTGCTTCAACATATCTCTTATTGGTGTGAGTCTTTTGCAATTTAAAATTAGGCGCATGTCCCTATTTTGGAGTTTCTGTAAACAAGCTAAATCATTTTGTTTCAGTAGATACAGAATTGTAGAACAATATGTGAAATGAGGGAGCACTAACGAATTGTACAGTAAAATTTTTGTCCACCTCGACAAATGAAGTTGGCATGTTCTTTTGAATGTAACCCCCTATCCACATGAATCCCAAGATATTCCAATTGGTTGACCCATTCCATTTCATCGGGAACTAACATTATCTCAAAATATTGGTTATAGAAGTTTCTGAATTTTTTTTCTTTACTTATTACCATGTACTTGGTCTTCTCAACATTGATTTTCAAATGATAAGCACAACACCAACTGTAAATAGATTTTGAAGTTTTGTTGATGGTTTCTGTGAGTTTCGTGTGATCATTACATGAGAAATAAATATCAGTGTATCATCTGCAAATAAATGAACTGAGCTCTCACCTACTATCTCCGGCAAATCATTGACATACAACAAAAACAACAGGGAGCCCAGTACACTTCCCTGTGGTACTCCTTGATTACATTATATTTCATCTGATACTTTATTATTTATACTAAGCTTTTGTTTTCTGTTCTCCTAAAAGCTTTCCAACCATTTCCAGAATATTCCATATATTCCTACTACTACTAATTTTTGTAACAATCTATTTCTGTTTATTGTTTCGAAAGCTCTCTGAAGATCCAGAAATACTGCAACAGTAGTCCCTTTTTTTTTTCTAGGCATATTTTCCAATCATCTAGTACACACTGAACTGCCGTTTCACGACTATGTTCATTTCTAAACCCTGATTGGTATTTACTTAACAGTTTATTATTTTCAATATAATCTACTAATTGGTTATAGACTGCTTTCTCAATTATTTTTTCAATTGTGCTCAACATGTTTACTGGTCTTAGATCCCAGGCTTTATGAAGTTTGTTTTTTCCGGAACAGGAATGATTGTAGAAATATTCAGGTCATCTGGTACCTCCCCTATCAGTAATGAAGTAATAATGAGGTTTAGTAATGGTTCAGCAAGGTTAGTGAAACATTTTTTTTTTTTAAAGCAACATTCAATTCATCTGGAAACCCCTTATTTTTCAACAAAAAAACAATTTCTTTCAATTCTCTAAAATCTAATAGTGAGAAGTTTTCTATAGTATCATAAGTGACCCCCAGAATTGAATTAGGTGCAATTGGGAAGTCAATTTATGCTAACTCAATATTATCTATTATACTTTTGATCCTTTCCACAAAGAAGTTGTATTCAACCTATTGGACATACCATTTTCATTACTGATAATTTCATTATCACTAATTTCTATTCAATTTATTATCTGGTTTCCATTTTCATTCGGACAAATATTTTTCATTACCCTCCACAGTTCAACCGAGTTTTTCCATTTTCCTCAACTTTTCTCTCGTAATATTCTCGCTTTTCATCCTCATAGTTTTTTCGTTTGTAAATGTTTTTGAGTTTTTCTGTTCCCTTCTGTTTTCACTCTTTATGACAATCATCCCTGTTTTTTGTTGCTTTCCTCACTTCTTCATCATACCATTCTCTATAATGTGGATAAATTTTTACTGTTTTTAGGTGCTATTTCATCATAAACCCTATACACTTTATTGTAGAAGTCTCTATATTTTTCATTCATGCCAATTATTGTGTAGTTCCATTTAATTTTTGATAGTTTTCCATTCATCTTAGCGAAATCTATATTACAGCCTCTACTTTCTACTTCAAGAGATTTTTTTCCATTAGAACATTGAGCACAATACAAAATAATATTATTGTAACTAGATATTTTTGGTGACTCTCCATAACTACTGCATCAATAAGAAATTGTTCATTGGTTATTACCAAATCTATCAAACTTCTTCCATTATCAGTTGGATGAGTTATATCCTTAACAACATTTTCACATCCCATGTCAGTTATCATGTTTCTCAATCTATCATTTTCAGGAGCACTCTTTTGCCAATCTATATTAAAATCCCCATTGACCACTACCATCATTTTGTGGTCACATAAATTTTCTTCGCACCAATTTCCGAAGAAATTTGAGAATTATGTACAATTATAACCACTAGGAGATCTATATAGGCCCACCACCAAATAGTGTTTTCCGTTATAGAATGCTGTAACTGCACCCAACCAATATTTTTTTGGTACTGCTAAACATTGTGTACTACTACTCTTGATATCATTCCTGAAATAGATGTGTGTATGTCCACTGTCACTATTAACCATCAAATCATTATAACCTGGAAAACTAATTTCTGAATCAAATATGTGATCATTTCCATGCGAGTCAGATAGGGGCGTTTTCTGTCAAGAATTAAATTATAAATCCCATCATAGTGCGCTGGAAGACTTTGGACATTCGAGTATAACAAAAAACACTTCCGGTGGGTGTCTTTGGTGACTAGTTTATTGACTTTTTTTTGGTGCAATTTGGGTTTTTTTGATACTTAGGTCCCATAACTGATACATCCAAGTGAACACCCAAAAACTTCACCGTAGTGTATGGAGAGATTTCATTAAATCTCAAGTTGAAACTGGCAACTTCTTTTTGTCTAGCATGGAATCTTATCAAGTGTGTTTTTTTATTATTAAAATATATGTAATTTTCCTTAAACCAGGTGTTCAAATTTTGCAAAATTATGTTAACTTTGATTTGTACATGTTGATCTATTTTATCTGATATATCAATGTTCAGAGTAACCTAGCAATACATGCAAGATTAGATATTGTGCTAAGGAACATATTCAAACTTAGGTATTCTGACTTGAATGAGCTGGAAGATGAGTTCTTGAGCATGACGTTATTAGCAAGTTTTCACTTGATCCTAACTCAAATATGGATAATAAATATAGTATTCGCAAAAGTTATTTGTCCGCATTCCACTTGGTCAAAGCTACATAAAAGTATGCATTATTCTTAAACATAATTTTTTTCTCAAAACGCATCTCTAATTTAGTCCTCAAGTAGACAGAATATCCACGAACGACTTCCTAAAATTGAATATATCAAGTTTACTGGTGACTATAAATCTTACTCTACTGATTCCTGAATACCATTTAGTTGTTATGAATTACTAGTGCAATGAGCGATAGCCTGGCTCAATGTTATCGGAAATTAATTAACAATGCTCCCGAAGTGAATCCCCATAATCCAGTAGCTCTCAGAACCAACAATAATAGTTGCTGATATTAGTCATCCCCTAACAATAATAGTTCCAGCAACATTACAGCTTTCACAATTGCGCTGAAAAACATGTTTTCAATGTGATATATTTCTATCCACCTCTTATTATTCATCATCATGGTGGATTAGTATAATTCAACAAATATAAATCGCATCCTGGATAACATTCATATGTGGCAAATTGAAAAAGCCTATCATTTGAAATATACGTATTTGAAGGGGTGAATTTCGAAATGAATGGGTTATAATGCCGGTATATTTCCATGATTGGAATCGACGGATTGCCATGAATTTTTATTCGATATCTACATAATTTTAATTTTATAATCCGATTTCCAACATGTTCAATATTCATTGCTGCTAGGATTTCCAGTCGATCATGGTTTCATTGGAGTAGAATGAACACGGATATAATGGAGGACCACCTGTGAATACACAAATGCAAATTGAATGAATTTCATGTAATTTTTCATGTCAGGTGAATTCCAATAAAGCTTGAAGTCTTCGCAACTTCCCAGAATGCGATATTGCACAGCTCCAAGATATGGACAAGAAAATCTGTACAATAAATAGATTAGGACCTACTACTACAGTGATAAGTCGTTTCATGAAGGAAGGTTATGTTTTCCCATATTTTCTTATATTCTTACGGGGTAATATTTCGAAAACATCACTTTGTTTCATCTACATGGGGTAGTTTTCCCTGCTTGAAGGCTTCTGCTATGTCAATATAAAATAACGTAATATATATGAAAAACGAAGATTTTTGGAATTGTTTGATGGATTTATTTTGTACGGATTATTTTACTTTGCGAATATACTTTCGAATGCTTCATTTCATAATCTACGCTGACCTCAAAATAACTCCCCCGTTACACTCCATAGTGCTTTCGTTATGAGAGATAATCTGATTTAATTTCCTATGAGTTTATACTATCTTCTTTGGGCAATAAATCAATATACCAAAGAAAAAATTAGAGAAGTTTCAACTTTTTCGAGAGGCTTCCAATTTTTGAGATATTTAGTGAATCAACTTTTGAAGGTATTGCACCCTCCATACGAAGTGGATTTCTGGAAACCGAATTCCATCTCTCACCTGAGAAAATACAGATTGGGCCATTGAAAACGAATCAGCGGCTCTGTAGATCGGCAGAACCGAATTATATAAAAACGCACGGACACGTCAACGACATTTTTGAGGGGGACATCGTTTGCGATGAAATTCACTCGAAATACATTTCATCCCTGGGAGCTGTGACCGCCACCCCCTAAATTTTTAAAGGGCAATATATGGCAACTGATACCTTCATTTGAAAGGTATTTTCCTTCTTAATATCAAACACGAGAATAAATCAATTATATCGATTCGTTTTCGAGATATAGGAACTTTAAGTTGGGAAATCACTTTTTATTCGCTCAATCAATAAAAATAATATCTAACAATGCAACTGTTCAAAGATAATTATCATTGTCAAGGAATTAAATGATATATTCACCAACAAATAACATGCAATTCCGTTTCAAATTTTCATTTCATCCTCATTTACTTGATCGAAAAAAATGTAAGGTTCTTTAGAATCGATAAAATGACGTTTTCTCGAATTCGACTCAAATGCGAGTAAACAAAAACATGTATGAGATGATTTTTTTCGCAAATCGCAATTGTGGACGTGTATCAGTGTCAAACTGATCTTTGACTAAACGACATCAGAGTGAATTACTTGACTAAAGCTGCCTGAATATCTTTTCGCAATAATGGTGTATACGATCGCGAAAAAAGTTGAAATAATTAAAATTTTGTTTTAGAATGATGAGTGCGGTGACCGTACAGCTGATTTGTTGAATGAAACGCATCCAGATAAACTTGTTGCTAGAAAATACGTTCTAGAATTAGTGCAAAAATTTCATCAAACTGGATCAGTAGCCAACAAGAAATGAGACCCAGAACTTGAACTTCCGTTGAGAAATGAAGCTATTGAAGTTGCACTTTTAGGACAAGTTCATGCAGAACCAACATTGAGCACAAGGAAATTGGCTAGTGTTACTAATATCAGTAGAACCAGTATCCGCAGAATCCTGAAACATCATAAATTCCACCCCTACAAAATACATTTTGTACACCAATTGAATGAAGATTATTTTGATAGGCGACAGGAATTTTGTGAAACTATGACTACGAGGATAGATGCTGATGAGAATTTCCTTTTCAACATCTGCTTTTCTGATGAGTCTACATCCTTTTTGAATTCGACTGTGAATCGTCATAATTGTCGTTATTGATCAGATGTCAATCCACATGTTCTCCACGAAGTCCATTCTCAAACTCCCCAAAATCTCAATGACTGGGCCGGTATTTTTGGAGACCGTTTGATTGGACCAGTATTTTCCGACGGTAACCTGACAGAAGAAACTTATTTGGAATTATTGAATGAATTTGTTTATCCACTATTGGAAGACATCATTGAAAATGACGTTCGTTACCATAAAAACCACCAGATATTTCAACAAGACGGGGCACCTCCACATTATGCATAGCCTGTTGGGGCGATTTGGATAGAATATTACCTGGAAGTTGGATTGGAAGAAGAGGCTCTATAGAGTGGCCAGCCAGATCTCCAGATTTAACCCCACTCGACATTTTCCTCTGGAGTCACTTGAAAAACAAAATCTCTGCAACCGAACCAGAATCTCCGGACGATTTGGAAGGATAATTATTGAAGAATGCTGTCGAATAACGCCGGAAATGCTACGAAATGTGAGGTCTCGTTTTGAACAGAACTTGTACTATTGTATGGAAATGGGTGGTAGACAGTTTAAACATTCAGTTCATTTGTTCGAAGGTTGTAGACGATGTGGTAGCTTGATTACTATCGTTTCGGACGTCCATCGTCTTAATGTATTTAAAAGGTTTTCACGACGTTTCGAATGCTTGTATCTGCAATCGTCTTCAGATTCCAAGAAATCAGAGAATACACCTTAGAGGAGGACAATCAACCCATATTTGCGAAGATTGAGAATAGATGCGCGGGAATCCGCCAGGAACAAGAGAGGAGGCATCAGAAGAAATGGAATCGAATAGCAGGGAGAACACGGTCTCCACAAACCAGCAGCAAAGGTAAGAAAACCATTATTAATATCTCAACTAAACCACTCACAGGAGTAGAGGAGTCCCTGCTGGAAAAGGGATTGAACTTTGCAGTTGCACCTAAAACAATACCTATCCTGGACATTATAAGCTCTGTAGAGTCAACCAGCAGCAGAATGAATCCCATCCAGGCAGGAGAGTTCAGATGGAAAGTAAGAGAGACACTCGAGAGGGAGAGGAATCCCCGGAGTAACATCACTGCAGGGGAACAGAGGACCCTGAAAATTCTACAAAAGGGTTCATCCATAAAGATTCTTCCAGCCGATGAAGGAAACGTCACAGTTATCATGGACACCACAACATATGATGACAAGATAGAGTCGTTACTCCACACAGGGAACTATAAACTCTTGAAGAAGGATCCGACACCCACTATAGAAAGGAAGATCTACAACACTCTGAGGAAATTCAAACACTTCATTCCAGACAACGAACGATCACATCTAACGCCACACTACAGCAAACCACCGCATCTCTACGGGCTTCCGAAAATCCACAAACCAGACATGCCACTGAGACCGATCACCAGCTCACGGAACTCACCAACCTACAAGTTATCGAAATACCTCCTACCGATACTACAACCCTTACAAGGAAATAGCAGTTCATACGTCAAGAATTCTAAGCACTTCGTTGACACCATCACAGATGTGAACTTGGACCAGAAGATCGTTTCATCAGCTTCGACGTGGAGAGCCTTCACACCAATGTCCCTATAGAGCAATCTCTCAGTATCATCAAAAGGAAACTCGAAGAGGATGACCAGCTGCACGAGAGGACTGACCTTCCTACCCACACAATATCGGAATTACTGCAGTGCTGCCTACAGAACTCATATTCCAGGAAAAGGACCGATTCTTCTCTCAAGTCGACGGACTCCCGATGGGATCTTCCCTTTCTCCAATCATCGCCAACATATACATGGAGTGGTTCGAGAAAATGGCTATACGGGAGGCAAAATACAAACCAAAGCTGTGGTTGAGGTACGTGGATGACACCTTCATTGTATGGAATCAGGGATTCGATCAAGTTCACGATGGAGATGGAAACCAACAGTGCCTTACCCTTCCTCGATGTGAACGTTGAGAGAATAGGCAGCGAAATTCGCACCTCCGTCTACAGAAAGAAGACACATACGGGGCAGTACCTCAGTTACAGCTCCAACCATCCGAGTTCGACGAAGAGGGGGATCGTGAGAACATTGGTGGAGAGAGCGACGCACCTATGCAACGACGTGGAGTCACTGGATGCCGAATTAAACCACATCAGAGACGACCTCCACCGGAATGGAAATCCCAAGAAACTCCTAGAAGAAGTATTGAAACAACTCCGGAGAACGAAGACATCTGAAGAGCAACAACAAAGCACAATGATCTGCCTTCCGTACATCAGAGGTGTCTCCGAGAAGATCAGAAGGATCGGAAACAAGTTCAACATCAAGAGCTGCTTCCAATCCGGCAGTACTTTACGAAGTTTCCTGACCAAGACCAAACCTGACAACAAAAATGAAATCAGTAAGAATTGCATTTATGAAGTTCCATGTGAATGCGGAGATTCCTACATTGGAGAGACAAAGAGACCGTTATCGGTAAGATTGGATGAGCACAAGAAATGGACTCAACGTGGAGAAACATCAAAATCGGGAATCGCTGACCACGCCTGGACTGAGCACCATCGAGTTCTATGGGACGACGCAAGTGTTCTACATAGAGAGGAGCATTGGTTCAAACGGAAGTTCAAAGAGGTCACCTACATCGAAGCCAATAACGCCTTTAGTCAACCAAGCGCTGAGATCAAGAACGTATGGAAACCCTTGATTGCTTTTTCTGGCGGGCTGCAGAGGCGCGAAACTTCACGCACCACCACACCGCGCGAAATTACACGCACCGCTGCACATGGCGGAATTGCACGCATCATTGCGCCGACATTAATATAAATTGGTAAGTAGCACCTAAACTTGTCAGTATTCACCTGAAGACGATTGCAGATACAAGCATTCGAAACGTCGTGAAAACCTTTTAAATACATTAAGACGATGGACGTCCGAAACGATAGTAATCATTCAGTTCATTGACAATAATGATTATTGCGACAGTTGCTTTATCAGATATTGTTTTTATTGATGAGTGAATAAAAAGTGATTTCTCAACTTCAAAATCCTATATCCCGAAAACGAATCGATAGAATCAATGTATTTTTGTTGTTTGACAATGAAAAGGAAAATAGCTTTCAAATGAGGTATCACTTTAGGGGTGCATCACCCGCTATTTTTGACACATGGTTGATGGCGTTCACTGTCTGTCGGCCTTCCCTAAAACCGTACTGTTTATCGCATAAATCTTTTGTGCGTTGTAAGGCTTTCTCAAGCCCCTCTAGTATCAACTGCTCATACTGCTTCGTCCAATATGCATGTTGGCCTGTACGACGCAGGGTTGTCTATTGGTTTGTCCCTCTTCCTCAACAGCACTATTCTGGCCCTCTTCCATTCAACTGGAAAATTTGCTCTGTTTGCAAGCGCATTATATACTGTCAGTATATCTTCCGGACGATCTATTGCTACTTGCTTTATTATCTCCGGTGGAATGTTTCTAAGTCCCAGCGCCTTCTTATTTTTCAGTTTACTGCTTGCGGCTTGCAGTTCGTCTAGTGTAAAATTTAAAAATCTAGCATTAATATCACAGCCAAAAATCACAAGTTGGTGAACAGGAAATAGGTGGTTTGCTGTTTTCTTCATCTTTGGTAACGTCATTTTTGGTCGAGGCGGTAATCCGATCATCCCTCTCATAACTATTTCATATTCATCTCCCCAGATGCATCATCTACTTCTTCACAAAGTGCCTTCCAGCTGGATCTCTTTGCTTTTTAATGCAATTTCTAAGCATTGTCTTACTCTCTTTCTACCCCTTCCATAGATTCCCCCCTCTTGACAGATCTTTTCTTTGGCATTGATTTATCACATATTTCGACCAGGTTATTGGAAAAGCTTTCTGCAGAGACTTGCCAACCTTTGGTTCTCTGCTCACCTTCAAATACCCGTTTTTCATCTATCACATCAAAAATTATATAACTGTGATCACTTAATGTTTTTTCTTCACTCACTTGCCAGTTATTAACGTTGATCATCATATCGTTTGTCGCAATTGATAGGTCTAGAATTGACGAGTAGTTTTGTCTCTGGAATGTTGGTTTAGTTCCTTGGTTTAAAATCTATATATCCATCTATCCAACTATATATCTGTCTATCTATCTATATATCTATTTTTTTTCTCATTACTTGAATGCGTCGAAACATTCATGAAAATCATTGAAACTGGACCCGATTCAAGTTAGCAGAAGGTTTCTAGCATGATGTGTATTCTTACAACGTCTTCATTGAACCAACAAAATCCTTTCCCACTTCACCAACTCTCGCCCTAACGACATCTTTTTTCAACATATGCGAATCGAGGAATTTTAAATTACCCTCACGTTCCGAGACAATGCTTACTCCAAACGTCAAGCCGAAGTTGCCAATAAAAATCCCCAAAGGTCTTCGGAATACATCAAGAATGTTTGGCGACCCGTTATTCAGATTAGCGGCCCCTCAAGTCACCGGGATCAAGGAGGCCAGCGGCGAAGATGACAAACGAGCGACGTCCTATATGCAGAGTGGCCAAGACTCAGGACGCATAGCAAATAGTGTGTCATCAACAGTTTATTCAAGGATGCGAGAGGTGGAATAGAAGGTAAATAATGGAAAGAGAAGTTGTGGTAATACTTCCGGAGCTTGCTTTGAAGATGGTCTTATTAAATCGGCTGTTTTGACTCTGGGGAATGGGGATGACCGGAGAGAACTAATGAAATTTGGTCGTTATAGAGTTTCTGCAGGAGTCGTATAGAAACTAATATTTCAGATAGACATTTCTGATCAAACTTTGGGTGATGGATTCATCATCACTTCAGCTGGAATCCAGGGAAATATGGACTAGGAAGTAGAACTAACTGTTGACACTGGGAACTAGCGGTTATTTTTCAGTGGTCATTGAGAGGTAATTCATAAATCAATGCGAATAGTAGTTGAATCGAAGAAATAATAATAATAATCTTTATTTGAAAAAAAAACAACAAATACAAACTTGAAACCTGTGAAAGGTGATTGAGACAAACGAGCGTCAAACACATTATAACTCTACCATTACAAAGATACTGATACAATATGTGTGAAAAAATATAATGTAGATATATATTGTTATGTTATGTTATGCCAGTTGTAAATTTTGAAAGACAAAAAAGCCAAAAAGAATAAATAATAAATAATTATAAATTTCAAGACTTTGTTGTAAATAGCTTTTAAAATTCAATGTATTTATGAGCCTAGGTATGATATGGATAGATAAAAATGTCAAAGTACTATAAAACAGTCAATTATATACACCATCAAAATTATCATAACTCATAATTGCTCAAAAGACAATTAAAAGTCGAAATTTACAAAATTATCATGAATAAAAAGTAATCAACACATTTATAAACTTGAAACACTCTGTACATGAAATTGTAGCAAACTAAAAGTTAGCCAATCAGAGAACAGCAAACGTCTTTATGAAAGATAGCCAATCAGAGAAGAGATGATGAAATGAAAAGTTGAAAATTGTGAGAGAATGGCAAAGAGAAGGTATCATGGGCAATTATTATTCAAACTTGTAATTAATGATAAGAATGGGAATTTAATTGTGTGTATAAATTGTGCAACATTAATATAAACAGTGCAAAGTGACAATTTGGTACGCGAATTTGAAATTTCAAATGGAACAACATGGCAAGATGTTGCGAAGCGACGGAAAAACAAAGCTTCGAGGAGATACCAAAAATATTTTACAAAGCGGAAGCACGCACAAAATTTCACTAAAAGAAAAATGGAATAATTCCTTCATTTGCTTAACAAAACAAGATTACCTTAATGATATCATATATCCACGATTCCAAAAGCTGAGTCCCGCATCGATACGTTCCTGACACATGGTTTTGCAGTCCTAACGAAGGCTGGAGAGAGGAGCTTCCTGTTTTCATGGTATAGTTGTGAACACCAACAGTTCCAACCAGGTATAAAACCTTTAATAGTACTTTCCCGGTCCTGAACTATTTCACAAATAACATTTTTCACATTCGATGAACTCTATATCACTTTTTATGAACAATAACAGAAAATTACTCTCACAGAGAAAGTGAGGTTCTGTTTATCTATCCATGATATGCATTTTATCAGTATCCGTGAATAATTGTTTGATTCACTCTAGCATAAGTTATTTCTCGTAGGCCAGGTATTTTTAAGTCTTCCTGAATAAAGGAGATAATTGTTTTTGATATTTGGTTTGTTTATTTTCTCACAATGATCAACTAACATAACTAAGATCATTCAGTGAACTGAAGTTAGCCACCAGTGGCCAAATTCCTTTAGAACCGACTATATGAGACAAGGGCGTACCGACTGTTGTTAGCTGTGGTGAAGAAAATAATAATTGTTGGTAGCGTGACGAGAGAACAGTGACGTTCGCTGACAATTATTATTACAGGGTCAGAAATATCTATTTATATCATATAAATTTGGCTCTCAAAGAATAACGAAAACTATTAGCTATCTTACTACATGAAAACAATTCATTATCAAATTATCAAAACATAACAATTTGACACCCAAAACGTGGGGAAAAAATATTACAATAAATATTTTACAAAATCCCCTAAACATAACAAAGTGTCGCTCAACGCGGTGCAAAAATATATTAATTATAATAAGAATAATAATAAAATATATATTTCCAAATTCATCATACCAAAACAATATATATATAAATATATATATATATGAAATTGTTAACACATACAGAGTTCCATACAGTCACATAGCTACAAAAATCGTTCTTTATGTGACTCTAGATACTCGTTTATGGAGTATGGCGCTGAATTAATTAACAATTTCAAAATTTCTCATTTGAATATATTTGGAGTGGAAATAGATTTGATTCGTACTGGTAACTCGTTATAAAATTTCAAAGAAGTATATAAAGCATTTTTTTCAATCAAAGTCAGTCTATGCATAGGACACTCATAGTTCAAGTTTCTGGTAATATGTTTTGGAGTAAATACTCTGAAAAAAGCTGTTTGTTTTTATAAAAATATAGGAGACATTCTTGAATATATACTGCACTAACTGTTGATATTTTAGCAGAACGAAACTCACTCCTACATGATTCTTTATACTCCATATTATATATTATTCTTGGAATTCTGTTTGGGATAATGAATGAGTGGTCTACTAATGCTACCATAGAACAATATACCATACTTTAGACATGATTCACAGTTTTCGTGGTACGCTACTTTGAGAATAAATATATTTGAATATTCGCATAGTATTCTCATCTCATAGCACACTCTACTCAATTTGCTAGATACTTCATTAACATGGACCTTCCAACTCAGGTAACGGTCTATATTGATTCCGAATATCTTTGTGCTATGAGAAATTCCTAAACTTTGATCATTCAATGTGATATGACTGGGCACTTCCTGACCAGAATTTATAGTTGAAAATAAACTATATTCGTTTTTTCGTCATTTAAAAACTGTTTGTTTTCTGAGATCCAAGTGCATATTTTTTTGAAAATTAAATTGGAGTACTAACAAAGTTGAATACGGTTTTCCTTCAATCATCAGCATAATTTACCAATTTACAATCGGAGTGGATCAGATAGTTGTGATGTGGCAGTTTCATTTTTCTTTTGTATCTAGACTTTTTGTTTTATATCGAAGAAATAATATGTGAACCACTCTAAAGGCCTCCAGTTTGTCCAGTGGTATTTTATGGTCAAGCAGTCATACGCTTTTGAAAGATCTAGAAAAAGTCCTATTGCTACATTTTTGTTTTCTAACGCACTCAGTATGTGTTGAACAAACCGGAATACTGCTGACGTTGTAGATTTTCCTTTTTGATACCAATGCAGGGTATTAGAAGTAACTCATTCATCACTGAGAAATTCATGAGCCGATTACACATTGCTGTTTCGAATAATTTTGAAAAAGATGGTAAATGGCTTATAGGTCTGCAATTGCAAATTTTGTTACAATCGCCTTTCTTTTTGTAAATTGGTTCCACTACTGCAATTCTCAGTTTCTCAGGAAAGATACCATATTGAAAAAAAACTATTCAAAATGTAAGCTAGAACTTTTGGTACATACATTGAAATTAATTTTATTATTCTAGTTGTGATTTGATCATCTCCATTGCTCATCTTATTCTCATTTTTTTTTTATTTCCACCACTATTTCTTCCTCATTTATTGGTTCTATGAACATAGATTTACCGTTACATCTAATTCTATTTACAGAGTGGGTGTTTTATTTATATATTTTTCTCTTCAAGCTCTCCACGGTATCTGTTAATACATTGCTATACTCTGCTTTGCCTGCTATTTCAATACATGTCTCATATTCACTAGAACCTCTAATGTCCTTCACAATATTCCACCTCGTTTTTGACTTGTCATCAGAACTTTCGATTTCATTTTGATATTTCGTTAATCTACCTCATATAATGTTTTTGTGAATTTTTTTTGTTTGTATATATTATTCATAGTACTGTTTTACTAATTATGAAAAGAATATCAAGGCGGTTCTTGCACTTTTTCACGGGAAATCATTTATTGAATTATACAAGAAACATTTCAACAAAAAGATCTCACTGTTCATTCATCCGGCTTTTATGTATGTGGTATATACTATACCACACTTTAATTTTGATGTAGTTTATAACATTATCTATATTGAGAAGGAAAAATTGTGGTATATCAGACAAATTATTGAATTAAAGAAAATAAAATATCCTCAAGCGGGATTCGAACCCACGACCTCTAAAATCTCTAGAGAATTAGAGGTCGTGTCTGATATGGCACAATTTTTCCTTTCATGTATTTTTCACAGATGCAATTTTCCATTTCACACTATCTATATTTTTTGTGGGATAATTCTTCTCAATTACTTTCAGTTTCGTTATGCCACTGAACTTTGTGTAATTGAGTAGAGTGATAATTTTTAGTGATATATATATATATATATATATATATATAAATATATATATATATATATATATATATATATATATATATATATATATATATATATATATATCAAACGAATGCATCAATCTCTCCACGTTATTATCGAAAAAATCTACATTGAAGTCACCTGCAATAACAATATTGTTTCATTATTAAAAACTTCCAAGAGGCTTTCTAATTTTTCAGGGAAAACTTGGAAATTACCTTTAGGTGGCCTATATACTGATACTTCTTTTACTTTATGTATCCTGTGCTTGATTTCAGTAGCTGAACACTCGACATGCTCTTCCACAATATCAATACTGTTTCTTTTCTTTCCTTGCATTTTGTTCCTTCTTTCACATATATTGCACTTCCTCCATGCCTTGTTACACCTCCTCTACGGAAAGCGGACTTTAGATTATAGTTTTTCATATTGTGTAATCATAGTTTCCCTTCATCTCTCCAATGTTCAGTTATACATAGAACTCACTGATGTTATCCAACACTGCGACCAAGCTATTCATCCCAGTTCCAATGGATTGCATGTTTTGATGCACCATACAAAGTGCATTCATTGTTTCATTTCTCTTTCGGATAGTAGGTTTTATAGAGATGGTCTTTAGAAATCATCTCCTCTTTTATCATATTGTTTATACTTTTTGAAATCGATACGTCTGTAAGCTAGTTATTTTGGCCAAGTCGAAGGCTTGTATATTTCATATTTCTGGTCAAAATCAATCCCGAACATATAGCACTTGTTTTGTGATTCTTGTGTGGAAAGTTCCTTCATCACTATATCTGAATTTTTAAATTGAGGTTTTTTCTTAATTGAAGAATTCATCTATTCAGAAGTGACATGTCGTTTCATACGGTACAAGTACAACCACGATTTTTGTTGCACCCCAATTAGTCTAATCGAGAAAAATAGTTCCAAGTCTCCAAAAAATATGAGCAATAAGTTATTCGATTTGGGATGCAATTCTGAAAAAGTCATTTTTTTTTGCTGACGCATATTGCAATTGTTATTTACAGAAAACAAAAACAAAATGGATTCAGCTCTTTCGAAATAACTCAAAAACTATAAGCGATAGCGAAAATCGGAAAATAAAATTTCAAAGAATGAAACACTTACCTAACTACGACAGTTTTCCATATATAGGCCGCCATTCTGTTTTTTTTTCCTAACCAAAATTGCATAATGCATTGTCACCGGAATTATGTGCACCTGCCGAATTTCAAATCAATCGGACGATTAGAAGTGGGTAAAATTTAACTTGCAAGATTTGATTACAGACAGACAGACACACATATAGACAGACCGACAACGGGACAGGTGAAAGTAAATAAAAATAAAATGGAAGGAATTTGATGGACATAGCCCTCAGAGAAAAGTGGTAACCGTAGACACGTGTTTCGGGCTCTCGGCCCTCATCAGTACGGTGGAGAGAGAAACACGTGTCTACGGTTAGCACTTTTCTCTGAGGGCTATGTCCATTAAATTCCTTCCATTTTGGTTTTAAAAGTCCCCTCGATATTACTTTCTTTCATATTTATATTCCTGGACTCGGATGTCACGCAGGTAGCTATAGCTGCCTCCGTGGTGACGTTGCCCTGGAATTCAGGGTCTGCTGACCGAAATCACAAATGAGCGGCTGTCTTATGTTTGTTGACTCCGTTGATTTGTCGTTTTCTACCAAGTGTTGATCATCCTTGCACTTCTCCACCGTACTGATGAGGGCCGAGAGCCTGAAACACGTGTCTACGGTTAGCACTTTTCTCTGAGGGCTATGTCCATTAAATTCCTTCCATTTTGTTTTTAACAGTCCCCTCGATATTACTCTCTTTCATGTAAATAAAAATATTCGACCGCAAAAACTCCCACATACCAATTCTGAATAGATTCGAACCATAATCACAAAACTTGTCCGCCATTTTGGAGCCGCCATGTTGAATTCTTGTTTTTTGTCAAGAAAATCATAATCTTCGACCCCGAAAACTCCTAGATACCAATTTCGAATATAATCGGGCAATCATGTTTTTTTTCCTAAGAAAAACTTCATAATGCATTGTCTTCGGAATTATGTACACTTGCCAAATTTCAAACCAACCGGCGATTAGAAGTGGTTCAAATTTAACAAGATTTGATTACAGACAGGCAGACACACAGACAGACACACCAGCACGCACACACACACACCCACACATACAGACAGACAGACACCGGGACAGGTGAAACTAAATAAAAGCTTGTAAAAAACATCTATGACCGGATAGATAGTCGTATAACATCTGACGTCCGGAGGACGTCCTGAACCTTTTCATGATGTACTGAGCACGTCAATTTGTATAATATCGGACTATTTTCATTTGATTAATTAAATTAGATATGTGAACGGGTCAACCGTCAACCCATCCAACATTTTTCTGAACTGAACGTGACTCTATTTCGTGAGAGGAAACGAGAGACAGTTATAGTTTTTTTTTTAATTTCTTAGCCCGGAGACAGGTTTTCCATTTTCCATCCTTCCGATGGAATGAAAGTCTTATCTTGTATTGTTTTCGCGCAAATGTTCATTCATCCATTAAACTAACTCCAATATGAAGGAATGAAAGGAAATTGAAGAAACAAACCAGAGACCATGAAGAAACATATGAAATAAATAAATGTCACTTTCAAATTTACTGTCCCTCCAAGATGTCGAATTCAATTTGGCTAATGGAGTAAAAACACACTAATATTTTGACCAGGTTCTAATTTGTTTTTCTCGAATTTCGAAAGTAAAAAACTGATTCTGGAGTTTGTATTCCGATCTGTTACTCTTGATTTTTTTATCATAAAGTGATGACTGGGATTTTAGTTGTATGTAGAAGTCGAAAACAATGCGACTTACTAAGTTCTTCAGTAATTCATCAGGAATTGAATTTCAAACATAAATCATAAGGCATTGTCCGCCGAACGACGACAGAACTGCAGAACATTGATCAGTATGCAGTATTCAATCAAAACCAAATTCAAATATGCTCGATTTTTTAGCAAGTATTCGTTGACTGGTCAATGGCTTGAATATCAGTTGAATATGTTGAAAAAATATGCTGTTAGAGCGAGAATTAGTAGAGGGGAAAATGATTTCGTTGGTTCAGTAAAGACGTTAGAGGATACACATCATGCTAGAAACCTTCTGCTAACTTGAATCTGGCCCAGTTTAGATGATTTTAATGAATGTTTCGACATCCTCAGGTACAGATAAAAAAGCACTCGCTGTTAGCAAATGTCTCAAATTGGATAGAAAAAAGATGAAAACTATATGATATAGATGAAAACAATCTGATATTCAGCATATTCAGTTGCACCCTATTGCTATCTCAATAAAACCTTTCATCTATACAGAACTACCCTCAAAATTTCAGTTTCAGATAGGAACATGATTTTTCATAACAATTCATAGCAGCTATGTAGTACACTGTGGGCACCTATCGATATTTCTGTTCATCATCAGGGTTGAAACAATTCAACCAATTTAAAGTAAACAAAAGACACTCACGAATGATTTTCACTAAACTGGGTTTTCAAAACGACGACACAGGTTTCGCTATACAGAATTTTTTTCAGGTGGAGATGATATCCAGTTTAGTAAAAATCATTCAGTGAAGTGAGTGTCTTCTGTTTGTTTGATATGAATTTTCATCTAGTGTCGGCTGCATCAATTCAAAATTGAACCAATTCACTCCAAATATACAATTGAAATTTGTTAAGTGCCAGCTTTATTCACGCCGCGTTACGGCTTTTCATACACTGGATAAAAGTTGCCGAATATAACAAATTCCTTTGTAAATTCAGAATAATATTACCTTATGAAGATGTCATATGACGAATATGTGAGTTTATCCCCTACATAACCCATGGAATACTATGATAAGTTGACGTTAATTTCATTCGAATCCCAACTTCACCAAGTGCATACACATTATTTTGATTTTCCCCTTTTTAATTCCCAACAATTAGTTCGTCAGGATTCTCCACATCTTACTGGAGAGAACCAATGGGGAGCTCATATCAGGTTTGCAGAGATATGTCCCATAAGTGAAATGCAACAAATAAGGGACACAACCCCCACTAAAGCTGCATACCTAGCTGATCTACCGCCAGACGAAATTGTTCGAAGTAATTCGGCTTCGATATAAAACAGTTTTGCGACCTGATTAATGCAACAGTGTAGAGCATGAAATTTATAGCCACATAAAGAGAAGACTCCATAATATGGTTGCACAGACTAGTCTAGGATCCCTGATTGAACTGCAGCAGGCCTCTTTGTGCTTCGCATCAAATACTCCGAACCCTTGGACAAATACCCTAGCACTACACCCTACCCAAAAATATACCCAGTTCAACTTTGATAAAAACTACTGTAGAAAGTACATTGCATCATCCAAATATCATTTGGAATATGGTATGTGATAGCCTCCATAAAATAAATTGATCACGCCGGGATAGGAAATAAGGAACAAGCGGATGCACTGGCACGAAATGGGGGATCACGCGACACTAATTGAGTCAGAACCATTCTATGGCCCGAAAAACTGCGAACGAAAACCAAAAACACATCTCCACATTATGTTGAAGAGAGATGAGGAACCTGGGAATACACAAATTGATCTTCATAAAATCTATACATTCCTCAGTGATTTGGGGCTCGAGAGGCACAATGGATCCAATCAGGGCGTAGTGTATCTGTCACCCCCTACCATTGATATTTCTCGACCAAAATCTGAATGAATGAAATAAACTATTTCAAAAACCTTTCTGGAACTTCATTCATGAACGTTCATAACGTTCTGAACGTTTCTACCAAACAATATTTGATTGATTCGCAGTTGAAGTAACCCAAAACCACCAAATTACAAATCTAACCGATGAAGATTCCTGGGACCAATCAATAGAGATTTTTTCGTGACAAAAATACTACTAGGAAACCGACTATGCCATCATACGAAAGACGGTACGTAGTTATATCCTGTTATGTTCCTACTCCCAACTGTCATTGCTTATTTTGTTATAAACATTCAAAAGCACTTCTTTTTATCGTTTTTGACTTGTTAATTGAAAACTTATGAATCCGTCCCGATACTCTCGAATTGTAGAGAATCTAAATGGAAAGAAAATGAACCCTAGAACAACTCGATTGGAAAATTATTAATGGAGAAAACCCGGAAAACAGTTTTTTTTTATTCATAACCCCACCATTTTTTAAGTTTTGAAGCAAGCTCTCCACGACATAGTAGTGATTGATATGTACTTGATGTGGGAAAAACTCAGGCACTGTTGGATGGTTAGTTTTGGCATAATTGTAATTTGATTTTTTTAATGCACTTTATTGCAGCAGACCTGGATGCGTCATAGGTGGTCCGATTTCAATTTTACTAAAAGATTTCGAGAGTTGAAGTATAGTACCACAAAATGACTATTCTCATTTTGCGTTGAAATTCTGCGAAATAAGTGAGAAATACTTGACCGAAAACCGGCGAGCGCGTGAAAGCGGCTCAGGAGTGGGAGTAGAGCAGCAGATTCATAACGGTCGCAGCGCAGCGCTCCCCCACGTCTACTGCTCTACCCTCACTACTAAGCCACTTTCACGCACTCGCCCATTTTTTTGTCATATTCTCAAGTATTTCAACGCAATATGAGAAAATACATTTTGTACTATACTTCTGCTCTCGAAATTTAATTGGAAAATCGGATCACCTATGACGCATCCAGGTGTGCTGCAATAAAGTGCATTAAAAAATTCAGATTGCACTCATGCCAAAACTAATGATACCACAGCGCCTGAGTTTTTCACTCATAAACTACATATCATTCACTACTATGTCGTGGAAAGTATGCACTACAACTTGTAAAGTGGCGAAGTCATAATAAAGAATAAAGTTGATTTTTTCCGTTTTTTTTTCGGTTTTTTGCCGTTACTAATAATCCGATCGAATTGTGTTAGGACTCATTTTCTTTGCATTTACATTGTTTTTAATTCGTCCATTGAGAGTATCGAGATTGTTTTATTCGTTTTCAAGTTACAAGTCAGAAAACGATAAAAAAATTAAAAATAATATTTTAAATGTTCATAACAAATCAATCACTGATAGTTGGGAGTAGGAAATATAACAGGATATAATTACGGACCGTCCTTCATATGAAAGTACAGTCGGTTTCCTGGTGGTATTTTTGTCACAGAATCATAGAGAAAAAAAATCTCTATTGATTGGCCTGGGTCGGTACCCGATACGCCGCACAGTGATAGTTTCCAGCCACAAACGGCCAAAAGTAGTTTTTTTGTTAATATTGAAATTTTGAGAGGAACTGCTTTTGGTTTCAAGGTTTTGCCTTAGCCTATCTTTAAACATAATCATAGCGCGGAAGCGCGAATAACGTCAGGATATTACATATTTTGAAAATAAATACGTGATTTATTTAAAAGCTTCAATTTTGATAATTGTTTGTGCATGGAAAGCTTTCTAGAAGGTCGAGCGTGCAACCGTTCTTTCCTATATGTAATATTTCGAAATCGTTAACAAAACAGTTTTTCAGTCAAGAGGTAACTAGCAGAAGTTGAATTTGTTTTAATATTGACGAAACAATGCTCATGTTCGATAATCGCTTTTTGAATATTTTACGTGTTTGACCTATGTAAAAACTTGCACAAGAGCCACACATTAATTTATATATTCCATATTTCTCAAATTTCCCAATTTTATTTTTCCCCCATTATCAGTCCTTTATCAGAAGGAATAATCGTTACATTGAAAATAATTTTTAACCGACGAAAAATATTACGAAAAAGGGGACGTTCTCTAGTTGACGCTTGTATTTCATCATGTATGACATAACTTTTACCGAGTAGTCCGATTTTGATGATTTATTTATTATTGGATAGGGTATACCTCGGAGTTGGTCCCATTTGAATTTGAAAATGAACACTTCCAAGGATAAAAATATAGGGGATGATTGATTTTACTCCTATTACCCAATTCTGTTGAAACTCAGCACACGTATGTAGTTTTGATGACAATACAACATAATGAAGTCCTGGAGTAAATTGAGTAGGTAGTAATTACTAGATTTTAGCCACACGAAAAATAAAGAATAAAAACCTTTTAACAAAAAAATCAAACTGAACAAAAAAGAAACTGAAAAGCGAAAAATAATATAAACCTTTTTAGTCTCGATAACTAAGCTCCTAAACTAATGTAAGGCACTCAAACAAATAATCAACAAAAATCATTGAATTACTTCAGAGAAATAATCAAAACGCCGCACTGTTTTCGAGCTTGGCCGAATAACGGCCAAAAGTAGTTTTTTCGTTTATATAAAATTTTTTTTTTCTGGATTTGATATATATGGCCTGAGCCTAACTTTCAACATGTAACTCTTTATCATATTCATACCGCGCAAGCGCGATTAACTTATGGATGTTACATATTTTGAGAACAAATACATGATTTTCGTAATTTCTCATATTTTCGAAATCGAAATCGAAAATTAAAATCGAAAGTAATCCGATTTTGATAAATTTTTTGTACATAGAAAGCTATTTAACTGCAAATTGAAAATCAGTACAGATTCATGACATTTTTGAAACACAAGATGGCGGACAAGTTTAAGTTTTTTTATCAGTATCGGTGTACTTTTTTTTCAATATCTTGAAACAATTTATGAGCGATCAGCTATGAACAAAAGTAATGATTATAAATTCCGCATTCTATTATCATGACGACAAGTGTTGTATCATTTATCAGTTGAAGAATACGATATATGTTAAATTCTTGAAATGCAATTTTTTCAAACCACTTTGGGTAGATTTCCGTCATCAGGATAAGACTTTTAAATTTTTTTTATATATCTTGGCCGATCATGGACCCTAGAACCAAAAAACCATCAGTTCGGAAGTTTATATATATATATATATATATATATATATATATATATATTTATATAAGAATATCAATCTCCCATTTCCATACCGATATCGGCAAACTATAGGTCTTTTGTTAGAGCTTCATGAGCTCCACAACTTTGTATGTTAACATTTATCGATTTCAAAGTTATATTCGTCAACTTGATTGATGGCAATTACAGAATCAATGAATAAATTCTTAAATCTACCTTTCCGACTGGTCGCGCCATCGGTTTTATAATTTTTATATTTATCATAGACTTAGCCGGATTCTATAACTAAAACATACATGGATATAACAAACTTCGTAATAAACATTTTCTTACATATGATCATTATGTTGCTTTTTTTTTTTCAAGTTATTCTTAAATTTTTTTGGTATATTTTTTGGAAAGGAGTAGAATAGGACGAGAAAAAGATAATGTTTTCAAATTATATAATTAAAAATATATATGCAAATATTTTTTTTTGTAATTTCTTTGTTTCTCAATCAATTTTTACAACTGATACGTCAAACCACTTCCAATGAGAAGCTCTTCCATTTTCATCATAAATACTGTACATAAGAAGTTTTGTTACAGTGTGACAGTATCATTTTCAGAATGATTCCTTATTTCTCATAGAATTTATTGGGAAAAACACCAATTATTGATACCCCTGTCGTTTTCAGGGGCGGATCGGGCCGGGTATATTTCCAAATAAGACTTACTAGGTAAGCCTTGAGATATCATATGTATAAGCCGGACCAAGCTGTTCCTTGAAAGAACTGGCCTATGAAACTTGCATAGTTTTTTCAGAACTTTTCTTAAAATAAGTTTTTTTCAGATTTTTTTGTGCGAAGACCAAAGTGGCCCTAACATTTTTTGCTGCACTAAGTAAAAGTACAGACCTTACTCTACACGCAGATGTTTTTGGTTCCTTCCAAAATCGATTTTTGCCTTAGTTATATACAATCAACTGTTTCTACATTTTTCTTCAGACGTATGGTGCTTACACTCTAAAATTTTGCAGATTCAACCTTCTGTAACTTTTAGAAAAATAAACTCAGGAACTAACTTTCAATGCGACGTATCCTTGGGGTCAGTTAAAGATTCAATTAGCATCTTTTGAGGATATGAAAATGTCGGATTTGACGACTTTTGTCCGTTTTTTGGGCAAGCTAGATCACTGTGCGCCGCCGCGCATCGCGCTGCCATGATATTACGCCTTACGTAATTAATTTGTTCTTTTTTCTGTTTGGCGCTGACTCAAAATTAGTTACTACTTTAGGAGCTCATTATTAAGAATAAAAAGTTTCATTTTATTCTTTGCTTCTCACTCGTTTCTTGTAAGCAAATCTAATACGATAGAAAAATAAGAATTACGAAATTTGGTGATAAATAAGAAATACGATATAATCCATCATCATTACTATAATTTTTTTTTCATGATTTTCATACTATCCTTGATGTTTGTGTCTGATTAAGTTCAACACTGTATTTCTTAAAACTTGTTTTTTTTTTGTCTGAAAGGCCCGAGAAAAAATAAGGTCTCATAGGTTAACAGGAAAATATAGAGAAAATAAAAATGATAATTTCTAAAAAAAAAATATAAAAATGGCAACATTTTGCGGAACATTTTTTTTTGAAAGAGACTGTCAATACTGTTACCAATACGATTATAATTGAAATTATGTCCGGACAAGATCCGACCTTCAAAAAGCATTTATGGAATCTGAATTAAAGCTAAAACGGCTTGAAAATGATTTTTTCCAATCAAATGTTAATAACAAAAAAAAGTGAATTACTATATGAATTGAAACAACGCTTCCAGCTTCTCTTAACACGATAACCTGATTCAATTTCAAAACATTAATTCTTGATGCTTCAAACAATATAGATTTAAACTCGCAACAGAGCTGAAACGTAATCAAATAGTACAACCACTCACGAAGAAACTTGTTTTTTAACTGAAGCGAGGAACTCCTGGATGGTACTAATGCTCCTGTAAAGTATGTGATTCACGCCACAGTTAGTCAGTAATGATTGAATAAGGGTTCGAAGGACCTTAGGGTTTGGGTAGATAGATCAGACAATCCTTTTCAAATTTGTATTCGTTGAATTGAACAGTTAACTCGCAAAATAACAATAATGATAAAAATACATCAGAAATCGACAAGTCATTCGACAGACTAGGAAAATTGTTGAACCAACTCACAACTTGTTTCTCCGTTGCTTAGGGAAACCTATCATAACACAGGGTGAAGGAAAGGTACGAATTTCACAGTTCAAAACATTCTCATTTCAATTCTTATTTTTGATATAAGCTAGGTATATAATACATTCAATGTTATATTTACAATAATTTCGAACATTCTACCATATTCAGCCAGGTGTAATCGATGCCCACAAAGTTAGTTAGCTCGTAGTTTCTGCCATTTGCAACAGAATAAAGGTATTGTTAATCATCCGGCTATCCTGCTATCCCTTTATTTCGTTATCTCGCTATCTCGTTTCCCGTTATCCCGCTCTCCTGTTTTCCCACTATCCCGTTATCCCGCTATCCCGTTATTCTGCTATCCTGTTTTCCGTTATCTCGTTAGGGATACCGCGAAAATAATCTTCGTTTTCAGTTATATGTGTATACCAATTTTCATTGCGCTCAGTTGAACGGTATAGAAGTTGATGCGCTACAGCGCCACCTAATGGCGAGATGAAGTAAAATGGAGCAAAAAAAAAAAGATTTTTGCAGTTTGTTTTCGAGGACCATAACGAACAAAATAAAACACAAATACGCATATCAATCGTTCGAATCGTGAGTTTTGGTCTGTAACGAAGTTACTATTTTCCCGCTATATTTATCAGCCAAAAGCTCCCTGTAAGGAATTAAACCCCGCTTGAAAGTAATAATAGGTCTGGAAATACCATTCAGGTTCGTGATAAATCCGTGAATCACCCCTAACACGATGAATAGGCTAAACACCCTCCGTAACTCACGCCAATACCGCGAGCGTGGTTGTGGAGAACGAATGATTGAAACAAAGCAATCGTACGTCACCCGCCCCAATCTGGAGTAAGCACTTGAATCGAACGCAAAACTCGAGAATAAAAGTTTCCACAAAGGATCGCATTGATTCACGTACGAGCCAACAGTCCGATCGCCACCCAGCATAGTTGAGTCTAGACAGAGACGCGCGCACCAAGCTGACGTCACAGCCGTCGCCACCGAGAACATGACACTGTGTCCGAGCAGCCGTTGACGTCACGAAGGAGGGGTGGCCGATATTCTGGGTAATTATTCTGTGAAGGTATAATTTGTATCGCAAACGACCACAAAACGGCGCGCGCATATAAGTCGATCAGGAGGGATTCGGAAAAGAGGGAGAAGCTGGCCGTAGTTCCGTTTCGACATATTTCAAAGAAGTAGTAGCTTGCCCAGCCCAGCAGAAGCAGCCACGCGGCCGACTAGTATCCAGAGTGTGAGCCAAAGACCGAAGCAGTCCACGACCGTCCCGGGCCTTGCCGAAGCAGTGAGATCGGAGTTTGGTAAATATGTTGTATCAGGTAAAAGTCATCAGGAAATGTTTGTAAGTACCGCAGATGCGATGTGCGCATGATCGTAAGAGGCACACATTCATTTCAATACTGTGCTGGTAATTTCTGCATACGAGTCCGTACAATACCCACCCCCCACCGCAGAGCTTTTGGTTGTTAAGTTTACCCCGCTTGCTTGAAAACACCCTCCTTGCTTTCTCTTTATATAGTGCTTGCCATGTATTCCTTTGTTGTGATAACTTGAGGTCGCCGTCAGCCGCCCTCACTGTATTTCAGTATTTTTAATATACCTGTTTATCCTGTTCTTCGTATTCATTCATTGACAATTTTGAGTGGAATTTTAACATCTAGTGCGCAGTCGCCACCCAGGTTCGAAACCCAGTTGAAGGCAATTAAAGCCTGCCTTGCTGGCCCTGTTACAGTGTCACGACTATATTGACCCCTGGAGTGTCTTTCTTCACTGAGACTGCCCGGAGCAAAGTGGCCTTTTCCACTATAAAGTTAAATGTGGCGCCCGAGAAAACCCGAGAACAGTGAAAAGCGCCAAGGTTTGATATTAGGGGAAGAAACCCCCTGACAAATTGGCGCCCGAGCAGGGACTGTTTTTATAGTATACCGAGACCTGTCATTTTGACAGATGTCAACTTCGACTCAAAAGAGAGTCAATATGCCGAGTGACCCCTCGTTTAGTAGGTTTCCGGGGGTGTAGAACCGATTACCGTCATCCGTTTCCTTACAGATTAACCATTCACGAGATACGTGGGTGAAGAGAGAGAAAGCAGGCTCGTACGACAAGGACAGTTGGAAATGCGTGAAGCTAGTTCCGCAGAGTGTATAGAATCGAAATCCGTTGAAGGCTACCGGCCTGTCATCTTTGACAGATTGTCAAACTCGGCTCAGAAGAGAGCCAGGCGTCCGTGCGATACCTCCTCAACGAATTATCGAGTGCGCAGAAGCGCTCCCCGCCATCCGTTCGTCAATAGGAGGTACGGTGCCCAAGATACGAGCACTAGACAAGGAGTTGAGTTTCGACTGTGAACCAAGTAAGACGTGCAAGCTGAGAGAGTGGAGTACCGACTGCGAACCAAGTAAGACGTGCAAACTGAGGAAGTGGAGTTTCGACTGTAAGACACGTAAGACGTACGAGTTCCAAGTATTCGCCGAAGATGCCGACAGGACTAGGAAGCCCCATCGCCGTGCCAGTGACCACCACAGGCCCCGCTGGATGCCCCCTACCGCTGAGTCCAGGTACAGGAAGTGACCCTAACGACACCCGCGTCGGATGGGTGTATCAACTACGGAAAGAGGAGCTGGACACCGAGCTCGCTAGATTTCGCTTGGATCCAACCGGCACCGTCGACGAGAAGCGAAGGAGGATCATAAAATTTCTCCGAGAAGGACGAGCAGCATCACCCGCACCGACCGTCATCAACCTGTTCCCGTTCCCCACGACGACCACGACAATCGCACCGCCGCCCGTATTACCCACCATTACAGTGACGAGCACTGGAAACCCGATCATGAGCAACGTGCTCACAGGGACCCCCGTGGGAGCACAGGCCGCCCCACTGCCGCCTACTACGAGTGTAGGGATGGCACCATTGAGAGTGAAGGACTGGAGAGTGACCTTTAATGGGACCAACGACCCCGCCGCCTTCCTCGAGAGATTGGAGGAGATTCGAGAGTCCCAAGGCATCACCGCAGACCGCCTCCTACAAGCTATGCCCGAGTTACTGGAAGGGATGCCGGCCCTCTGGTTCAGAAACAACCGGGCATGCTGGCCGAGATGGGAAGACTTCTGCACCGCCTTTCAGGACTTCTTCTTCCCCGTCCACTACCGAATTGACTTGGAAGTGGCCATCAGCAGGAGGACACACAACCTGAGAGAGAGTATGACAGCCTACATCACGGACCTGCAGACCATGATTCGCCGCATGGTGGAATCCGCCAGCCAGGAGTTGAAGCACCCCGGGAGAAACCCCCCCCGGCCGCCATGGTGGAATTCCGCCGCCACTAGCCGAGATTGAGCAAGCTCAGAGGACGACTCCATCCCCGCTTTTGGCACCATACAGGACCCCGGCAGCCCCACCAGTGGTCACTAGGCTTGCCCAACTAGCCACACCGCCCCCTAGGAGCCCAGTAGCCCAGCCGGTCATGAGCCAAAGCAGCCCAGTCAACCGCCGCCTCATCGAAGAAAACCGAGAGTGTTGGCGATGCGGGCAGACAGGGCATTTCAGGAGCCAATGCCAATCAGCCCCAAGGATATTCTGCTCCCGATGCAAGCGAGACGGAGTATTGTCTCGTGATTGCCCATGCCCACGCCGGAACCAAAACCACGACTGGAGGTACGTGCAGCCCGCTCCCATGACGCCTCACCTACCGTCATCATCGCTACCACCGACCACCGACCGCATCTTTCCGTCAAGATTCCCGGTGGCACCGCTGAAGCGATGATTGACACAGGTGCCGTAATCTCCTATGTCGGCGACAGGATAGCCAGGCAGTGGAATCTGCTAGGAGTACCGCAAACTCCAACTGCTACGAGTTCCGCCCGACTGGCCAATGGAGAAACCGTTACCATCCCCGTAACGTATCACGTGGAGATCCGAGTTGGAGAACACCGCTTTGAGGAGTCTTTTGGACACCTGAGTGGACTGTCATCCGATATGGTCCTAGGAATGGACATATTGAGGAAAAGGCAGTTTGGACTCGACCTAGGAAGTGGCCAAATCTTGGTAAAGAACCAACCCATTGCAAGGGAAGCTCGGCCCGTACCATGCTTTCCAATTGGAGTTATTGAGCCAAGACCGGCCCTGACACTTTCCAGAGAGGAAGAGGACCACTTGCAAGACTTCCTACAGGACGAGTTACGCCCATTCGAGGACATTCATGGGGTAACGCCGCTGGTAGAACATAGGATCCGTCTCCTAAATCCAGAGCCAATAAAGCAGCGATACCGACCCCAGAATCCCAGGATGCAGGAAGTTTTCAATCCCAAAGCTGACAGAATGCCACAGGAGAACATCATAGAACCCTCCGAAAGCCCGTGGAGCTCGCCAGTAGTCATCGTCCGAAAGAAAGATGACGAGTCGAGGTTTTGCAGCGACTTCCAGAAAGTCGATTCCGTCTCCATGAAGGATGCGTACCCGTTGCCGTTCATCAACACCTTCTGGACCGATCAAGCCGCCACCCGAAGACCAGGACAAGCAGCCACCGCCCCAGCAGCTCCGGAACCCCCTCTGACTCTATACCTACCCGTCAACAGGGAGCTGTGCTGGCACTGCGGTCAACCAGGGCACACACGCACCGTGTGCCAACGAAAACAGCCCCTCCTGTTTTGCTCCCGATGTGGCTTGAAGGATGTCCTCTCTCGGGAATGCCACTGTTCCGACCCACCCGCCCAGAGGAGACCAGCCCAGAGGAGACCAGCCCATAGGAGACCAGCCCAGAGGAGACCAGCCCGAGGAAGTTCAGCACCCACGTTGATGTCGTATCCTGACCCGCATGTCGCCGATGCGGATGTTCAGCACCCATGTCCATGTTGATGTCGTATCCTGACCCGCATGTCCCCGATGCGGAAGTTCAGCACCCATATTGATGTCGTATCCTGACCCGCATATCCCCGATGCGGATGTTCAGCACCCTGTCCATGTTGATGTCGTATCCTGACCCGCATATCCCCGATGCGGATGTTCAGCACCCATGTTGATGTCGTATCCTGACCCGCATATCCCCGATGCGGATGTTCAGCACCCATGTTGATGTCGTATCCTGACCCGCATATCCCCGATGCGGATGTTCAGCACCCATGTTGATGTCGTATCCTGACCCGCATATCCCCGATGCGGATGTTCAGCACCCATTGATGCCGTAGGCAGACCCGTAGGATCAGGATGCGGATCCAGCATCCAATCCAGGAAGGTTTTTTTTTTTACTTCACAATTGTGGTATGACTATTTTTTTTTCTCTCTAATTTTTTTTTTTTTGACTGGTAATGTTTTCTTGTTGTACTCTCCGGCAACCAGGCAAGAGTTTATTTTGTTTTTCATTTGGAATAATTTGAGGTCCACATTTAATTTTATTTCATTCCGTAATTTATGTATCAGGTGGACCTACCCCGAATAAAGGGTTCGACTATTAGGGGGGGTAGGCACCTGGCGGGCTATACTGTTATATTCCGAATGGACCTGTTTTTTTTGTTAGAACATAAGGTTGCTAGCCGTCTAAGTTTTGAGAATGTTCACAGCAAAACGAGTTGGTTTTCAGGTCCCTCTGACCATACGAATGCATGTTAAAAGAAAAAAAGTTTTTTTCTTTTTCCCCGAAGTAGGAAGGGTGTGTAACGAAGTTACTATTTTCCCGCTATATTTATCAGCCAAAAGCTCCCTGTAAGGAATTAAACCCCGCTTGAAAGTAATAATAGGTCTAGAAATACCATTCAGGTTCGTGATAAATCCGTGAATCACCCCTAACACGATGAATAGGCTAAACACCCTCCGTAACTCACGCCAATACCGCGAGCGTGGTTGTGGAGAACGAATGATTGAAACAAAGCAATCGTACGTCACCCGCCCCAATCTGGAGTAAGCACTTGAATCGAACGCAAAACTCGAGAATAAAAGTTTCCACAAAGGATCGCATTGATTCACGTACGAGCCAACAGTCCGATCGCCACCCAGCATAGTTGAGTCTAGACAAGACGCGCGCACCGAGCTGACGTCACAGCAGTCGCCACCGAGAACATGACACTGTGCCCGAGCAGCCGTTGACGTCACGAGGGAAGGGAGGCCGATATTCTGGACGTTGGATCAAATGCTCGAGAGAGCAGGCAGTCGTTCCGAAGCAGCGAAACCAGCCAACACGCCAAGGAGAGAGTTCCGCCAGAAGGACGAGAGTACAGAGGAGGCGCACGCACCAAGCTGACGTCACAGCCGTCGCCACCGAGAACATGACACTGTGTCCGAGCAGCCGTTGACGTCACGAAGGAGGGGTGGCCGATATTCTGGGTAATTATTCTGTGAAGGTATAATTTGTAAGAGAATTCCGCCAGAAGGACGAGAGTACAGAGGAGGCGCAATTCAGCTAAGTAGTTGCCCAGCGCGCGCATATAAGTCGATCAGGAGGGATTCGGAAAAGAGGGAGAAGCTGGCCGTAGTTCCGTTTCGACATATTTCAAAGAAGTAGTAGCTTGCCCAGCCCAGCAGAAGCAGCCACGCGGCCGACTAGTATCCAGAGTGTGAGCCAAAGACCGAAGCAGTCCACGACCGTCCCGGGCCTTGCCGAAGCAGTGAGATCGGAGTTTGGTAAATATGTTGTATCAGGTAAAAGTCATCAGGAAATGTTTGTAAGTACCGCAGATGCGATGTGCGCATGATCGTAAGAGGCACACAGTCATTTCAATACTGTGCTGGTAATTTCTGCATACGAGTCCGTACAATACCCACCCCCCACCGCAGAGCTTTTGGTTGTTAAGTTTACCCCGCTTGCTTGAAAACACCCTCCTTGCTTTCTCTTTATATAGTGCTTGCCATGTATTCATTTGTTGTGATAACTTGAGGTCGCCGTCAGCCGCCCTCACTGTATTTCAGTATTTTTAATATACCTGTTTATCCTGTTCTTCGTATTCTTTCATTGACAATTTTGAGTAGAATTTTAACATCTAGTGCGCAGTCGCCACCCAGGTTCGAAACCCAGTTGAAGGCAATTAAAGCCTGCCTTGCTGGCCCTGTTACAGTGTCACGACTATATTGACCCCTGGAGTGTCTTTCTTCACTGAGACTGCCCGGAGCAAAAGTGGCCTTTTCCACTATAAAGTTAAAGGTGGCGCCCGAGAAAACCCGAGAACAGTGAAAAGCGCCAAGGTTTGATATTAGGGGAAGAAACCCCCTGACAGGTCTTGAGTTCATACAAAAATCCCATAGAAAAAAGCACTTTTACCAATTTTCCAGGCAACTTTTCCGATATTTCTTTCCGTAAAATATTTCCTCCGACTACGAACATTTCTATACAATAGTAGGAAAATGTATGACAATGATTTTGTGTCATAACGAAAAGAAAAGTAAAAGGTCAGAATATAGGAATTTGTAAGATCTGAGACTGTTGAAAATACATTTTATCAACAACTAGCTAACCCGTCAGACGTCCTGTCCGAAGTTCTATATTCCCTGATTTTTTTTCCTGAAAATTTTCGTCCAGGTATTTTTTCCCCATTTGTTTTTCTTCCTGTTGTTTCAGATGACGATACAGCAATTAGATATGTAGACGAGGATTGACAATCTTTGAAAAAATAAAAAGCTGAAAAAGATTTGAAAGTAATTAAGGAGTGGTTTGAAAACCGGCTTTGAACAATGAACATCGGCAAAACTCACTTCATACGCGAAGAACGTCATTCATTGATTCTAATTTAAAATGGAACATTCATATCGCCTTTGTCTGAAAAAAACTACGGAGTATATTATCAAAATTCAAATATTTATCATATATTCTGAAAATCGACCAGCGTCTAATATTATATTACGCACTAGTTGAACCCCACTTGAACTATGGAATTTTAGCCTGGGGACGACAACAAATAAATATACGAAAGAACTGGAAAAAATACCAAAGATCATTAAGATAATATACAAGAAACCATATACTTACTCAACTCACGAACTATTTCGGGAAACGAAATTATTTGACATTCGACAAGTATATTTTCTATCAGCTGTAATGAGGCAGAATGCTCACAGAAATACATTGATAGCCATAAATCATAACTACAACACACGTCACAAAAACAGTTCCTCTGTTATACCAAGACCCGAAAAAAACAGCCTACAAAGAAGTTATGCCTACTTGGGACCAAAATTATCTAGTTTGATCCGTCAAGAAATAAAACAATACAATTCCCGTAATTTATTCAAGTCGAAAATTGAGGAATGGATAACTTACCAATCACGCATTGCCATCCACCAATATATTGATATGAAAAACTCAATATTACAGTTTGGTATAACAATAAAGGAAAAATAAAAATGAAAAACTTTAAAAAATGATTAGCAAAAGATTGTTTATTGTGCATTCACTCCATGGATTACTACTTTTCTATAATCTTACTTTTGCATTTTATATTTACAACAACGCTATTTTTTATATTGTATTGTATTCATTATTTACCCATATTATTTTCATATTCATTCAATTACCCAATCTGATATTGAGAATCTGGATCTACGTAGAAAATTTTTACTGTTCACGAGGTCCGACTTTTGGTATTTTGCCTACTTCGACCAGATCTTTGATTATATAAATACAACTATACGCATTGTCTAAGGCCTTGATTTCCTCCAAAACACGCAGTCGCTAACGACTACGACCGGGTAGCCGCGACCAGGTCGTTAAGACATCTCCAAAGCATTTTAAATGCTCTTGTTTTCCTACTAACTACCGGTCGCCATTCGCTTAGTCGTCGGTCGTTTGACCACTTCGGGAGCAGACGCACTTCCATTTCGTAACAAATTTTACAGTAAAACAGGTGGCTTGCGCTGTGACAAGTATCTTCCACGAAATTGTTTTCACAGCAGAGTAGAAATACGTTTATAGTTATGGCAGGTAAATAATAGTTGGTACTTGTATATTATAAAAACACTCTTGACATTTTAATTTTTCAATAGATGGATAACAACTGATGCATCACATATCCAAGTGCCCAGTACTGTATGATCCGGAAAACGAGTCATAGTGAGTAATATACGAAGATATGGTGACAAGACATATCGTAACGCGACAGTTCGTAACCCCACAAATGGTAACGGACAATTCGTAACGCCGATAATTCGTAACGGCGACACTTCGTAACATCGACAGTTCGTAACTACAACTATTCGTAACGGTATAATTCGTAACGCCAACATTGAATTATTTTCTTTATTTTTGTTAACGTGGAAAAGTTATTATACTTGTTACCGACACATCAAAATTGGTTAGCCGATGGAACTTTCAAAGTTGTACCTGAAATATTTTTTCAACTTTATACTATCCACACATATTATTTGCAATATGAAAGTGGCCAAAGATGCCGAAACTTTTGAAATATAAACAAATAAAAGAGCGCATAGTTAGAGTCGTGCAAGATTATGATGTTGAACGGCGATTGACATTTCTAAGAAATATAGCGCAGATGTTTTGATTTTCACATCAAATAAATATACATACTTTTAGAATTGTATGCCTGGTCATACTTTATCGATGTTAGGAATATAAATTGTATTAATTATTATAATAAATACATTAATATTGAAGTGATTTTCATTTTTTTTTTCATTATCATTTCACTACTCTAAAGTGGTAATTCACGATAAAAAAAAATCTCTAGTTGTCATATTAACAAAAATATATGCAAAAAGTGGTCTTGTCTAAATCCAGTAATGCTGAACTTGCTAAAATGAACTAAATGTTGACGTTACGAATTATACTGTTACGAATAGTTGTAGTTACGAACTGTCGATGTTACGAAGTGTCGCCGTTACGAATTATCGGCGTTACGAATTGTCCGTTACCATGTGTGGGGTTACGAACTGTCGCATTACGATATGTCATGGAACCGAAGATATATAATGGCGACTGGCGAGGCCGAGAAAAACAGGTAGGGTCGTGACGACCTGGTCGCGGCTACCCGGTCGTAGTCGACAGCGACTACGACTTTTCGACGAAACCAAGGCGATACATTTGCTTATCATCACGTCGCTTTCATTCTTTATCTATTATCTTTCCTACTATGAAAATAATTCTATATGTAATCATATGTCACTTAAGTATGCTTGTCACTTAAGATTAGTCTTTACTCCCACTATCAAGGCTTGCCTTGTTGGGCAGTATGTATTTATTTACCATTGACAATTTTTTTTATTGTATTCTTTTAATGTACCTTTGAGGTAAATAAATATTTTTATTATTCAGTTTATGCCTGTGACTCTGCCTACTTCCTGTTATCCTTCAACACGTCATTCGGTTGTCCCTTTATCCCCCTGAAAAGCCGTTATACCGATATCCCGTTACACCGCTATGCCGTTATCGCGCTGTCTCGCTATCCCAATATCCCGTTATTCCGCTATCGCGTTTCCCGGTATCATGCTATCCAGTTTTCCCGCTATCCTGTTTCCCGTTATTCCGTTATGGATAGCGTGAAAATATTCATCGTTTACAAATATCTGTGTATATCAATTTTCATAGCGATCGGTTGAACGGTATAGAAGTTGATGCGAGTTGAAGTAAAATGCATAGCATAAAAACTTTCTCCATGGAAAAACACCTACTTTCGAAGAAATAATCAACCAAATATGTTGTTCCTATCGTCAGTTATGATCAAGAGTGCATAAATAATTATGATTTTTGCAGTGTGTCCGAATTTTTCCTTTTGTAATCGTCCCAATTTATTTTCCTGAAAACTTTTCCAGGACCATAACGAACAAAACAAAAAAAAACATCGTTCAAATCGTGAGTTATGGTCTTGAGTTCATACAAAAATCCTATAGAAAAAAGCATTTGCCCAATCTTCCGGCAACTTTTCCAATTTTTTTCCCTCTCACTATTACGAATATTTGGTCCAGCCGTTCTCAAGTATTGCGCTTAGCAACACAATTTAACATCCATTTCTATCATATCAGAAGATGAAAAACCATAGAGACCTAGAAACACGAAATTACAATTCTCAAGGAATAGATTTCGTCAGAATAAGAAATATTCAAAATCTTAAAAGTGATGAATATCATTCCATTATACATACAAAACAACATTATAAACTGACAATATGAAAAACAAAACAAAGCAAACTCCATTAGAACCGAATAAATCAAAACCAAAAACTGCAAAATTGAACAAAATGATAATATTGTCTTGGAGTTCTTCTTCCAAATTATTGGTAATACTCTCTCCAGATGGTGTTTACCTAGACAATTAAGAGAATTTCAAATAATATATTTCAATTCAATTACACAAATTCCTTGGTGCTACTAAAAAACAATGATCTGGTTTTTGGAATCTCACTTTCGAATTCACTACTAGGTAGTGCCCATATCTCCCCATGATACTGAAGAGTGTCCTACGTTGTTAATTCTAATAATATTCGGTCTGACCATTTTCGGAATTATTTGTTTGTTATTACAAATATATTTCTTACAAGAATGAATTATTAATTTGTTCAGTCTGATGATATTCATTACGATAGTTCGTTACTTTGGGTTTTATTTCGATAATTTTAGATTCTGATGCATTATATTTACTTCCCTGTTATAATGTGGTATTGTTAAGTTTTGATCGTTTTCATTAATTAGCATGTCAGTTTATAATTAGTCGGTTCAAATTAGATTAATTGCATGAGTTTTGTAATATTCCTATGTTAGATATTCGGCTTTGATGATTTTAGTTTCTGACGGAAAACTTTTTAGATAAAATTTAATTCTTATCATGTATTGGGTTTATCAAGGTTGTGGTTCATTTTCAGTTCGACGTTCTATTTCTGATTGACTTCTCTTAGGTACTATGTAAAGTACATTCGTGGTTTGTATTATTATGTTTATATTCCATACTTGTTTTAGGTCTGATACATTAGTGCTACTCAAATAATTGGTCTATAATTTTCTAATGGTCAGATTTTCGGAACACCATTCCCAATATATTTTTTTTTGCAAATACCTCTGATTTGAAAAACAACTTTTCTCGTGTTGACAACGATAATTATTATTCTGTCTAAAACCAATTCTGATCACGTCATCATCTTCGAATATCAACGTTCACTACAGACAATCACAGGTCGCTGGTGACTTCTCTTATTTCGTGTCCCTGGAGAAAAAGGGGAGAGAGGGATGTCTATATTTGTAGCTGAAGCACAAGTTATATTATCTTGATTACACATGTCCGATGAATACCAACAAGACGAGGGACCAAGTTGCAAACGGAATCTCATTACGGACTCATGTTTTCTTGGGTATTTGTGATTGGATTTTTCGACAGTGGCGCAGAATTAGTTGAGAGCCGATTGAAAACTACTAGCATTGATTCACAGTTAAGGCAGAGGATGAATCCCGATATGCTTTTCAAATATAGATTATTGTATTCAAATTCGAATTGAACCAAGTATCAATTATAATGTTTTGAGTTTTGAATTTTCAATGATTTTGGTGCACTGTTTACAATTATGGCATCAAACATCGTCAAATTCAAACCTATATGTGATTTTTGGGTATTGGAAGGTGTAAAAACTACCCCAACTTTTCTGTATATTGATGGCAAGTAAATAACACTAATTTTCTCGAAAACGGTGGAAATTATTACAACACAGAGGCACCTTTCTATGTAAGAAGATGAATATTCTTACATAAAAAGTGTCAAATCGATAAAAAAAAAACATTTTTTGGGGAAATCATACAAAAAGTTGTTGAAAATAAACAATTTGAAAATGCAAGAGTTTCAACTCAATTCTATAAAAAAAGAGATGTTGACCTAACATAAATGTTCTTTTTTGAATGAAGAACTGTGCATTCTCTTTATTTCCTGAAAACTGCGAATTTCCATAATTTCTGGTTAAAGGGACAACAAAATTATTTACAAAATTTCAAGGTAGTTTCTACCCTCTACAATCCCCGAAAATCACATTTTCCTTCAAACAGGACCATGCTCTATGCCAGAATTGTAAACAATACCCCAAAGTCAAAATGTTCAGGCTCAGACTGGATAGCGTATTTGGCTTTACGTTGGTCGGAATCAGTTTCGTTACGATTATCTGAATCATCAGACCCATCTCCATTCCTAAGCCTAATGAGTCCAGGTGTAATATTATTGTTGAAATTGATTGAACTGACCCCACGCCATTTCGATAGAATTATATTGACAATGATACGGGCACCAGTGGTTTGTCTACCGCTAATTTTCGATACAGCAGGATCCGACTGCTTTTTCATTGAACCCGAACCAGTTTCCAACCTAGGCATAACTACCAACTGAAAGACGCAGGAACAATATTCGTACCCTAACAGGTCTGCTGATAGGCACTGACACCTAATACGGAGTACAGATGACAGCTTTTCGCGTTTCAGCTTATAGCATTTCGCATTCTGATTGATTGAAGTGCAGAAAGTTACTTTCAAGGTCAATAAGCGAAAAGTTCAGATTGTTAGAACATTTTATGAAAATAGTTGATATTTTTCCAGTACATAACCTCAAAATATGAATGGTTTTGTTTTGTTAAGCTTTGAAAATGGAAAATCAGAAAAATATGTTCCATATTGAAGGTTAATGGGACTGCAGTATCTTTCTCGGTAACAGAGGAATATTCCAATATCCTGTCAAATGATAAATACTATTGATGATATTTTGTCCTTATATTACCTCAAGATTTGATTTTCGGATAACAAGATCCTTCTTGGATTTGTTAATAAAGCTGTCAGAAGGGGAAGTATTCCTGTTGTGAAGCGACAAACTGACCTTGACACTGAGAGAGTGTTGAAAACAAACACTTCAAATCCCCAGAACTTCGAGAACGATGGCAGTAGTGCCAGTTTTGAAGAAACATTAATATCCTTAATTTCAAACTATTCAGCCTCATATGATTTCACTATTCCCGTAAAAAATAGGACTGTCAATATTCGGAGTATAAAAAGTATAAATGAACAAATTACTAAAAATTGATTCATCATATCTCTGGGATCAATTAATAATGAATGAAAATATTTGAGAAGTTGAAAGCAGTGGTTGAAAGGAAACCTCCTGCGGTAGAGGAGCAAATTCTCAACTTCAAAAAGAAACTGATAAGGCAAAGTCATGGAAGTTCTATGATAATTTGACCTTCTTGAATGTGACATTGGAGAAAAGACCAACTACTTCAAGCTTGACACCATCTTCTGGTGTCTCAGAGTCTCTTCATGAAACAGAAAATATCTGTGAAGCAAAAAAAGGAGAAGGAAAGATGAAGCATTTTTCAACAAGCTGGAAGAAATTACCAATAATGTGAAAACTGAAATTTCCAAAAATTATAAGTCCATTATTTTTGTCAACATGTGGCTGCAGGATTAGCTAGATTACCATTGCAAACTAGGTATAATGTTGAAATTCAGTTTCTGAAAATATTATCTGGAGCACATGCCAGTATATCTGGAAGTGCAAATAATTAGAATGTTCATATTCATATGATGTTATTTTGAGTGTTTCAAAATGATGTACCTGTTAGTTCTGAATAATTTGTTTATTTTCATTTAAGAATTTAGTTTATTGTGTAGAGAATTCGTTTTCATGTAAGAGAACTGTTTTCATATATTATGGATGTTGACTCAATATTATTTTTTGTAACATAATTTTTTTTTCTTTTCGACCATACCCATTTTTGTATTTGTGAATGGTAATGTTTCCATATTCACATTCAGCTGAATAAAAATAAGAGAGAAATAAGTTATTTAATTACTACCCATGTCATCACATGCAATACATGGAAATTCCTGTAGCATCTATCACTGAATATTTAAAAAAATGAAAATAACAATCCTCATATATTAAATTTGCCGACAACTGAATTTAGGATTTGGATGGAAAGGAAAGAGTAAGCAATATTGAAATAAAAATATCTGGGTTATAAACTAATGTAGTGCTGAAAATCCTTCCATCACTCTGCCTGCCTTGAGCGTCAATGTCAACAATGGTGAACTCTCAATTTGCTGAACAAGTCGTCATCAAAACAATTGAATGAGAGTTTTTGTAATTGTAGAATTTGGAGCCAGATGTGTACAGTCCCCGCTTTATCATTCGGCTTTCCGCTGTAAGCTATCAGCTGTCATTTGTACTCAGCATAACTACATACAAAAGATTGGGCAAAGCCAGTCATCATACTGCCATATCAGCCGTGGAAAATTGATTATCAGAGCACAAATTACTCATATTCCTGCGTAATACTGTCCTGTACAAATTTCAGAAGAAGTACATAGCCGCTGTCAACTGGAACTCGTGAGTTTTTAGGAATTCTCACCAAAAAAACCTTGAGGTATAAAAAACCAGAGGTATAAGCCATAATCTATTCCCCACCCATCTTGAATTTAACTTTGTTGAAAAGAGTTAGCATTTATTGGGTTATGGTTGCCTATTATGAGAATACTGTCGTGTCCACCCTTTTGTTCTTACCAAGTTGTAACGATAAGTTACAGAGGAAACATTTCAGAGGGTTATATTTCTCCTGGAAAATATAACTTGAAAACTAAATTGAGCGGCTAATATAGTCTGCACAGTTCCAATGTATCCGTGGATAGTTGAATTCGTGTACTATCCTAATCTCTGAAATACCTTCGATTATTTATAATAAAATAAAAGTATAAAAACGCACTGATGAGTCCAGATAAGTTATATTCATGAACCAAGTTGAAAACAGACAATTCTGGTTCACCGATGAGATAGAGAAATAAATATTCATGCAATCATCTAGATACTCAAAACTCAGTTACTGAAGATCAATTACCAGATAATCTTCAATAACAATCTTAAGTAATTTCCTTCCTGCCACCATATTGGAATCTGTCTATCTGTTGTTTATCGCAATTTATGAAGTTATTAACCGCACTTATCCTCCCACTGGAAAGACGTCTCAATAGCACAGAAAAGGTCATTACGAGCAATGCTAGGCATTCCTATAAGTGAATCTTGCAGAAACGTATTAATTAATTATAATTTATCAATGTTACCTTGTGTTTTTATATTTGAATGTTGTTTCTATGTCTATAAAAATGTTGAAAAAAGATTTGTTTCCAATGACGTATATGTCCCATTTGGTAAGGGAAACTAGCTTATAATTCTCCTAATCTGACCTTACCTAACCTGGACTCCCAGAATTTTCAACTTATTGCCAATCAATATGAAGAATTGTAAAACTTTGGCTATGTTCAAGAAATTATTAAAAGACTGTCTCCTATGTATCTGTTTTACAGTCTTTTAGTTTTGTAGGTTACCATTACCGATTCACATACAATATGAAATGTAATTGTGAAGTGGAAAATGAGGTTTATCATTATTAATAATACTATCATGTAGTTTGAATGACTACTGGCGACTCGATGTTCTAATTATTTGTTACATTTTCAACTCAATGTAAACGCGCAAAAAAGATGTAGTTTGAATGGCTACGGGTGGCTCAATGCGTTACTCTCTTGTTTATAATTTTTTCTTTTATATCAAAGGAAACCAACAAATGTGCGTGGATATATTGAATTCAATAGCCCGTGTCGAATAAAAGTTCATTAATGGCTTTCTGGAATGATTAACGTATGTTCAGTTCCATTGGGACCAAAGGATATTATTTTGCTTTCATTCAAACAAGCGTGAATATTTATCATGCTATAACTTTCCTACTATTCTCATAAATTGTTGTTAGTAGTGTTATTTGTTCAAGGTTCATCAAATTTATGGCTGATTTCAATTAATAGTTTCAGTGTTGGTGTTCATTAATACTTTCCGGATATTATGTCACGAAGGCTATCATTATCTTTTTTCCAGACAGATTCCATTCACAATTGGTCTTGAATATTATACAGAGTAGGCTCCACAATACTGAGTTCGATCTACTGCCAAATCGCAGGATCAAATTGATTTCAAACATTTTAGAAATTTCATTTACAGAAAATACTCGATTTTCAGGAATGCCCACTACTAGTCAAAGAAACAACAAAGTAATCCTTTTCTGTGTGCCAGAGCACGTCGGACTAGAGGAAAAATGCACGAAACAGGCATCAACGCCACTAATCGGGCCAGAGATAACTGGAATGTTATACCTGCTGACAGTGGAAGAAATACCATAATCAGATCTCCTCACAGAATCTTCAAATTCCTCTAAGATGAATCTCATCAGGTCGTAGGCAATCGACACCGTAGTGATGTACTATCTATAAAATGGGTGTATGGTGGGTTGAGAATCTCTCAGAAAAGGATCACCTTCCTTGTCAATGCCATGACAAACATTGCATCACATTATTATCTAATTAAATTCCTATAATTATTTATAATTATATGAATAATATTCATTTATTTCGATACATCACTATAATCCAAAGTTTATCGAGGCGTAAGCCAAGAGAGTAGATTTTTTCTGATAGATTTCTGACCCACAATGTACCTATTGCATAGGATTCAGTAGTGAGTCATCAATAGATTATTATCTCTCACGAATATACTTTGAATATTCCTCAATTTGTATGTATACAAAATGTTGGGTGGCATCCGTAGTTGCCGAAAGTATCGATAATTTGACCAGCCTCGGTGAACGCAGTAGTTATTATAGAGTTCATAATTATAGAATAAGTGATGCATAGGTATTGCCTAGAAAATACTCTCCAAACAACTTTTCCATTTAAAAAAAAAGTCACTCAGATGCCTCTCCTGTAATTCATAAAAAAATAGTTTGGGAAAAATAGCTCACTCACAAATACAAAAAACGCAACGGTGTTTTCCAGCAGAAGGTGAGCGTATACGTTTTTCAATAGTGTTCCCCGGTCATACACTTTCCTTTTTATATTTCTGGATACCTATGCTGAAAGTAACGCCACTGAATCTCACAAGAAACTTTATAAACATGAGCAGATATCAGATATATAAGTGGAGACATACAAAAAACATGTTACGCTTTTTCACGAATACCTGCAAGGCCAAATTAACTTTACTCTTGAATAGGGCCGGTATTTGATTAAAATTCTTTGTGGCCGTTATCACATCTGCAGCATCAAACGGATAAGAATCCCTCAAGCAATTTCGAATATGGTGATTGAACTTTGGCATCATACTTTTATAGATAGAACTGTTACCAAGATGGGAAAATAATATATTGAAAGACATGGTACAATTTGACGTTTTAATAGAACTTTCTGACTTTCCAAAAAAAATTGTATTTCACCAATTTTGGGAGAATCATCATAAATATTCATTGTTTATTGTAATATAAATTTCCCACCTCCATTTTGTAGCTAATCAAATGCATTTATTTTAAAACGCTACCTTGGCAACGAAAATGTTTTCAGAAATTTTTGACTTGGGTACCCGTTGAAATTACATATGATTTAAGTGTTGAGAATCATAACATTAATGATATAAGCTCACGAAAACAGGATCCTGTACATAAGCTGTTAGGTAGATGTCAATCGAAGTACTTCCTATCGGTCCCGTAATTTTTTTGTAATACCTTTATTTAAAACATTTTTTTTACGCTAGTTATTACATACATTACATACATATATTTTTATAAAATAAAATCACAGTTGGAGAAAGAAATCTTTTTGTGAAAAGTTTACAAAGTTTACGCTCTTAATTTCATTATAGCGGTCTCTCCTCATCATTTATCGTAAATCAACCCACTACATAGCCAAACCCACACCACACACACCTCCATTTTGTAGCTAATCAAATGCATTTATTATAGAACGTTACCATGGCAACGGAAATATTTTCAGAAATTTTTGACTTGGGTACCCGTTGAAATTACATACGATTCAACTGTTGAGGATCATGACATTAATGACATAAGCTCACAAAAACAGGGTCCTGTGCATAAGGTGTTAGGTAAATTTCAGTAGAATTACTTCCTATCGTTTCCGTATTTTTTTTTGTAATACCTTTATTTACAACAATTTTTTACTCTAGTTATCACATACATTACATATATGCTATAAATATTTTTATTAACTAAAATCATAGTCAGAAAAGGGAACATTTTTGTGGAATGTTTACAATGTTTCCGCTTATAATCTTATTGTAGCGGTCTCTCCTCATCAGTTAGTGTAAATCAACCTACTACATAGCCAACCACAGACATTTGGATCTCGTGTTTTCTTGAACTGCAAACTGAATAGTTTTGGCTGAAAATTTAAAATATGGATGTTCTTTTCACTCAACTTTTTCACCCACTCCCATATTTCTGTGGCTTGACCACATTGTGTTAATCGATGTTCTAGCGTGTCAATTATCTCACAATTTGAACATAACCCAGAAGCACTCATGCCATGACTTTAAAAAAAACTCCATATTGGGTATACCTCGTCAAACATTGATAAACACTTGCTTTCCATTTGGAAGGTATATTGGGTTCGTCATGGCATTTCGCCATATTATTTTCCAGTTTTTATTTAGCTGTTTTTCTTCTATTTTTGGTTTATTCCTATTCTCTCATGTATATCCTTGGTTTCAAATACTAATTTTTTTGTGAAATTGAGATCACATTCTTCAATTGTTTCGATTGAATTTTTATATTAGGTGATATTGTTTTCAATATCCGACCATGACATCTGGGGTGTTTTGATAAAAAGAGCTTCCGCTTTCTGATCGACATTAATCAAATTTAGTCCATCTTTTTCGAAAGGCAGATAGAGTTGATCTCTAGAGATCCTGTATGAGCATTCCCTCCAAATGTAGTTGCCTGTGTGGAAAAATATTTTTTCACTATGAATTTGCTGTAAAGACAGAATTTGTGCAAGGTACCAAACTTTGGAGATAACATATGTGTTAACAAACCATATTTTCTTCATCAGGTCTAGGTTACTGACGTGATTCGACGATATTACCGTTTTAATATTGTTCAGTATTCGTTCCCAGTTCTCCGCGACCATTTCTACTATTTTCTACTGAAAAACCTTGTACGTTAGGGGTTTGCAGTTGATCGATTTTGCCTACTGGTGGTATGCGTATTTTTTCGTGATTCAGTTTGGCACTGGTTGCTCTTTCGTAGATGTTAATGATCATTTTCATATTTTGTATATCATCTTCATTTTCAATATATACTGAGATATCATCTGCCTACGCAGAAACTTCGATTGGTTTGTTATTTATTGATATGCAATGCAAAGAGAATTCCGTTAATCTAATGAGGGGTTCTAGTGATAGGCTGAATAATATCATAAATAGTGGGTATCCTTGACGTACCGATCTTTTGATATCAAAGTTTCCGATAAATATCCATCTATCAATAGTTTCGAATTTACCGTATTGTAAATATTTTTCAGCAATTCAGTGATTTTCTCGTGTATGCCTATATTTTCAAGAACGTACAATACGTAAGTGTGATTGACTTTATCGAATGTCTGGCTAAAGTCTAATCTCAAAATGGCACCTGAATCGTGTTTCTTTTTGCCGAAATGCAATATGGTATCCCTGATTACCATTAGGTTATTGAATATGCATCGGTTTGTACCACATGTTTATTCCGTCCCTAAAATTTTTGAACAAATATTTCTCTTTTTTGCGGCTATAAGCTCCATTTGAATTTTATAATCCGTGTTGAAGTATCAACGGCCTGAAATTGTCCAAGTTTCTATTTGGGTATGAGTGTAATAACCGCTACTGTAAATTCCCTAGGCGTCATCACAACAAGACTTTGAAAAAATGTTATCAGTCTAGTAGTCTCAAAATGGCGGCTGTTGAATGATTTGAATGATTGAATGAAAAACTCAAGTCTCTCAGTTTCATACCAATATAGGACTCATCATGGAGCTTCATGAGCTCCACAACTCCCAATCGAAAAGTTTTCTCTGATATGTGAACACGAAAACAATTGCTGTAAATTGAAATTAATACGCATTCTCATCCCGCATCTCGCATCTCGCATCCCGCATACCGCATCCCGCATTCCGATTTCGCATTTCCGCATCCCGCATCTCGCATCCCGCATCCCGCATCCTGCATCCTGCATCCTGATCCTGCATCCTGCATCCTGCATCCGCATCCTGCATCCTGCATCCTGCATCCTGCATCCTGCATCCTGCATCCTGCATCCTGCATCTCTGCATCCTGCATCCTGATCCTGCATCCTGCATCCTGCATTCTGCATCCTGCATTCCTGCATCCTGCATCCTGCATTTCTGCATCCTGCATCCTGCATCCTCATCTGATCCTCATCCATTTCACATCCTGCATCCTGCATCCTGCATCCTTCTGCATCCTGCATCTCATCCTGCATCCTGCATCCTGCATCCTGCATCCTGCATCCTGCATCCTGCATCCTGCATCCTGCATCCTGCATCCTGCATCCTGCATCCTGCATCCTGCATCCTGCATCCTGCTTCCTGCATCCTGCATCCTGCATCCTGCATCCCGCATGACCTCTGTTCATCCATTTCATCCTGCCTCCTGCATCCTGCATCCTGCATTCTCGCATCCTGCATCCTGCATCCTGCATTCTGCACTGCATCCTGATCCTGCATCTTTGATCCTCCCGCATTCCTGCATCCTGTATCACGCATCTCTGCATTTCTGCATCTCTGCATCCTGCATCCTGCATCCTCATCTCTGCATCCCACATTTCACATTTTATTCATCCTGCATCCTGCATCCTGCATCTCTGTATCCTGTCCTGCATCATGATTTCCTGTATCCTCATATCTCTGCATCCTGCATTCCTGCATCCTGTTCTGTCTGCGTTCGTCCTGCAGTCTCTGCATCCTGCATCCTGTATTCTGCATCCTGCATCCTGCATCCTGCATCCTGCATCCTGCATCCTGCATTCTGCATCCTGCATCCTGCATTCTGTATCCTGCATCATGCTATCCTGCATCCTGCATTTCGCATCCTATATTTCATTTCACATTTCATCCTGCATCCTGCATCTGCATCTCTGCATCCTGCATCCTGCACTTTCGTATCCTGCATTTCTGTATCCTGCATCCTGCATCTCGTATCCTGCATTCTGCTTCTGCTTCCTGCATCCTGTATCTCTGCATCGTACATGTCCATCCTGCATCCTGCATCCTGCATCCTGCATCCTGCATTCTGCATCCTGCATCTAGCTATCCAGTATCCTGTATCCTGTATTCCTGCATCCTGCATCCTGCGTCCTGTATCCTGTATCTTGATTCTGTATCCATATCCTGCATCCTGTATCTCTGCATCCTGTGTCCGCATCTGCTTTGTCTCGGTCTCATCCTGCATCCTGTATCCTGTATCTCATCGCATCCTGCATCGTATTCTGCATCCGATCTCTGTATCTCGTTTCGTATCATGTCCGATCTCTGCATCTCTGCATCTCGATTCCTGTATCCTTTGCATCCTGATTCTGCAATTCCTGCATCCTGCATCCTGTATCCTGATTCTGTATTCGCAACTCTGCATCCTCGATTTTGCATCCTGCATCCACTCGTATCTCGTATCCTGTATTCTGTATTCTGCATTCTGCATTCTCGTATTTCGTATTTCCTGATTCTGATTCTCGATTCCTGATTCCGATCTCTGATTCGATTCCTGCATCCTGCATCCTGCATTTCTGCATCCTACATTTCTGACATCCTGCATCTCTGCATCCTGCATTCTGTATCTCTGCATCCTGCATCCTGCATCCTGCATCCTGCATCCTGCATCCTGCATCCTGCATCCTGCATCCTGCATCCTGCATCATGTATCCTGCATCCTGATTCATTCCTGCATCCTCCATCCTGCATCCTGCATTCTGCATTCTGCATCCTGCATCTCGCATCTCGCATCCCGCATCCCGCATCCCGCATCCCGCATCCCGCATCCCGCATCCCGCATCCCGCATCCCGCATCCCGCATCCCGCATCCCCCCGCATCTTGCATCTCGCATTCCACATTTCACATTTCACATCCCGCATCTCGCATCCCGCACTTCGCATCCCGCATCCCGGGAAATAGGCATTTAAGAGCACTTCATCGCGGTCCTGGTGAAAATTGCGTCTAACACTAAAAAGATCAACTCCAGAATATGCCAGTGAAAAAACTGAAAATCATCTAATGCAGAGACCGGTGCATTTTTCGAGAAGCGATGATAGATAAAAGGGATTATTTGATATTGCTGAATCGAACAATATTCAGATATTCAGTCCATAAAAACTTCCAGGTGTAATGAAAATTTCACCGGATACCTCAATTTCAATATTGGTATTCTGAATACACACCCACCATCATGCACATGTTTCTTCTTTTTCTCATTCTTCCACTTTGCATGCACATTAAACTATCATGGATACTTTCAGCAGTCCAGCAGGAACTTTGATATATAATCTTTATTCAAAATTGTAAATGTTTTTTGTTAGTCCGAACACGAGTTTCACAATGGAACAACAATTTTTCAATATACTACAGTTTCATCTTAATCTATTTTTTTCATTGTCATATTGCTTTACAGTTGAAGGAAGAGAAGATATGAATCGCTGGAAACCACTTCAGGTTATGAAATCTAACATCATGTCTTTCATGATGTTTCAATGACCGTAAATAATGGACGGACTATACAAAGAATACGTGAAAACCCTCTGGAACACAACTGCGGAAATATTCCGATCAATATTTTGTAGAGTTCAATAAATCATTCGGAAAAAATCAAAATCCATTAGTTCAATGTTCAGAGTGTGTTTTGGCCAGGAAAGTAGTTTCTGCTGTTACATTCACAAAATCAGCTTGATTTTTGTTGTGTATTTTTCAATTCAAAAAAATAAATATATCTTTCCAATTGCTCACACTTTTCAACATGAATATCACCCAAGAGGTTATCAAGAAAATAGATTTTCATCTACAAAAATGAATTGCAGTCCTAGTGGATGTGATGCCACTCTTGCATCAATATACAAGTGGTTTCTTTTTTGTTAAAAATGTATTTGCATATCCTTCTTCATGAGTTCTCAATTGGAACTGGTTTGAAAAAAACATCATCCACAATATCAGCTTCATTTTCATCGTGTATTTTTCAATTCAAAAAGAAGTATACCTTTTCAACTTCTCACTCTTTTCAACGTGAATATCACCCAAGAGGTTATCTAGAAAATAGATTTTCATCTACAAAAATGAATTGCAGTCCTAGTGAATGTGATGCCACTCTTGCATCAATATACTAGTGGTTCCTTTTTTGTTAAAAATGTATTTGCATATCCTTCTTCATGCGATCTCAATTGAAACTGGTTTGAAAAAACATCTACTCTCCTGATAAAAATGCAAGTTTTCATTTTTATATTTTTTTTTAGACTGAGGGATCTGTTACGATATATATCGGATGTCGTTCAATTTCCAGCGTGTGTATTAGCCTGAGAAGTAGTGGTTTTCTGTCGAATGTTATAAAAAATAGATTAATTTTTATTATCGAATTTTCTATTTCCAGATTTCCAGAAGATTCCCTCTTTGCAATATTTATTTGAGAATTTTCCACTTATCTACGTAAAATCAACTCTCTTATACTCGAAAATTTTTGAGGCAATAAAAACTTTCGCACTAATTGAAAAATGGAATATCGAGGGTAATATCATGAATGCTAGAGATTTTACCGCTCAATTTTTTTTTTCGAGGAAGCATTTTGCCTGGAAGTTCTACCGAGTTCGATTTGAGATCGTATTATCTGATTGAACCACGAAAGCGAAGCTTGAATGGTTTAATCTTTGGTAATAAGGCCGCAAATTGCACGAGTCAAATTTTCTAGACGCAAAATGCTTGAGGGAAAATTAAAAAGAAATTGCGATAAAATCCTCTAGCACGAATTATATTTGATGAGAATATTTCCCGAATCACATTTAAAACTTGTTAAAATTACCAAAATATATGTTATATTATAATTTTCAACGGGAAAAGTTACAACAATTTTTTTCGATCCAAAATAGAACGAAGGGTTCCCGACTACTTACCGTTTCTAAATGCTTCGTTTTACAGATTCATTCATTCACAATGATCATTCACTGCTCTTGAAAACACCCAATAACCTCAAATATATTTAAATTCTTCACTATCAGATCAAATATGTTTGTATCTAGGAAACGATTTAAATGAAAAGTTTCTTGTTATGGGATCGAATCCGAGTCTACAGCGTGATGGACTAACAGGCTAATCACTGCTCTACGAGGACTTTTATTAATATACTCAGATTGACACAATTGAATTATTCATTGCCTTACTTGAAAAACTGAGGCTTTCTAACATGCGGAAGAAGTATATTTGAATTCAAATATCAAATCACTGTATGTAGTGAGTTCAAAATCCCTTATTTCCTCAATTTTGCATTTACTATTTCCCTATATAGGAATTAAATGTGTTGACATTTGATTCTGACAGAACCAAGTGTAGTTTTAGCGCAAAACAACATCTAATCTACTGGTGGTTTTATCACTTATAATTGCACGAGAGGTTTGTATTTCATCGGGTAAATTTGGGTTGTTTAATGAGAAACTGTTGCCTAGCAATTAGACGAGAAAAACTGTCAACTGTTAAAAGCGCGACACCGAAGGTGGAGCGTTTTTAGGTTGACAGTTTTTCGAGTCAAATTGCTAAAGGAAATAGTTTAGAATTTGAACAACACAAATTCACCCGATATCAATACAAACATCGAGTGCAATTCGGCAGGATAATTTAATGAATAAGAAATTTAGAAACATATCAATGCAAACTTCATTCATTTTGGCAACCAACACCGTGATAATTGATAAACAAATGAATAAGTAGAAAAACCACTAGTACATTTGTCGCTGTAAAAGTTGCACAGTGGCATATGCGATTTTTCATACATGAGTTGAATTGTCAGTATAAAACAGCAAGAAGATGTTTCATCACTATGAAACTGATCTGATTGGTCCTCTGTTTGAAATTTCGGCTATTTGATTGGATAAAAAATAATGGGGAAATAGTTGAGGGTGATATCATATGTGCTAGCGGTTTTATCATTCAAAAATTTTGGAAATTTTCAAGAATGCATTTTGCCTGAAAAATCTACTGATTACACCAGGAAAGCGAAGCTTGAGTGGTTAAATCTCTGATAATGACCGCAAATTGCACGACTTAAATTTCGTAGAGGCAAAATGCTTGAGGAAAAATTTCAAAAATTTTGCGTTAAAATCCTCTAGCACGAATGATATTTGATGAGAATATTTTCCAAATCACATTTGAAAATGGATGAAATTACCAGAATTCGTGTTATATTTGAATTTTCAACCGGGAAAATTACAACAATTATTCTCGTTCCAAAATTGAAGGAATCGTGTGTCCGTTTCTAAATGATTCGTTTTGTTTTACAGATTCATTCATTGACAATAATCATTCACTGCTCGTGAACTCGCCCAAAAATCTAAAATATATATACATTTTTCCCTCTCAAATATGTTTGTATTTGAAACCGATTTGAAAAAAGCTCCTGGATATGGAATCGAACCCGAACCGCTCGGGTGAGAGACAGTTGCGGTATCCACTAGTCCACGAGAATTATTGTTGAAGTCATGAAAATAACGGATTTCAATTTATCATTGCCCTTCTTGAACATCTGAGGTTTTTAACGTGCTGTAAGGTTTATTTCAATTGAAATATAAAATCACTGAAATAGTGAGTTGAAAATCTCTTATTTAATTAACTTTGCATTTCCTGTTTCCATATACAGGGTGACTCAAAAGTACCTTGACAAACTTTAGGAGGTGATTCCTCACGATATTCCAATATGAATTGTTGAAATAAAATATATGTCCGGAAACGCTCCGTTTCCAAGATACAGGGTGTTGAAGTTTTATTTTTATTTTCGTTTTCTTATAATTACTTTCGATATACTGACCTCAATTGAACGAAAATTGGTATTGGAATGTTTTTTGAGATTTCAAATTCGAACCTTATGATATTATTGCTCTTACTTATAGGGGGCGCCATCTACACGTCTTTTTTTTGAAGATCCATAACTTTTTTGAGCGTACTTCTAGCACACTTTTTTGTGAAAAAATCAATTGTTCTATCATATCTACATAAAAAAGTCATCCATGTTACAAGTCGCTATAAGCAACCGCTTTCTAGATATTTGGACTTGAAAATAAGTCGATTATTTGATAATGATAAATAATTACCATTATTTTGCATTTTTCACAAGAATACTTAGGAAATGAATTTGCCGTTTAAGTAAGTAGTTTTAGTTTTTAGGAGCCCTATTTCACCAACCTCTTTGAACGCGTTTTGTTCAAATTAAACTTAGATTAATCTTTCTACACGTCATATTGGATTTTTACCAGGAACTATAAACCGCGTTTAGTTCTAAACGGCGTTTCCGCTTAAAACGGGTTGAATTTGGCCAGTTACGAAGTTAAACGACGTTTAAGTTCGTTTTGAAATGTAAGGTCAAGATAGTTTTTGGTTTTGTGGTTATGATATATTTGTTTATGGTTTAAATTGAAATTTGCAAAAATGAGAAGGGCGTATTTCTTAGCTTTTGAAAACAGTAATAGTGAAGATGAGTACGTGGCTCGTCGAGCTCGCTGGATACGAGACAGAGAAGATTATTTCCATAGTCTGGACGGTAACGATTTTGTGACTAGGTTTTGGCTTACTGAATTTGTATTCTCTATATATTAAACGAACTCCTATCGAATTCAGACATCAAAACAATGAAATATGCTATGAAAAAATAGAAATATGAACGACCAAGGCAATAATTTGCCTTTAGACATATTAAATGAACGCGATTCACTCAGGATTACATGATCTACAAAAGTGCCTATTGCAACGTAACTGTAATCTGAGCAAGACATTGTCACTTTTATCAAGTTTTTTCAAAAACTAAACTTTGAACACCGAACACCTACAAAATTACAACAAAACATGAGCCAAACACGAAAGTTATCGGTTTTCAATTTTTAGGTTATATTGTCACTTGGCTTTGACTCCTCTACAAAACAACGGAATCTATGCAAAAATGTCAGAAACGTACATATTTTACAATGTTGCCAGCTTTTGACTGTCCTTAAACTAAGTTTCAATAAACTCGGTTTAGCTTTCGTCTGTTTGTGTCGGTGAAACTGGATCGAGGTTTATCAAGATTAGAATCTGAGTTCAGTGAGAACGGAGTTTATGAAAACGCCGTTTATCAGTCTTGTGGTGGAATCGGGCCTGAATCTCGTACCCGCTCAAAAATTATTGGTGTGTTTCTTATTGTTTCACAGGCGTCTACTATTCGGTTTCTTAGATCTTTCTCGTTCGCTACTGGTGTTTAATAAACCAGTGACTTCAAATGTCCCCAAAAATGAAAATCTTGCGGGTTAGGTTCTTCTACACCCCCACCGATCCATAGATTTGGATGGACAGTGTTAAGGAATTCCCTGGCTACAACGCTAAAATGGGCCGGAGCCCCATCATGCATAAACCACATGCGGATACGAATTTCTAATGGTACATTCTGAAGTAGTCCCAGCAATTAATTTTCTGAGAAGTATCTGTGAGTTGCGCCATTCAGTCGGAACGGAAGAAAGAAAGGGCCTATCAAGTAATAATCAATTATTGCCGCCCATACATTTACAGAAAATTGATACTGATAATGTCGTTCTTTCACTACCGCGTGCAGATTTTCCAGAGCCCAAACATGGTTGTTATAAAGTTTGTGATAGCATTTCGGAAGAAGTTTGCCCAGTCCGTGAAGAGTACATATCTTAAAAATTGAGGATTTCCAGCCAATTTCCTCAAAAACCACTGACACATAGTAATGAGTTGGGGAAAGTCTTGTGGCAGAAGAGCTTGTATCCTTTGAATATGGTATGGATGAAATTGTTGATAGTGGATAATTCTCTAAACTGTGCACTGAGTAAAATTGAGAGCTTCAGCAATTATTCTTGTACTTGTTTCTGGATTCTCCTCGAGAGCGTTCAAAACAGCTTTTTCCAATTCTGGGGTTCGGACTTCTCGTGGTATTCCAATAATATCAGCTGCCCTCTTAAAGCTACCTGTTTCTGCCAAACGACTGTGGAGACTGGTGAATGTTGAAGCTGAAGGCAGTACTCGATTAGAAAATTGCACCTGGTGAATACGTCTTGCTTCGCGCGCATTGCCAGCCGCAACCATAAACGAAATGCATATGGGCTAAATGAGCATTATTGTTTAAATAATCCATTTTTTCAAAATAAGTGTTTTTAAACTTACAGAAACTTTGACAAAACAACAAAACGTTCAACTGTCACATACCTAATATGTTATCACCAAAACTACTTACTCAAACGTCAAATTCATTTCCTAAGCATTCTTGTGAAAAATGCAAAATAATGGTAATAACTTCAACACGCATCGATAATCAAATAATCACTTGAAATTTTTAAGTCCAAATATCTAGAAAATTTTTTAATTTTTTAAAAAATGTATACGCTCAAAAAAGTTATAATCTTCAAAAAATAAAAAGACATGTAGGTGGCGTCCCCTACGAGTAAGGGCGATAATAACATCAGGTTCGAATTTTATATCTCAAAAAACCTCTAAATACCAATTTTCGTTTAGTTAAGGTCAGTTTTTCGAATGTAATTTAAAAAAAAGAAAATAAAAATAAAACTTCAACACCCTGTATCTTGGAAACGAAGCGTTTCCGGGCATATATTTATTTGGACAATTCATATTAGAATATTGTGAGGAATCACCTCCTGAAGTTTGTCAAAGTACTTTTGAATCACTCTGTATAGGAATTGAATGTGTTGACGTATAATTCTGGCAGGACCTAAGTGTCGTTTTATCGTAAAACAATATCGAATTTTCCAATGGGTTTATCAGTATAAAACAGCGAGACGACGTTTTATCAGTATAAAACTGACTGGTTGGTTCTCTAGTTTGAAATTTTGGCCCTTTGAATGGATCAAAAATAATGAGGAAAATAGTCGGTTAAATTCACTACCAATACTATTTTGTACCAACGAGCCTGTTAACAATTCATTAGAAATATGGATGCGTTGTAGGCAGCAGCCTACATGAATCGCTGCACAGTGGTGGCTCAAGAGTTCTACGTGAAATAATAATACATTGAAAACATTTACGCCCGAAAATGAAATGTTGCTTGCTATTCGGATCATAAACAATCATTATCTTCATATTGATATAAAATTCACTTATAATCTCCCTAGCAGCAGAATTATTACCGATAATTTTTTTTCAAGGTCACGAATGCTTTTGTTGGTAGAAAATTATCCCGAGTCGAAGACGAGGGAAATTTTCTATCACAGAAACATGAGTGAAACCGAGAAAAAACTCATCGGGAATTAATTCTGCTGCGTGGGAGATTTTGTAAGAAAATTTCATAAATTGGAGTTGCTGTTAATATGATGAGAAGATGAACCCTACGACCTATTCTGCGTAGATGTCAAATTTTTTATGGGTAAAATTTGACACTTAGGTATACTACTACGACTTAATTTCAATTCATATGTCAAGTGATTTCGAAGTGACAGGTGAGACAGACCAGCAAGTAACAATCAGTTTTTTAGTCGTACCCGTGATATTTATTGTTACAATAATATTCTGTAAACAATGATTCGTTTTGGTAAAGAATCAGCAAGTTCGATTGCTAAAGAAATTGAGTAGTTAGTACCTAATAATTCAATACTTCATTGAAGAAATGGATAGAGGATACTTTACTGGCCGGATTGAATATAACCCTGTTTTTTCAAAAGCCACTCAAGTAGGGTCTAGAAAACTTGCAGATAGCGAGTTCCTTATAAAAAATGTTGCTAATCCTGAAATGTGCCCCGTAAGATTGTTTAAGAAATTGATGGAAAAACGTATTATGTGTTTAATAACAACAGACCGTCCCTTTTACACACCAAATTTAAAATGGAAAGTGTCCAACAAATGGTACAAAAATTCTCCAATAGGCAAAAACACAATCTCCACATGGTTCAAACAGTCAGCAGCAAAGATTGGGATCGATACTAGCCTAGCAAAGTTTGGAGTTGAAGAACAGCAATTCATTAACATAACAGGCCATTCCAGTAGTCAATCTATTGAGCCTCACCTACAAATGAATAGTTCTCACCACAAAAAGAATATTGAGTCTATGAGGCAAATTCAGGCAAGTGAAACTACAACGTCTGCCTTTATAGAGCAATCGAATAATGCCAGTATTTCCGACACTTCTTATGTGTTCAATATTAATACAAAAAATTAGTTATAATTTTAAAGTTTTACGTTAAATCACTTTTATAAGTAGTGTTATTCTAAATAGGCAATAAAAAGTTAATCTATTATGAATGTTTTAGCTTTTCTTTCCTGCTTTATTCCTGAAATATACATTGTTGGACATAATATATAATTTTTTCTTATCGTAATTTTTTTGCTAAAATGCTACAAAAACATATTTCCGGCGGCTTTAGTTAATTGTAACTAATTGGAGTTCTAGAAATGAAGTTCATTTTAGCCGTCAGTAACTCGTTTCTATTACTTAAATGTGAGAAACATTAAATAACAAATTTGTTATCTGAAATCCAATGTATTTATAGTTTCAAATTCAAATAAAACTTTGAAAAATATATTTTCGATGAGTTTAGTTGAATATGACGGACTGTATTTTTACAATAGAAGTTGATTCTACTTGTCAGTAACTAAGGTTTATTACTAAAATTTCAGGAACATTAAAAATATTAATTTGTTTTCAACCATAACATCTGATATTACATGTCTACATAGTTTCGAATAAAACTTAAAATAACATATTTCCGATGAGTTTAGTTAAATATGACGCACTATATTTTCACAATAGAAGTTGATTTTACTTGTTAGTAACTAAGGTTTATTACTAAAATTTCAGGAACATTGAAAACATTAATTCGTTTTCAACCATAACATCTGAAATTATGTCTTCATAGTTTCAACTTAAGCTAAAAAAAAATATTTCTGATGATTTTACAAAAATATAACATATTGTATTTTCACAAGAGAATTTTACTTTGACGTTAAGTAACACTTTCTTGTTACTAAAATGTGACGGACATTGAAAAATATTAATAATTGTACAAATGAGGAGAAATTGATAATACATTTTTATTTAGATATCATTCATATAATATAAACGAGTAAATAGTTGGCTCTGAGTAACATTTGTTATCGATTGACATTTGGCAGTTATTGTCTCGGTGATTTGGCATTCAATATTATTAATTATCGTCAAATCAATGTACAATTTCAATAAATAATAAACAACTTCAAAACAAATATCTACAATGAACTGTAAAAGTTATAAATGATGTACTATGTGCCAGAAGACAAGTGACGTAAGCCAAAACCACAGAGACTTGAAATTATTACCATTTTTATTGGACCAGTTTATGGACGAAAATATTCTTGAAGATAAGAAATTATTTTACAAAGTTGATATGGTACCAATTTTAGAAAGCCACAAGATGTCCAAAGCCAAACGGAACAAACGAGTGTCAAAATATTACATATATTTGTTGAAACACATACAATTTTTAATGATAGAATTGCCAAGTTTTTCGCCCATTAAAAAAGATGCAGTGCAAGAATTTCATAATACATTGAATCTTTTCAAAATTTATGATGTGTCTCTTTCAGCGCCGGTGTTCGATAGGTAAAGCAAATTGGTTAGTATCAATAAAAATTATAAGTTAGCAACAAAATGTATTTTGATTTTATTCGGAGTGACTTTTGTCAATAGATATAAGGCGCTTAATTTTTGACAGAAAAATTATCACTTATTAATTCTATTAAGTTAATAGGAACTAACAAAATTATCATCGCGATAATCTCCCGTTGCTATGAGCAACGTAAACAAATAGGATCCTTCTAATTGGTTGAAAATAAATTTATGAAATTTTCAGGAATAGTACCATAATAATTGTCCTAACATTATGAATTAGGTATGTTTTCACCAGTGGAAATAGTTTGGAAAACTATGGAATTATTTTCGGCATTATAACTTTTGGAAATCGAGCTAGATAATAATTGATCAAAACAGGAGCAATTTTGTCTGGAAATGAGAGAGATCTACCGCAACAGACTAGGTATAATTACCCCAAGGACCAAAAGTCGTTTAGTTAATGGTCTTCTAGTTTGTCATACGACGCCAACGCTCTTAGTTATTAATACTGGACCCCAGCGCTGACCGCCACGTTAGAATATCGTCTTTCGCTCTAACCCTCTCATGAATAATAAACAACGTCGTGAGTAAAGGGGTTCGCTTAAGTACGAGACACACAATATTTTGAATTGTGGGGACAATCGGCTTGATTGGGGTATCGGGTTGTGGTTAGGGGAGTGTTTTGCGTGAATTTCACTTGGGAAAAGATTCAGATACGTACGGAGTATGGATGGACACCGCCAGTTTGACCTCTTTCTGAAGATTTTGCTGTCTGTTTCATGGAATTGCTAGTTCCAAATCAATTATCACCCATATTTTACGAGCTTTTATTCAACCTGCTTCGTTCGTATGTCATTCTGTCATTCCTTCCGGTTCAAAATTTTTAATCAATTTTTGGAACACTTGGCAAGTGTTCATAATTCCGGTGACAATGCATTATGAATTTGAACAAAATGGCGGCTCAAAGATGATGGACGAGTTTTGTGATTATGGTACGATTCGATTCAAAATTGGTATTTGGGGGATTTCGGAGACGGAGATTGTGAATTTTTCAAAAATTCAAGATGGCCGACAAGTTTTGTGATTTATGGTCCGATTCGATTCTGAATTGGTATGTGGGGGTTTCCGGGATGGCGGAGGAGTTTTGTGACTATGGTCCGATTCTATTCAACATTTTTATGTGGAGGTTTTCGGAGTGGGAGATTATGATTTTTTTGTTAAAATTTAAGAAATTGGAATGGCGGCTCATGGAAGTTTCGTTATAGAAAAATAACATAATGTCGCTCCAAGATGGCGGACGAGATTTGGGTTTATGGTCCGATACGATTCAAAATTGGTGTGTGGAGGTTCTCAGGGTCGAATATTATGCATTTTCCTTCAAATCTCATAAAATCAGAATGGTGGCTCCAAGATGGCCGATGATCTCTGTGTTTATGGTCCCATCCTATTCAATATTGGTATGTGGGGGTCTTCGGGGTCGGAGAATATGAATTGAGTCGTATTCATAAATGGAAGATGGCAACTCCAAGATGGCGGATGAGTTCATATTTGGATGGTCTCCTCATTGAAGGACTAGATAGCTCAGAACTTACAGGAATTAGGCCTCATAATAACGATGCCTTAACAAAAATGCATATATTGAGGCGTAGTTAGGTACGAAAAAGCACAAAATAAAATAATTAATAAAAAACCTTTTCAAAGGCAAGATTTTATTCAAATGCACTGAAAAGTCAAAAATAATTGCTTTGGATGTGTGACGTGGGTTATTCCGTGAGTTATAGATTCAAAAGCTTGTCGCTTTTGTATTAGAACTGAAAACTTTGCACGACAAGCTTTTGAATCTTTAACTCACGGAATAACCTACATCACACATGCAAAGTTTTTTTTTACTTTTTAGTGCATTCGAATATAGGCTTGTCTTTGAAAAAGTATTTTATTAATTATTTTATTAGCAAATATTACAAGGTACTCCTTTAGTAATGTGAAAGTACGAAGGCCAGTTAGGTGAATAAACATTCGATTATGGTTTGATGAATTTATTGTATCATTTTATGCAATCATTTCTCATTTTTCAACTCGCACATGAAGTATTTGCCATGTGTCCGCAACTCAGTTTCGTTATTAATTAAATTTCCATTATGTTCCCATTTTAATAATTCATATTAAAAAGCATAACTGAACATTTTAAAATGATAGATTAGTGTAACAAATTAATTCATTACTAACTATCAGCATGTTCTTGGGAAAGTTTTCTGCGGGAAATCCCTGCGACGCTAATTATCCAGTTTTTTGCCTAATTTTAGGAGTCATGGGTTCAAATTCTAGCCTTTCCATCAGTTATAACGTGAGGTTTCAAAGTTTCCAGACTTTACTAACAGATGCTGAAATTGACAAAAATATGAAAAAATTCAATTAATTTCTGCTTCATTCAATGAAAAGATATTTGTCCTATTGAAAAACCGTGTGCGGTCGGGAGACCCCGGTCAGGAACGAAGTTCCGTTACGCGGCTTGCGGTAGGTGTTGAGAGGTAGAAATCGTCACGTTTTACCAAGCAATACTATAATAATAATAATAATGAATGATTTATTCACACTCATTTTCACAGTAATTTACAGAATATAAAGTAAAATAAAATAGGTGTATGAATAAATAGACAACACCTACGAGATGCATATATATCGAGATATGCATGCATCTGTATGCAGGTTTCGTTGGTAACACGAACGTTAGCAAGTATATATAAAATCATAAAATACAAAATACAGGTAGATCTAAGTAGTATGAAATACGATTCGATAATATAAAATTACATATAAATATAGTTATGTTAAGTTAAAAGCCTATAATAGCACATAAATATAATATTATAATAAAAGTAAGATTTGTATGTAAACTGTGAGATTGGTATATTAGAAAATTTAAAGAACAAGAATAGAAGAAAAAGCTACAAATTTCAAATTCCAAGAACTGAGCAAATATAAAGTGGTGGTGAATCATAAATAAATTTTTTTAGGGACTTTTTAAAACGATGAATTGTTGGTTCGTTTTTTATTTTTTCTGGAATGTTGTTAAAGGCTTTTGGTCCCAGATACTGATAGCTGCATTGTCCAATTGACTTATTCATAAGCGGGAGAATGAATTTGTTCCTTTTTCGTGTCTCATATTTGTGGGAGTGAGTGATCAGCTCTATTGAGTGTGAGTACTGTGTTGTCGCTAGTTTGAGGAAATATAGTTCTCTTAGATCGAAAACGTTTGCCAGTTTGTATAGTGCTTCGGTCGGGTAGCGGTTATTTTTGTTGAACATTATTTTAAAAAATCTCCTTTGAATAATTTCTAAAGGTTTCAAGCATGTTTTGTATACACCACCCCATCCGATGATGCCGTAGTTCAAGTGAGATTCGGTTAAGCTATGGTAAAGGATTTTTTTTTGTTTAGGGTCTAGTATAGATGACACTTGTTTGTACTTAAAAGTACTCTTCGGAGTTTTTTGGGTAGATAATCCACGTGGACGTCCCATCTAAGGTGACTGTCTATCATTATTCCCAAGTATTTGACGCTCTTTGGTTGTAAGATCTCAAAGTCATCTCCTATTGAAATTTTTTTGAACCTTGGGAGATTCACGGACAGACTACAAAAGGGTAGGCAAAGCATTTTTTTGGCATTAATAGATAATTTCCTGTTATCAAACCACTTTTTTATTTGGATAAGATCGTTTTCAGTTTTATTTTTCAGGTCACTCAAGTTGTCATCTTCGTAATATATAACAGTATCATCTGCGAAGCTGGTTATGCTACCTCGTGTGTCTGCAGAGAATAGATTATTCAAATAAACATTAAAAAGTAGAGGTCCCAAGACCGTTCCTTGGGGTACACCGCATACTATTATCCGCTTTCTACTAACTATGGTGTTGATTTTTATTTTTTGTTCTCTGCCGGTTAGATATGACTTGAAAAGGTCCTGTGCTGTGCCTCGTACTCCTAGATCATCTAGGCTATTTAAGAGAATAGTATGGTCAACAGTATCAAAAGCCTTTGTTAGATCTAGGAAAATTGCCATGGACGGTTTTTTATTATCTATGGCTTTATATATTTTTCCTGTGAGTTCCTTTATTGCATCATCTGTGGACTTTCTTTCTCTAAAGCCATATTGTGCTTCTGATAGTAATTTGTTTTTATTTAGAAAACTATTGAGTCTTCTTTTGATTATCTCCTCTAGGATCTTGCTTAGGTTAGAGATAAGAGCGATTGGTCTATGATTTGAGACTTCGGTTTTGTCACCATTTTTGTAGACAGGTATGACAGTGGATAGTTTGAATGCAGTAGGAAAGTACCCCCTTGAAAATGATTTATTAATTATGCAAGTTAGTGGTTCAGCTATATATTTTGAAATTATTTTCAGCGTCTCTGATTTGTAACCGTCGGGTCCCGGCGATTTTTTGTTTTTTAATTGTGAGATAGTACTCATTACCTCGCTCGGGTCACTTGGAAAGGGGAATAGTGTGTTGGCCGATTTATTACTTATTTCTTTATAGTTTGTATGTTGTTTAATTTTATTTGCTAATTCATTTCCTATGTTGGTGAAAAAAGAATTGAATTCTTCAGAAATTTCTTTTGGATCATGGGTAACATTTCCGTTCTCGGTTTGTATTGATGCTATTCCACTAGATCTTTTGGGTGTTGTTAATTCGTTAACTACTTCCCACATTTGCTTTGAGCTGGTCTTTTCTTCTATTTTACGTTTGTAATAACTCACTTTACTTTCTTTAATTAATTTTTCCAGTACTTTTTTACAGGCGTTGTATTCTCTTTTTATGGTTTTGTTCCCAGGATTTTTTTTCAATTCATGAAACATTTCATTTTTTTTATTTATAGATCTCAGCAATGATCCGGTTACCCATTTTTTCCTTTTAATGTCTCTGTTTTTTATCCTTACCTTTGTTGTGGATCTATATATAGCGTTGTCGATTATTTCGATAAATTTAGATACGGATCTATCCAAATCGTCAATTCCATAGAATTTTTCCCAATCTATATGTTCCATATTTTTCAACAGTGTTTTTTCGTTTATTTGTTTAAAGAATTTTGTGCTTTGGTCCTCTTGTGTTTTTGTTTGTTCATTTGTAAATATTATTTGTAGAAATGTAGTGTAATGGTCTGTAATACAGGTTTCTATTGTCATTGGAATTAATGAGTCAATGTTTTCACTTTTTGAATTAATGAATATGTGGTCCAGACAAGTACCTGAATCTGGTCTAGTAGGTGTATTTATTGCTGAGATGTATCCATGTTCTTCTAGTGTGTTCAGGTATGTTTGGGAATCTTCTGTAGTTCCGATTAAATCTATATTTATGTCACCAATAAACACACTATAAGTAAATTTTTTTGATTGGTTATTCATTATATTGCTCAGTTCTTCTAAGAAGGGTTCAATTTGTCGGTTTGACGGTGATCTGTAGAGTGCATTTATGACAATAATTTCCTCGTTAATTATAGCTTGTAACTGTAGCAAATAAGTGCCATTAATTTCAAAAGTCTTGTGTGAGTGGTAGAGTTTGACTTTATGAAAAGTACCACTCCATCATTTTTATTTAAATTACCAAAGTTATAGAGGTTATATATCCTTTTATGTTGTATACTCCTATGTCATCTATAATTCGAGTTTCAGTGAGTACTATGCAGTCTATTGTTGTATCTAGTTCTTCTAAAAATATTGTAAATTCATCAAGATTTTTTGATATGCTTCGTATATTATTGTGTACGATTTTGAAATTGGAATGGCAGTCATTCACCTTTAGTACTTGTTTTGCTTCATTAGCATCTCTTAGAGCAAAATTGTCTAATTTTTTTATACTAAAATCCCTTATATACGGATCCATTATGATTATATTTGTTAACTGAAAGTACTATTTTTAGTGATTACATAGATATGAGAGAGTGTACTGAACAGTATTCTAATGAAAAGGTATTAACATTAACATATATACAAATGTGTTTATTTAGAGATTGATTAATTTTGAGGTGGAATTTTTTCTTGTGTTTGGTCTTTCTGCGGTGGTGTCCTTAAAAGGTTTTTTTATCAGAACAGGTTTTGTATTTTGGTTTTCGTTCGTTTTGTCCGGGTTCCGTGATTTTTGTTTCTGTATCTCTGGAAGTTCAGGATTCAGTTTTTCATTTCCTCCTCTGATTGTTTGGGAGCAGTTCGTAACTGGGGTTCCTGGAGCACTATTTGTCTTATTTTGTTCGATATGTATTTCTTCCTGCGTTAGTTCAAGGTCAGCTGCAGAATAAACGTTCACGTTCACGTATAACTTATTATTTTTTATATAGCAATTTGGTTCTTGTTCTGTTTCGCAAGATTTAGGTGTTTCCTCAGAATCTTTCCCTCTTCTCTCTCCTTTTGTGTGAGATCGTTGTTTATGTATATTTTAGTGCCTTTGAGTTGGTTACAGTGTTTGAGGACAATTAATTTCTTCAAGTAGGAATTGAACTCGATTTTTAACGGACTTTGTTTTGCTCTTCCTAAGGTATAAAAGTTATTTAGGTCTGCTTCTGTTATGTGTATATTCAGTAGATTTTTTAGAAGTTCGATGATTCCTTCTGTAGTTTTCAAGTCTTCTTCTCTCGTTTCTAATCCAAAAATTATCAAGTTGTTCTTCTTCTCTGATCTCTCTAAAAATTCAATTCTAGAGAGTAATTCTTGGTTTTCTCTTTCAACTCCTTTCAGTCTATATTTCAGTTCTTCTATTTTCAATGTGACTCGGACTTCAAGGGCTTCTATAGTTGCCTTCAGGTCCCTACTACTTTTGACAATTTCTTCTAGGAGTAATTTATTGGTGACTTCCATATCCGGCGTACGTGGTCTCCTTTATATTATTTCTAGGATATGATAAAAACGGGCTCTTTGCTGATAAGAACTGGTGTTCACTTTTGTCGTTTCGATTATTTGGGGTTATAGTATGTTTTGAATAGTGCGAATAAATATCATTTTCGATGTTTTCTTTGGTAATGAATATGCACTTATATTACTTGATGGAGAAATAATTTAATTCTCTAAACATACCCAGGTTATCAGCGTTTTTATCTTGATTGCAATAACACACTTTATTAGTTAGGCTTGTCATACACTACACTACACTATACCTATATATCCTACACTATACCTATATATCCTTCGAAATTCCTCCGCCACAATAAAATATATTTTATTCCTGATAATACTATTCGATATATTTTACCTAATTGACGCGCCACATATTCAATGTAAACCATTAATGCAACTTCGGCATACAAAAAACATAAGGAATTATGTCTAGAAAAGGATATAATCATATAAACACACGTTATATAAAAATATAAAAAAAACAAAAATATCCCCCAAGTATTACCTCTCAACGATAATATTCGACTTGTATTCGCATAGATATCCTACCGCTCATATATCGGGGGAAATAGCATAAGTGCAAGTTTTTTTTTAAATTTTCGAAAAAGCAAATTCCACCCGGCTAGATGGTTATCTAATTCGTTTCCCTGTTTGTTAGGTAATCACTTTGTTTGAAGGTTGTAGACGATGTGGTAACTTGATTACTATCGTTTCGGACGTCCATCGTCTTAATGGATTTAAAAGTCACGACGTTTCGAATGCTTGTATCTGCAATCGTCTTCAGGTGAATACTGACAAGTTTAGGTGCTACTCACCAATTTATATGACTGTCGGTGCAATGATGCGTGTAATTCCGCCATGTGCAGTGGTGCGTGTAATTTTGCGCGGTGTGGTGGTGCGTGAAGTTTTGCGCCTCTGCAGCCCGCCAGAAAGAGCAATCAGTGGTTTCCATACGTTGTTGATCTCAACGCTTGGTTGACTAAGTGCGTTATTGGCTTCGATGTAGGCGGCCTCTTTGAACTTTCGTTTGAACCAATGCTCCTCTCCATGTAGAACACTTGCGTCGTCCCATAGAACTCGATGGTGCTCAGTCCAGGCGTGGTCAGCGATTCCCGATTTTGATGTTTCTCCACGTTGAGTCCATTTCTTGTGCTCATCCAATCTTACCGATAACGTTCTCTTTGTCTCTCCAATGTAGGAATCTCCGCATTCACATGGAACTTCATAAATGCAATTCTTAATGATTTCATTTTTGTTGTCAGGTTTGGTCTTGGTCAGGAAACTCCGTAAAGTACTGCCGGATTGGAACCAGCTCTTGATGTTGAACTTGTTTCCGATCCTTCTGATATTCTCGGAGACACCTCTGATGTACGGAAGGCAGATCACTGTGCTTTGTTGTTGCTCTTCAGATGTCTTCGTTCTCCGGAGTTGTTCAATACTTCTTTAGGAGTTTCTTGGGATATCCGTTCCGGTTGAGGTCCTCTCTGATGTGGTTCAATTCGGCATCTAGTGACTCCACCTCCATTAAGACGATGGACGTCCGAAACGATAGTATTCAGGTATTCACTTCTCCAGTTTTTTTTTCGTTTCCCCATATTCTTGCCTCTCTAGCCCCTAGTAGTCCAATTGTGATCAGCTATTGGTATATGGGCCCAGAGATTGTTACAACAAACCCATTTGTTGTTTTTTGTTCTTTATCTTGTTTGCTTGTTTTCCCCTTCGGGATTTGTATTGATTCGATCGATTCGTATTATCCTAGCTCCCGGAGTTTTTCCCTATTTTTGCTTACTTTCGTGTCGCTATTCTTTTCTGTAATATTTTTTTTTCTGGGTTTTGTAATTCTGTAGTGGTTTAAGATGTTAAGTGGTCGAGCGGAAACGTGGTCTTTTAGGTTGCTGCTGTTGTGAAATTAAACTCAATAATCCTTGAAGTTGGTATATTGGATTCAACATAAACAATACAGGTCAGATGTTGAATAGACAAATGCTGGTACTAGACTACTTTAAGTTCATCTAGGAAGTTCTTTTAAATGAACGATATCATGTGACAAATGTCGCATAATGGACGCGCCAAAAGGCGGCTTATAATTGGTTGATGGCCATCTTCTAGAACAATGCGATGAACCTAAGTGGCATCGAATGAAAAGTGTAGTCATCAATTTTATATAAAGCAAACAACAAAATACACACTCAGCTTATGCTATGCAATTGTACAGTAGAAATATTCCAAGAAACAATTATGTTTATGCGAACAAAAATAATAATATATATGAATGGAAATTATGGGAATATATTAGGTGAACGAATTTTCTATACTATATTACAATTCTTCTGGATGTTCTGAAACTTATTTTTTCATCAGTTTCTTGGTTTTCAGTGTTATTTATTTTTCCTATATTCTCAGTGGTTTGGGTGGTTTCATTCTTCCTCTTGTGTATTTTATTTTCCACAACTGTTGTGTCGTTTTCTCAGTGAAAATGTTTGGAATTTTCTTCACTTTCGTGTTGTTCGGAAAGTGTGCTGAACAGAGGTTTTTAAGCGTCTTTTCCTCACTTTTGACACAAATTTTGACGTTGTTCGGAGAGAACCGAAAGAAAACACAGTGAACGAGAAATGCTTGCGCAAAGTGCGCAGAGTCCTTATTTTGTCTCCATATCACGTCACTGTTATCACCTCGAGTGATCACAAAACGGTGGTACTCAAGTTCTCAGACATTTTTTTTTTTCGATGAAACCATTGAAGTTGACTTGTATTGCTCACACGGAGATATTTGAATGATACTGCAATATTATGATGTGTTATTGAAACAAAATGTCAAATGAAATGAGCTCAAAAAGGTATATGCGTGTGTTTGTGCAAATTTCATTTTGATCGTTCGAATCATATTCGTCCAAGGATATTGTGAAAATTTTGAAAGATTTAGTGGACTTCCTATATCCTTTAACTTTTGCGTATAACTTTTAAAATTGGTTGAGAGTAGCGAATGACAAGTTCATCCATCTAAGATACATGGTACGTTCATTCTACTCTCTCGTCACCACAGAATCAGCTAAATAAGTAGCGATTGTTAACTTCAACAAAAGCAAGATTGCGGTACCCGATAGTTATATTTAGATAAAATCTTCAATTTGATCTAAAAAAAAAAGTATGCGTCAGGAACGAAGTTCCTTTACTCCTTTTATCATCCTCCATATCACCCCCCATATTTTGATGTGTTGGACTCACAATTTTTTATGCATTATTTTCTTACTTTGAAAATGTTTGCAGTTTTCTTCACTTTCGTCAAAGTTTTTCGGAAAGCGTGGTGAACAAAATTGTTCTTCTAGGCAGAGGTATTTCAGAGTCTTTTTCTTAGACCCCTTTCCATTCCCCATACTTTGATGGGTTGCACTCACCACTTCCTTTTCGTTTTCCGTTTCACTTAGTGTTTTTTAACTTTTTTCAGTTTTTTCATACTCTGCGCTCACCTCGGCTCGGGCGGTCTTTTCGCCCTCGGACCCGGTGCCTGGCTCTCCAGTGTCTTTATTAGGTTCAATATGTTCACTTTGTTTGAAAATGTAATCAATGAGTTTTTGAGTTTTTCGGAGCTTCTCGGCTTCTAGTACCGAACAGCTGGCGATTTCCCTGTTTTCCGATGCGAGTTTTGCCAACACACTGTTTCTATCAGTTTTGGTGGTTTGGTTTGGTGAATAATGTTTTTTCCACGATTTTTGTCACTGGGTGATCCATTGTGGCTTTTTGTTTTCAATTTATCCACGCTTTTGTAGCGATCTGCACCTCCATCGCTGGATTTTTCTATTGGGGGTCATCCATTGAACTTTTCCAGCAATTGAGCTGTGGTTGTTTGTGTCCTTTCACTTTTTATGAGCGAAATTGTTTTCACTTTCGTGAGTTTTGAAATTCTAACCTCACTTTTTCCCTCTGGCGAACCAATACGGTCCAAACTCCTATTCTCAAGGGTCAAAATGGCTAGATATCATGTTAGAAACAATATTTTCACTCTTTGTGGACTTTAAGATCAATTTCAGCATACTGTTTTAGTAGTTTTTAGTTGACGAAGGAGTGCATAATTCACTTTTTCAACACTTTGTGGTTTATCAGGCACTTTAAACTCTAAATTTCACGAAATTCGCGGAGCACCTTGAAAGTCGACCAACTAAAAAATGACACAATTGAATTATTCATTGCCTTACTTGAACAACTGAGGCTTTCTCACGTGCTGAAAAAGGTATATTTGAATATAAATATCAAATCACTGAATGTAGTGAGTTCAAAATCCCTTATTCCAATTTTGCATTTCCTATTTCCCCATATAGGAATTGAATGCGTTGCCATTTCTTTCTGACAGGACCAAGTGTAGTTGTCACACATACTCGTATATGATAGAAAGAGAGAGAGAGAGAGAGAGAGAGAGAAAGTCGCATGGAGGGGGCATAACGGTTTTTTCTTACTTTTACATTTTCTACCAATCAACACCTATCGCAAGCCGCATATAGGAACTTCGTTTCAGAAAAGAACAATTCAGGAGACTCGTCAAGTGACATTCCATCAGAAATATCAGAGCCTGCCAATTCTATATCTGGCCAGTTGGTTCCAGAAAAGTCTCGCTGGCGCTACGAAAAAGATTTTGCAGCATTTCAGTTGTGGTGTTCGAAGAAAAATATACTATCACTGAAAGCAGAGATGAACTTCCACCACTTATCAAGAAATCTTTGCCCGTCCACCTTGTGGTCGAAATACTTCGTGTCGTTTGGCCATCTGCCTTCACGTGCGCAAAAGTACCACTTTCCGCACTTGTTACGTAAATAACTATTCTGTCATGAAATGTCAATGGAATAGATCTTCCAAATCGGGTATTACGAATCGTGATGTAGATTATGTTGAAAGATTCATTGATTGGGAATTATGATATTATTCTTTGTTTCAGAACTTCCACCTATTCAATAATTGAAAAATAGAATTTGTACAAATCTACTTTCGGAAGAGACATAAGGAGTTGAAAAATATGTACACTATTTCTACTGATAGGAATATACTCATTAAATTGATACACTTCTCGTACTCTGTTTACTTTAATGAATATATCTAACTTTTGTTTTCTCAACAACGAATTTTACGAGCTATCCTCAACCTACTACCAATTAAGAAGTATCTTGAGGCGCAATCCGTAGAATCGGGTATTACGAATCGTCATATAGATTATGATGAAAGATTCATTGATTGGGAATGATGATATTATTCTTTGTTTCAGAACTTCCACCTATTCAATAATTGAAAAATGGATTTTCTCCAAATCTACTTTTGGAAGAGGCATAGTGAATTGAAAAATATGTACACTGTTTCTACTACACTCATTAAATTGAGACACTATCTAACTTTTAATTCCTCAACAACGAATTTTATGAGATATCCTCAACCTACTACAAGTTAGGAAGTATCTTGAAGCGCAATCCGTAGAATTGTAAAGGAATGGCGCTGTAAAAATCATTGCTCACTTGACCTACAACGAGCCCATTAATACTCGGAGAGTCAACTCAGCTCTATTACAAGATATACTCCCTCCTTTCGGCGAGTATGCACACTCAACGTCAGACTATGTCCATGCATACTACTTGTTGATAATAGGTATTCAAGAATTCGTAACATACCATCTAAATCTCAATTCAAGGTCAAACACATACAAACCACAGCAAGTTCCCATGTCTGAGATATACTCTTGGTAATTATAATTGGAACATTTTTCAGACCAAATCTCCAAACGCCGTGACTGATCATTTTATGAGTATGCTGAATGATGAATTGCATAACAAGCGGAGAGTGCTTGTTATTGTTGAATTGATTTATGTAATGTAAATAAGGAGCCAGTTACTCTGAGTACCTATAATACCTATTGTTGATGTCATTGCTAAAACCCTCATCACTATTGATTAATGAATGTGTCTCTATAGGCTCCCTGATGTGCTGAAAATAGCAGTGATTTTGCCTCCACTGAAAAAGGTGATCCACATAAGGTAGGATAATTTCGAATAATTTCAATAATTTCTATTATAGCTAAAATTATAGAGTATCTGGTTGAATGAAAAATAAATGATTTCATATCTAGAAGTAAACTATCTGCTTTGTGCTGGAAATTATCGATTCAGGTCGAATCGATCCACAACTTAAGCTATTACAAATGTCATCCCTAGTGTAGTTGAAGGCTCAAAATTTGGAGAACATTAGTTTCTAACGTTCTAAGATCCCACAAAAGCGTTTGACTGCGTGACTCATGATATATTACTCAGAAAGCTGTTCCATTATGATATTCGTGGGTTACCTCTAGATTTCTAAATCCTATTTATGTGGTAGATCACAGTGTGTTTTGACTAACGATGTCGAATCAAATTTGGAGGAACTCATACATCGTGTGCCTCAAGGCTTCATCATGGGAGCGACTCTATGCATTGTATAGATAAATGAAGTTTTTTATTATATTTTGCCCAAAAATAGTATTCTTTTTGCCAATGATACAATATTAATCGGTCGTAACAGTAATATGGATAAACTGATTGAATCCGCCAAACACACTTCGGAAGTAGATTCTGCCCTAACAAGCTTTTGCTCAATTCTGAGTAAAACCAGAATATCATTATATCTTTCAATGCAACTCTATCAGATGGGTATAGTGTCAACTTGCTTGGTATAATATTTCGACGACAAGCTCAACTGGAAGTGCCATGTTGATAAATTGGCGAATAAATCATCATCTAGTGCTACGTTTTCTATTCGTAGATTGAAGAATTCAGTCGATATTGATATACTTAGGTCCAGCTACTTTGGACCTTTCTATTGTCATTTGACCTATGAATGAGTTTTTGGGGCAGTTTGTACCACTCAAATGAATTTTTTCCAAAAAAGGATCAGTCGTGTGTTAGCAGATTATGCCACTTCCAAGTGTTTATATTCACTGCTCTCTTCTTGAAATACATAAAAATAGAGCAAATTATGCTTTACCATCTGGTTAACTCCAGTATCATGAGATATCGAGAAAATTTGTTGAGAACGCCAGTGTCCCAAAAAAATTATGTGAATATAATTTTCCATAACAAACTACCTGAAGCAATGAGGATGCTGAATTCCTACAAGTTTAAACAAAAAGTTGGATCTATTTTACTGAAGGACTGTTTTAACTCGGAAACTGAGTTGCTGATCTATGCATTCACGAACGAGGATCTGTGGAAAACGACCATTTGGGCTTCGATTTATCTGATTCACATTTGATTGTGTTTTGTTTTCTGATTGAAATGTTAACTCTGATATTTATGCTTCGATTTATTATATTCATATTCACATTGGATTGTGTTTTGTCTTTTTATTCATAATGTTCACTCGGTGATATTAGTTGTAACTCTTAGATATATAGGTAAATATTCTTTTGAAGGTACAAAGGTATTCAAAACATGTAATGTAGTCAATAAACTCTAGTCTACTCTACTCGTTATGTGGAAGAAGACCCAGAAACAGCTAAAATTTCCCACTACCAATACTTATAGTGATTGGTCTATAATGATCTACCAACAATGTATCTCCTTCTTAGTGGAGTGGTATAACTTCAGCATCCTTTGAAATATTTGGAAACTGTCTAATAAAAATCAAACTAATCACGCTAGGTAAAGGGATATAAATATTTCATTTCGAGTTTTCACGAAAATGTTTCTGTTGATTCCATACACTACCGTATAGATGGCGATAGAAAATGTATGCATGGCGGAAAAATATGTGTGGTATTTCTGTTCTGTTTATTTGGAAAGATACAAAAAAATTATGTATTCAACACGTACGCAAATTCGTCCGCTGAAGCCTCACTTTGCGTACTTGTTACATAAGCCGCTAAATCACATTCAATTATAAATACTAAAAATCCTGCAAATTCTTTGAATTTCGCGTAGTGGGTGGGGATATCGGTCGCGGTAGACAAGGCGAGAGCTTGTTATCTCCTCCCCCTGCCGCCGCGCGGTCGAAGCATTGCGTATAGAGCGGCGCCTAAGAATAAATCGACCTCGTTAACTCACCTAGCTTCATAATAAAATTCATTATTATACGTAGTTTTGAAACAAATGCTGTTTTTAAGTTTATTTTTTACATGGGCTCCCCTATCGTCCAGGGCCCGGTACAGCTGTACCCGTAGTCCCTCCTTATCACCCGGCCTAGGCAGTTGCTTTGTTGCCTAAAATACAGAAAAATATTGAGCGGAAACGTTCGAAATAGATAAAACAGTAGTCAATAAATCGACTAGTGTATTCGCATATGCACCTAATGAACGAATTACAACTGAAACCTGATGATAATCGAAATTATCTGCGTAGGGACTAAAATTCATATACGGAATTGCTCGAACTTGTTTTTCTTTCGCTTAAAAAAAAATACTATAATGAGGTCAGCAATCACTTCTCATGAGCGACTCCTTCACATTACTCACACTTATTATAGAATATCTCTGTAATTCAAGCACTGTTGCCTATTTTAGTCAACAATTGTCGTCAGGAAGACTCGGCTGCGGCTTCACAAATGCGCAATTTTTTTTTAATAACTTTCCTCTAGATAAAAATGTTTCCTTCAATAATTTTTCTGTCTCCTTGAAAAGCGAATCAGTTCTTACCAAAAATGAACTATACTTTATGATTCCCAAATTATTTCCTCTTATAAGCATCTTTCAGATCATTCATTTCAAACTGAACTAGACTTTTCCGATTCTTTTCCCTTACTATCCCCTTGAAAAAGACACAAAAAGTAACTTCCAACACCTATATTGAATTCAAAAATAAATCATAACCACAATTTAGCAACAAAATCTCGAAAAGGCTGAAAATAGGGTATAAATTCAAACTACAATCAAGTACCCAAAACAACCCATTTCATAATCTAGGCCAAAAATGCTCTGATAAAAGAGCCCATACACTCCGTTGTACCAAAGTAGTTTTTCACGCGCTGTATTTTCTAGAAATTGGAAAAAATATGTCTCTCAACCGATCTCTTGTTCTTTATTCTGGCTAGAAGGAACCGAACACTTTATCTTGTCAAATGTTCACCCTCATATTCTGATGAAACCCTGGTCATTTCATGGGTCACTGAAAGAATCGCAACTCACCAAGTATGCAAGGAATTTTTTCCTTCACAACCGGCTGCATTTTCCCGTCCTCAAGTAATCCCAAATATATTTTTGTGTTATTTTCGTATAACATCACTATCGACACCCGGCACCAGCTGCAATTTCTGTTATTCAATATAATCCATACTCTTGCTCCCAAAAAAGTCACTCACAACAAAATTTCACTACATTTGATTCCACGATTCAATTATTTTGGATAAAACGTATCTGTAGGCCATCAGTCCATCGGCGGAGAGCTTGAACTCAGCAGTCTATAGGCAATATGTAATCAGCCAGCCTTTATCATCATTAAACCAATGCATACGCGAGATTCCTATCGACCCCGTCGTAGTAGTACAAGCGGACTGAGACTTTACATGCCGCGTCATTACACGTGAATTTATTATCAGCTAAACAGCGTCACGTGGCTGCGCTGGCCCCATCATATGAATATGGGACCGTTGCCACAAGAAACGAAAGGCTTAATCGCAAGCGCTTCAGCCTAGGCAGGATGAAACGTCACAACCTGTACGCGGAATGTCAAACCTTACGTCATGCCGTTCCACCGAACCCAGTTCAAGTGGAAGCCCTTGAGTGCCATGATGGGTAAGCGTCCCAAGGTTCTCGCGTCCACACCTAGAGTTGCCAGACCATTCACACTAGCCCTACCCCAGACCCCCCTCCAAGAGGTGATGGCTGTTTAGAATTATACGTTTGTAACGAATTTTTCGTTACTTCCTTATACATAACCAATTTCTCATAACGTTTCCGATTATCTTTACGGTGGAACGGGTCATTAGTCACGGCCGATCGTGAACTATGGGACAGCGCCATCATTATCGTCTCGTGAAAATGGTATCGTGACAGTTGTATTCATGTCGTCAAGCTGTGTTTTTTCCAAGTGTTTTTCAATAGAGAAAAACCAAGAACAGTTTGTGAAAAAACCCAGGTAGAATTGGTGATTTGTTCGAACCGAAGGAATAATCGATCTCTTTCTTGATTTGAACGTCGAGATAGGCAGGTGGACTGACTGAATTGATTTTGGTACGTAAGATCTATAAATTAAATAAGTTTCACTGCTGGAGTTTAGTTGAGTAATATTATTCTCTTTATCTTTCAATTAATGTTGTAGCTGATTAGCATTTTCTTCTTTTTCCTTATGCTTGTAATATTGGAATTCTTGGATATACCGCATGGTAATTTTTGAAGGTTAAATATAGATATTTCGGCCATTTTGACAAATCATTCATACTACATATTGTGGCTAACGTAACATCTGTTCCGAATATTGGGAACTGATTTTTTTCATTGGAAATCAGTTCTACGCTTTTGCCTTTTTTAGGTACCAAGTAATTGGTAATCTCGAATGGACTAGAGCTTACCTACCTCACACGACCACCGGTTTGTTCCAAGGATTCCAATTGAAGTGAAGGGCGAATTCGATTGTTCTGGGACAGTGACTAATAGGACGGCTCTCTGGTAAGCAATTTTCTTTATTTCATAACTATATGTTTATGAGAGTAATTTTCTTTTCTCTTGAGAAAGAATTGCTTATGGAGAGAGTTGTACCTCTGGCCTAACGGTTTCAGAACACTCGATTCGATTCAATATATGCCTCAAGCGTAAAGTTGATTTCCGTTTAATAAATTTCTTATATCTATTACTCCATTCAATTCCCAGTGTAGCTTATTTGATTTTTGATCGTTGCAGAGTCAATTCACTTCAGTTACTGCCTTATCGCCAAGATCAGGGAGATTCATTCTAATTTTTGAGAATTACCTGTTTATCGATTTGAAAAGGGAATTGCCGCCCTATTTCAAAATTATCTTTATCTAAGAGAGTTGTGCCCACTGAAAGACGTGAGGTCTCCCTCTTCAGTTTATCTTTAAAAATTCTTCAATCAAAAGAATTATTTAACATTATCTTTATCTAAGAGAGTCGTGCCCACTGAAAGACGTGTGGTCTCCCTCTTCGGTTTATCTTTGGAAATTCTTCAATAAAAAGAATTATTTCACTTTATCTTTATCTAAGAGAGTCGTGCTCACTGAAAGACGTGTGTCTCTCTCTTCTTATCTTGGCTGAAGAGTATACTTTTACTCTGACTATTATCTTGGTTCAGAAACCCTATATTTTTTGTAGCCTACTAGGGTATTTTGGTTATAACGCTATATTTTCCTTTGGCACTTGCTTTACAATAGTATATTTTTGTACTGGCAACCTTTAAATATTTTGCTTTAAAATAGTAGATTTTTTCTCTGGCAATTTTATAGTATTTTGCTTTAAAACACTATATTTGTTCTCTGGTAAAATTTGAAGGAAATTTTTATATTTCTTTTGGAATACCTTTCCTCATTAAATTTTTTTACCCTTCTGGTACATAGAATCACCTTATCAAAACTTACCTGTTTCAAAATTTAACTGAATTTGAACATCACGTTTTGGGTGAGGTTTGTTTTGTTTGGTTTTAAATTTTGTTCATTTTTAATATTTTTTTAAATTATTAAAATTAACTTGTAAATTTAACTCCAGAATAGCAGATTGGATTGCTATTTTTTTTTTTAATTTCCAGTCTTTTATATAGACTGAGATTTTTTTTTTTTTTTTTTATTAAAATTTGAAATAAAATTGGTTCAAAGGATATCCTTCGTTCTCCCCTTTTTGTACATATTTTGATTCCTATCATCTTCTTCGCATGATATATACCACGGAGGGAACCCATCTACGGAGACGGAAGGACTACTAGCCTGTGAGGTCTTACAGCACATCAATATCAGCACTGGTCCGTGAAGATCAACTAAATTCACGCCGATAAGGGGGTCTGAAATCAACTATCGAACCACCCAAGACCATCTTCATCGTAACCGCTGAAACCAAGTTCCTGCTAGAACCGCTGAGACCAGCTTCAAGAAACTAGCCTTCATCTCTTTCATTCAAGATCTCCGAAGGTATATTCGTGGTACCAACAACTGGAGGAATCATAGGTGTAAATGTTCGAATTTTGATCAGAGTCAAAAATACTGGTTTTTTTTATGTAATTTTTCCATTCTTTCAAGAGAAGTTCAATACTCTTCTAGTATTTGTTAATTTTTTTATATATCTTGTTCAATAAATTTAATTCCAACTGGAATAAATTTGTTAAGTTGATTTATTGCATATTTATTTGCCTTCCCATACAAGCTAGGTAACATTTATTTAATTTTATTTATCTTTGACTTTTGTCTTTAGCAAGTCTGGTACCCAACTCTTGAACTAGTCAAGTTAATTAATGTATAATTTTTTTAGTGGCCAAATTTGATTAACTAGGAAAAGTCATTAATTGAACCTTATTCACGGCCTAACCGTATCCATCTGAGCAGCCTATCGGCAAAGTGATTTCACCTTGTTAAATTTGAAACATATAATTTCAAATCTGGGGTTCAAAAGTAAGGGGTGTTGCACGTTGTTCGCGGATATTTTAGGTCTGCCACCTTGACTTTCCCTAGCAATGATATCTGCAAGTCGGGCTTATTCCCGGTATTTCGCTATCTTAGCCTCTTGTGCTCGATCAAGATCATCGGAAGATACTACTTGGACATCGACGATAGCAATGCGGTCTTCCTTCTCCGCAGTTATGTCAGGCGCTCTCACACCCACCGCTGTCTGTTACATTTTCCTATACTGAACAGCCCATTTCTGTTCCACCAGTGAGTTCTCCACCGCCTTCACTTTACAATTATGGTATGAAATCCTACCGCCGTGCATACGGAAACAACATATCGCCGGCCGTCTCAGTTTCCTGGCATTCGGCGCGACATTTAACGGACCGATTCCCCATTCTCCGACAGTCGCGAAAGCACCTCATTCCACTTGCGAGTGCCTTTGACCCAACCCAATTATAATGCACGAAATCGCCCCCCTTATATATGGATTTTTAGATGAGACCCAGCTTGAGGAGAAACGGCTACCACCCGTTTCTCTCAAGGCTGCGCCATCAACTGACGCCCAGTGCCTTGACAGACAGTTGGACCTCGCCGGATTAGCCACGTTGGCTAGTCGGGCGTAACACCAGGCGATTTCTATGTCGACAAACAACTACAAGAGGTACGGTCGACTCTTTCAGTGCAATGAGCCGCAGTAACCCCAAATGCGGAATGAACTCAGACAGCCGCGAAATCCCAAGTTCCCCTTCTGTTACTAGACAATGAAAATACCCCTCCGCCACGTCTTTCGGTGAGTGAAGCCGGCGCCTCACTGCGCGCCAATCGTCAGGTTTAATCTCTCCATGTAGCCTGCCCAGGATCCATGACTGGGTGTATCTTGGAAGGAGATATGTCTGGAGAATGTTTATGCGCTGATGTTACTTCAGAGGCGCTTTGGTTATCTGATCAATGTCATTCGCCAGTGAGACCCACACAAGATCCTATGAACTTGCTCAAAAAATCTAGGACCGCGAATGGTGAAAGTCGGCATATCCACGATCTTGATTTTGTTGTCTCGGCCCGAGGCTACCATGGAAAGAACCATACATTTGGCCGGATTTAACAACAAACCGAAATGTCCTAACTCGGCATTTAGCGGGTCTAGGTTGTGCTGGAGGCCGACTTTGGATGTTGAACACAATATCAGATCATCCGCGAATCCTAACCAGGAAATACGTTCGCATCCCATCGTGAACCCAATCTCTCTATCAAGTGCTGCTAAGGCACGATCAATCATGAGGCTGAAGAGCACTGGCGGAAATGGGTCGTCCTGGTGAACGCCACGCACCGGCTTAACCCTCTGATTTACCGTATTAACCTCAGAAATTTACAAAAAAGTTTACCATTACATCCGGGATGCCAGCTAGTCGGCATGCATCGAGCAGACTCTCGTGCGAGACGGTATCAAATACCTTGGACACGTCCAGGATGGCCATATGAACCGTCTTCATCCCGCTTCCCAAAGTACGGTGTTCAGCACACAGATATTTTATGCGATACCGGCCACTTTTCTCCAGAACGCCCTCTGCTTGTCGCTGAGTATACTTTCTATATTGCCAATTCTGGTGGCAGGATTTTGTGGAAATGCCTTACCATTAAGGAAGATACGGTTAAAGGCCTAAAATCAGCAGGTTGACCTTCCCGATCTTCCCCAACGCGATTGGGAATGAAGATCGTTCTAGACGCGTGGAGTTCGCCAGGTAGTAGTTTTAAAATTATTACCACTGTATCTTTACCCACATTTTGTTGCATCGACGACTTCCTTTCGCGCAATGGCCTTTTTGGGATTTTCTACAACTGACAGCATTACTTCAAACTGCGTGTTTTCATCGGCAACCAGTTTACGGCGTTTTCCATTAAAATGATTGTTAATACTTTCTTGTGTAGTTGACATCCGTTTTTTTGTTCATGTTCATGATGTCAACCACCTAAGTGAAAATACAGAATTTTTCTCAAATCAATCTGAGTTCATTCAAGTTATTAGTATATCTTCAAGTTGGCCCAACCTTCAGTTGGTACTAACAAGAAAATTACTAAAACACTTTGGCCAATAATTGCAAACCATTTCATATCAGTTGGTACTACCCTCAGTTGGTACCAGTGACTGTCAAAGCATATGACAAGTGAATAAATAATGTTCCCACAATTTATAACCTATTGTACTTTTTCAAGACACACATGCTTCAGACTTTATATTTTTAATATTTCAATTAGTAACGTTTCAATGAATTTTAATGTGTATAATTAGTTGACGATTCAAAGCATGTGTTGCCAACTTCAAATTCAGAACTTATATCTTATATTTCACCGTACTTTACATGAAGAACATTCATAAACAACATAGAAACTAATCTCAACAAAGATGTAAGTTATTAGTACCTGTACCTTAAGGTCCGAATGATACACTAATTTGTTCAATTCTTCATTGTAGTATCCCTGAAGATGGAAATAAAACATTCCGAAAGCTTGGACAAACTTCAAAGAGTACACTTTTTCTTTTGCTGCATACCCCAATAATCAATTTGTTACAACTAACTAGTCAGCAACGACTATCTTTCACTATATATATATATATATATATATATATATATATATATATATATATATATATATGTATATATATATATAAATATATAAATATATCTATATATATTATATGTATATTTATTTATTTAGTAATTTATTATATATTTATAATTTTTTTCTCAAGTCTACTATCAGTTGCTCCAAAATAACTCTCAGTATTTACTAGTCTATCGCTATCCTTCCCGATTGCACGAATAAATAGCATGCGCACTCTCTCTCATCCGACGAACGCCCCGCGCGCAGCTGCAATGCTGCGTCCTTGTCTATCGCCCAGGATAGTTCGCTCGGAACTCTTTGTCGCACATTGTCTTTCCCAGCAGAATTTCGCTTTTTAAAGCTTGCCAACCATCATTCAAACCAGATTTTCCGCAGACAACCCTATATCATCGTGTTCCCAATGAAATAGCGTTTATTTTGTTATAAGATTTATTTATTGAACAGATGGGTGTACATTACTAGTAGAGACATACCTGTTTATACCTGCCAACCCAATAGTTACGCCAGGAAAAAAATTGAAAACCCAACGTTTGTATATTCTATAGGCTTCATACTTTCGATTGGTATAAAACTTGTTCGTTAAACTAATGAGTGCAATGTTTAAAAAAAACTCATTTTTGAATTTTCAATTAATCATTATCTGTCCAGGAGTTTTTTCGCCAATCCACTCGCGATATATTTTTTAACATACTAAATTTAAAATAAAATAATTCTCATCCATCAAACAGATAGGTGAAGTTCGTTTCTAATTCGGATCCTCTACTAAAAGTACTCGCCACAAGATTTCGCAGAGAACTTGCCAGCGTGTATAGTTTGAGAATTTCTACGTGGGATATCGCTAAGACCTCGCTGAGAATATCCTGGCGGCGGAAATTTGGAGGAGATATAGAGCTCTCAACGACCTCTCAGAGAAGTTACAAAAGGCGTCACAATTTTCTAAAAAGAGTTCGCCGAGATATCTCAATGACCCCTTTGTCTTGCCTGGGTTGAGAGGAAACTATAATTTCTGAAGGCGGAGATCAACGCTCTTTCATAGTTTTTTCTAAAATTACTCTGAAACCAAATTCTGTTAAGCAAAAACTAATAACACCATACACTAACATAACAAACCAATAACACCATTGTTGAAAAAACTCCAGTGAAAGATGTATGTGATTGATTGTAATTGAATGATTGTTTGTTTGTGATTTCTATATATGAAAGTTTTTTCGATTTTGATATAATATATTCAAAACAAAACTTATATTTCTTGTGTGGTATTCATAGTATCAAAGTGCCCCTCATCCTGATTCCAAGATGGGATCTAGACAACTCGAAATCAACTCTACAATCTGCATCTCTACTCTTGAATAATATTAATTACGCAATTTTTTTTTCAGTCGAGTTTGCAACATTGCTATCACTAACTACTATGATATATAATAATAACATTAATGATAATCTTTCCTTCCCAAGAGAGACCATACCTTGGGATTCAATCTTCTACAGGAAAGTACCATAGGTATTTTGAATACCGCAGGGTTATTCGTGAAAAGAATTGAAATGAAACAACTCGTTTAGACAATGGTTATATTTATTACATCTTGAAAATGTGTAACCCCATTGTATTACATATATAAAAAGCCGTCAAAAGCTCTATCATTCCATGTCATACATTATGTTGATATCAAACTTCTCACGCATATAAAAACATCTTCACATACTCAAGCTGTATCATTCCATCCGCCCCCAAAGTATAAAAATTACAACCTCTCAAAACGAACATTTTTTTTTCAAATTTCAATAACCGAATAAATAACATTTTTGTACATTCTAAACTTCTGAAAGTGACCTTGGGCTGGCGGATGGGGAACAGCTACGTAGCCTATTGTTACAAATAGATAATTTACAAAGGAAATAGTATTATTCAAAAGTGGTGACAATCTGAACTGAATGGTAAATTGCTTGTATTTGAAACTATGGATTTTTTTAGTATCCAATGAGGCGACGAATCGAAAAACTTACTGGTACAAGCCAAATCCAGTGTTGATCGATTGTCCAGTGTAGAATAAATATCTCCCTTCTCGAGTTCATCAAGTTTGTATAACTGACAGCAGTTGAAAGATCCTGAAATAGATTGAAAACGTTCTCCTTCATTGGATGAACCGATGGAAACATAAAAATCTTCTCATGCTTTCACTACTCAGTTCTACGCACCACATTTTGAATATTGTTTTGTATACTGAAGTTGCCTGGCATTATAACAAATCATTTCCAGCTTCATCATAGGTACCCTAGTAGTAATAAACACCATACCTGATTCCATTGTGTAAATTTGAAAATATTTTATGAATGAGGTTAGGTAGCAGAACTCCTCTTTTTGGTATTTATCCGTCTTATGGCACATATTGCTTGGGAGTTACCTGTTAAATAACCTCATTTATAACAAAAAGTTATATCCAACAATGACGTGAGCAAAAATATTTTGAGATGGGTATTGCTAAGTAGTTTGTTGATAGAAAATAACTTTGAAATCACGAAACAATTTTATAATCTATATTAAACGAATCGGAAATTGTATATCGCTAATTTCTCAAAGGCAATGAATGGTGAGAGGGAATGCTTTTTCTAGCGGTTACTGATGAAAATACCATTCCATTCCATTTTTAATGGAGTTGTAAGAACGCTTACTTTCACAAATAAGTCCTTCATGGATATTATCAACATTTTTTTTATGAAAAAATCCAGCAAATTGCCGACTGACTGAATGTTTTTATCGGGAAAAATATTTTTGCTAGTGCAAAGCAGACCCTGTCATTTTTACAAGCATGATCTGAATAATATGAATGTTTTTTTTCACAAAAATCTGCCCTAACCAAATACTATCTATAATTTGTTATAAAATATTACTCACTCAGGTCATTGCTGAATGTATGAAAAATGAATGAAATATCAACTAAAACGCATAAACCTCTCTGATGATATTGCTCAATGCTAAACTCTGATTTATCAATAGTAATCATAATGATAATAATAAACCGGTCTGGGTAGGGGAGCAGCATTTTGTACTCATCCAGTAATCACCATATGATTTGTAACGTTCTTGGACTGAACAGAACCCATTAAAGATATGAAAATTTGGTATGATTATGATTTATCGGTGAAAGGGTGTAATTTATGTTAGACAAAGGAGAAATGAAACATTCCATATCGAAATTTGGTTCTGGGGAAATTCGGTATCTTGTAGTTCATGCTTACTCAGTGAAGAACTTTTGAGACGACCGGGTTGACTTACAGGGCGAGTCAAATTTCGTCAATCAAACTCCATCGTCTCGAGTCATTAGTTGAGCGTACAGGGAGATAAGGAGTTTTTGAAACCACTTCATTGGTAATACATTTGGCTGATGTATTGTGTATTTATTGGCTTTTTTGGAATATCCAGAATATCCAGAACCTTCATGTTTCCTAGATTCTGCCGCTCAAGATTTGAATAATTTAATCAACTATACATCATATACTCATTGCAAATGAGAGAATGTTTGTCCTTACGCTGAGCAAACTTTGAAACCTGAAGACCAGAAACTAAGGAATACAAAAAACAACATTATTTCTCCAATTTTCAGTTAAATGAGACTACACCATCTCCTGTAGGCCAACCAGTTGAACCTTTATCCTCTATGAACGCTTTCAATAACTGAGTCATGATCTATAAAATAAAAGCCAGTTCCACCGTTATCAATTGTCGATGAGGAATGCTGGGAGTTATTTTTCAAATCTCAACCAAAACAATAGTGTTGAACGGTGGAAGAAGAAATAACTTCGAAACATCCAGGAAACCAAGAGAAAAATATTTTCATGATGTGCTCCGATAAAGGCATGGATATTAAAGATTATTTTTCTTTCATCTGGATTTTTTTGAAATACAATTCTTTTCGAATAAAAACAATTATTACTTTGCATTTGCCGGGACTTTGATGGATTCTGTTGGACGTCCACAAGCTGTCCTGAGGAAAAACTGCAACAGCATATCGATATAACAGTTGACTATCGCCCCGCTCTGCTAAAGTAATACCGCCCCCGAACTAACAGGATTTGAGAGACGGTAATGCAGAGCGCAGGTTTGGTCCTCTGCTCCCCTTTGCTTCCCGCCGCCCTACTACAGTACGCTATAAACATACATAAACTACCTTCTCAACTCTCAACTTTCCAATAGTAATAATAATAATATCCTTAATTGAAACATAGCGAGGGAGCATTCTAGCGGCAAACTTCTACAACTGCCGCCAAAATAGCGGCACCTCACACGACTACGACACCGAAAACATGGTTATTTTGTTATTTGATAATAATTATAAGTGTTAATATTATGAAAATTTGTACTTCGATAGGAGAAACATGGTGAATGGCGCTCAGAAAAATGAAGCTTTACGCGTTGTTGATTTTTTCTGAATTCCACGACCAAATAACGCAAAAGCAAGGAAAACCACACAACCATGAGTGACTACTACAAAAATTCGCACATCCACGATCCTATCGCTATGGCCTTAAACTAATATATCCGAATCGTTATACATATTTCATCGTACAAAATATCTTCAATCCAATTTTTTTTTGTCAAGTTTTCGAAACGGGTTTTTTATAAAAAATGTATCACCAATCATACCCCTAACAATACAAAATTGTGATCACATTCGGGAAGGGACCACTCTTTCAGTTATTTTTGAGCCAATTGGAAACAATATGCAAGAAAATTCGGCGGTCCCTTATTCTAAAGCTAATATAGTATGTATAAAAATATATATCACAAAATTCATAGTCGATTTTTTCTCAGTATTCCGTTATGCCAATTTTAAAACTAGAGTTTAGATCACGTGTTTTGGTCGACTCAAAGACTTCGATGAATTTCATCTTGATACTCCAATTCACAAATGGATAATTAAAAGTATTTTGAAAAAGTTCCTGATCCTAATCTAACCTTACCTTACCCAAGTACTCATATGGGTTTTTTTTATACTTGTCTTGTAGAGATTAGGAGTAATTCATCTTCATACATATGGAATGAATGGAATGTCATGCTCATTCAGATAATTCCCTGTCGGAAGTTATTGAGAAAGTAGCAATGAACAAATGTTTTTGTTATCAATATGTTTGAAACTAAGAATTAATTCCAATGTCATGCCTGAAGTTTCGAAATGTATCCAAGAACTAAGACTCCTAATACCTCAATACCTCGGTGGAGAAATGTTTCTCATATTATCACTGAGTAACTATGTTCATCTGAATCTTTTCGGTCGACCAATATAATTTCGAACTCATGGTTGGCGGTTGATGTACTAAAATAGCTAGCGACAAAAGCATACACACAATTACATATCATTATCTACTTGCAGCCATGCTACTCTAAATTACATTTAGTGGTGCTCTATGGTACGACCCTTACCCTGATTGCGCCTCGTGTAATATTGTGTATCGACAGCCTTATCAAAGTTAAATTTGCACGATCTCGATGTATGTATTGAAAGAATAGATACTTGGATAAAAAAATGTAGCTCCGTTTGATGCGACCGATGCATCCGTTTTGAGGATTGGCTTATCATGTTCGTGTGCCCGGTCGATTCAATATATAGCCATTGGATATATCTAGAATCAGACATAACAACAACGCTCAGCAATGCTCACTGTTGTCATTTGAGTAATCCGAATCTTCACAATAATGTATATCTACTGAATCGACCTACTGAAAGTTCATGGCGGAATCATTCTACTGTTCGAAGTAGAAAACCATATTGGGTTCACGTAAACCACAATATTTTCGTGATTTCTACCAAGAGTCAGTTTGTATTATAGATTTGCGAAATTAATGATAGTGATTCCAGAAATTTGGATTGTCTAATATTGATTTCAGATCAGACAAAAATTATAACTGAAAAACGTTCATGTTTTGAACACATTCTTCATGATCGAGTCGTGCAAAGTATAGAGGACGCTGGACCGCCGAAAAAAGTGTCATTCCATCTCATTTGAGAATATAGATCGGAGACAAATAAGTCGAGCTCTGGCAGCCACCGATTGGTCCTCGCACCAGCCTGGGGTGCACGCGCCTCTTTCAGAACGATTACACCTAGAAATTCGCATTTTAAAATTTAAATCTCGTAAAAAATGACTACGTACTAGACTTACGATTATTTCGACATATATTATTATTATTATTGATACAAAAACGAATGAATTTATGGGCGTTCACTTTTCTCGAATTCGAAATATATGTACATTTTTAAAAAACGACATCAAAGGATTGATTTTTATCTCACATTTATTATTATTGAAGAAAATTAGACCGTCAGTTAGGCCTCAATAACGATGAAGCGATTTTTTTCGCTCTACTTCTCAGACTGAATTTCAGAGCAAAGCGGGTTGGGTAGCATGCGGGAGCAGAGTGTCTTATGCTACATCGCAGTTCCTTCAATCATCTTCCTGAACTAACAGATCTGAATATATTATTGAACAGAACGATTAATTTCTTTAGTTTAATTGTGTTATCAGATGAAAGCGTTGGAGAATATTTTTTCTTAGTAATTATTTGTATGGCTACTGTCATGTCACAACCATCACCGCCTAATAGCAAATGGCCACTGGTTGTTCCAGGAAGATGCAAAGAAGGAAAAACACATTACGTCAATTCTCGCACTCTAGCGTCTAGATATAGGGGCTACATAAAGGGATAACGCTACGCTACATGGTAGGTACTAAATGGTACTGAAGCTCTTTCACACACGCGCAATATATCGAGTCGGTCAATGATGTGCTAACATCAGTTAGTCCATAAACACAAACCTAAAGCTTTGGCTAAAGAAATAAAATGCAGATAAGAATTACTATACCCTCAACAATTGATTATATGTAATATTTCATTATATAAAATTTGCAAAAGTAATGAACGGTTTGTACTTGAAGCAATTTTCTAGATCCGCCACATATCCATCAATGAGAAACAACATTCATCCTTATTAACAATTATTGTATTCACTGATTGTTCCTGAGGATTCCAGATCACGTTCAAATATTATTTGTGTCATAATACTGGAAAATGTACACAAACAAGTGCCAATGAGTAGACATAGCAGTCCCGTAAAGCTGTGTATAATCAACTTGGAATATATGAAGAAGTATATTTTTCTTGAATGAAAGTTGGAAAGATGAAAATCTCGAATATGTTTTAGCATGTTTCATGTTCTTTACTAGGCTTCAAAACCGGTTTTGCACGACGACATTTCGATGAAGTTCGTACCTACATGAGATACAGAAATGTTTTTTTTCCGAAAACAAAGAAGGAACGGGGACTATTGAAACGGAAGTAGAGTGGAATTCGAAAAAATATATTTCAACATTCACTTGTTCAGTAGCAAAATAGGGGGTTAACTATTACATATCTCGTGTTTTGGGTAATTTGAAATTCGAAATAATAATTCCAACCAAGTAATATTTAAAGACAATTCCAGATATCCTCATAGCAACAATCATTGAATACAACTTATTGGATTTCACAAAATAGAATTCCTATAATAACGATATTTCCAAATACGGACATTGGTCGAAACATATGTATATTCAAATCTGACAAATATTCACTGATATAAAGATGTTATTAGGAGAAATGGTACATTGTTTGAAATCTATTCGAGTATACATGCTCTCATGGAATCTATGCTGATTTTCATTCATCGTTATCATCGGAATTCTCTGGTATTTTGTGACTTTAGATTAATCTATTTTGAGATTTTTGAGGTATTTGTGTGAAACTGGGTAGCTGAGTGGTACTTTGTACGTCCGTTTCTTGAAAGGCTATAAGTGCAGCAGTATAGGATGATGTGGCAGTGTGCTATTCTTTACAGGGAGACCGACTGCCCCTGAACCATGTGTGTGACGTAATAGGAACCATGATGCCTTCCTAATATATATAATATAACTACAATTGGTCTGGAAAACTTGAAAAATCACACTGAGAACCGATTCGCGTGAAATCTGTTCCTCGCTTGAACAAAAATGTATATTGATGTTATTGAATAATTATCATTCAGCTACACTTTTCGAAATTTTGGTTATACTTTTTTCTTGAGTTGAAGAAATGTTCAAGTCTAAGACTCAACCAAAGGATGGTTTGGATAAGAGTTTGTTGTTAAATATATTTTCGAGAGCATCGATAGTGACGGTTTAAATTTTTCAACACATTTTTGTTATGGTAAATACCAAATAATATGATGAAATATGTGAAACTATCTTCAAATTGGGATCTGTTAAATGGATTGAAATTATTTTATTTGTAAGCCTAATTTACTGAAAATTTTAAACATTTTTGTTATGTTAAATAAAAAATGATGCGATGAAATGTGTGGAAATATCTCGGAATTTAGCTCTCTTGAATAAATTGAAATTATTTTATACGTGAGCCTACTTTTCTGTTCTCATCATCGAATCATTGAAGTAACTCAAGTATTCGACAACAAATCTCATTGAAGGGAATCAGTGATATTACCCAAGAAAGATCCAAAAGTTGAATATATCTTTCCACTGTTTTTCCTTCAAATATGTTATACATTAGCGACACCATGATTCACACTAACGTCACGACAACCATGTAATGCCTTCGAACTCATCACGACATCGATAAAGATCAACATGAATCTCTTGCACACCCTCTCAAACATGCGCGTCATTTCGGGACGCCTCTCATATCTATCACTAATTATTGGGACACAGCAATCGTTTATGTTATTACTATACTGTTTACTTACGATTATTAAGTATGATCCGTAAAAAAACAACACATGTGCACTCTCTTCTTCGAAAAATCTACCTATAAACACAAAAACAGGATTGATTTACAGTTACAAAATTTATCGTCAGACTTTGGCTGACAAAGACCCATCTCTGCATAAAAAATTCTAGTAAAACTTAAAAGATAACGATATAATCACAATAACTGTCAATTTATTCTTCATATAAAAGACTCAAGTTCCGAATAAAAATTCACTAAACACTAACAAACATATACAATAAACTAATAATATAACGGTTTTTTATATAGTGCACATATCTGAGGAAACGGTACTGCCTCCACGCATGGCATGCGCAGTCCGAACCAAACATAAATGCGATATAAAAATGCAACAACATAACAAAGAAAACTAAGGAAGGTCTACCGAGCTCTGGTGAGCTGTAATCGGCAAAACTCATCGAGCCGCAGGCCTGCAAGTTCGCGCCACAATAAACCGAGATCTAGATCCATAGGATTCGGATCGGGTGGACTTGGTGGCGTTGGAGGGGCCTTGGCGACTGCTCGGTGGGCCACGTGCTATGGCCACATTTGCAGTGACCGTGACGGCTGGCGGGTATAGCAGAAGCCCAAAGGCTTGACGAAGTGTGTGTCCAGCGTTCGACAATGAGGACATGGGACCATGTGGCTGTAGTCGCTGAAGAAGTTCAGTCTTTGTGCTGGATGCAAGACGGGCTTGTAGCATGAATTACACTGCGGAGAAGAAAAAAAAGATCTCAGGTGAACTGTTATTCTCTTCTATTCTATGAAAAGCGATGCGGTTAACATGAAAATGAAATAATTATGAAAATACGATTTAGTCTTGTCACTAGGTGTAGTCATGCCCTGTATTTTGATGCACATGGTCTTATTCAATATTCTCAACCCGTGAATAAAATGTAAACCAACTGATATTTGTGATTAAAACTTCATAATACTTTATAATAAGTAAGTAAGTAAGTAAGTAAGTAATTTATTCATTCAGACGAACAAAAAAGTTTACAGGTCGTCCTCAGCAACGAGGTACAAATTAGGTGTATTTCTGTTGAGTCTAATGCGATTGACGCTACCTAAGCAAGCTTGTATTGTAGCGAGCAACCAAATAGACTCAACAGAACAGATAACATATAATTATATTTAACTTAGAGCCTTAAAAAAGGGAGAGAAGAGTATAAAGATGAAATAGAGAGGAAGATAGAAAGAGAAAGATAGATAGAAAGAAATGTAGATACGGACAACGCATGTAGCAGTGGTTTATAATAAGTTCCAGCCCATACCTTATATGGATTATCTATCGAGTATATTTTCAAACATTTTATAATTATTTTTTATGAATGTTTTCAATTCTCTTTTCAGTTTAAATTTACTGTGGATTTGTTTTAATTGTAAAGGTAATGCATTATATAGTTTGGGTCCTGAATATGATACAAATTCATGGTTTTGGGTGAGTCTACATCTTGGCACATGTATAGTCAGATCTTTACACATCCGAGTATTATAGGGATGCTGAATAGTTGTACTTGGAGAGCTGACAGTCTATAATATAGAGTTGAATACGTACAGTTTTCTTACACTTAACAACCCACTTTCATTGTAGAGCAATTCTGTAGAATGTCGCCTGTTTTTCTCCAACATAATTTTCAACAGAGTATTTTGGATTACTTCTAGGTTCTTTATAGAGGACTTGAATGTTCCACCCCACACTATAATACAATAACGCATTATGGACTCAGCCAAAGCATCATAAACTTTCAGCATTAATCCCCTACTCACTATATTTCTGAGCTGGTAGAATTTGTAGATGAGTTTACGTAATCTGACAACAGTACAATCAATATGATATTTCCATCGAAGGCATTGATCCACAAGTACACCCAAGTATTTCATTGTGTTTGTTTTGTTTATGAAAGAGCAGCCACAATGCATATTGGTTTCACATGATGGTTTGTGAATTTTTATAACATTAGCTATCGGTTGGTCTCTGCTTGTTGGCGAGAATGCGATATATTTCGTTTTTTCAACGTTGACACTCAGTAAGTTATCACTAAGCCAGTCAAAAATCGTCCTGATACCTGTTTCAGACAGAGTTTGTACTTCGTCCCAAGTATTTCCAATAAATATAATTGCTGTGTCGTCAGCGAATGATGTTATTTTACCCTAAAAATCTGCAATATTGAAAATATCATTGATATACAACAAAAACAGTATTGGCCCCAATACCGTTCCCTGCGGCACACCCCTGGTTACATTACATTATGAAATATTGGTTAGTAAATTTAAACTTTTTTACAATGTTTGTTTTTTGGGTTTTTTTATTTTTCCACATCCACCTGAACAATACTAAATTCAATTAGGATAAATAATGTATTATTGAGTTTTAGTTACAAATATTAGTTGGTTTAAATTGTATTTACGGTTTGTGAATTTTGAATAAGCTCATGTGCATCAATATACAGGCCATGACTACACCTAGTGACAAGACTGAATCGTGTTTTCATAATTAATCTCCCGCAAAATGTCTATTCCACAAATATTTGATTAGTTTTTTCCCAAACTTATGTAATTTAGGTAATTAAAGCTGTTTCCAGATTGAACAAGAATGTATATTGTTTCTTAGTAAGGGTAGAGGAATAAAATAGTATTTTTTTTCTCAATGTGGTTCAATTTTTCCGCACCACAGAAAACTTTTTTTTTAATTCCCGCCAAATATGAGTTCACGTGATATAAGTCGCAACGGATTTTTCAATTGTCATACATGTAGAAACGAACCGCCATTAGAGTTTTTCAGAAATATCAATAAAATTTTTTTTTCCATATGTAGCCAACTTTAGACGGACACTGTTGATTTTATCAACTCTACAGGTTGTTTCACAAAAGCGGGGCAAGTAAAAGAAAATTATTTTGAACGACGAATTGTTTTTTTTAATGAAAACACAACCAAATGAGAGATCATATGTCAGAAACGTATTGCAAATTGATGAATCACCATATCACTCAAATGGTTTTCTAATCATCTTAATTTCTACTAATCTACGTATCACCAAACTACCAGAATGATATATGTGAAAGCCCAGTTCTTCCGTCCGCAAACAATTTTTCCATAGTTAACTTATTACTTGGAAACGCTGCAACATATTTTTTTTTACATCGATGAAAATGATAAAAATGGGGAATCAATTCAAATTAAAGTATTCGAAACTAAAAAACTACTAATAAATTTTCTCTGAATTTACCAATTTCGAAATATGAATTTGGAACCAATCTATTATCTATTTTTAATGGTTTGTAGAAGTGATGATATATGCCCTATTCAATTTAAATCAGTTAATTGATGTTGCTTCTGGGTCATAATATAATAATTATTCAAAATCCAGTTATTATATCTACATGATGAAATCGTTCGAATCAATGATTATTGATTATTTTCATTGGAAAAGTTTCACTCAGATTCACTCAAGTTCGTTTATTCAAGAAGAATCTCCATTTAGATTACATGATAAACATTCTAAGAGAAGGATGCATTCCTGTTGGTATAAAAATTGAAAAAAAAGTCCTTTTGAAATAAAATGTGTCACCTTCAAATGTCCAGATATCTCTTGAAATGTTTCATTTACTGTGCGCAAAACGTTTTGAGAACGTTCTGTTGTGTCTATGAATAAGCTATCAAAAAAACCTAGGACAAGTGACACCCCAGGGACATCTTTAAAATCGCCACCTGTTGGAGACGTTGGCTGATCTCTGAAAGTTCTATTGATGTTTAAAACACAACATCGCAGTGGATGTTCAATATCTCAAAATCTCGCACTTTTAACATATCTGAGATATTTTTGTGCTCGCTGGGTTACTACGGAATATATCAGTCCGTAGATTACACAATATTATTTTCTTTAGTGAATCAAATAGGCATCTAGCTTGTTATGGATCCTACATTGTAGAGTATCTTCGCGTGAAAAAAAAATGACATCAGCTGTTACTTTTTAACCGACGAAACCAAAAAGGAGGATGTTCTCTATTCGAAGCGTATATATATATATATTTTTTATGTATGATCACGCACAACTTTCACAGAGCGGTTCGATTCCGATTATTCTAAACGTGAAAATACTATGTTCTACTTATTACAATGTAAATACCTACAACCCAACATTCGTTCCAGTTTATTTCATTTTTAGTCTGAAACAGAATTGAATCTATATGTTTCCATGAGAGCATCATTACAACTAATTTAGTCCCACTTTAGATTATTTGAACATGCAACTTTTCTGAGACAAGGTTAAGAATGCACGTAACTGACGTTTGTTGATTAACAGAAGTTTGACAAGATAGTTTCCGTTAATAGAACTGAATATTGAATTCACATGACAACCGTTAACATATCCTTCATTTCATCAATCGAATGTCACACTTGAAACACACAAAGAAATAATAACATAGTTATGGGAAGTAGTGTTTGATTACCGATATTCATCAATCTATCCATTTTCTACCATAAAAAAGGCAAAAAAGTTTGTTATATTTCATAATTCCCTTATCGAAGACAGGGACTAATATCCTGTTGGAGACTTGAGATGCTATGCATTGACATACAAACAATTTGATCCTCACTAAACCTAATTCATGAAATTTGGAAAAAATATCGTAAATAGAGCGGAATTTGAGGACACAGCGTATTCCAAATCTGACCATAACCACAACATGTAGATGCAAGACATTTTTTAAAGTAGGTATTAATAATTTTTTGAATCAACTCATATCAAGATAAGGTTAAAGTTTTCCAAAAATATCGCTAACAAAATTTGTATTGGAAAACTGATTATATACGGAATATCATCGAATTTTTCATGCTATTCTTTTCTTCAATCAGAAATTTTCAATATTGATATCGTGTCTATTCCAATAAATTGTTTTTCCAAAGTGAAGGCAAATAAATATCATTATTATCCTTCATAATCATTATTATGTGAACAAATAGAGTGATGATCACACTAACCTTGATCCTCTCAGTACAGCATGGCATAGCAGCAAATATGTCATAGGAATACATAGTACCCATTACGAGGGATGAGCCATCCCACTTCTGATTGCAAAATCGGCACATGATGCCCCTACCACAGACTCCTTCGAGGCAACCCATGCAGACAACAGTGAGGAACTGGGTACGTCCTTCGACTTTCACCTGAAAAATTTTTTACCATAAAAATTGGGAATCACTTTACTGCAATGATTTTCATCACGAAAAATAGGCATTAAGATTCAGCGTTCACTAATGATCATGATGAATGAAACTGGCCAATTGATTATCCAATTCAAACCAATTTGTCCAGATATCCAGTTTTGAATCATTCTCACGGATATCAAATATTACCCATATGAATGAATTTTAATTATTGAATTCTCTCAAATTTTCAATTTCCGATGAAATTTATCTCAATTTAAATCAAATATTCTACAGTAGTATTCATGCAGTAGTTCACCTACGAACATATTTCCAGACTCCTTGTATATCTGGAAATTCGTCGCATTTTCAGCAAAACCTTCCTAAAGAATGAATGTCACTCAACCTGCTCGAAAAGAGAAAATAGTTAATGTGCTAGGAGGGAGAAATGTGGTATGACTGAATTCAATTCGTTGAGAGTTCAGGTGTCACATGTAATTAGTTCAATCCTGAATGATTTCTTTATAAGTATATGAATAAATGAACATTAATTCGCTAAAGTGCCATTCGAAGTGCTTTTCAATATTCTAGATGCGGGTGAGTTTCATTTCGGAGATACTGGTATCATAATTCAAAAAACACAACACCATTGGGATGCACAGTGGTCCCCATGACGAAAAAAACGGAACTAATTCTTTCTTGTTTGCACAATCGCCTCTTTGAAAAAAATCATTGTCACAGAGGGGTAGTTTTTAGAAGGGGGTGGTTGAAAAAAAAACAGTTTTGAGTTTTTTTTTGCGGAATTGCTCTGAAGGTTGACATGAATCATGGTAAAAATAAAAAATAAAACGTATCACAAAGGGGTGGTTTTTAAAAGGGGTGGTTGGACAAAAAAAAACAGATTCAAGACTTTTTTTCGCGGAATTGCTTTTATGGCTGACGAGAAACATGGAAAAAATATAATTGTTACAAAGTTTAAGTATTAGCAAGCAAATTCATTAATAATTTTTTGTTTTTAAAGAGACTTCAGGCTATCCATTACACATTTTTTCAGAGCGGGGAGGTGTGGGGCATTTTTCGTCTAACGAAAGTTAAAAATGTACGCAGGTTCATTCTAATAACAATTCAAAAAATAACTATTAATAACTGCGTAAATTATCGACCTTATCAAACATGAAATAAAAACTTCATACATTGATTGACTTTTCACCTGAGTTTCACAGGAATTATTCATAAGATTCTGGAGCTAATCGAACTCGGAAGAAAAATACACGTATGACGCCGAGAAACGTACACGATATAATGGTCGTCTTTAAGGGGCTGAAAAGCGCAAAATTTCGCAATAGTTACCCGCAATTCTGAGAAAATATTATCTGGGCTTTTGTTTACCCTATCACAAAGTTGGGAGCGTATTTGAAAACTCTACCAAAATTCGAATTAGTTCCGCTTTTTCGTTATTCTGGACCACTGTGGGATGATGTGAAATCATTTTGTTTATGACAAAACGATTGAAACTGGAGAAATGCGGAGGATACATCTAAGAGATTTTGAAATAAATGGAAATAACATAAATCAAATTATTATAAAATCCTAGAATTGACGGAATTGTCTTCATTTCGACAGAATCTACGTGTTGACTTTCATGGTGCATTGAAACTCCCTTTTGACTTATGAATCTTACTCACCTCTATACAGCTCTTTGCATGTTGTCTCGGACTGAGGAAGAATGTCCCGTCAACCAAAGGATAACGGTCGAATACAAGCAAATGTTCCTCGCACAAAACGCAGTTAACTTTGGAACGTCCTTGGGAAGCAAGAGTGGACAGGATGAAGCAACGCGTATCGTCGTTTCCATGATTGCCTTCATCTTCGGTCTGAAACAAAAATATATGTGTTAGTATCGGAATCTCTGGTAAACGTATCCGAGATGAACTGCAACCCAACAGTCATTCATCAATTTTTTTCTTTGGCAATCTTTTGACCACTACGGTGATGTTTTCGTCTGCAGATTAAACATTTATCAAGTTGTGAGCATTCCATTACCGTATGAATGAACCATATTTTATATGATGTCCCCAATTGGCTATATGCGAAGTGCTTGGTGGGGAGAGTCAAATCGATGACAGCGCACGGTGTGGCGGAAATATGAAACATATTGAGATTGTTAAATTTCTTTTGATAATTCCACGTTAAATTTGTTTTGTTGTGAACTATTCAAATAATGGAAAAAATAGTTTGTGTACATTTTATATTTTTCCAGCTCAAGCTGTTTTTAGGGTGCTGATGTCACTGAGGTTTGCCTAATAACATGGGCTTGTATCAAATAACTTTGTCGGTTAATTCTCAGTTCTTCAACATTTCTCACATGTGCTAAAACTAATTGATTACCTTTCAGGTTGGGAAGATATATATTTCAAGCTTTCGAATCTTTTTTTATTATAATATCCATTTGCTTATATTCAATATTATGAATTGCACTTAGATATCGACAATGTTGCGCATATAAATTATCAAAACTTGACTTATCATCTAACTGTCAAATTATTCACAATGATGCAACAGAAAGGTTAAGGAGCGCTGTTCAAATCAAAGGGCGTTCTTCCTGAATCATCATATAAATTTTTAACGGGAGAAAAAATCGAAATGTGTCTAAAATGGATGTTCTTTTAGAACTCAATCGAGTGTAGTATTTTTTCGATATCAATCAAGTCTTCCACCGTAACTTCATTTTTTTTAACCGACGAAACCAAAAATGAGGAGGTTCTCTAGTCGACGCGATTTTTTTTTTTAACCGACGAAACCAAAAAGGAGGAGTTTCTCTAGTCGACGCGTATATTTTTTTATGTATGATCACGCATAACTTTTTACTGCGACGTCCGATTTCGATAATTTTTTCAGTGGATAGGGTGTACGTCGACGTTGGTCCCATTTGAATTCAAAAGATGAAATCCACCCCTAAGGGTAGCAAAATGAAGGATATTGATCACTCACCCCCTGAATTCTGGTCCGTTAACCGATTCAATCAGGCATAACTTGGTACTGGGTTCTTCGATTTGGATGATTTTTTTTTTATTAGATAGGGTTTACCTCAAAGTTGATCATATTTGGATTTTGAATGGAATTATCCACCCTTGTGGGTAGCAAAATAGGGAATAATTGATTTTTCACCTGTGAACATTGGCACACATATGTAGTTGACAATGACAGATCGCTTATGTCATTATTTTTGTTCTCCTACATCCGTCACAATCATTATATTCTATGATAGGGTGGAATGATATACAAAGTAATGAAATGAACTAACCAGAACAACAAAAATAATTTATATTACAACAAATAGTAAAAGTAGATAATTGTTTTGTTTTTAACCGCTTTCTTAGTTGACAGACCAACCCTCAGAAGTTAATGAAAACTTGTACGAGTCAAGATCACGGGGACCTTACCTTTTATAGTGGGATCCGAAACCACTCTTGGAACCTTGAAAAAATTTTTCACCAGCTGCGGGAATCGAACCCGCGCCAGGTGGAAATAGTTGACACAAGACCGACGCTGGTGCATCTGAGCCACAGGCCCCGTAATCATAATAATCATATTATTTAACTGGTAATTGTTGAAGTAAGGTGGGTAAGTAAGTATTTTGGAAGTAATCAAAAAACAAGTAGGTAGTAATTAGATTTCAGCCACAAAAAATTTAAAAATGAAAACTTTTCAACAAAAAATTAAACCGATGGAATACGGAACTGAAAAGTAAAAACTAAAATGAAACTCCTTAGTCTCAATAACTAAGCTCCTAAACTAACGTAAGTAACTAATTTTGAGTCGGCGCCAAACGAACAATCAACGAAGATCATTAATTTACTTCAAAAAAATTATCAGAAAATCACCGTGCACTCGATGTCATCATTTTACGCCTTATCTAATTCATTTGCTTGTTTGTTTGGCGCCCACTCAAAATTAGTTACTTACGTTAGTTTAGGAGCTTAGTTATTGAGACTAAGAAGGTTCATTTTATTTTTTACTTTTCAGTTCCGTATTTCGTCGGTTTAATTTTTTGTTGAGAAGTTTTTATATAAAGTTCCTATATCCTGCAATTCTGGGAATTCTCTTAATTTTTCTGTTCAATATATTTTAACGGTAGGATTCTGGATAAAAACCAAAGTGTGGGAGACATTTAAAATGATTCCACCATCAAACCATATTCCAATCCGGATACAATAGATTTCTCAAATTTTTTTTCATTCGTTCGTATAGTGCAAATCATTATATTAGTACAGAGTATTTCCAAATTTAAAGCATTTCTATATGGTTTTACGAACATCATCTATACAAAAGATGCAAATTAACGGAGATAACAAAATTTTTGAATATCAATAGGAACAAGTCTTGTCCATTTACTGGGCCCAACCAATGACATGTTCATGTGACAGCTTCTTGCGTCTGAACTAACAGCTCATGCTTTTCTGAGAGGTCGATGAAAAATAATACGCTGTGAGCACGACAACTGTCATGTGTCCCCAAGAGTTAGTCTTTATGTGTATAAAATCTGATAAGGAACATATGAAAACAATCAAATTGAAGGCAATTCATTTTCACGCAGGAAGACTCCCGCCAAAAAATACCCCTACCGTGAAAGTTCAAATGTTTCTCGATACGAGGGAAGGCGTTCGTTGAATCAGGATGAGACAATATTTATGCATCAAAGGCGTTAAATAGGATTTTATGGACCGCAGAGTGTGAGCTATGAAAGCGAGTTACGCCCGAAATACATACATTTTATGCACGACCGCTATATTGCGTTGTGAGTTCTTTTATACCTTTCTAGCATTATAGAAAAACATCACGGTTACAGTGGGGCTGTATATTTGGATAATATCGGAAACACAATATATCAAAGTGTAATGGCATCAACGTCACCGTGGCAACTCAGTCAATTTTTCGAAAAAGAACGATACACATGGCGAAAAGTGATCAGCCTGTGCAGGGGGTTCCATAGGGCTGGACCAATCCCTTTTTTTGTCAGTCGTGGGTATAAATGACCACTGAGCTGAAATACCGAAAGCAAATGAGGACAACTCTTTGTTGGTATTCCTGGTTGGTGATGTTTCTTTCAGGGTACTGGACAGGATGCAATTCCGAGCGTACTACTGGATCGGAAGAACTCTTTAAGGTACTGAACAAACGATAAGGGTCATTCAAATGAACCTCCAGCGCTATAAAGTAGCCACGGCATTACTTGTAGTTGCTATGAGCGACATTGGAGCAGCCCTTACTCAGAAACCATGGATACAACATGGTAAATCAGGAGGTGTGTGGGGGAAAAGTGGAGAGCTCAACTGATATCAGGTCATCTGGGATCTCCCAGACCTGTATTCTTATCAGGTAAGATACAATGGGCCAAAAAGTCAATCGTAATCAGAGGAGAGAGAGCCTATAGGATGGAGTTTTTTATTTCGAATGTTCTGATGTTTCATAGTTAGTAAACTTAAGGTCATGAATAGGGACAACATACCACAATTTGGGCAAATTCACTTATTTATACCTATTGGGCAAAACGTCTTGATATCCCAATTTTCGACTCATTACTCCTAGATTTCTACCATATTGGTGAATCTGACGTTAATATTACGTTGAATTTACCTTTGTCAAATGACATTTCACCTATAACGTTTGTTTTCAGAAAATTCCACCCAATTTATGAAAACTATTGACCAAATTATAAATATCTTCAGATTGAAGGAAGTAGGCATAATTTCCAAATTGAAGATAAGAGTGGAAATGGGATAAAGAAGCAGAAAATAATGGATCATATATGTTTCCAAGAGTCACTTGAATTACTTTTTCCCGAAAGAACTATAGCTATCTTTACCTACAATATTATGATATATCTGATTTTTTCTCTCCAACTAGTATATTATTCTACCGAGATCAATTTTTAATTATTCATATTTTTTTATAATCTCACAAATTCTCATTTGAATGGAGATAAAGAAACCTCAACCAGGATAAAGTTGAATAAAATTAAAAATGATGGTGAAAATGTTATTTTTCTCGATTATACTTATCAGATTGCCAATATTCCAGTTACACATTTACATAAAATTTTACGAAGATCATTGAATGAACTTCAAGATTTCACTCCAATATCCCGCAACATAACCTTCCGTCACCGGCAACAGCACCATCGAATGACGTCGTTTCCTTCGATATTTACCAGATAACCGTTTAGCAACGTCTCGGGCACTGCTGTAGAACACATCGATAACAGTTAGAGGACATTTCGAACGACAACTTTGATCATTTTCCGATTGGGAACTCTGAAGGATAATATCCGGTGAACATTTAATAAGGTGGCTGGGACCGGACGTAATAACCCGGCGTGAGTCAACAACCGCCTCCTCCGGGCGTATCGACGTTAAATGTTACCCTTCTGCTTGTAGTGTACCGGATTTTATTAGCAGTAACATTGTGCCGGACAAGGATGCTCGGCAAACATGCGATCGCCCTCCTAAAAACGCGTGTTTCAAAAAATTATTCCATTCGAAGAATATAATAATGTCAAAATCAGTTTTATTCTGCGATTGACCCAATCACCGACAAACTCGTTAGTTTCATCTTATTTCATTGTTTTAAATGATTCCATCAGTAATAAAATAAATATGTCAAATGAGACTACGATTTCTACATGAAGACACATAATACATTAATAATTTTCAACTGCTCTAAACTTTTCGAATTACCGGTATTTGATTGATGGATGAGAATTTTGTATTCCAAACTTTTTTTTTTTATGTTCTGGTTCCCACGAAAAGGGATATCCTGTAATGTTCAGAGAACATCGTGGGAACCAAGGGAAAGAAGGTAGGAGTTGGTGTTCTTCTTAAATTTCTGGAGGTTGTATGCCTCGGGGAACACCTCCCTAGGCAAGGAGTTCCAAAGCCTCGCTGTTCGTTGGATGAACGAGTCTTTGGAAAGTGATGTTCTGCAGGTCTCCAAAGTGACCACGAAGGGGTGTGATGACTGTACTTGACGGGTTAGTCTCGAAGAGACTGCCAAAGCAGGAACGATTGTTGATATTTCAGAAGAGCATCGCCCATGAAAATATCTATAAAATAGAGACAAATTGCCAACTTTTCTACGGTGTTCCAGACAAGTGAGCGAGTTTGTAAGCGAGGCATCACCGACGAGACGAATTGCCCTTTTTTGGACAGAATCCAATAGCCTCAGGATATGTTTAGGTGCCGCGCTCCAAATATGAGAACAGTATTCCAGGACAGGTCGGATCTGTGCCTTATAGATCATAAGCAGCTGAGTGGGGGTGAAATAGCTCTTGGCACGAAACAAAAAACTAAGTTTTTGGGATGCACTTTTGGCAATGGACCTCACGTGATTTTACCAGGAAAGGTTATTGCTGATAGTAATACCAAGCATCGATATGGATGACTTCAGTGGTATGGTTACTCCTGACAAAGTTATGTTAGGCACAGTGAGATCGGCTTTTCTAGAGAAAAGACATGCTTGTGTTTTGTTTGCATTGAATTCTACCAAGTTATTAGATCCCCACTCGAGAATTGTTGCTAAGTCCATATTTATATTATTAACAATAACATTAACTGTTTGCAGTTTGGCAAATGAGGAATAGAAATCCATCTCTGGTGCGTCATACCCCCAAGACAAACAAAAATTCTGAATTATTTCTAGGAGGCAAAATGAAAAGGAGACTCGTCGATCAATATCCAGGAAACAGTAGCGAAAGCAATGGATGCCAATTTGAGATTTCTACAGAAAATCGTTCAACAGAAAAATACTAATATAATCCCCAAAAATGCGAAAAAGTGTTGAAAGATTTGGGAGTTTTTGAGTTCATAATGCTGAAATAGGTTCTAATATTCTTAGTCTTTTCCATTATCATTATTTTTATGTACGTAGTTTTTTTCTTGATAATTTTCATGATTTTAAACAAATGACACTCACTTCACTGAATGATTTTCACTAAACTGGGTTTACAAAACCACGCGACGTGTTTCGCTATTCAACAGCGAAACACGTGTCGTGGTTTGTTTACTTCAATATGGATTCTCATCAAGTATCGGCCACATCAATTAAAAATTTCATATTTTGGTGGAATCGAGAAATCTGTTTCCATAACGATACAAGTATCGCTGCGATAAAGTACTCGCGAGAGTGTACTTTTTATTCAAATACCATTGCAAATAAAATATAAATATGATAGGGGAACATTTTTGGCTTTCTACACCTCCAAATACCATAACCAAATCAATGTGATTCATATAATATTATAAAAAAATTATACTAAGCAGAAAGACAAAAGTTCTGAAGAAGTCCACTTATCCTAATTTCTGACAAATTATTTTATTTTGGTAGTCGTTACAACTCCGAATTCACGATTCTGATTGTGAAAACCATGGTTGAGACCTCCCCCAAAATTCATCAACTTCACCAGCAAAATTCATAGTGGAAAATCACTTATTATTAACTTCAAATATACCAAAGGGGTTGTAGTTATATATCAGGAATTTGTTTACCTAAAGTTCACCAGGAAAATATATTCGAACTTTCGAGGAGAATTATAAGGTAATGTTATTCTAATCCCAATTGGAACGGCAATAAAAATAAAAGCACTACGAGGGGTGTTAATATGCCCTGCCCGGCAAATGGGAAATTTATTCACCACCAGTGTTTCTACTTTCAAAGCGTTCCTGGTAGAATCATAAAAAAGTTCTGGCGTGTGTATCAAGTTGCCCAGATTATTAGTTAAGGCGCTATCAAATATAGTTGAGTAATAAAAGCTCGGCTAGCTGGATTGGACACATGTTATCTGAAACCGCATGATTTCCCGAGTTCACAATACTCCTTAATCAGTGCCGTGTGTTGGTGAGGTTAGTAATTATCCAAAATAATTTTATCGATATGGTTTTCTGGAGACCTTGCAAAACAAATAATAAAATTCAGTTAAGATAACATGTGTCTACTTTTGTAGGAATAAGTAACTGAAAAAATACCACTGAAAAATGATATACCGACGCCTATGTCAAGGCGGCATCTGCAAAGAGAATTCCTTCCCGAAACTTTGTATGTCCGTTCAATTGGGATTAGAAATACTATAACAACAATATACCAAATGATATCTTCAAATATGTTCATATGGCCAGGGAGTAAAGGACATAAATGCGACTTTTGTGAACATATATAAACTTTCAAACTAGTTTTCAGAGTGTTTCACAGAAAGAGTTGATAGAATACATGGAATTCCATCTGACTTTTCCAAAAAGTCAAATCTTTCTGGGGTCCCAACTACGATTACGAGTAGAAGTAATTTTATATAAATGCTTCTCTCTATTCTAAGTTCAAACTGGCAATTATTTCCCGAACCCCACAAATTATTTTATCATTTGTATTGTGCTGAGGAATAATAGTACAATAACAGGTGATATATAGTATACACGGTGTAATCTAACTTCTTGCAAAACCGCAGTTGATATTCCATCAAATTATATTTCGCAATTAAAAATTTTTCAAGCTGGAAAAAATATATAAAAATCTACGCCATTTCCTGATTCCCAAAACATGGACGAATCTGACAAAAAAAATATTATATTTTTGTTTCACATTTTAACCACAGATATTCGTTATAAAATGGCATAACACACTCGTCATTCACGGGTTTCGATTTTTTCTTATTCTCCATGGGGGAGTTATTTGTGTTTTCATTGCCTACCCTCATGAATTAGGGTTTTTCCTGTATTTTCAATAAGAGATGAACAGGAGTTTCCATTTCATCAGTGAGGAGTGGCGAATAATATTTCACTGATGTAATTTACAACAAAAAGAAGTCGAAAAAACGATCGAAAAATATATTTCCTTGTTAAGGTTTTAGTAAAAAAAAAATCTATAATCTGGAAGTTCACTTGAAATAATAGCTGTATAAACAACAAATTGCGTTTGATGTATGTTGACAAGCATCTGCCAAAATGTGATAGAATTAAGATGTATAAAAATCCTGGTGCTTGCACTGATTCTATATTGTTTAGATCTCTGTGGTAGATGGTGCCGTTCGAAAATGTTAGTATCCTCGCTTAGTGTCAAAACATCTTCATTTTATATGAAACCAGCTGACCCGATGGACGTTGTCCTGTTCAAATTTCTATATCCCCAAATTTTTTTTCCTAAGAACATTGGTCTGCGAAGAATTTATTTTTCGTATGTTTTTTTTCGTTCCATGTAGGTTATGCCTTTGACTCTGCCCGCTTTCGTTATCATGTTATCCCTTTTTTTCGTTATCCCGTTACTGAGTTATCCCGTTTTCCCGTTACCCCGTTTTCCCGTTTTCTCGATATGCCATTTTTTCATTATCCCGTTTTCCCATTATATCGTTATCGCTTCTCCCATTATTCCGTTTCCCCGTTATGCCATAATCATGTTTTCCCGTTATTCCGTTTTCCCGCCAAATCGTCCCAGCCGTTCTCAAGTTATGAGCTTACCAGCACAGACATTCATTTTCGTTATATATTATATATTCCTGAAAACTTTTCCAGGACAAAGAAATATCTAATAACTTTTCTAAAAATCCTTCCTTTCCCTAAAAACCTTATTCGGAGTATTACGAACATTCGAAGAAACCATTAGCCAAATCGATCTAGCCGTTGTTTTTATTAAATAAAAAAAAAATGTTACTCTGACCGAGATTCGTTCTTGTGACTTTCTGCTTGGTAGGCGACAGTGTTTTCCGTATCAACACCATCCTTGAAAAAATTAAAAGAAAAATTTGCCAAATCGGTCCAGCCGTTGTTTTTTGCGCTCACAAAGAAGCGAGATTCATCATTATTATACAGTGACCGGCAGAAAGTACGCATCATATGGGAAATTCTTTTATTATTAAATTTTGACGAATATCGATATGTGCAATCGCTTCTGCATCAAAAGCAACCCCAAAAGACGCTGTACAGTGCCGTTCGTCTTTTCGTGTTTGGAAAAAAATTTAAAAAAAATAAAAATTATGTTTCAAAACACACTTAGTTGGGAAAATATCGAAAAATGTTATTCGAAAAGTTGTTCAGAACGTTATTTTATAGTTATGTAGAGTTTTGAAAATTGAGATAAAATAAAATCAATTTTTGCCATAATGAAAATTTCAATTTGGAAAAATAATTTTAGACAAAGAAACTCATTAGTAAGGCCAACAGTAATATTTCAAATGATATTTTGTAAATATTCGCAAGCTACTTCTATTTTATTCGGAAAAAAATTTAAATCTATGGATTTGCCATGCATTCAGCTGCTTCATAAGAGGTCACTGAAATATCTCCAGGACATTATAATCCCGATACTGTTCATTATTGATAAAGATGGTTCTTTGTCAATAATAAACAGTATCGGGATTATAATGTCCTGAAGATATTTCTGTGACCTCTTATGAAGCAGCTGAACACATGGCAAATCCACAGATTTAAAATTTTCTTCGAATAAAATAGAAGTAGCTGGTGAATCTTTACAAAATATTATTCAAAATATTACTCTTGGGCTTTACTAATGAGTTTCTTTGTCAGAAATGTATTTTTCCAAATTAAAATTTTTTGTATGGCAAAAATTGATTTTTATTTTTTCATCTCAGATTTTTTTCCAAACTTGTACATAGCTATGAAATGTCGTTCTTAACACTTTCCAAATAACATTTTCCAATATTTTCCCAAATAAGTGTGTTTTGAGACATAATTTTTTTTTTTTAAATTTCCCAAACAAGAAAGACGAACGGCACTTACAACATCTTTTGGGGTTTCTTTTGATGCAGAAGCGATTGCATGTATCGACATTTGTCAAAATATTATATTAAAAAAAATTCCCATATGATGCGTACTTTCTGCCGGTCACTGTATACATTATGTCCTGTGTTTTGTCAGTGTCTATGCGTTTTTCCTTATCCTTGGTTTGAAATCTAGCTAAGCTTCTTTTTTGGTTCGTTCTTTTGAAAATCACTTCGTTCATTATATTATATCATTAGTGCACAAAGAAGTGTTAACTTCTAAATATTGTAGTGTGTAAGGATACTTTTCGGAAATTGCTCCCCTTTGGTACTTTTATGGACACTCTAAAGCCGCAGATTCGAATAATTGAGTCTATTCAGTACCAATGGCAAGTACAAATCTTAACTGAAAATTATATTTTTCCGATGCCGTAATATAATATGCGAATTAAATATCTGCTACCGATTTTAACACGGATTTTAATTTCGAAAAAGGGCCAATAAAGACTCGCACTTTTCATTATGATACGAGTTTTCGGCCTATAGAAACAAATACTTTTACTATTATTACAGTTTATTGCATTTGAACTAGAACCGACATTAGCGCTATGTGAAATGCTAGTATTCTCTAATCAAGTAGGCCAAGTTGATCCCGAACTTTTCCAGGTATAAGTGCAAGCACCAGGGATTTTAGACATCTTATATATAATATATTTGTAGATCATCACCATTAAGTTATAATTGATTTGTTATTGGATACCTACAACTGTTCTTCCGTTTTCATTAGGGGTAACCATGTTGAGAAAACAGGTCAGTTCCTTTCAGGCTTCCGACTTTCTGAGTTGTTTTAGTCTACTATTATTACTTTCTGAATGTTGAACTTTGTTCAAGGGTGGGTTCTGTTCAAGTTGAAATAGATCTCAAAGTATTGTTTGTCACTGACTTCATATTGAATTCATTACCGATTGTTTTGAATTTTTCCTGAACACCACAAACGTTTAGAATTATAATTAATGCAATTGGTAGTTATGCAGGTTTGTAAAAACACATCCAACGATATATGTGCTTAGTTTCACAAGTGTTAGAGAGTGAATTTACCGGAATAAAATGATATTTTTTGTTGAAAAACAATTTTTACGATGTGCTACCTACAAAATGGAATTCATCAACAATAAGTTATAATAGTCAAAAACATCATTCATAGAGTAAACAAGTTTTTCTCTGTTGTTATTGAATATGCAGAATCCAGTGAGAAGGACTAAAGACGATATTTCTCAGAATGTGTGTTGGACTATCTGGTAAACAGAACATCGATAGATTGTTTGATGAGAGGGATACGTTGGATGTATATATCAGGTGGAAGGGTTTGTTTGACAAACATGAAATTGGGGTGGCCTTATCTCAAGTACGAAACAAACTTTCTGAGTAAACATGGTTTCACCCGGACGAGGCTGCGAACCTGCAGAATACATTCCTTACGTGATGTTCATATATTTCTCAAAACAATGTCTATTTTCAATACATTGTTCAAGAGAATATGAAACATCGAGAATGAATTATAAAGTTATATGCAGAATGTATTCCAAATGCATGTGCCTATATATTTCTGTATTGGTATTTTAACTCGTATGTTTTCATACACAATGATTTGGCTGTAGATCGAAAATATTCAACCATCCTCAGAAATAACTGGTATCACGGCTATCAAAAGCAGTTTTTACAAATGTGGCAGGATACTCTGTACTGGACACAATTTTCTGGATAAGCACAGCGCCTATCGGATAGTCATGCCCAGTGGCCAATTTAAAGAAACCCCCTGCGATCCCTCTAAGAGAGAAAGAAAGATTGCAGGAAAGACTGAATATCAACTCATTAAAAACTACAATCGTAACTTTCACGAAAAAAAATCTCCAGAGCAAATCTAGTACGGAAATGAGGGTTCAAGTATATTCGACTGATTCTAAACACGAAACTACACTGATGCAAATCCAAAAAGACACTGATGCAAAAATATCGCGGGTGGAACATGTGACTGTATCCTAGGCGTACCATGGTGGATGTATATTTCGATTGTGTGACCCATGAACAACCACTGACTAGTAGAGAGATACGGCAGGACCAGGCTGACATCAACAAGATAAACCTCGGAGGAACTGCAAATATTTGCATGTAAGGTATATCAGAAGCAATGAGATCGCGAATAGAGGCATCAGAGGTGATGCCTCTTCTCATCGTGGGAAGGAGAGCTGCTTCGGGAGTTCTCCGCAGGCTGTCTAAAGTAAGACTTAGGATGAATGAGCACAATTCAAGGCACCTCCCACCTCTCACTTATGACACGAACCTGGCTGATCCTGCAATGGACATAATTTCATGCATTGGAATAAACTATCACATTTGATATATAGATGGATCTTAGACTGAAAGCGAAAATCTTCATCAATTTCTCCGAATGAAGCAGCTTGAGTTCTTTCATTATCAACTCGAAGATGGTATGCCCACCCATATGTATATCAGAGAACTTCGGTAAACTAGGTGTACCCCTTCTGGAGTAAACAGAAATGAAGACGCGGATACACTGGCATGAAAAGGAGGATGGATTCCACTGATCATGCCAGAACAATTCCACAAATAGGGGGAATTTTACTCGCTGAAGAAGTTCAACAAAGTTGGCCAAGAAGATGAACAGGACACGTATTATCAGAACTGCACAGCAATTCAGAAATATCTTTGGCGACCTCAATGGAAAAAGATTCAAGGCACTATAAGTCTGAAGTTAATACCGATATTACCAAGCCGGCATTGTAGGCTCTCAGGAAGCTGAGCTCATGCGATGCTGTACATCACCACCTGTGGAAGAAATACCATATTCATAATCTCTTCAAATACACAAATTTCTCAGGGTATTAAATCAGGTGATAGTGCATCTATCACCTCTTACTAACAATAAGGCCAATATCCCAGAAGATGTGAGAGGGATTCAGCTGAGAAAGCTGCGGATTCTCAATGGAGAAATCGGCAGTCCCAGGAATTGTGAGTCCACAATGAGGGAGCAACTCGATCCATGTGTCAGAGTTTTCATCTCTTTCGAACAAAGAAGAAATTTCCCAAATCAAGTATCAAGGTGTTAATTCAACAGTATAATAATTATTCACATTCACTTCTTGACTTCAAACATTGGGAGTTCTACAGACATATTTTGTATAGGTTGATATACTGCACTCAGACTTGTAGACTGCTGGGCAAAAAGTTACATTTTATTTGGTCCTCACTGAAGGACTGAATAGATTTTTAATTGGATGTACAAACAAAAATCTCCTATTTCATTCCATCTCCATTTCAATATGACCAAAATGCGTTCATTCCTGGAAAATGAATAACAGTGGAAGTATTTTGTGTTCACTTCTTAGGTCATAATATGGAATTATGACTCAACTTCTCACTTCTCATGGATGTAACTATGTATCTCCAGTAATTGTTGTCATCGTTATATGAAATTTGCAGTAAAGGTAGATATATCAAAATGCACACAATGAATAGTTGGAGGTCTTAGGCGATGCAACTGCACATCAGACGCGATGGATCAACCGGCATTTCCGAAAACCATTAGGAGGCAAGATAGGCTGCCAATCTCTTTGGAAATGTAATCAAAACAACAGATTTAGTATCTCTAAATTTTTTACTAAAACAATATATTTATTAAAAGTCCAAATTTGTCTCGCTTCTCTTGAAAGTACCCTGGTATCTTCTGTAATTGTTGACGTAGAGAAATGAAATTCGAGGAATTGATAGAAATACAATAACTGTACTCAATTATCAGGTGGAAGTCACCTTGAATGGATCATCAACCATAATTTACAAAAAAACAATATATATATATATATATATATATATATATATATATATATGTTTTCTTCAATTTCTCGGAATAAAGGTCTGATTCAGTCGATGCATATAATTTCTCCTAACTACGTTTCGACATGGTATTTGTCATCATTAGGTTGAAACAAAATTATTTTATTTGAATTCTGCGTTCGCATCGTACGAACGTTATTGTAGGAGTAAAGAAAAAAAAAAAATATATATATATATATATATATATATATATATATATATATATATATATATATATATATATATATATATATATATATATATATATATACAGTTTGTCCCAGCTAAAACTTGTCACCCCCCAAATCTCCGAACTCGTGAGAAAAATTGAAAATCGCTCAGACCCGTCGATTTTAATTTCTAGAAGGAACACTTTCACCAAATACATCATCATTGTGTTGTCAACCCCCTCAACCCCAGCACCCCCTACTTCAGGATTTTCAATGGGACTACTATACTTGTGATACATCATTTTGAAGGGAATTCAATCCCAAATACATCGGTGTACTGAAATTGAGGATCGATCAAGTGTTGTTGAAGTTTCAATGAAAACTAAGTCAAGATCAAGGTATTTTTATTTTTCATCACCTAAAATGTTATCATCGTAGGAAAGGTTCAAAATGTTAACCGTTCAGTTCCATACAGAAGTATAAGCGATTTTCGAAATGTTTTCGCACATTGCTCAACATTTCTGGAGTCACTGCACGACGAATGGAAAATAAAATAGATTTGCATGGTTATAGTCAGGTTATTTCCATTAATGGTAGCCACTCCACATTTTTATAACTTGTAAGTGTCAGTGGAGGTGTCTGAACCGTAAAGGTTACTACGGTTAAAGGTTTTAAAACTTGAAAGTGGAAATTAACCGTTGCGGTAAGCATCTTGTACCACTTGAATATCACTAAGGAGTCACAATCACTTTCGATAGAGTATGGTAGTTTCGGTGACGTTGTACCTTCCATCAAACCTTCAATGTGGTAGACACTTGACTGTGATATGAGGTGATAGTGGCCACGTTCTCGCTTTCTCTATGAGTGATTCCACTGTTCGCATTCAATAAAAGTCACTACAAAGTTACAAATACCTGTAAAATCAAGGGACCGTGGATTGGTCCGCGCGATGACGAAAACTTATCTACTTTTTTTCAAATTATTTTATTGCGACTTAAAAGTTCGTTTTACCTATTATTCGAAACGTGAATGATATTTATTCAAAATGAAATGGGTTAAGCTTTTTCAATAGTCAATTTTTCTTGATTTTGAAGTACTCGGCGATTGGTCCGCGCGATGACGAAAACTAACCTAATTTTTCTCAAATTATTTTATTGTGGCTTACAAGTTTGTTTTACCTGTTACTTGAAACGTTAATGATATTTATTCGAAATGAAATGGGTTATGCGTTTTCAATAGACAATTTTTCTTGATTTTGTATAAAAAGGTTAATTTAAATGGATTGGATCTCTGACTTGTGCGCTTGTTTAATATTCATACCTTTATTGTTAATTCAGTTTGCATGAATCCCATAATTTTCGTAACTTGTTGATTGATAATTGTTACTTGATAATCGTTGATTGGAGCTGCATAAGTCCACCAAAGTTGCTACATGTGTGTTTTTAACAATTAATGGACATGTAATTTCGAAGTTATAACTTTGAAGTGGCAGGTTATAATAGCCGCGACGTGTCTACCACTTTCGGAGTTATAAGACCAATAGTCATCTTCAGGTTATAACTTTAAAGTGGGTTATGGGACTGCGTGAGCGCCACTTTCCAGAGGTGGAAAAGTTAATAAGTTAGTTCCACTGGCCACTTTGTGATGAGAGAAACTTCAGAGTGGTATATTTTCAGTTTCTGTCATTTCAAAGTTATATTCTCCAAAAGCCGCCATATTTACAGGAATATGCTAAGTCGCCATTAGTAGGGAAATGCACGAAACATTATATGAAGATTCATTTGTCGTCAGTACTGCATCAAACGTAGTAATTTTTCACGTAAGTATTGGTTTCAAGTAACCAAGATTGATAAAAAAAATTTGAGGGATTTAAGTACATAATTTCAGGGGCGAGTTATTTTCAGAATTGAAATGTTTTCCTTGAATACATAGTATTCAGATGGCGCATGCTTATAATCGAGCCACAACAACCATATTTCACAGTAAATTATTAATTGATTTAATTTTATCCCGATCTTAAGAATCCAAATTCAATATACCTACTTAGTTATATATTCTGATATTTATAGTCGATCGAGTCGAATCAGTCGCAATGGAAGAATGAGGAACATTTATTATAAAAATATGTTGCAGGACAGAGATCGAGCTACATATCAATTACACAAGCACAGTCAGTGTCGCCCACTACATATCCACGTTTTTGATAGGTGACCACAACGTGGTTGGAATGTGGCTATCTGAGATCCAGGAACGTAGATTAGAACGTAGCGGCCACCAAAAAAGTGTTCCCTATTTTGGTAGCCGCCGCGTGATAGAACCGTGTATATTATGTGGTAGTTTTCCAGAATCATGGCCGCTACGTTCCGTCCACTAAAAATGCTACTTGGGGTACCAGGGGGCTTCATTGAGAAATAAGACACCCTATGGTTATATTATTCAACAACTGTATTTATCCCAACTCTTGTTATTTGTTGAATTCACCAATGTTATACAATTTTTTATTAATGTTGAATTCTCAATTGAATATTGAATAGAAATATTCATCTGTGAATTGAAAACTCCACGATAAAAATGAAGTTATTTTTTGTGAATGTCTAACAGAATACCCCACAAGAGGTTATCTTGAACGATGGGAGATAGTGACTAAAGTTTATCTTTCAGTCGCAGATGATTCCACATCTGATTTTATGAACATCCTGTTCATATTTTCGAACAAATATTTATGCAATTATTCGGTCAAATAATTATCGGGAACATTCACCTGCCCATTGAAATGTTTAGTATCTTCGATCAAACATTGACAATTTCAGAAGAAAGTTGTTTAAGAAACTGTTGAATCTGTACTATGTGAAGCGTTCGATTCAAGGTAGGTTTCTAAGAAACATAATGCCGAAAGACAAACACTCTTTCTTGTCCAACAGTCATAAAAAAACTACAAATTTATTTGATTTTGCGATTTGATGTCGGAACGTTCGCAGTATCGTAAGTCGCTATCACTACTATCCATCGTGAAATACTGAAAATTTTCGATTTATTGAACTTTCGGCAGTGAATACTGATGAACAGCTTGTAAATTCAGAATATTGTCAGAACGATAATACGATCATAGTAAGGCTCGGTATTTTCACCTCCGGTTATTCTAGGCATAAATTAACCAATAGTAAGAAGGTGCCTTTGTATCAATAAACGTTAAACAAAAGCATATTCTAACCGTTTGTTAATTTATTCCCAGTATAACCGGAGGTGAAAATACCGGGCCTAAGACAAAAGGCAATAAAAAAACTCGATATTATACCAAAATGATGTTAATCCGTATTCTTTTTTGGGAAACACATAATATTTTTATCTCGTGTCAAATACAGTGTTTCGCGGCGCGTATGAATGTCTCAACCTGTGTTATTGCCAAAAATGGATACTCCCATGTGCCATAAAAAACACTGATAAAAAAGTACAGAATATCCAGCCAGTCTACATCTCTTTAAATTCTAACGAACTTGTCTGCTCAAACTATCATCATCTCTGATGCGGAAAGATTCCATTTGGAGTTGCTCATCTTCACAATATCAAGATCAACCAATTGAAAAGTCTCCGTTACAGAGCGACATCATGCTACTTTTTCATTATCCAATGCCTTATACGCTGCTTCATTAAACGGGACTCGTCTGCGTCTGACAAGACGAAAATACTTTTTCCCGACAGGACAAAAAACATATGAAACGTTTCTAATAAATACCTCTCATAAGCTTATTACATCTCCTTAAACGGTCGTTATACGATGACAGAAAGTCTCCTTTAGAATATCATAAATCTCAGGGATATAACAACCTTGCGACTCGGTCCATGATTAAAAAAGATACGCATCGAAGATAACAATTTTAGTTGGGGAGTCCATAGTCATTTTCCGGAATGAACGTAATTCCTGAACAGTATTTGACTAAATGCATATAATTTCATCGACACTATGAGAATGATATTTCATTGAAAAATAATTCCATTTCGGGAGAAATGAAAATAGTTATTCTTCAATATTCCTCAGAATTTCCAGAAGATTGAAAAAAAAAACAAGCAAATGAATTAGGTAAGGCGTAAAATGATGGCATCGAGTTGCGCGGTGACATTCTTATAACTTTTTTGAAGTAATTTAATGATCTCCGTTGATTGTTCGTTTGGCGCCGACTCAAAATTGGTTACTTACATTAGTTTAGGAGCTTAGTTATTGAGACTAAGAAGGTTTATTTTATTTTTTACTTCTCAGTTCCGTATTTCGTCGGTTTAATTTTTTGTTAAAAAGTTTTTTTATTTTTCAATTTTTTGTGGCTGAAATCTTCTAATTACTTGTTTTTGATCACTTCTCAAATACTTACTTACCCACCTTACTTCAACTATTACCAGTTAAATAATATGATTATCTACTTTTACTATTTGTTATAATATAAATTATTTTTGTTGTTCGGGTTAGTTCAATTCATTACACTTATATCATTTCATCCTCTCATAGAATATAATTATTGTGACGGATGTAGGAGAATAAAAATAATGACAATTGTCAACTACATATGTGTGCCAGTGTTAACAAATAATCCCTTATTTTTCTACCCGTAAGGGTGGATAATTCCATTCGAAATCCAAATATGATCAACTATGAGGTATACCCTATCTAATAAAAAAAAGAATCATCAAAATCGAAGAACCCAGTACAAAGTTATGTCTGATAGAATCGGTTAACGGACCAGAATTCAGAGGGTGAGTGATCAATATCCTTCATTTTGCTACCTTTAGGGGTGGATTTCATCTTTTGAATCAAATGGGACCATTTTCGAAGTAAACCCTATTCACTGAAAAAAGAATAATCGAAATCAGACGTCTCAGTAAAAAGATATGCGTGGTCATACATAGAAAAAAAATATATATACGCGTCGACTAGAGAATCTCCTTCTTTTTGGTTTCGTCGGTTAAAAAGTCACCGACACGAATTAATTCGAGATATATGTTTAGTTTGAACTTGAGGATGAAAGAAACTTGATATATTTCTTCTGGAGGCCAGATATGATGAGTTATCTGATCAGAAACATATTATCAACAAAATACATTTTACATTTTTTTCATTCAGGTTCTTTCCATACAACTCTCTCCAAGCTCACATATGTTTTTCAACTGCGTGGACTTCTTCGATATTTTCTTCAAATGGTTTGTATTCGATACTCTCATGACTTGGCGAACAGTATTATTGCTATTATTCTTCATGAATTTTATGTTATTATTCCTCATTGAATTAACCAACAGAATACTCACTGATAATTGATTTACCAACGATGTATGAGGGGTTAATAGGCGAAATCACTAATTTCTGGAAAAAATACCACAATGTCCAGAACGGTGAGAAAAGTGGTTGAATTTGTTTTTCAGAGTAGTTTTTCAAAAATAAAAAAATCCCAAAGAAATTATCCTGAGGCCAGGATGTGACGTAACAAATTCAGATCTATCGCCGATTGCTGGAAGCACAAGTTAATTACAGAGATGCCAAGCGTTATTCATAATATTTCTTCACAATGTGAGCAGGCCGAAAAAATAATGACATAGCACTCGGTATTCAAGAATAACTAAATCAAGAGCAGCTAGCAAATGAGGAGTCGTCATTTCATTATAACGCATGCTGACATAAGTTCTGTTTCATCATTAGGATGAAACAGAATAACATTTTCTCGCAAGTTCCACAAAATAGTGACACTGGCAACTCACCGATTGCGGAGAGTGCCAGAAATTATATCGTTGTCAAGCGTTATTCATAATATTTCTTTACAATGAGAGCAGGCCCAAAAAATAATAACATAGCACTCGGTATACATACATAGTATTCGAAAATAACTAAATCAAGAACAGCTATCAAATACGAAGTCTTCATTTCAATATAACAAATGCTGACATAAGTTCTGATTCATTCCTAGGATGAGAGAGAATAACGTTTCCTCAGAAGTTCCGCAATATAGTGACACTGGAAATTCAGGAAAATGCCAATCAATGGACTTAAGACGTCAAAAGAAGCGGAAATAACGCTGTGTTTGAAAGTCTCACTGAAATTTAGAGCAGCGTTTATTCGAATATTACACAATATCTTGTAGGAAAAACTATGCATATATAATATTTTATCACCATATTCCACCTTCAAGCACACATGAAGCAAATTTGTGAGTTTGTGATCTCGGCTAGCAAGCGTAGAAGGCATAGTTCATAGCGTTCAACACTGATGAATGAATCAGTTTTATGTGATTGCTAGTTTTCAGAGAATCTCACTGATATCAAGAACATTTCAAACTCCTTTTCAAAAGTTTTGTCCTCGTCTACTTCAAAAAGAAACAAATCCCATAACAAGGGTTGTGATGATGGCATTTTGAAATAAATTCCCACTTGTTTTGACTAAGATTCGGCGGCAGTCTGAGTTCTTATTAAAATATTTATGTAGGTACCAACTCCACTAACACAAGCTTTCATTAGGATTGTTTTCAGACGGATCTTTCGTTTTTGTAGGATTGATTGTCTGGAATATTCAACTTTACCTTTTTTCAATTTTCAGCATGAACTGTCTGGAATATCACAAGAAACTTGGTATTGTTTAATAGCATTATTGATCCTAATAGAGATAGATCAAGAGAGTCAGTTGGATTACGTGAAAACATGTTTGTTTGATTCCAGGGATCTTTTTGGGGTGAGTGAGCCATTCCACGTTTAACAAAGTGATTTCGATTCAAATATTTTGAATCATTTATATTAAAGCTCGTCCAGTATTGAAACGACCACTTTGGCCTTCCTCTACACCTAACAACCAATTTTTCTCGAAGATACCCTAACCATTGTCTAACTGTAGCTATTAATAGAAATTCCATAGGCGTACCAAATTATTTGGTATAGGCGATTCACGAGACGTAGAGAACTTACTCTCCTATAACTTTCCTAACACTCCTATTGTTTTTCCGCTACTGAATAGTACTTACCACTGGGCATTTTGGCAAGGTAATGAGTAAACTATTGCAAAGTTGAATAAATAACTGCACTACCTATTTATTAATCAAACAAACCTAACCTTTCAAAGGCTGCATGCCAAGACACTGGTGAAGATTCGCCGTAGCACAGCAAATCGTGTCCACTCGTGTTTTCCCCCTCTCTACCTACCAAACGGTCGTTTCAATACTGGACGAGCTCTAATCTAAGTGGGAAGTTGCATTACTTCGCGTTCAGAAACACTTTCACCTCGGTATATAATATTCAGTACAAAATATAGCGTTTGAGGTTCTGATTAACAATCAAATCAAAAATGCCATAAATTAAAGAGATAACCCCTGCAGAAAAATTGTTGTTCAATAATATTTTTTGGACCCCAAATATTATTTATGGTGTCTGCAGTAAGGGAAATATCACTCCTTTTGTAGATTTTGACATGTCTATTTCAAATATTACCAGTCAAAAATATATTTTTCAATTCCATCTCCTCTTCGTTGTGTACAAATAAGTACAAATAATGGAAAAACGATTTTTTGCATAAAATCGGCCGCAAGCATTTGTTAGAAATACATTTTTCCCAACAAAACCAACACTGAGAATCTATACAAAGTCCAGATATAATCTCTAAAATATTCATCCATCGACATCCCCAGAGATTTTGCTTTCATGTGCAAATATAAAGGAAGTTTTCTCTGTGTTAGGTTTGCCCTTTAACCAAACCAAAGGATATAAAGGAAATCACAATGGACGGTGTCGATGTATCAGATTATCGAAAGTAAACAGGGTGGACAAGGGTGAATGGACATTTTTATTTCAATCTCGAAATTGATGTGATCTTTAAGCTCGGGACGCGTGAATTTCCGTCAAATGCACGTGATTTATATTTCGGAGATTCTTTATGGCAGACAGCGAATCTCCACTGTTCGGATTACAAAAGAGGCGAGCTACCACCTTGTTGGTTTTATTTCGACGGGATTCTCAGATGAATCTTGAAATGAAGTGTTTTGAACAATGCTCTCGGAGATATCTCAATTCGGATGGCAAGGATCCTCAATTCTTGTAGTATTATTTGGAAAGTATCGTTATAAATTGTGAGCTTCGTCCTATTCCCGTTTGTAAGACAATATTCCTAATAATCTCGTATACAGAATTGGAAACCCAGACACAAGTATGGATTCGTTGAATATTCCACCAGAAAATAATCAAATTGCAATAATCGATTGCCTCGAAAAATCATTCTACAAGAAGAGAGAATATACCAGGAGAGTGAAATGAAGCCTAACAATCACAATAATTATCGGAGCGTAGCCTACTGGATGTAATTTTTTTTTTTTTTTGAGAATATTCAGGAATTGGTTGAATATGTGCCACAATGAACAAATGGGGGATATAAAGGTTAGTTAAAACCGTCAAGATCGACCGTCGGAATAGTTTCAACAAAGCATTTATGTCCAATATCTGAGTATAAATTGATTTGTTTGAAAATATGCGTTCATAAAATCAGATGTGCAATCACCTGAATACGGAACTGTGTCCGTTTTATAAAAAAATACTCGAATAAATTGATGTCCGTTTATTACACTTCGAAAACAGAACACAATAACGCACTCCAAGAATAAAATATTTAACCACTGTGTTCCACTAAAATGTACTGCGTACCGCATTATCAGTGTTTACCTTGAACTCGCTAATATGAATTACTCGTTGTCCTGCGGCATGCGCGACCTTATATATTATCGTATCCAGAATCTTCGAGCAGTTCGTAAAAACGTCATCATTCGATGAGAAAGCCCAGCGTGACCTCAACCAGTCAATTGCCACATTCCTGGAATTCCATCTGAATAAGTGCCCGTTACATTATCTGACGTGTGCTAGATAAACAATTCAGAGGCGTACTATCCTTATTTTCGTTACACCACTTTCCAACGTCCAAGATAAGCCCTTGGGAGGTATTCAATATCTAAGTTTACTTCTATTGTTCATTGATTTTGAACGAGCGATTGGCTCCATCAAAAAAAAGAAATGGTTGAAGCAATGAGGAATGACCATGAAATAAAAAAGATGAAATGATGTCGGAAAAATTATTTAAAAAATAAGATGAATCAAGGTGATCCGTTAATCTAAAATATCGTTGATGCAGTGTAGGAAACAATGTCAAGATATAGCGACATAGGATCTGAAGACTTGATATATGGCACCGGTGTATAGCCAGCGCTGACGACTCCGTACTAATGACCCTATCCAAGGAAGAAGCAACACTTGGAAAGGAAGCAAGAAAACATGACTTAACAATCAATGGAAGTGAGATGAAGTATAAAGTGATGAAAGAAAATTACAACAGTACTAATAATTCAGTCTTCGAAAGTGCAAAAGATAAAGTACACAATGGAAAAATCAGTTAGTTATCTTGGAATAACTTCAACAAGTGAAGGAGAGAAAATTAAACGATTAGCGAACGAAAGAAAAGTCGCAGAATGTTTTATAAACTATCAAATAGGACTGTACCAAATAGTAGTGAAATGATAAAACCAACTGTTATATATGTTTATCATACAATGAACAAAAAAAATGAAAATGAACTAGAAATACGAAATGAAAAACCGATGGTGAGGACAGTTAGAAGGGAAGATATCAGAATTTTTCTATCGATTTGCCATCGATCAAGCTATCGAATGATGTGTCATGATAAGTGAGACATATGTTCATTGGAAAGTGCAAACAGCAACTATACTCTACGATCAATAGGAGAAGAATTCAAATATCTCTGACAGCTTTTTGATGTTCCTGTGATCTGACTCAAATCAAAAGGAAGAAAAATATAAAAACGGGTTTCTTTTCGGTTCTATTCAACTAGAACTTCATGAATATATCAAATAGTTGAAAATTCAGATGAAAAACACAAAAGCACACAACGATATAGAAAGTACTTACGTAAGTTTCAATACTAATAACTAATAATCATTCATATAGTTCATCCTTGAATTCTAGAAAAATCCAATGACATTCTGACCTGAATGAATTTGGCTCAAAAATATTTTTCATCAATATCCCGACTGAGATGAACCAAATCAGTTGGCTAGTTTCAAAATGGCGGTTGTTTGAAATATTGAAAGTCTATTCAATTCACTATCATTCAATCAAGTAATGATATAATTCCAGATCACGTTAGTTTCGAATATAATTTGGAGACAAAAAACCTTACTATACAATTATTTTTCCTTTTGTGAACTCAGTATTGGAGAAGTTAGGGATGTGAAGCCACATAATATTTCATTGAACTAGAGCTCAATAAATTCATTATCTTTCAACAATAAGCTGAAAACTTTGTTTTATTTCTGTTTGAGAGATAATACTGGGGGGAAAAACTCAAAATATTGAGTGGAAAATTACATTTTTGAGTATATAATTCTATTAGCAAATGAAAATCTACAAAGTAAAAAACTTTTTAACAAAAAATGAAACCGACGAAAAAAGAAACTGAAAAGCAAAGTTTAACCCTTCTTAGTCTTAAAAACTGAGCTCCCAAAATAATGTAAGTAACTAATTTTGAGTCGGCGCCAAACAAACTAGCCATTGAATTAGGTAAAGCGTAAAATGATGGCAGCGGGATGCGCGGTGGCGTTTTAATAATTTTTTTTTAAGAACTTTTATGATTTTCGTTGATTGTTTGATTGGCGCCGACTCAAATTTAGTTACTAACATTAGTTTAGGAGCTTAGTTATTGAGACTAAGAATGGTTATTTTTTGCTTTTCAGTTTATTTTTTCGTCGGTTTAATTTTTTGTTGAAAAGTTTTTAATTCTAGATTTTTTGTGGCTAAAATCTACTGATTACTACTTACCCATTTAACAATTAAGGTATCCATTATGTTGGTAGTGTTATATACTATATACAGGGTGTTACCAAATAAGTGCGAAAGTTTCTAGGGGATGATTGCTTCTCGAAAATTAAGGGGGGTCTTCCATGTAAACAGAATCTCTTAGGCCTTCCCTTGAAAAGTTACATGCTTCCAAAAATGAGAAAATTTTTTTTTTCTTGAAATCGATGAAGAGTGGAAGAAATGGCCTTTCTTGCGCATGTTCTTCTAATAAAAAAGCTACCTGTGAATAATTTTTTAATTTTCTTAGGATCTTTTACAGGGGTGAAACATGCAACCCCTATTCCATTTTTCACCAGAACCCTTCAACGAAACACAATTTCTCAATTTTAAGTCACAAGTTGTGCAAACAAAACGTGACAGCCACCTACTAGATTTTTTCAATTCCATTTACAAAAGATCCGTTCATGCACAATGTTGTATTTTTTTTATTGAGAAACTACTGCTGTCACAGATACAACACAAGAATTAAAATAGTTTTGCAATGAATGGTTCCTTTCAACACATATTTTTAAATTGAAAAATTTTGTTTCGTTAAAAAGTTCTGGTAAAAAATGGAAAAACAATTTCCTTTTCACATTTTTGGAAGCGTGTAACTTTTTAAGGAAAGGCCTAAGACCCCCTTCAATTTTCGACAAGGAATCACCCCTTAATAACTTTTGCACTCATTTGGTAACACCCTGTATGTGTGCCAAGTTTCAAGAGAATCGGTTGACACGTGAAAAATCAATCATCCCCTTTTTTTCTACCCTTACGGGTGGATGAATCTTTTTCAAATTCAAATATGACCAACTTCGAGTATACGCAATACAATAAAAAAAAATCCAAATCGGATAACCCAGTACAAAGTTATGCCTGATAGAATCGGTTAACGGGCCAAAATTCAGAGGGGTGAACGATCAATATCCTCCATTTTGCTACCCTTAGGGGTGGCATTTTCTTTTCACTTTCGAATGGGACCAACTTCGAAGTACACCCTATCCAATGAAAAAAGAATCATCAAAATCGGGCTCTTCTGAAAACGTTATATGTGGTCATACATAAAAAAATACGTGTCGACTAGAGAAACTCCTCCTTTTTTTATTTCGTCGGTTAAAAAGTATAGGGCTCCAGATTCCCCCAAGTTCAAAGATGGTCCAGGCACTCCAAAGTCATTAACTCCGGTCACTGGAAGTATTTTTCTGGTAAAATCTCCTGTCTGCATTTTCGAGCTGATGCCATTATGAATTCAAGGGTTGGATTTAACTTGGTATCTGCTCGGCCAACATCAGTTTCTCGTTGACACTAACAAAAAACGGCGGCCAAAGTAAGCTCATTTCAATGAATGATACTTTTCCTAATTGAAAAGGCCGCATGGTACAGAACGAGCAAAGAAACCAATGAATTACCGAAACAAATATTATCCAAAAAATTTAAATTTATAGGCACCACAGAATAATTTCCAATTCAAACCCTCCCGCGATAACCCCAAACCCACTGAAAATTTCAGTTCTGAAACTTTTCTACTGAAAAATCCATTATTCTTCAGTCGATTTGATATGTTCTCTCCAATGGTCAGCGTAACTGGCGACTGGAAAATAAAAGAGAGTTTTATAGGAGTTTTTAACGACCCAGCCGTTATTGTAAACAAGCGTATTTCACAACTTTCCGCTGGCCAGTTCAAAAACAGGAAACCCACCCCTCAATTGTCTGCATACGATAATAATGAAGTGGAGTTTCTTGCAAAGAAATGGTCAGTTCTACGGAAAATTGAAATTTTCTTTCAGCACAATTGAATTCTTTTATTGTTCCAGAGATGCGAGAATTTTCCACTCAATTTCCGGAAAGTAAAGGAAAAAACAATCCATGAAAGCTTGCAGATATACAGAATTCGATAGTCACATGAGAGAGAAACTGAAGAGAAGTTTCTAATGAATTATTTTGCCAGATGTAGCAGATTTTTCAGTAATATTCCAATAATATGCTTTATATCATTGCTCATCCTTCCATCCAAATTTGATACTTACCAGAAATAAAGCATGCCATTCTTTATAACTCCTCCCCCCTCGCGTTTTTACAAGTACTAGCTTCTAATTAGATGTTGTTTTGACTCTCTGGTATGTTTATATTTCGAATAAACCAAGAGGAGCATGCTGATCCTTTGAAGCTCCCCCGTTAACAAACTTTTCTCCCAACGACTGTTTAATAGAAATCCCTCATCCGTTAGAATTTCCACGCATTCGTTGAGACTCCACGCAAGCGTTATGTCATTTGCAGATATTAAACTTTCGGTTTTTATGAGATTTTTTGAAGGTTGCTGGTTTGCTACGTGCCAGAGCCAAATTAACGCAGTTATGATACACTGTTTGATAGCAGGAGAATAAAAAGTTGGGAGCCTTGTTGATATACGTAAAAAAAATCTTACACAAATTTCAAGATTTTTTTCTTTTGAGAATGGATAGTACAAAATATTTGTATTATCAGATTACAATATATTTGGTAGGGTAGTCAATAAAATACAAAAATGTAAAATAAAATTAATGAATATATAGAATAAGCACATAAAAAAAATATAAAGATTATTTATGGAATCTTTATAATAACACATAATAAAGAAGATATGCTCAAGTATTCATCTTCTATAGAAAACAAATGAGAATGATATGTATTTAGAGTTGCACAGTGATAAATACAAATCTACTCAAGGAAAATGAAAGATATATCAAATGAAAAAAGGCAGATAATCGGTTCTTCTCTGGACATAAAACCACTCTCAAGAGGTTGACTAGGAAAAAGAAATTAAAACAATGTGAAATCAATTTGTTAGAAATGAATGAATCATGAGAGGATACAAATGTGCCATACAATATTTCTTTGGCAAAGTCTAGTTGCGAGGATTAAAATACAGTCCTCCAACAGACAACAAAGATTGGACAAAAAATGTAATCAAGCTGAATGAAACTTCCATAAAATTCCAGGGTGTGGTACATAGTACCTCACGCAAAATTATGTCGGTAAAAACTGAAATGGCCATACACATATATCAGTTTGATTCAAATTCGAAATTATGTCATTTTTCCAGGAAATTAGATGATTTTCTAATGAAACCTTCTTTCTTTCCAGCTAAAGGGTTGATGTATCTCAGAAGACATTTTACCATATTTTGACATGCTGATGCAATGGAACAATTCGTTTAATTTAAATGAATGATTTGTGTATTCTTGATATCAGACCACATAAGTATGGGGATTAACTGTAATATAGTGTAAATTTTTTCTTCTCCAAATACGTGTATTTGAGTCTTGATGAGCCTTCTCAATTATCTTTCCATTTATGAGCGAATTTTGGAATTTTTTGACACTCCTTTGTATCCATAATGATGGTTGCTTTCCTTCCGTCAACTAGTATAATTTTCATTGTGTTATAATAAATGAAAAAATATTAATCATGAAGGACCTAGCACAGATCCCTGAGGTACACATGCAAGATAGTATAAAGTTCTTAAAAAATTGTTATTCCATTTAATTTAAGTTGCATGAGTGAGGTAATATGAGATCTAGTTGCTGAACCTGTAATATCATGATAGAGTCGGAGTAACGTATCTTTTACTTCTGAAAAGTCGCATAAACCACATTAAATTTTCTTCGGCAAGAATCCTCCAAGATATCCATAGTTCTTGTTTGGATATGGGCATCTAAAAGAGACATTATTAGGATTATTTGTATATCTATCCAATGCCTTGAGAGCCTAACAGGGTGATGAAGAGTGTTCTTGTAGCATTGATTTTTCTAACGATAAGAGTACGTCAATAAATAGAGAAAAACAACAATTATTGTACTCAAAAGCTATATTATCAAATCATCCACTATATCAAATTTCTTCAGAATATATCCAGAATTTCATTGGTTACTATCAAATCAAACCTAAACTACATTTTCCATCAACTAAGAATAATTTTGATAATCGAATTATTTTTCAATTTACTGCCTCATCTGATGAAAAATCAATCATTATATTCCGTTAACTGACATAGTCAACAAAAATCACGGAATAATAAGCGTCAATAAACTTTCAGACATTCATGCGTTTTTTTCATGAGAAGAATACAATAGTTTTTCTAGATCTCAATCATACTGATAGAGATGTTATTTCCTGTCGTCTCCAGACACAACTCATTTTCTTTATTATAAAAGAGGCAGAGATATTTACTCAAGACTCCAATGATGCTCTGTCAAAATCTGAAATATTTCGTGGAATAAAAGGATATTTTCCAGTCACTTACTGGGTTTATAGTTTTTTGTAGGTACTGTCCGTCGAGTTATTGGAAATGGTATTTATTTTGTTTGGAATTGGTGGCGAATTGTTTGCTTATAGGTGGATTTGAAATGAAAATCTGTAATGATGTTCGTACAGCTCTTCGATTTCTGCTGTTGCTATATTTTCTCGTCCCTTTTATTCTAGACAATTCGTATCAAGCTACGAGATTTGGTGCTATTTCTGACATTTTAATGTATATGTCTCATAGAATTCGACTAACGAATAGATAAACGTGGAATGTAGAAATCATATACCTAATTCTCCTGAGAATAGTTAGTATATTGTACATCTGATAGGAAAAACCCTGATTTTTTTCGTGAGTGATTTTATGAACATCCTGTTCATATTTTCAAACAAACCATATCTATATCACTGTCTATAAATATATAAAAATCAACTCACTACAACTACCTATACAATAGGTATATGTTCGGTCCATCAGACAACGAACAATGGATTACATGCAATGGATAATCGTAATCGAGCTTTAAAAAATCTTCACTCCCTCTACCGTGAATTATTCAAGAATTATTTCGCGCCCCAATATATGGAGTGTCTCGGTTATACACATACTTGCGTGGCCGATGTTCCACCGAAATCACGTCGCACTTCACCTTGAGCAGTTTCTGTGAGACAAGCTCGACAGACTCAGTCAGCCCACCATTGTTGAGTTCGAAACATGCCGAACTTCTTTTGTCAGGAATATTTCTTGTCGCACGTCAAAATTTTGTAATTCACTGCCTGAGGAGGAGACTTTTGATAACGACCCAAACTCAACTTTTTCTAAACATACATGGCTGCCACGGGGTGTTCTCACAAACATTACGAAGCATTTTATGGCCACTATATGGAAAAAAACAAACATTTAATCTTCAGCTTTATGGGTCAATTATTCAATGTTATAGTAAACATTATGTACATAGGTATACCCAATATGCAAAATTCAGTACGTTGTTCAAAGGTCAAGCTGATGGTTAAGGACCAAAATAATTCAAGATTTTTACGAAACAGAAGTTAACCAATGCATCCTTTAGATAAGAATATTCAATGATTAAGGAAAGTTACAAAAGTTGGATTTTTATTCGGGAATATATCCATTTACTATTTTAGATTGCTCAAATGTTTGACATTTTTGGAGCCCGTAGAAGGCATGGGTTAGGCAGTGTCCCTACAAGATATAGGAAACCTACAATGAGCCTTCAATTAACATACCCGACTCTAATACTGACAGACGATTGGTCGGTAAACAAATGCAATAGAATGTTTACGCAACTATGTTGCGCAAGACCAGAAAACATGAAAATCATCTGTTTTTTATCTTGTTTTCATGAACTCGCTTTCTTGTCTGTTTGTGTGTTCGGTACAAATTTTGAAATCGATTTTAAACTAATTTCTTTATGAGCTAGAGATTTAGAACTTCAAACATAGCTCAAAACTGGAACAATACATTATTAACGCGCTTTCTTGTCTGTCTGTTTGTTTGTCTATTATAATGATGATAATAATAATAGGGAGGAGCAATCCATTTTAAACTAACTTCTCGATGAGCTAGGGACTTGTAACTTCTAGCATGATGGCTCAGAGCTGGATGACGATGCAATATTAACTCACTTTTTGTCTGGCTGACTGTTTGTTTGTGTGTCTGTAATGATAATAGTAAGGAGAAATCGATTTTAAACTAACTTCCTGATGAACATGGCTCAAAACTGGATGATGGACAGACATATATGATCAGGTGATGAATGCCTACTTATTTGAATTTGTAAATTTCTGCAGAATATACCAGCTACTGCGTCTGTCAAATAACAACCAATTTCAGGATGTACTCCAGAATAAGACTGTGACAAATAAACTCAATTTTTATTTTTGATAACGTGTCTAGAATCATCTTTGTAAGGCATAAATAACTGTAAACGAATATTTCCTCATTGAACAAAATCAAATATTTTGTAATAGTTAGTTTCCGTTGCCTAACAACGACTTGTTGCATGGAACTATTACCATAAATTCTGTATTACCTTCAACAAAACTTTTGGATGAGCCTTACCTACGAGAATAGCTTTCATGGAAAAAATAACATCCCTAAAATCATGTAGAATTGATCGATTTGGCTTTTCCAGAAAAAAGTTTTATGATATCATTTTGATACTCATTTGGTGTCTGATATGGAATTGGAATACCGGTTCTTGAAAATACTAATGTTAATATACCTTTATTATTGCCAGTGGATTTCTTTACTGATTTGGTGCATTTAATAGGTATTATCAGAGGAATCATCTGTCATTTGGCAAAATTATGAACCGACCATCATCAAACCTTCTCCAAAGTACGTGTTGAGAACCCATTGCCACTCCAAGCATATATTGAAGTCGATTGGAAGTAGACTGTGTTCAAACAAATATACAGTGCAGTTTTTTATAGCCCCCCCCCCTGTTAACTTTTGAACGGTTGGACATAGAACAATGGGAAGAAAACCATTATGAATGATATTGTCAGGAATATGCCTTCCAAAGGTGATCGATTCATATTCCCCTGATCAGGGTTAGCACGCTCAGATGTTCATAAAACTCATGTTGTTTGAATGTGATTGAACCTCGAACTGTTTGGGAATAAATCACATAGGACAACGTTTGTTGGATATGAAAGAGTGTTGCTGGCACTAGCACGAGTTAGTGCTTGAAAACCAGTTCAGAAGTAATTAATTAATTTTCGGAGAAGTGAGTAATTCTCCTCAAATAAAGTTATGTTGCTGGTTGTTCTACGGAATCACAATTGTGCGTGCGGCTTCCTATAGCCCCCCCCCCTTCCTGTTAACTTTTTTGAACGGTTCGACATAGAACAATGATATAACTCTTTGATAGAAGACATCGTGATCGCTCGATAGATAGAGCGCGAGGGGGGGGAGGAGGGCACATCAACACTTGAGAATTTCAAATAGCATAGGGGGTCAAGTGGCACATTGAAAATATAATTCAATTCTCTTTTCAACCATCTAATTTTTTTAAATTTTGTCCATTCTTTTTTTCACGATATGCATTCTAAATTTTGTTATACTTGACATTTCAAATGCATATTGTGGAAAAACGTATTGACGAAATTAAAAAAAAATTGTTGAGAAGAGAACTTAGTTAACTCTTCAACGATGAGCCACTTGACCCCCCCATACTATTTGAAATTTTTAAGCGCCATCTATCGAGCAATCACAATATCTTTCATTTCTAAAAGTAGTATCGGTGATATCATTCAAAATGGTTTTTCCCATTGTTCTACGTCGAACTGTTCAAAAGTTAACAGGAGGGGGGGGGGCTATAAAAAGCCGCACTGTATAACATTTCCATTATATTATTTTTATTTATTGCGATCGAAATAATATGAATGCCGAATATTCGTCGAGTGTTCAACTCGCCGAGAGTATTCGTTGTTTAACCCACATACTAAAAAACCAAAAAAAACATGGCTCTGTTCCAGATAAATCTTACTGTGATATCAGTTGCGTTCCGATGAATTCTGCCCTCCCTCCAAATGGTGCCAAGCCATTCAAGAATTATATTGCACTTCGGCTTGTATTGTTCCTCTGAATTTATTCCTAGAAACCACGTACAGAAGATTAATACATCTAGAATGTAAAACGTTATTGCGAATGTGACAAATATCTTTAATTTCCAACAAGCAGCAAGAGTAGACTCGAAATGAATTCACTCGCTAAGTGTCGCCTTCCACTTTCAACCGGTCCAAATTTATATAACAGATTTGGACCTATTCCAAAATGCGAGCTTTGTATTTAACGGTATAATTGCAGGCGCTTCAAAGACCTTGGCGTGATCCGAATAACGATTATGGGTCGTCTTTTCTTCAGACGGTCGTCTCATTGGAAATTCACACCCACTTGACACATTCAGGCAATATGATGGGATGTTCGTATGTCTTCGAGCTACTCATTGCCTCACATAAACATTCTGAAGAATTTATATACTGTTTTTGGTTTTAAATAGTTTCATGGTAACTTTAATTTTCATAGCCTGTTGTTCTCCTAAAAACAGATTGTAGTAACTGACTAATATATAACTGCAGTAGCGCGATTTGTTACATTCATCGGTATATTGTCTAATAATTTGTTTCTGTCAGTTCTTTCCATTTTCACATACATTAATACTGCACTGGTCATATTTTCAATTATAAAACGATTAGTCACACTGTATCTCTCGGATCATTCGCCCCTTTATGTATCCATTGTGCGATTACTGCAATTTATTGCATGCAATTCATATCACTACGTTTTTATATGTACGATACAAATGAAATATGAAAATATATTTATTGCGAAACCGAATAATTGAAGTTTTTACTGGTTGAAAAACTCAAAGGACTCAAAGAACAATATAAATTATACAGAATCAAATATTAAAATATAATTTAAATAAATCAATGTTATATGGCACGTCATGCGAACATTCTCGTTAAGTTATTGAAGTTCCTAATATGAATATGTATTGTTTAGAACACGAATTAGCATAAGTCTTCTTTTTGTGAACATATTCTATACTTTTTCCAATTTGTGTTTTTTTTTTGACTGAGCATGATCTTCTAGAATATCTTGTGTACGCAATAAACATTTCAAAGACACAGTTCCATTTATCACTTGGCTATTTATTGCAGCTATATTTAGCATACTATAAAAAAACATCGACTAACATCTTGTGTTCCTAGCGCAATTATAAGAGAAACATAAACTCTCCACTACATCCACTTAGCTTTTGGTAATGATCGCTAGTTTCATCATATAGCATCCTACTGAAAGAGAAGAGATGATTAACGATAGTATGCACCCTATTTCTGGGATCGTGTTCTGCCTTCGATTTTTTCTACCCTTGCGTACGAAATATAAGCCATTGCCGGAAGCAATTTCTGGGTCTGCATATTCAGACTCATTTCAGCTAAAAATTCATCATAACCATCATTAGGAGCCTCATCTCTCATGACTTCAGCCATTCATCATGAAAGACGGGATTGCTCTTGCTCATGGGAGAATATTTCTGAAATGAAACCTCCGAACTGAAATGAAATGTTTGAAAAAACTTTGGTAAAACCTGCATAGACTAGTCGCAGTGTATCTCTCAGATCGGAAGACGTGTCGCGTCAGTAGTGTCATCATATCTTACAGAACAAACTACGCACCATATCTTATGGAATAACTCTGGTGGTATAAAAGACACTAACGGATCTTGTTCAGTATGACCTTAGGATGGGTTTTCCGAAAATGGAGAATGACATATATCTAGCAGAGGTCACGGGTTAGAATGGAATTTATTGATGTCGGTTGCGACTATTGGAGGGTAAATACCTAGGAAATATTTTTGAATCAACTTATTAGTAATTTCATTTCACACGTCATTAACCGTGAGATGGAGTCTATCCTATGTGATATTTTGCCTTTTGAAATCAGTTTCAGATGAGATCTTCCAGGACACAGGATTGTTTGAATTTCGAGAAAGCCAGCCAGCAGTCTGTATAGCTTCTATTGTTGCCTAACCAGGTGTCGAAAAAAGTTGAGCTGTATGCAATTCTGTTCGTTAAAAAGATTTTAATGTTAGTTTCTTCCTTGGAAAAAGCAGCTTTGTTACATATCCATTCTCCCAATGATCTTGTATAACGCGCTGTGTTTTCGTGTACCAAGGGGCTCCAACGAACCGGAGGAGCGAGACTTGCTAGTCCTCAGCGGTAAGCATACTCGATTAGGGGGGCCTTGCCCAAACACTCGTCGAGAAGGGGGCCAGAAAATCGCCCTATCGACTAATGTCGGTGGAAAACCAAAGTGATGGAGAAATTCCATTCCGATATATGAGTGAAATTAAAAACCACTACATCCTGGGATATCAGATTCCCTAGTTCCCCAAATTCCAGTAAAGAAGTCCTTCAACGCTCTCTTTCCGAAGAGAGCCAATATATCCTGACCAAGAGTGACTAGGCTTTCTACACATAAGACCAGTACGGGTGTAACCTAACCACATCTTCCAGATAGATATCTTTGGTATATAATTGGGCACGAGAAAGCTGATTGGTCGGTCTCTGACAAACAAAGAAATTGAAAACAATCAGACAGCTCTGAAAGCCCTGACCCAATAGAATGAACTCTAAACGGGTGAGGAAGTGCAGGCAAGGCTTGAACCGCCTTGAGGAAACCAACAGAGACACAACACTCTGGGATCCAGGGCATAGCAAGTGGAGGGCAATGAAAAAGCAGACGCATTCGCAAAGAAAGGATGTGGCTCTGATTTCATGAGACCGGAACCGATCCACAATATCACGTTGCTTGTTTCTAAAGTATAATCTCTAAATGGTCGGTCAGAAAGGCAATCCCTCGTACGCTGGAGAAAAAGTCCAGGGAACCTATTCGAAGGCGTTCATATTCAACCCATTGAAACGCGCGGCAGTGAAAATGCTGGAATACACAAAATATAGATCTAGAACAATCTAGTCTGATCAACAAGTTCAAAATGGTGTTTATTATTGATAAAGTCCCTAAAGATATGAGCTAGAGCTCATTGGATTCTCAATGACGAGCAGAATAATTTATTTCGATGATTTTACAGCTCATAAAAATTTGCAATTGTTATTAAAAAATGAAGAGGAAAAAAAGAACACATTTAGTTTTTTGCTAATAATTCAAAACCTATCATGAACTGAGAAATTCGAAGATATGATTCTTGAAGAGGAGGATATTTCCAATAAAAAAGTTTCGACTCTCGGAACTCTATCTCCATTATTTATAATTTTAATTTAACGTCGAACATAGGGTTCCGCGCGGCAGTTACAGCATGGGCGCACGGCCGCTAAAGACATTATACCACATGAAATGAATTTTTTATAGTATCAAATATCAGTTTAAACATTTGAAAAAATTATGCTTTCATCTAAATACTTGAAAGAATGAAGTCCCGTTGGAAAGAAATTATTGTATTCATTTTTCAAAAAGTTATACAATTGTTAACTAACAAGTCTTTTCACGACCTACGTTTTCACAAATGCCGACATAAAAGTTCGAATAATGTTTTGCTTCTTTGAGCTTTTATATATATATATATATATATATATATATATATATATATATATATAATCACCTATAAATACAGCCGAGAAAACATTTTTGAATAACAAATAGCAGCACTTTCATTTAGAAGCTACTATAACTCAATATATCGTATAGCAATCAAAATTATAGTGAAATATAAATAAGTGATGCAATAAAAAAATTAATATCATATAAAACGGAATGAGATTTTGATAAATAGTATTTAAAACACGTATATAATTTAAACTATATGAGATATGGATATGATTGAAAGGTAATTTGGCAGATATTTCAGCACTGAACAAAATTGTTTTGGAAGTCCATTACTTTATTTGCATTTTTTAACAAGTTATAATTCATAAAATGTCAAAAAATTGAATTGAATTTTTATAAACAAATGCATATAACAGATGATCAACAATAGCTACAAACTTGGTCTTCAATTAATTTTGAAGATCAATTGATCTTTTATAAAAAAGACTGGAATGTTTATTATCGCATCTCTAGTAGTTCAAAAGTTATATCAGTTTGTTACTTAACAAATCAAGTGGCCGTTATAACTTTGGTATGGTGAAATGTTTAAAAAAAAATCGGTATTTTGTTGCATATGGCTGTTCCTGTGATTCTAATTTCTTTCAGAGAAAATATATAATGTTTGGTCAGAATTTGTTCGTAACAAATTGTTAAATCAATAAACAATGATATTATTGGTAATTATTTGGTTAACCTATTGAGAAATGCCAATTGGGATTTGCAAAGAAAACATAATTTCCTTACCAATTTTCAAACAATGGAAATATAAAAAAAAAAATTATAAAAAATAGAAAAAAAAAGTTTTTAAGATTTTTTTTTAATTATTATTTTGTTATGACAACAAAATGGTTATTTTTTTTATATTTATATTCGTTCATAAATAATTTGTTAAGAAATGACGTGAAAAAATCTTACCCAGCGTTACTTAATGCCATTGTTAGATGCGAAAACGGCAATAACATAACATTTGTTTAAACATTTTTTTTAAATAATGTTTTCAATATTTCATGAATTTTTAACTCAAAAATTATAATAAACAAAATAAAAAACTTTTAGTCAACTATTTTAACTTTTATGAGGCCATTTGTGAAAACGAAGGTCGGAAAAAGACTTGTTAGTTAACAATTATATATCTTTTTGAAAAATCAACATAAGAATTTCTTTCAAGTGTTTAGATGACAGCATAATTTTTTCAAATATTTAAATTGTTATTCAATACGTTATTTTATGTGGTATACTGTCTTCAGCGGCCGTGCTCCCATGCCGTAACTTCCTGGCGGAGCCCTATTTTCGGCGATAATTTAAAATTATAAATAATGGTGATAGAGTTCCGGGAGTTCAGACTTTTTTATTGTAAATGTCCTCCTCTTCGATAGTGTTTTCTTTTCATTTTCTAATTATATATTTTTTTTGAATTAATAGCGAATAACTAAATGCTTTTTTTTTTTCTCTTAATTTGTTAATAACAATTGCATTTTTTTATGTGCTGTAAAATCATCGAAATACATTTTTTTACACGTCATTCCGAATCCAATGAGCTATCACTCATATTTTTAGGAGCTTTATCAATAATTAACAGCATTTTGAACTTGTTGATCGGACTATTCATCAGACTGTCAATTCTGCAGCGTGGAAGACAAATTAGCAGAGCTTATATTATGTACCTGCATTGATCTGGGAAAGAGCGGGCTGACACACGTTTGGCTTTCTTCCACTGAATCCTGTGGATTCCAAAGAAATCTTACCATAAACAACCTTGAAATTTAGGAATTATTCCAAGAATAGGTTTAAATGATGAACTATGACCATATGTATGGGCTCGGTCTAACGGTCTAAGCTAAGCTAGTTCTATTGCAGCTAATTGAAACAACCTCGTCCTCTGTCCATTTCTATAATAAATATACCATTGGTAAATGTTGTATGTTATATTCATAGTTACAACCAACAAAAAACATATGGAGAAAAGCAGCACCCACGATCAAGTGAACTTTAGTGGGCATGCTGACCTAATGTTTATCAATATGTTATTGTGAATCAAATGGATGACATATCATTCAAGATTTAACATAATTATTATTAGTTTCATTATCTTGAATCTAGAGTCATAGCAATAAGGGATGTTATTGTTCAAATTATAATCGATAGTGTTTGAGAAAAAAAGTCGCACACCTGAATGAACATAGTAACGATTTCTTTCAATATATCTCTCAATTAATCTCTAGTCCCCGATGGTGAAAGAACGTGCTTCCATTCTCGACAGCAGAATTTCCGATTGTAAGTATTTCTATATCCGGAATCCAATCCCCATCTTATTACTCCGGCTCGGATAACACTCAATATTTCCAGGAAGGCGAAATACACTCAACATCGCAGGAAAATTATTATCACGAAGTCTGTTTCGTTTTTCATTCTTTCATTTCCTGTGAAGATATGGAATGTACACGTGAAATTTCTATATTGATTTGCCGTTATTGGCTGCGGAATTTGACATTCGGATTTGCTTCTGAGAGATGAAGTAGGAGAGCAAATGGATATAATTTTTCATGGAATATGAACGTGTAATCTTACGTCAGTTGAGAGTCGAAATAAATTCCATTTCATTCGAGGGCACGAAAGAATAGAAGCAAATAATTTTTCTGTAGATAATTGGAAGTGAGTCTCTATCTATTGATCCCATATCTCGAATTGGAATACAATTCCTCCTCATTTGTAATATTATCAATATCGGTAATTTATAGAAAACAAGGCGGTGAACAGAATGCCAAATACTAGAGATTTGGACAATGCATTCCAATTTGAAATGCTGAATGAATAAATGTTGATCGGTTTGGCCTGGTGTCTACTTCCTTGAAAATGTATTCAGCATCTATCGCTAATTTTTGTACGACCTTACTGGTTTCGATTGTTCACCACATCTCTCAGATAGTAGATTGGGTTTACTGGTTACTAAGCCAAACTCGTGGGTAAGTAATTCACTTATTTTTCAAGAATATTTATTTATATCAATTACTTTGTACATATATCGGTCGTACAAAAAATTGTGTAAGCATCACGAACGGTAGGGTTTACTGGTTTCAAACAATATTGGAGACTGAGCGCAGCGTCACCAACCAGAAAACCATCCTTACCGTTCTTGATACTTGATATTATACTATTTCGTATGAATGCTGCGTATATATAGCCCGCCCAAATTACTTGCCGGTCCTCGATAGGTTGCCAATCTACAATATTGAAAGAAATAAAGTTTCGAAAGAACTTGCCTCTCTTTTGGGTTTTCACTAGGGAAATATTTATTTAGCTGAATTTCTGGACAATTTCTTCTGATAGTAGATCAGACAGATATGCATCTTTAGTAGGGGGCAATTCCATTAAAATGTGCATTTCCCTTCCAAGTCCGACCTTTCCACCTTTGATGTGGAATGGCAGAAATTCCTAGGTTGCTCCTGTGATGTGAAGGCATGTTAATCTTTGGACTATGTCCAAAGATTTCCTTGTTGTGGGTAGCTGGATCCTGCCATGCCACACAACTGGCCCGGAGGTGATCATTGGTCTCTGTATCATGGTAAATATCCAGTTTTGATGGGTTACAGTCCAATATTTTTCGGCGATACTTTTGCATATAATTAGTGAGGATATTGAAAGTTCCAATTTTCAAGATTCTGTAGAATTGTAAACGGAAGAAATATATATCGGGGAAGTTCAACAAAATTGATCGTCTACTTCTCCTTATGGAAGTGAAGTATTTTGTATAGGAATGAAGAATGATCAAAATAAACTCCACATTAAATTGTAAAGTGGAAGATCAGTTGATTGGAGACACATGTTCAGAGTCTATCCTAGACTCACTCATCTCCAGTCTAAAAATTATTATTTTCAATGAAAAATCACAAAATATGGCAGAAAACTATTTACTTATGATGGCTAGTTGTGTCATAATAGTTGAAATGAAGGAATCTTGTAGGGGACGGACTGAATCCAAACCTTATGATTGGAAAGTAGAATGTAAAAGAACACCATTAGCTTCTTATGGCGATTCAAAGAAAAAAAACGTTGGATGACGCCAGTATCCTAGTGGATAAGTCAGAGTATGATTGGCGCAGACTGAAGGAATTGTAAAAAGAGGCCGAATATGCTAACTATCGCCATCCGCCTCTTTTAACAACTTCTTGAGTCTGCGCCAACTATACTCTGCTTTATCAACTATGATAATGGCGTCATTCATTTTTTTTTCTTTGAATCGCTAATATAAGAAACTAATGGTATTCTTTTACATTTTACACTATAATCATAAGGTTTGGATTTCCTGACATAATTTCGTTATTCCAACTATTATGACAACTATCCATTATAAGTAAGACGTTTACTCTGGAGCTATTGATGTAATCCTGTAAATAACTTTTCATTGAACAATTATAGTTTTTAGACTGGAGATGAGTCTAGGATAGACTCAAAACATGTTTCGCCAATCAATTGATCATCATATTCACCATTGGTTCTCTTTGATCCTCCCTTATTCCCATCTTATAAACACACTGTAAGCAATGAACTACTACGTTCCAAATTCAAAGTATTTTTGTTTTCAATGGAAACGACGGAGAAATAATCTGAAATAAGTTCGAGGGACCTGCTTCATAGGCAACATTTTCAAGAAACACACATCATGAATTGGCATACAACGAGGAAAGCAAAAAAATCAGTGAAATCTAATCAAATGAAAGTATATTTCGTATGAATCGAAGTATGATTGCCCTCTTTGTCGGATATAAATTGGTTTCTGCAGAGCAGAAAATCATAAGTCCTCAAGTTAAGTGAGGGTAACTGTTGTCATCTTGATACCATGACAGAGTTCATTCTATTTATGCAGTAATTTCAACGTTCTGACTGATTTAAATATGTTATGGAAAACAATTCATCATTTGAATTTTGTATTATCTAACCAAAAACAACTACATCCCCGGAAGCACACACTGGGTGTTGAAGTACATCTGATAAATATTATGAAAGGACCATAACTCAAAGCAAAAATCCAAAATTCAAAATTTGCATTTTTTTTCAAATAGTTATCCGATTTTTGGAAGGACAAAAACACACTGATTCCAAAGTGTCATTTTCCATTAATAAAAAGTAAAATTGCTTCTATAAAAATGTGTTTTCGAAACTTTGCAAATGAATTCATTATTTTTCGTTGCAACACCTTCTGTTTGGCAGAGGTGAAACAATTAGTCAAGTTCGACACTCCTATGAAGTATGAAGCTGGGACACAAATAAAATAATTGCGTGTCATTGTTTTAGGGCGTGCAAAGTGAATTAGCTACTTTTGTAATAATCGATTTCAATCTGCTAAACGATGAGTAATCATTTGATATATTGGTATTGGTTGATGACTGTTAATGTTTGTCTCACATTTCGTATATTTATTTTTTGGTTATTACTGAACGATTCACCGAAAAAATGACATAACCAGAATCATTACCTACGGGGCTAGTTGTTACAATCATCGTGGGGCACGTTGTTACATGTAACAATCTCCCCCGTCAATGAGAGCTGATTGAACCATGAGTTTCAAAGAGCTCTGTATTATTTTAGTGAAAATGGTGAGGAAGTACAAGAAGAAGGCTGATAGAGGAAACATAATCCTTTCGGTTTTTGAACAGGCTGCTCATGAAATCGAGGAAAAACGAATATCTATTCGAGATGCGGCAAATACGCTGCACTTTCCAGAACTTTTTTTAATCAACATGTGATCGAACTATCGAACTACACTGAACTAGCAGCGAAGTTGTATTATGGACTCACCACAGAAGACCTACGGAAACTAGCTTTCGATTTAGCTATTGCTAATAACAACAATGTTAAGGATGCATGGAAGAGTAGTGAAATGGCTTTGAAAGATTGGCTACTGGGGTTCCTCAAAAGGCATTAAAATTTGTCGATTCGTGTACCAGAACCTACTAGCCTTTCTAGTGGCTCTGGTTCAATCGCCATAACGTGGATTTGTATTTCGACAACCTTTATTCCGTTAATGACAGATACAAGTTTAAAATCAATGACGTTCAAAACGTGAATGAAACTGGGCTCACCACAGTCCAAAAATTATCAAAAATTATTGCCAAGAAAGGAACAGAGGAGAACTTCAGGAGAACGGGGACAATAAGTAACCATATGCTTGGCAATTAATGCAAGTTGGAATACTCTCCTACCAATGTTAATATTCCGAAGGAAAACATTCCAGCAGTTCATGATTGTAAATGAACCTTCCAGCTGTGTAGGGGCGGCTTCACCCTCTGGCTGTATAACATGTGAAATATTCTTGGAATTCATAAAACATTCTGCTGCATTCACTCGATGTTCTAAAGACAAGCCTATTTTACTCCTACTCGACAACCATGAGTCGCACCTGTCTATCGAAGTAGGAACTGAATCACTGAAAGGAAAATGGAATAGTACTTCTGAGTTTTCCACCACATACTTCTCATCGGCAACAACCCCTGGACAGGACTGTATACGGATATATAGTGCTCATGCCAATGGATAGCTCAAGTCGCATCCAGGAATCCCGATGACTAGCTACGATATTCCAACATGCCACTACACCAGCAAACAATCAAAATGGATTTGTAGTAAGGTTCACGAATTTGACCATTCAATGGAGGAATATTTCAAGATGATGAATTTTTACCATCGTGAGTTACAATAAAAACAAGAGATTGGAAAAAAAAGTCAAAAAAAAATAAGTTACTAGAGATCATACGTCGTCAGACTCTGAAGAAGATGGTGCTGAGCTGTGCCTGGTCTGTTTGATGACTTACTCCGAATAAAAACATGGAGATTGGATTCAGTGTACCATAATATGCAAAAGATGGGCACACGTGTCTTGTGTTAATGATGACGTTTATTATGTTTGCGTAATCTGACAGTGACTAGTTGTAAGGTAGATATATATACTTTCTTTTTTATCATTATTAATGTTTTTATTGTTTTTTGAGACATCCAATAAATAATAATTATTTCGTACTTTGAATGTGTTGATATTCAAATAATGTTTATTTTCTGTCTAGCATAGGTACATTGTAACAAGTAACTCCTCATGGTGTAACAACTTTCCCTAGAGTGGGGCACACCTGTACATTTTGCATCCGTGTCTTGGAATATGAATAAATTATGCATGTAATAAATTGCGGATTAAAATTTGTAGTTCAAGAAGAAGTATTTACTTAACCCTTGGGAGGATTAATTTTTTTAATTCGAGTAAAATTGGGTAAAAAAAATTAAAACGTTGAAACTGTAAGAACCTGCCCACCCTCTCCTACTCTCTTTTGGAAAACATTTTTATTTGCCTTATTTATTTATATGAGTTCTCAAATAAACATCTTACTGAGAATGCAAACTTTTACTCTCAGATTTCTTCTTTTGATTTAAGGTCCAGCATTCATAATATCTATCAAATATAAATCAACGTCCGGCGCGTGCTTTAGGGAAAGAAGTAGAAAAAAATTATCAATTCCCATTGTAGATTTCCACAAAAATTGTTCTTTACAATATGCAATTGAGAATTTTCCCTTTTTCAATCTGAATACTACCCAAGAGGTATAAGATATTGAGTAATGTTTATCTATCAGTCGTAGATGATTCCAAATCTGATCATATCAACACCTTGTTTATACTTTTGAACGAAACAGTTCTGAAATTAACTATACCAAAACAATGTTTCGCTTTATCGCCACTTCATACCAAATGAATATTTGTTTCAAAGTCTAATAAATTGATGTTCCCATCGAAATGATAGATGCATTTCGCCATATCGATGCATTTGGTTCAATAATACATTTCTTCCTTCCTACTCTCCCGCATCAAACATAGAGAAAATGTGACAGATCGCGGGAGAAAATATGTTCTATAGCATTAAAAGCAAAGTTTAGTCGACAGCGAGCACTTCCATCAAACGAGGGAAACAATCCGCAAGTCGTCGTATAAAACAAGCGAGAAGAGGGAAAGAAGGAAAAAGTGTCTCTTATCAGGAAACCACTGAACGGAAGAAAGGCCGACAATGGCCAGAGAGGTTTTTTCTTCTTCCAGACGTTTATGATTTGTCAATCTTTATTAGATATTTTTATAGGAGCGGATGTGAACTGTGGGGTAGCTTTGACTGGGACGTTAATGAAAAAAGCTTTCAAAAATCGCATCCATCATATTGACACACAAATATTGGCGAATTATGCTATTTAAAGTGAATTTATGAGAAGATTCATCTGAATATTTTACTGAAATCTTCATTCAGAAAAGGCCAAAGCAATACTATCACGAATCTGGAGTTGATATAAATTTGAAAAACCGCTACATTTATGATTTGTTGCTCCTTCGTTGTTGAATTGAAAAACAGAAGTTGCTCACGTATTGAATAAAATATCGGATGGTGGGCCAACTTTAGCTACGGAAGTTGGAATCGGTGCGGCATCTAATAATTTTCAAATTACAATTGCATTTTTTTCACAATATCTAGTACATAATTATCAAATATAATGTTTACCTCCGAAGTATTCACATTGCATTAGCATATCATAAAAAATGTACTAACCACAAATCAGTACATAAAATAATTTCCTAGACTACATCAATCAACTTGTCTCTTCCGCAAGCCCCTGAAACTACGAAGCTCAGCACCACTTTATGGGATAAATAAATTTCATATGGAGCATAAAAAATGTTTGATTTTTCATATTAAAAGAATTTGCTTTGGAATGTATTCTGAGAAGAGTTGTAATACTTCGATAATTTTTTAAAACTTGCATCTATCTGATATTTTAGGGACAACTGATGTCAATTCGTGCTTAGTTCACTACAGTTTTGGTTGCTATTTCATTTAAATACCTGACAAATTGAACCAAATGACGAAATCTTCGTGGACTTTTATGATTTTCCTGGCAACAATTGCCGACTCATTTCACTTGCTGATCATCCTATTTCATTGTTAATCATTTTCTTGAAATTTTCAAAACTCATCGCTTTTACACATGATTAGCATTTTTGTTGTATAAACAAACATTCGTCTATTATCAATAACGGAAAAAACAGTGGCTACTTTCCTTCCTCTGATTATTATAATTCAGATCATTACTATGAACTTAATTCAGCAATATAAATAATAATACACGGTCATCATCGAAGAGATGTTGATTTTCTGGCAGTAAGCTGCGCCGTATTGGAAGTGTAGACCAATCAATAGAGATTTTTTCGTGACAAAAATACTACCAGGAAACCGACTCACATCGTACGAAAGACGGTCCCTTGTTATATCCTGTTATCTTTCCTACTCCCAACTGTCATTGCTTAATTTGTCATAAACATTTAAAAGCATTTTTTTATTTTTATCGTTTTTGACTAGTAACTTGAAAACTAATGAAGCAATCTCGCTACTGTCACTGGACCAGCCCTAGCACAACTCGATCGGATTATTAGTAACGGAGAAAAAACGGAAAAACTGGAAAAAATCTGCGTTTTTTTTAAATTTATAACACCACCATTTTTCTAGTTTTGAACCGGGCCACTCCACGACATAGTAGTGATTGATATGTACTTTATGTGAAAAACTCAGGCACTGTTGGATTATTAGTTTTGGCATAATTGCAATTTGATTTTTTTACTTCACTTTATTTCAGCAGACATGGATGCGTCATAGGTGATTCGATTAAAATGTTTCAAAAATGTTTTGAAAGTTGAAGTATAGTACTATAAAATGACTATTCTCATTTTGCGTTAAAATGCTGCGAAATAGGTGAGAAATACTGAAAACCGGCGAGTGCATGAAAGCGGCTCAGGTGTGGGGTAGAGCAGCAGATTCATAACGAGCGCAGTATTACTACTATACATACTCTTTCCCGCGCCTGCTGCTCTACCAGCACTACTCAGCCGCTTTCACGCACTCGCCTATTTTCGGTCATGTTTGAAAGTATTTTTCACCTGTTTTGCAGCATTTTAACGCAGAACTTTTTGTAGCACTATATTACTACTCTCGAAATATTCTCGAAAAATTGAAATCGGACCACTTATGACGCATCCAGGTCTGCTGCAATATAGTGCATTGAAAAATTCAGATTGCAATCATGCCAAAACTAATGATCCGACAGCCCCTGAATTTTTCACACATAAAGTATATATTAATCACTCGTGGAAAGTTTGCACTACAACTTGAGAAGTGGCGAAGTTATGAATTAGAAAAAAAAACGGATTTTTTCTGGTTTTTCCCGTTACTAATGATCCGATCGATATGTGTTACGGCTCATTTCCTTCTCATTAAGATTTTCTACAACTCGTCCATTCCTTTATTAGTTCTCAAGTTACAAGTCAAAATTATTCTGCATGTTCATAACAAATTAAACAATGGCAGTTGGGAGTAGGAATCATAACAGGATATAACTACGGATTGTCTTCCGTATGATGGCAGAGTCTCTATAGATTGGCCTAGTGGGATTTTGGGATTTTATTGAGAAGAGATAATCCGTATTTCCCATTTCGTTGGATATTTTGTTTCAATCGATTATATATATATATATAATAAAGGTCTAAGCTTCACCGCACAGATTATAGGTGTCACTTTCTATAATTTGATGCTTTTCATATATATATATGTATATATATATATATATATATATATATATATGTAAATATATATTTATATATATGTTTAATGGAATATCAATAGTTCAGAGAACAGGTAATGATATTGGGTAATAAATGGAGTATCCTAACTCCTCAGTCCAGAACATATATTCGTTACCCTTCAGAGCTCTTCAATTTTCCAAATATCCACGATATTGAACTGCCAACAAAATATACTAGATAATATCTCTTGAAAAACTTTTTTTTTCAATCCATTTTTACCTCACAAACTGCTTGAAAAGCTGGAAGAACTTCAATGGATAGAAAGGAAAATATAATTAAAGTGAAGAATCATATCCAGATCCATGATTCCCTTTCGAAATCCACTAGTAAGAACTCTTCAACTTGCAATTTAATAGTCCCTTCGCAAGTCTCAAGAGCATCTCTGTGAGATTAAAGAAAACTTTAGTTTGTTGACAACTTTCAATCAATATCATAAGAAAATACATTAGCTAATGGACAAAAACTCGTCAACAGATGTCGAACGAGTTGGAGTTTCTTTCATAGGAGTCCCGAATTCACTTTGAAATACCTAATGAAAAAAAAAAGAAATTTGATTATAATTCTCTTATGAGAAATAAAGAAAAGAATCCATGCAATAGCAGACGAAATATTGAATTTCTTGCCGAAATATTCTGAAGAGACAACAAAAAATATACGGAGAGAATTCTGGAGAAAAATATATGCTCAGATGGAAGTATCCCAGTTGATATGAAACTCAATAACCCTGAAGAATGATTTAAGTTTTGGTACGGTGAAAAAATATGGTTCCGAAATGGAATAACTGATATTATTATATGCATTGCATTTTTCCTGTCAAATAATATATTCTGGAACAGGAATGTTGGGGAATATGAAGGAATATTTTTCATAAAAGATATGGTCTTGAGATATACATTATTTATATTGTTATTCCTTATAGGTGATTTTAGATGATGAATTGGTTAAAAATGCAATTATTATGGCTGTTTCTCATTATGTTGTGCAAAATGTCTTTATATCCCAATTCTCGACTTCCAATTAATATTAGTTTTTTCTATTTCTGGTGAATCTGACGAAAATATAACATAAAATTCACCTTCGTTAAATTCAGGGCAAATATATTTCAGGGTCACAATTACATGAATTATGCCAACCATAATTTGTGTTGGTATACTTTATGTACCGACAATTTTTCTTCAAGTTTTGAGTTAATTTTTCAAAGAAATAGTTTATTAATGAAATACCATTTGATGAATAAAAATTATTAAAATTATAGGAGGGATTCGAATATAAAAAAATCCTATTTTAGTACGTACCTAATGTAACCTCAATTTTCCTATTACCGATACCGTTTGAGATATAATATTTTTCATAACAGTAGTAGTTTTTACTCTCTGTTGTACAAAATTCAGGAATAAAAAATGTCTTCTTGGGGGTTTTGCAGTTTTCCCAATTAACAGTTTCATAGAATGGAACTAATGAGTTTTTCAGGGGTAAGATTTATCTCTTTGGACATCGAATTTTGTTAATTCCTTTTTCATTGCGTATCTAACACTGGACTTTAATCTTCTTTCAGGATTTCATTCTCCTGTTACCGATACCTTTTGGTATAACCTGTTTTATAATAGGGATAGATTTTACCAGCTGGGGTGCAATATTCAAATATGAAAAAAAAAAAATCTTGCAGAAATTTAAATGATGTATTTCTCCGTTTTCGGAACGAAGTTCCTTTACGTTGACTGTTAGAAAATGTTACGTAAGAAAAAAGCGTTATGCCCCCTCCATGCGACTTTCTCTCTATTTCTGTCCTTTTCAATTATATACGAGTATGTGTGACAATTACACTTGGTCCTGTCAGAATTGAATGTCAACGCATTCAATGCCTATAAAGGGAAATATAAAATGCAAAATTTATGGAATGAGGGATTTTGAACTCTACGTACAGTGATTTGATATATGAATTCATATATACCTTTTTCAGCATGTTTGAAAGCCCCAGTTTGTCAAGTAAGGCAATGAATAATTCAATTGTCATTCTGTAGTTGGTAGAGCTTTTATGTGCTCCACGAATTTCGTGAAATTCAGTAGTATAAAGTGCCCTATGAACCCCAAAGTATCGAAAACGTGAATTATAAACTCGTTGGTTGACTTAAAAACAATAAAACAGTGTGCTGAAAGTGATCTAAATGCCTACAAAAATAGTGTTTCTAACACGATATCTGGCCATTGGGAAACTGCAGGCCATTGTGACCCTCAATAACTGACGAGGACGGGAATTTACACCGTATTGGTTCGCCAGAGTGTAAAGTGAGGTTAGGATTTCAAAACTCACGAAAGTTGAAACAATTTCGCTCACAAAAAGTGAAAGGACACAAAAAACCACAGCTTAATTTGCTGGAAAAGTTCAATAATTGACCCCCCAATGTAGGAATCCAGCGATGGAGGTGCGGATCGAAACGAAAGCGTGGACAAATTGAAAACAAAAAGCCAAGATGGATAACCCTTTGACAAAAACCGTGAACAAGACATTATTTCACTAAACCAAACCACCGAAACTGATAAAAATTGTGTGTTGGCAAAACTCACATCGGAAAACAGCGAAATCGCCAGCTGTTCGGTACTAGAAGCCAAGGAACTCCGAAAAAGATGCGATAGAGTGTATCATTTTCCCCCAAGTGAAACAGAAAAACTCTGATTACATTTCTAAACATAGTGAAAGTGCTACGAAGAGTAATATTAAACCAAATAAAAACAATGGAGAGCCACCGGGTCCGAGGCCGAAAAAACCGCCCGAGCCGAGATTAGCGCATAGTATGAAAAAACTGAAAAAAGTTCAAATACATCAAGTGAAACGGAAAACGGAAATGGTGAGTGTAACCCATCAAAATGCGGAGAATGGAAAGGGGGGAGAAAAAAATACGCTAAAAAACCTCTGTCCAGAAGAAAAATTTTGTTCACCACCCTTTCCGAACAACTTTGACGAAAGTGAAAACAAATCCAAACATTTTCAAAGTGAGAAAATAGTTCAGAAAAAATGGTGAGTCCAACACATCAAAATATGGGGGGGGGAGTGTTATGGAGGATGATAAAAGGATTAATGATGGGGGTCCCCCGACGTTTTTTTTTTCTCAATATTTTTATATATATATATATATATATATATATATATATATATATATTGTAGATAGTTACTTTTTCAATGTTATATTTTATACGTTATTGTTAGTATATTGTTATTTTCTATTTATGATGAGTTAAAGTATATCTCTGTACTACAATTCCAATTTTGGCAGAGACATAAAGAAGCTCTAAAATAGTAAGAAGTTACTTTCTTGTTGATCCTTCACAAAGTAGAAAGACGCAATAATCAAAGTCGAGCCGCGACGGATATCTCAGATTATTCGGAGGAAAAAATCAAGATTGAATTACGACGTATGAATTGGTGATAGTTGAGTGATTAAAGTATTTCATCTACCCATCAGAATATCATTCACCTTAGACAAACAAGAAAAACCTACATATATATATATATATATATATATATATATATATATATATATTATTCATTTGATCAGGGATAGGTCTTAGAACTTGGGACTCGAATTTTAGAGTAATTCAGTTGATATCTATTTCATAAAATGCAACTAGTGACCAAATTTCGATGAATTAGTCAGTTAGGACTAGTTACTTCATCCGGAAAATATGTTGAAAAAAGGATGAGGAAAAATTGACGTTTCGGATACCTGTGGAAAAGTGTCCAGTGTTTTTTTTCATGGAACTTAATTGGAATCCAATTTGAGATCATTATATTTGACTATGTACACCGTTGATACATCCCTGATAGTATCTGAAAAAACGAACAGGTGTGGAACTATGTGTCTCAAACTCTTTGAAAATAAGGACCCTCGGTACAATTCAACAAGATGACAAAATTTGGCATTATTGAGGAATTAAATTTTCAAATACAATTATTGGCCCCTGTTCAAATTGAAAATTTAAAGAGCAAAATCAATTTATATTCATAGAACAGGAAGGTAATGTTAAAGTTATAGAGTTTCCCCAACATCTTTCTGTAGAGCAATTAATTCAGAATTCTCATAGGCATACCTACTGAAACTATATATGCATATTTTCGAAAACAAACATTAATTTATTCTCAGATAAAAAATTGTGTATTTTGAATATACAATTCCATCAGATTGTCCATCTATTATAGGTCAAATTATTTCCAAAACAAATGACATCAGAAAAATAACAAAATTCAATGTATTTTTCAGAAAGTGGAAAATATATATGATTGTTGGATGTTATTATAATCTGAAACAGATTTTCAACTCATAGGCAATATTTTCAACTGTTTCTTTGTTTGTGTAATTTTGACGTGTATGAATTAGTGTCACGTATTACATATTTCTGTATCTTTTTCCATATATTAATTGATTCAATATCTAGTTTATCATCCAACTCCGACTCAACTTTTATGTATTATTAGTTTGCAGGACAGTATCTATTGGACGATATCGACAAGGTTCAATAGGTAATATATAAAAACAATTTTTTACAGAACACAACTAATTTTATCTGTAACAATAAGGAAATTACAGAAAATCATTGTATAAAAACAATTAATAAAAAACCTTTTTGAAGACAAGCTTTTATTCAAATGTACTGAAAAGTAAAAAATAGTTACATTGGATGTGTGACGTAGGTGATTCCGAGTTATAGATTCAGAAGCTTGTCGCGCAAATTTTCAGTTCAAATACAGAAGCGACAAGCTTTTGAATCTATAACTCACGGAATCTCACCTCACACATCCAAAGCAATTATTTTTTACTTTTTAGGTCATTTGAATAAAATCTTGTCATTACAAAGGTTTTCCATAAATCATGTTATTTTGTGCTTTTTAGTACTTGAGTACGTATTAATCTATGCACTTTTGTTAAAGCATCGTTATAATGAGGTTTTTTTCTCCTGTAAGTTCAGAGGTATCTAGTCCTTCGATGAGGAGACCACCTAAGGATTAACTCATACGCCATCTTGCAGTTGCCATCTTCAATTTATAAATTTCAACTGAAATCAATAATCTTCAAATTCCGCTCCAAAAACCCCAACCAATTTTGAAAAAAACGGACCATAAACACAGAGATCATCGGCATCTTGGAGCCGCCATTTTATTTTATGAAATTTTGGAGGAAAAATCATAATTTTCGACACTGAAAACCCCCACATACCAATTTTGAATCGAATCGGACCATAAACCCAAATCTCATCCGCCATCTTGAAGCGCCATTTTGTTTTTTTCTCTAACGAAAATGCCTTTAGCTGCCATTCAAAATTTCATAAATTTTGACAAAAAATCAATAATCTTTGACCCTGAAAACATATCAATTTTGAATCGTATCGGACTATAATTACAAAACTTGTTCGCCATCTTGAGTTCCTGAATTTTTACACAAAATTTACAATGTTCGTTCCCGAAAACCCCCACACACCACTTTTGAATCGAATCGGACCATAATAATAAAACTCGTCCGCCATCTTGGAGCCGCCATCTTGAATTTCTGGATTTTCATTGAAAAATCATGATCTACGACCCCGAAAACCCTCACATATCAATTTTGAGTCGAATCGGACCATAATCACAAAATTCGTCCACCATCTTGTAGCCGCCATCTTGAATTTATAAATTTTGACAAAAAACCCATTATCTCCGACCCCGAAAACCCCTACATACCACTTTTGAATCAAATCGGAATATAATTACAAATCTCGTCCGCCATTTTGGAGCCGCCATTTTTTTTCTCTAACAAAAATCGCATGACAGAACGAACGAATGACAGAAAGACATACAAACAGAGCAAGTTGAATGAAAGTTTGTAAGAAGCTTGAAATAATAAAATGAGGAAGAAACCAGTTGTTGATTTGTTGAAAATATAAACAGATGTTCATTAAATCAGATGTGGAATCATCTGCGACTGAAAGATAAACTTTAGTCCCTATTTTCCAAAAAAAATGATTCTAACTTTTTCCATCTTTGCAAAGTGAGATTGCTTCTTGAGAATGTGTTTCCCATTTCTTCCGGTCTTCCCGATGATCGTGGAAGCGTGAAATAGATTTTCGTCGACAAAAATGTATTGAAGACCTAGTGAATGCGATGTCTCTCCTGCGTCAATGTAACGAATGATTTCTGGTGAGTACTCTCTTTTGGAAAACATTCTTCTTTGCCTCATTCATCTTTATGAGTTCTTAATTAAGACTGGAATAGAAAATCAAAGAACTATCTGAATAAAATGCAAATTTTCAATTCCAGATTTTTTCTTTTGAGTTAGGGCCTTTTCAGAATATCTCTCAGATGTAGTTCAATGTCCAGCGTGGCTTTAGCCGGGGAAGTAGTTGTTTTCTGTTAGAAATTCACAAAAAATAACTTCATTTTAATCGTGGATTTTTCAATTCACAGAAAAATCTTTCTATCAATATTTAATTGAGAATGTTCCCCTTTTAAACCTGTTGTTCATAGTAATTAATGATTTGAAAGACAGAAAAATTGACTATCTTGAGAGAAACGATTGCACCTTTTTAATTCATCATTAGTTTAAGGAATCTACTCACCACACCCCACGTTCCTAATAAAAATAAACTCTCGTGATTATTCTTTCCGTTGGGAAAAATCTAAGATCAGCCAAAAACTCATTTGGAATCAACTCTGTTTCATAATCTGGACGAAATTAAATTGCAAGAACATTAGGGACTTTCGAAACGAAACACCGAAATTACTTAAATAATCCTACTACTCTTCAAACTTATTTTTGTTAAATCCCTTCGAAGAAAGGGGACCGTGAAATTTCATCCAAAAATAAATCAACAGGAACGCGAACAAAATAAAATACATACAAATAATTTTCCGTGTCGAAGAGCAAGCGAAAAAGAACCGAGAAATTCGGGACGGGAAAGATCCGATTCCGACTTAATTTCGTGAGGTGGTGACTTGTGAACGAGTGGATTACGAAAAGCGGCTTAAGTCTCAATCCAACGATGTCACATGACAGGAATACAGAGACGGATCCATCAATTAAAAAATTGAAAGCAAGCGCTTGTCTATACTTCAACCCGCTTTGCCCATCATTAAAATATTTCTGTTAAAGAAAAAACGGTTATTTTCTTACTGATATTTGGAATTTCAATAAACTCATCTTCAATGATGTAAAATTAAATCTACAGGAGTTGAAAATGTTTTGGACCGAAAGTAAATAGAAATTAATGCCATATATTTTAAAATATTTTCGGTGAATTTAAAATAATATTAAGAAGACTCACCAAAAATATTCTCGAGTTGGATCCTATTAAAATTAATGTATAAACAGACATAGTGGATACAAAATATAAATAAGTTCAAAAATCAAAACCCGACTACTGAAAAATCACGCTCTAAAAATTATGAAACAAGAAAATATTCTCATCTGAAATTGTTATGTACTAACTATTTAATATGCATCGTCTATTGAATAAACAACTTACAAGTGATATATTTTAATGTATTTAATACATATTCATAGTGATGTTCAGAGAATGACCGTGGTCATATGCCTCTTTGCCCTAAAGCTTATGATCGCTTACTACTGTAAGAATGCATTGTTTTGTTAGGGTAGGTGGCATAGGACCACGGCTATCCTCTGAACCTCACTATGAATCTGTATTAAATACAGTAAAATATATCACGTGTAAGTTGTTTATTTGATAGAAGATTAATATTGAATAATTTGTACCTAACAATTTCAGTTGAGAGTATTTTCTTGTTTCATAATTTTTAGAGCGTGATTTGTTTTAGTAGTCGGGTTTTAGTTTTTGAACTCATTTTTATTTCATACTTTTTAGCTCGTGATTTTTTGGTAGTCGGGTTTGAACTTGCTTTTTATTTAAATTACTCTGGGGTTATATTTTCGTGATGAAGTATTTGCAGAGCCTTGGGTTTTTTTTATGTGTACCTAGGTAATATACCGCGTGGATGTACTCCCAGCTTATGCCATTATTATTACACACGTTTTGTTTTTTATATATAATTTTAACATGATAAAATACGTATTCATTATATTATGTATTTTGGTTAGGTTTGGAGATAAAATATGTTTGGCTCACATTTGAGGCGTGATTTAAAAAATTATTCCTAATTATCGGGTGCATGCAAGCAGAGCTGCGACCAACAGCTAATAATATATATATATATATATATATATATATACATATTGTAATGGAATGATAATTTTGTAAATATAATAATTGTTTTTATATAATGAAGATTGCTAATAATTTTCGCTCTTCTTTGTGAGCCAAATTGTTATGATATAGATAAGTATTTTCGCCCTGTATATTATTTTGTATGATGTAATAATAATTGCTAGCTAACGTCACTGTTCTCTCGTCACGTTGCTGCCAATTGTTATCACTTTCCTCACCACAGCTAAGCACAGTTGGTACGCCTCTTGTCTCATATAGCCGGTTCAGGCAATTGAGCCACTAGCCACCGCTTGATATGTCAAATTTGTATTTATTCAATGGTCATAAGTATGATTGTTGATCATTGTAGAAAACAAACGACAAAGTATCAAAAAGCAATTATTTCCTTTATTCAGGAAAACTCAATTTTACATGGCCTACGAAAGATAACTCACTCTGAAGTGAATCTACAAATATTCATGGATGATCATGAGAAAAGTTCATTGGTAAAATATACACAACCTCACTTTTACCTTGAAAGTGAAAATTTCTTTAATAGTTCGAAATCAATTGAAATAAAGTTCTTCCGATGGAATATGCGTTATTAGTGAAATTGTTCAGTTCGGAATGTGCACTATGGAAGGTTTATACCTGTCTGGAACTGTGGCTGTTCAATACACGCCAGGATTTGGATTCCCTTTCACTTCAATGCTATCAGGAACTCCAATACCAAATAGAAAAGGACCATACAAATTTAGCAATCAGCCTTGGATACTTGTATACGGTGTACAAATAAGGTAATCTTGGTTTCCACTCATAATGTGGAAATTATTCCATTTTTCTTTCTTCCAAAAATATAACGTGGCATTCGTTTTAAATTTATTTTCGATCTCCTTGTGGCTTTGTTTGTCACCTAGATACCAATTTTGTTCCTTCCCTCCGATTCGAATTTTTGAATTCGCGCAGTATATTGTCACATTTTCACTGTTTATGGTTATTTGTCATAACTTATACATAAAACTATTTTTCCATTCTTATTAACTATGTACAAATTTCAATAATAATTGCCTCTGACACTCTCTCGTTCTCTCTTCCCTCACAATTTCGAATTCTACATGTGACCATACTGTTCCCTGATTGGCTATTGTCATCAAGAAGTTTGCTGTTCTACCATTGGCTACTTTTATTTAGCTACAATTTCATATACTGTATGTTTCAAATTTATAAATTTGTCGATCACATTTTATTCAGGAAAATTTTGTAAATCTAGACTTTTTGTTGTCTTTTGAAGAATTATGGGTTGTAATCATTCTGACAGTGTATGAAATTGATTGTGTTATAGTATTTGGACATTTTTATCTATTCATATCATACAGAGGCTTAATAAAGGAAATAGAATTCCTAAAATTATGTAAAAACAATGTCTTGAAACTAATAGCTAATCAATAATTATTCTTTTTTGTGGATTTTTTCTTTTAAATATCTAACTGGTTTTTCATAACATAACAATATATATATATATATATATATATATACATATATATATATATATATATATATATATATATATATATATATATATATTTATATATATATATATATGTATATTCGAAAAGTGCTAATTAATCCCTTTCATTTGATACCCAACACGCCATCATTAAAAAACTATTTTTCAGTTCATGACTTTATATCCTTCAGAGGGCGCCATACTCAATTCAACGTGACGTCACGTAGCTTATAACCAGCGGACGATCAAGACGCTTCCAATTGTCAAATTATGATAAGTAGTTAGGAATTTATGAGGGAAAAGATGAACATACATACCGGTCAAAATCATGACCCTCCTTTTTGCTTCGCCGTAGTCGGGCAAAAATTATAATTTCACAGAAAAACAGCTTCCACATTCAACAACGAGAGGGAAACGAATACTGGATAAAATGAAATAAAATATGCATTAAACCATATAGTTTTTACTTCAATGAAGAAAAGACAGTGGTGGTCAAGAATCGTATTCATTTAGGAATCTGATTTATCAAGTTGAAATAGGCCGTGTTCAATCCATCTATATCTCCTATCATCGACGCTGTCTTGCTGGAAGATATGTATCATTTTGATGACTCACATTTATTTTTCAGTCGCATATAATTCCACATCTGATTTTATAAACATCCGGCTCATATTTCCAAAGAAATTAGTACAACAGCGTAAATGTTTTATTCATACTCTAGTAACTAATGCTTGTTTATATCGTTAATTTTTCCAAATGGCATTTTGGATTAGATTTAGAATTGGGGATTGCTTCTTGGTCTAATGTACCGCGTCCTCTGCAGATCTATCGTGGCTTGGTCTTTCACAGCCTTGAAAGCAGTTCTTGCGTATAAATTATTGATGTGATTTTATTTTCTTTACAGCCTGTACCTTGACCCTGTAAGGCATTTACCATTGCGGCTTCTTCCATGCCTCGTAAGGCGGTGGTGCTCTGTTGGTAGTCCAACGATTCCAACAGCCTTGCAATGGTGGCTAGACAGATCCGCCGTGATTTTGGGAGAGTATCCTTTAGGGAACTCTATTGTCTGCCTCGTTCCAGTGTATTGTCCGCATTTTCTTTCAATTGACTTATTTATATGTTTTTATACTTGCATCCAAGATTCAACAGAAGGTTGGAGCCCACTAGGGCTTCTATCGCTCCTTCCCAGAAAAATGCGTCAGCCATTTCGTTGCCTGCGCGGGTTTCATTTTCGGACACCCAGGGAATTGTGACTTAGATGTGGCTGTCCAGTTTGTTCAATACGAAATGTGGAAGTAGATGGCACTGTCATTTTTTCCCCGACCTTGTGCCCTCGTATTTCCACAAAGCAGACTTGCATTTTGCTCTAGACTAATTGAGACTTTGATCTTTCCTTCAGCCCCGGCTCGCTCTTATGCCTTCGTTCGTCTTCGAGCAGTCTATTAACCAGGCCTGTTCCATTTTCAAGGATAGGGCTTCTCTCCCAGTGATTCCTGCTTGATATTTTTTTTATTTCTTTTTTGATCTACAAAATCCACTGGAATTCAGTTCCTCGCATCATTTTTTATGGTATGTCTCTTATTTTTGGCTAATCGGGTCAACCTGCATCAGCCTGTTTCCAAGAGCGGTGAAGATAGAACACCCCTTTGTCGCTCCTGCCTCTAGGGTGGCTTTTCCTAGAGTGGTCATTATGCTCCTTTATTGTCAAATATTCAGAGATAATTCAGGAATATTTTTGATATCTCAAAAATGTATGACTCAGCAGAGTTCCTAAAACACCGTGCAATTCTATATTGCGAAATAATTATCCTTATAAATTCTCCAACTTCTGGTAGTTTTGGTTCACCAATGTTATCGATAATAGTGTCTAGAATTCAGTTGACGAAATATTCTTCTAATGTTACATAAGAACATAAAGAAAATTGTATCGTTGGAAAATTGAGACATTACAAAAAACGATGGAAATGATAACGCTTGTAAGCCGTAAAATGGGTATTTTTGATAATACAATGAATATTACGTAGTATCCAAAACTGATCACACCGAAAACGATCGAAAAAGTTTTCAAGTAATCTTTGGGTGAATTCTGAGGAAACTAGTTTTTTACAATTGTAGCCCAAATAGTGTTTCAGATAAATGAAAAAACAAATCTTAAATTTTGGTCTATATCTCCAGAGCAATGATTGGGTTCTTTCAAATACTCCATTGAAAGAAAACGATGGTGTGTCCGATCGAAAGAGATACATTTTAAAAAAGGTTATGATCATATGGTTTAATCATTTATCGCAAATATAGGTAGCTTCTTCTGGGATATACTCTAGAAAGAGAGAGAATGATGGATTACGTGCGATGAAGAAATATTAACTGCTCTAAAACAGCTTCCACAAATGGCTATATTATGTTTAGGATTAATAACATAAGTCGTAGGCCTCAAAAAGCGCTATCAAACGATATATAGTTTGTTTTTTCATTGAAAATATGGTACAAGTCAACTAAATCTCCCCTACTGATCTTGATCTCATTCAGTTCAAAATCATGTTTGGAATATTTAAACGGTAAATTTAAAAAAGGAACGCCCATCGGAATATTGGATGTTTGAAATAATAAGTATATTTGTTACGTGCATATTTTATAACTATACCTACCTTGAATCCAGTACTGAACATCATTTTAAATAGCCCAAAACTTGACTGCAATGCGATTCACTATCATTCGAGTGGGGGAATTAAAAGAAACGTGCTCTGCTCCAGATTAATTAAGGGTTTTCTACATAATCCTTCGACAATGGAGATGGCAAGGAAGAGGCATCAGCGAGAATTCAGGCACTGCTTTGAGTTCTAATCAAATTCTGACTCCCCGGTAATCCCGACATGAATCCAGTGTTGTTCTGTTCCCCTTTTATCGGGATCAGAATCCTGCTATCATAATGCAGGTTTTGATTAAATATTTGGGATACGGTCACATCCATAATGAATGGTTTCCAATAGATAAAATAGGCAGAGAAGGCTTAGTGCAAAGTATTTCATAATCGAAAAGTAAAAGCTATTAGAAGTGGAAATTGGGTGAATACAAAAAATACCAGAATATTAATGGTTGAGTTTTCGTCTGAATGGTTATAATAAAATGATAAAATGTTTCATAGTTTTCTTGATATCCTACGTAGTATTGCTTTGAATGAACCAAAAAAAATATAATATTATCAAATAAATCAATGATTTTATTCTAGAAAAAATATTTGATTTTTTCTCCAGCCTCATAAATGGAATGTGAGGTAAAACGAAATAGCAATCGATATTTCAGAATGCTGACTGACATTTCAATCGGAATTTCGAGTTTCCTCAATTTCTTTTTTGTCAAAATTCCATCAATTTTTCATAATTTCGGTATTTCTCCAAACATTTTTACTTCTTCATCGAAGTGTAAAGCTTTTCATGAAATTTTGTGTTTGGATCAATCTTATCATCCATAATTTCTATTCTTCTCATACAGGCCTAATAATGGGTTCCATAATTTAAAAAAAAAAAATAATCAATTGAAAATTTCGTATACTGGTACAGCTATGTGGACATATTAGTATGCTTTGTAAAAACTGGAAGACAATTACAAAAGTTCATGTTTTTCATCTTTGATATGGTTGCTATATTTAAATTCAAGAAATTGCAGTCAAGGGAAAAATTAATATTGAAAACAACACGAATTAAAGTAAAAAATATTTTAATTTCTCTGTTTTTCAACCGATTTTCACAACTGATACGTCAAACTACTTCTAATGAATAGCCGAGTGAATTGTTACAAAAGGAGTTTTGTCACGGTGCTACATTATTATTTCCAGATTTTTATAGAATTCAGTGAGAAAAACTAAGCAAGCCTTGTGATATTATACCTATATACCAGCTAGACAAAGTGGAATTTAAAAAATCTAGGCTATGAAATTAGCTTATTTTTTCAGAATTTCTTTTAAAAATTTGTTTTTTTAATTTTTTGTGCATAGATCAAAATGGCTCTAACATTTTACATACACGCAGATATATGCGGTTTCTTCCACAAACAATGATTCACTTAGGTATAGCCAATCATTTGTTTTTTCTGTTTTATGTAGACGTATGGTGCTCACGCACCAAAATTTTGCGAATTCAAACCTCCGTGACTTTAAGAGAAATAAAACTAGGAATTGACATTTAACGCGTATCCTTGGGTTCAATTCATTCACTCATGAGGATGATATGACTAAAGACCGTTTTTCCGATCACTGTGCTGCGTATTGTTTTCTGATAAGCCAATCAGTTACACAGAATAGAAAGTTCGACAGCTAGCCCAGAGTTCACGGTGAGGCGTATTTTGTATTTTCTCAAACAATACAAAACATATGGACATAATGAACATATGTTCATGTCATTTACGCCCCGAAAAACTCCGTTAGAGAATAACCCAACAGTGAAAGTTTTCGAAAGTTCAAATATGTAGTTACTTTGAGGAACAACAACACGGAAAAAAAAGATTTGTTAATTCAACCAAATTCATTCGGTCATTCTTATTGGCTTGACCCGACAAAATAAAATTCATCATCAAAACACAGGTGTATTCGATTGATGGAATCATTATATTGTGGTGACAAAATGGATTTCTCAATGCAATGCTAACATTTCTTTGAGTTGAATAAATGTTCATTTATTGAAACAATCTCCAACTCATATCGAATAAAAATTTGCTTAAGGTTACCAAATAGCAACGCCAACTTATCGTCGTTGCGTCGTTTGAACTTAAATGTCTCGTGTAGGCTGTCATGCTCGGTTGTCATACTTGTCAATTCAGTGGATTAACAGAATGATTACTTATTTGAATAAATCTTTTCAGTGAAGAGATCAGCCTATTTTGTTGAATTGAACTAATCAATTCGACATCAATACTTGTTTGAATGATTATTTTTGTTAAAGCCATCAGCAAATTTCGTAGATTCGATTCAGCAACATGATTACATAGTTGAAACAACATTTCTGCCAAAGTGAGTTATGAATAGAGTTGGTCGAACAAGATATTTGGTTATTGCAAATTAGTTTCAGTTGATTAAAACTTTAAATTTGATCCAAAACCAAGAAATAATTTTTCTCGTTGCGAGATAATATTTTGCCGTGAATATACGACACATTTATTTGTTTGATTCATATGAATTTTATTTGATTCAACAATTTGCTCCTTTCTGTGGAGGGGAAAGTAACAGTCACGAACTCAAGATCGTTCTTCTAAATTAACATCATAATAAGGACAATTTTACAAAACAACGAAGGAACAAAGTGGATTATTTTCAAAATACACTTGTTTGGGCACCAGAAAATCATCTTGATATATGAACACATTATCAGTGAATAAAGTGGGAGAGAACGCATGTGGAGTCGTTCTTGAAAAAAATCTTCATAGCGGACAAATATACATACCCGGATTGTAATAGGGCTAGTTCCTTCGGTAGGTTTTATTCTATCGTTTTTTGCAACTTTTGAATGAGTCAGTCTTTGTTGGCTCGCATATTTCGCAAGTTCCATATCCTCTAATAAAACTTTCAACTTTGCAAACACCCTGTACCGATGTAAGAAATATGAATTCCAAACTATTGAGGCTGTTCAGGATTCGACAAAAGGTTTATAGCAATTTCCTATATTACTTTTCTCAACATGTTCCAACTGGCTCAATCATCTCCTGAAGTGAGGAAACTTCGAAATGGGCAACTCAAGAGTTCGTTGCTATTTCTCGCCTTTTAATTTCAAAGGTATTCTTTATTTTCGACTATAAACCGAGCACCCATAAAACGGTTTTCAGTGGAAAGTGTTCGCCAGCAAATGGTAGAGGAGCACTTACAGGTGAGACAGGAATAAAGAGATTTTATACAGTTGCAGTTGCTGAACTATGGAGGAAGTATACGTTTGAGACTGTCGTAAAACTTTTCAGATATCTAAAATTGTTCTATATTTTATGGTGTGGGGAAAATGAGTTCGGTGAAGCACCACTTCCGTGGAAAATGAATGCTAGTTCAAAGCTGGGTAATTTCAAGGTATTACTCATACTGTTCACGAGGAAAATCCCACTGAATTGCACGGAAAGTTCTAGAGTTGGAGTAATGGTTTATGAAATCAAATCCTCGAATATATGGAAATGGTGAGTGAATCTGTATTACTGCAAAATGAAAGAATACTCTTGTTTCCCATGACAATAATATTGCGCCAATTCGAATAACACATTAAAACTGTTAAAATTGGAAAAGAGTTTATTTCTGTGAATTGACAATCAATATCATTTGAATGACAACTACTTAAATGACTGATTCCCTGAAAATAATATGATTTTTATTGTGATTCGGTAAAAAATATGAAAAATACTTTCAAAAACAATTTTTCTGATAGGTATGTGATATAAGTAATTATGTCCCTATCAGTAAATACCATATTCAAAAGCATGTCTCCTGGCAATCTTTCGAATCTGTTATTAACTGATATAGGAATGGCTTAAGTCACCTCACATATTCAACAAAACATAAAAACTTATCTTCCATATATTTTATATTTTCCACTCTCAAGTAGCTGTGAGACGCTAGATATGTTTCCTCAATTGATTAGAAGCCAGGTTGCTTGCTACACTGTTAACGTACAGAAAATTCATTTAAAAACCCTCTTTAATTTTCACATTCCAATAAAAAACATTACAGATACCAAGTGACACTTTTGAATGAATTCGAACAAACGGTCCGCAGTAAACAACTATCAACAACATCAATAATTAACAAACAACTACATTTTTCCTATTCGATTTGAAACATATTAATCATCATTCCTCTATATCAATTTGGTATTTAAAAGTGTCATTTGAAGAAGAGAACCTAGTCTCGCTCAAATCCCACCCCCAGAATCTTTTGAATCCCGTCATATTTCGAATGATTCAATTCTGACTATATTATTGATCTGCAACCTCAACAACCGTATACACCAGTTTTGAAGGGAATTTGACCAATAATTACAAAATACTTCGCTATCTTGATAAATTTTGATGTAAAATTCATAATTATCATATATTAATTCTGAATCGTATCGGACAATATCTCAAAAAACTTCCATGATCTTGAAGCTGTCATCCTTAATTGTTCAACTTTGGCGAAATAATGATAATCTTTGGCTACAACAACCCTTAGAATCCAATTTCGAGATGATTCTGATCCCAAATCATCAAACACGTGAACAATTCTCAAGACGGTGTCGTCTTGAATTTCACATATATACTATACTCTCAAACTATATTGTCATGCAAGTCAATTGGATCAGTTGAATTTTTTCGAATTCCAATTGCAAGTTTTCTCCCATGTCTCAATCATGCGAGTGCGAGTGCGAAAGACATGACAGTACTCAAAATTTTATATGGCGACAATCAGACGCCATATTGGGAAGAGAGACATGACAGTCATAATCAAAATTCAATATGGCGACAACAAAACGCCATATTGTGAAGAAGTTATAACAGTGTATAGCTTGGTACATCAGTAATTGGTTAATTTGATGGTTAGTTGGTTTATTCGGTTTCAGTTACTATTTCATTTCCGTTACATTTTTAATACACCATCACTTATAATAATATTTTAAGAGAAACTTAATTAAGTACAGTCAAACTTGGCTATAAAGAACGGCTTAATGACTAGAAATAGTTCGTTATAAAGGGTGTTCGCTATGAAAAAAATATGCAGTACATAAATCCTGATTTTAAAAAAACGCGTCAATTTACCCGACAAACAATTTTAACAGGATTCATGTACAGCATATTTTTTTCATAGCGAACACCCTTAATTTTTCGAGACCATAATCCCAAAAAATTTGTGCATTTGCGCACCCACTGTCAAATTTTCTAATTATTTCCAGCATAACCGACAATGTAATAGCCTTCCTGCATGCTTTTGTAGTAGGGATATTGGTACAATGCAGTTGAACACGTACTAACACAACGCCATGTATTTAACAAATCCCTAACAGAGAAATAGGGAAATCCCACCGGTCGACTACGGACGCAAAATTTTGCAAATTATCGGCACTTGGTGGAACAATCTTTTTTCGGTAGTTCGTTATAACCGAGTTTGACTGTATTTTGTTAGTGACTGAAATTATCCATCTACTTTGTTGTTGTAGAATAATCATTTGATATTAGTGAGGTCGTTCATGTACTTTGCTAGTGTGTGATTCAGTACACATGGCGAGAGTTTGTATATATTTGTTGTATACCTGAGTATCATATAACTCACAATGTTACGAGCTCCATAACGTCGTCGGTGGTGTGCAAATCTTTCTCGTAAAACCAAAAAAGCCCAACAAGAAAGTGCACGTCGCGAAACTCAGTCTCCGGCATCGCGACAGAAACGATTGCAACACGTTAGAGACCAAGTTATAGTAGCTAAAAAGTGTAAAATAAAAAAAGGTAATTTAAATAATGACTTCATATCTTTACCGTCTCATAATCCCAACTAAAGAGTATAAAATAAAAAAAGTTTATTCAAATAATGACTTCAGATCATTACCGTCTTATTATCCCAACTAAAGAGTGTAAAATAAAAAAAGTTAATCTAAAAGTCAAAGAACCTGACTGCTTGAAAAGTAAAAAGATGGAAACAAGGTGACCAGAAAATATTTTCAGAAAATTATGTTTTAAGAAGTTATCTATTGAACTCAGTACTGTAAACAGACTCATCTTGTTTCCATTTTTTCAAAGTACAATTTTTACGCAGTCGGTTTTTTTGATTTTTTAAATTAACTTCATTTTACCGACTGATTTTCGAATACAATGTGGTTTGTAATGGGTAAAAACCCAGTTGCAAGCACTTGCTCCATCACTAGTAAAAAACACTTTTCAACTTGACAATCTGCATTTAATTCATTACTAGGGCAATTTCCGAAACCGTGGGTCAATTCATTTGAAAGGTTATGCACGTCAAATCACAACGCAACCGCAGTTTCCATGTTTGTTACAAAAAAATTAAACTGTTGAACTTTAAAAACACTCTTTCTATCAAAGGGATGAATTGCGCTATATGGAGTAATTCGCCTGATTCCGCCACTGTGGCGCCACTTACAAAAGTGCTCCAACTCCATTGTGAGAAATCGTTAAAGAGAAGTTTTCCCCAAGAGCTGGATTGGTTGTCCTGGAAGTATTGAATTGCCACCTCGGTCACCAGATATTATCTTCCATAATAACTTTTTATGAGCGACCAGATAATATTTCAGATATAGAAAATACGATTATTGAAGAAAATCACAAATAAGCCCTGTAGTTGAACAAAATAATATCTGTATTTTCAAGAAGACTTGCTTATTGTCAGTGAGGTAAAGTTGACGATATCTTCCCCATGAAGTTCATACATGACAATACTTTTTGGATATATATTTTCGAATATGCGCCATGTTGAAGTTTTTGATGTGTTTCTTGAAATAATTCATTAAATAAATTTTCGTATTTTTTTTCACAATATTGTATAAAATTGATCTCTACCATACGTTATTTAAAAACATAATTTAAAACAATCATTTTGATTGAAAATGAGGAGAAAAAATTATATTGGTGAGGAAATAATAGTTTTCGGTTCTAATTGTAGCTTGTATTATCGTAGTATGGTTTATAGAAAATACCTCTGTACAAGTCATCGATAGGGGCAATGATCAGGAATTTGGAGAGCACCATACAGCTGAATTTTTCAGACTTCGTGAAAGGTGTTAAGAAAATTCAAATTCCCATCAATATACTGTGTGAGGATGAAAACTCCAGAAGTGAGAGTAATGAGAGTAATCTTCTAGGGGTAGTTTGATCCAACTTTTCTATAACCATGAATTCCGAATTCACAACCTTTTGTCACTTGAAATTTTTGATGAAGCTATCAAATTCACTCTTCCTCTCTCAGCTCCAACCAAAATTACGACATGTCCTATTCAGCTCTCATCTCAACCATTCTCATGGAATTCAATGTTTTTATTGAAAACAATAATGTCGTTCAATTCATCTTCTGTTGGAATATCACAAGAGAGTGAGAAAAAAGTGAAAATGATTCGACAGATTTTAGAAAACTTGTTGCCAGGCAATAGACACGTGAGCCTAACGGGTTCGAGTGGCTATTGCCAAATGGCAACAAGTTTTAGAAAGAAATCTGGAGAATTATTTTCTACTTTATCGTACTCTCGTGTGGTATTCTATGGATTATTTTTTGGTATTCATATACACATCTCCTCGCACAATGATACAATGTACTAAACCGGTTTCATTTCTCACTTTTCATGCAAATTGATGACACACGTCAAATTAGAAATATACGTTGTCAGACAATAAAAACAAAATTCCTCAAATTATTCATGCGGCAATTTTCTAGGTACAATATTCCACTATGATAATGTTGTCATTGTCCAAAATGTACATGAATGATTCGAATTTAAAGTTTCCATTGGTTTCTAGAAATATCAAAAAATTATCTCAATAATATCCAAAATTCATCGATTTTAATAGTGGATGGGTTTGCCCTGATTTTTGCCTCAAACAAATTTTGGAATCATTTTTCAGATGATTACTAAATACAAAATTTCACTAACTATAAAAGTATCTTACCACTCCTGAGTGGACTTGTGGTTACCTGGAAAAAAAAAGACAAGTCAAATAAAATCATATTCTGATGGATTGCTGACGATATTAGGGGAAATTATATTTACAGATATTTCCTAAGGTAGTACCTAGTGAGAGCTATCAGTGTATTCCTCCATCAAATTCAAGTTCAAGCTCCCATGAGGTTTGATAGCATGGATGAAAACAAACTCATCACCATTGGATTGGTTTCTTTGTGACATAGTTCATATTGGGTAATACTCAGCGAGATTATGATATTATAAGGATTAATTCTGAAATTTAACAAATACAGCAACTGAGAAATATATTGTTCCAAAAGGTATTGTGAAAGCTGCGAAACTGAACATAGGAACTGCGAGAAATTCTAATAAAGTATAGTCATTCCACAGCTATAACCTGATTCCACATATAATCAATCCTTTTTTTTTCGCATCCAAACAAATCATTATTTCTTTCGATTGACTTGGATAAATAAAAAACTATTCATTTACTCTGTACATATTCCCACCTAGTGATACTGTTCACTTTGTCGTAAAGTCGAGTAATTTTTTTTTTCAAACATATTTTGAGCAACTTTGAAATATAAATTTGCTGTAAATAAGATTAATCAAAAATTTAGTTGAAATAAAAATGAACATCTGTCGAGAATAAGCAACAAGATTATTTTCGATAAATTCAACAATTTTCAAATCATTCGCTAAATAGATTGGTAACATCAACACCGTGAATAGAAAAAAATAACTGAGATATTCATGCAAAATCTTCAGCTTTGTAGAAAATATGACATATGAGGGGCTGAGAAGCCAAGGGGTACAAGTTACTTTAAAGAAAGCTAAGTGTGGTTGGTTATGGATATGGATACATAATGAAATGTTGGTGGCAAAGGGATATAAGTGAATGTATTTAATGTGCTGAGATCTAGCGGCGTCAAAAGCATTATACGGACGGAGAGTTTCAGGGAATTTATCGAAATGATTGATCTTCAAATTGCGTTTTCACAAAATTACGGAATTGTCACTCGTACCTCTTGGCTTCTCACCCCCTCGAAATTGGAACTTTCCCAGTTTCATATTATTTCCATCGCGTCTTTCATGTTTCCATTGAGTCTTACATATCAAGATTATGTGCATCATTTTGGAACTACATTATTTCATATCTAAAAATTATGATACCGCTAGAAACATAATTTCGTCTTCTAGTAATAACCAAATGATTGCTGTAAGTGCTGTGTTGATAATAGGGTCAAATCTTTTCAGGCAACGAACTGTATATTGAAACATGGGTAATCATCATAATGAATTCGAAAGGCGCATACAAAACATGTACCTACGCATATATTCTCTTACCATATGTAATGAGTGTTTTTATTTCATCTTAGCAGTGGCGGCCACTTCGAAGGTGTCTGTATTCATTGCTATTGGGAGTAGACGGGCACTGGTATTTTTGACCCCTTCCCCGTTTAACATTCGATATAATATTACAATCTTTTTGTTTACGATATATATGCCGTCCTTCGGAGGGGACGTTAAGATGGCGGTCTCGAGTTCATAGATGTTGAGCTTGTTGAAGAACCCTACCTCTGGAACAACATAGAATTCGGCAAAATTTCTGGTTGAGGGAAGTGTGCTCACCGGCGTCGGTGTTTAGTACTGGTCGCAGAAATAGGCCAATGTTAAATAAAGCAATGAAAAAATCTGAAGAATAACCAAGCAGGGAATACGTTTATCATAATATAAAGATTTATTTTCTGGCTTCCAAGTATCATTAAATATCCGAGGACATTCAAATTTTGTTCTCATATGAATATATGCACGTAGAGATTCCATGATATGTTATTTTCTAGAAAAAACTCAACTATGTAGTTACAAGTATTTCAAGTTGGCACGAACAATAAAAAATTATCCAATTATTTAGTGATTTTAAGCGTTCTTCATTAAATATTTTCTATCAATTTTCAATAGACTTCGGCTATAAATTACAGAACTTATTCACCATTTGTGGTTGGTTTTATTGAATTATAAAATTTGATATGTAATTTTATTCAAAGTTTGGACCATAAATTACCGAACTCATAAGCAGTTTTGGTTGTGCCAAGTTAAGTTCTTGAATTTTGACAAAAAATTCATAACATTTTGAATACATTTCGTCATCTTGAATCGGTTATTTTGAATTTTTTCTTGATTAAAATGAAAAAACATTGCATGCCAATTTTGAGTGAAAGTATGTCGAATTTGACTCTTATGTTTCTCAGAGAGGTATGAGGTTAAAAAGCTCATATGAAAAATGGTGAGCATGCATTCGTTTGAAGTAATACTTAAAACTTGGATTTTTTTATATATTTTGCGATATTAAGCAAACCCACACAAACCAATTTATTATTTATTAGTGGAGGCAACAAAGTTTCTCATGGGGGGACAAATTGAAAACAAAACACTGAATAATGATGTATGCGATTTTAGAGGTCGCCACGAAATAACAAAAGGTTTTATGGCAGCTTACCATTAGGCTATTGAAAAATATATTTTTTTTATACGCTCCCCATAACGGCTACTTTAGGAATCAAGAAAAATCCGTAAAATGCTACTTTTACGGATTGGCAACACTTTACGAACTGAAATTTATTCATTCATACAACATAACTGAACATTAACGGTTGTTTATAAATACTATAAAAACTATGAACCGATAACATTTTGCCGCAAAGAAACTAGAAATTTTGATTTTTCCAGAATAAAATTGTAAACCTACATATATTTCCTTTGTTAGTTAGGGTCAAATCTTACAAGTGAATTTTGGCCAACTTCTAGTGGTCCGAATAATTTGAAATTTGGCATGTGTGTATAATTTCGGTGACAATGCATTATGGAATTTTTGTTAGAGAAAAACAAAATGGCGGCTCCAAGGAGGCGGACGAGATTTGTAATTATGGTCCGATTTGATTCAAAATTGGTATGTGGTAGTTTTCGGGGTCGGAGATTATGAAAATTCATAAATTCAAGATGGCGGCCCCAAGATGGAGGACGAGTTCTGTGATTATGGTCCAATTCGATTCAAAGTTAGTATGCGGGGCTTTAAGGGATCGTAGATCATGATCATCTGTCAAAATCCACGAATTCAAGATGGCTGCTCCACGATGGAGACGAGTTTTGTGATTACAACTTGATTATATTCATAATTGGGGAGTGGAGGTTTTTGGGGTTGGACATCATGATGTTTTTATCAAAATTCATAAACTCAAGATGGCATCTCCAAGATGAGAGACGAGTTTTGTGATTATGTTCAACTTCGATTCAAAATTAGTACGCGGGACTCTTCGGGAGGCAGATATTTTGAATTGTTTGTGAAAATTTATCAATAAAATCTATAAATTCAAGATGACGACTTCAGGATGGCGAACGAGTTTCGTGATTATATTCAGATTTTATTCAAAATTGGTGTGTGGAAGTTTTTGGGGTCGGAGATCAAGATTTCTTTCAGCTCGAAACTTACGGGGAAGAGACCTTGTAAAAACGATGGTCTTTTAGAAATGAACAGATTAAGGCAAACTAACTAAAAAGCAAAAAATAAAAAACTAATAAAAACACTTCATAAAGACAAGCTTATATGAAAGTCGTGTACTAAAACGTATAAAATAAGGTTAAGTCATCGCCGACGATGATTTAGTTATTTTTTGTTGAATTATTTAGTTTCAAAGAGCTTGTCGCGCGAATTCTAATGAAATTGATACTTCGACAAGTTGTTACTCACCATTGTCCAATGAAATTAATCGGTACATACTTTCATGAATACTTTGTAAAAATTTAATACTTTGACAGGTTCTTACCTACCAACCAATCACTGCCCAATCAAATTGATTGGTACCTACTTTTATGAACACTTCGCGCGACAAGCATTTTGAAACCAAATATTTCAACAAAAAATTATTAAATCATTGTCGGCGATGACTTAAACTTATTTTTTTTTATTGGTGCCCCTTTTTACCCATTTAAAGCACGCCTCAGCGTGTTTAAATCGAACTTTAAAAAACGCGCGTTTTTTAAAGGTAACCATGACAACATCAACAAATCGAGAAACGTGAAGTCTAAATGACAAATTTTTGATTATTGATCTGACAGGAGTACCTTGTAACGTCAAAATATTACTCACAATTCGTTCATTTATATGTGCTCCTCCATCCATTTGATGAACTTTTCATATTCTTTTTTATATATATCACTGAATTTTTGCGGTATTAACCGCGATTCTGCCTCACTATTCAAAAAATCGATATTAGAATAATTCATTTTTGAGCTCTGGTGACAACAAATATTGATCTTTGGTAACAAATTGCAAATGAATGTTTTTCTCATTTCCATGACAACGAAAGGTATACTGATGTCACATCACGAATTCAACCTTCTTGCATTATTAGTTCTTATTTCTATTATTTGTAGTAATAATACCAGTATATATGATTTCAAAGTGCACCAATAAAAAAAAATAACGTAAAGTATTCGTGGATAACTGGTCTTAAAAACACTTGCTCTATTTCGAGCACTCCGGCTGCGCCGTCTTGCTCGAAAAATCGCGCGTGTTTTAAAGCCCTTTTTATCCACTTATACTTTAATATACTATTATCTGATGGCATGTCATGATGACAACGTTATGTCACTCAATTTTGATGACATAAGGAAGCTCATTATGGTACTTAGTTCCATAATGAATCCATTATGGTACTGAGAACCATAATGAAATAACGATATTTCATATACACTCCGTGATTTTTCCGGCAAAAGGGAGTACACGATATTTCGCCTCATTTCTTCCACATCAGAAGGTAAACTACCAGTTTCACAATCACTCATTATTCTTTAAATTATATTCAATTCTACGTGACAATTGTGTTTGACAGCTGATAAATGAATAATGCCGTTACAACCTGACGTTGTCAAGGAAATGGCGAAACACAGCTAACCTACCTACTAATATTTGAAACTACACATATACTCACTCCTTTAAAAATAGTTGTCATTGTGACATGTCGAAAATGCCGTTTTTAATTTTTCGAAAATGTATTAATATAAATGCCATCAGATAAGATTCTGTATGTAATACGAATCATAAACAATCATTATGGCACACGTCGTGTTATCGGACTCTGCTACGCCTCGCCCAATAACATTCACGATTCGTACGATAATGATCGTCTTCATGATCCTTATTACATAAATAATTATTATACGTTTCAGTATACGGCTTACATAAAAGCTTGTCTTTAAAGAGTTTTTTGATTGATTATTACGTTATTGGATGATACCAATTTATATTTCATTTATTCCAAATGTCACGTACTATTCAGGATTACCACGTAGTGGGCGACATCTAGCATTCACGATTCGAATGTCAAACTACGGAATAACAGGATTTTGCTATATACTGAATAAATTTGCAATGTTCTTTCAAATTAGGAGTATTTTTGTGAATGGGTGTCATATTTACTTACAAGCTCATAATATTCAACTATCTATATCCCCATAATACGTTAGTATAGTTGGATCCTGGAAAGAATGTCTGAAAACACAATTTCTCCAGAAGTTTATGCCATCCAAATGGATATCAGCTGCATTTTGTTGATAATAATTTCAATTGTAGAACAACGCCCAACAATATACCATAATTTGTGTTCCATAAAAAATCAGTCATTGATACCTCCTATATATTTTTATGTAACCTTCCCAACACCTATTGAAGAACATAACAATAAACGCAAATGGACTAGTTGACATATTTGACATTTGACACGTCGGTAATAAAAAAATCTGAAACGATATTTCACACAGCCTTTTGCCGGTGCTGCCTACAAATATATTTGCGTATTGACAGCAGAAATGGAATCATACCTAATTCCTACATGAAACATTGGAAAGCTTTTACAAAAAATTATTGTATGCAACACATACGCAAATGGCTTTTGCGTATTTGTAACATAAACTACTATTTCTCTATAAGTGTTTTTATAACGTTCCTATAATAGGCGAGGACACAAAAAACTACTATCGCTTTGAATATGCTATCGCATATATAAATGTAACCAGAAAATATTTTTTGAGTCAAATTTCAATTACTGCAGTACCCATTCGTTTTTGAAAATCACCAAATTTTGAAGCTACCAATATTGGCGCTCTCTGTGACGTAAGCGACCGAGCAGCGAATAGGCGTAATCGCAAAATTTCTCAAACAATAACGAGAACACTATTCGCAATGTCAATTGTAAAGGGGTTTCTCCCCCTATTATCAAACTTTGGCGCTTTTCACTATTCTCGGTTTTCCTCGGGCGCCACCTTTAGCTTCATAGTGGAAAAGGCCACTTTTGCTCCGGGCAGTTTCAGTGAAGAAAGACACTCCAGGGGTCAATATAGTCGTGACACTGTAACAGGGCCAGCAAGGCAGGCTTTAATTGCCTTTAACTGGGTTTCGGACCTGGGTGGCGACTGCGCACTAGATGTTTAAATTCTACTCAAGATAGTAAATGAAAGAATACTAAGAACAGGATAAACAGGTATATTAAAAATAATGAAATACAGTGAGGGCGGCTGACGGCGGCCTCAAGTTATCACAACAAAATAAACACATGGCAAGCACTATATACAGAGGAAGCGGGGAGGGTGTTTTCAAGCAAGCGGGGTAAATTTAGCAACCAAGAGCTCTTGCGGTGGGGGGGGGGGGTGTCGTACGGACTCGTATGCAGAAATTACCAGCACAGCTTTGAAATATATATGTGCCTCTTACGATCATGCGCACATCGCATCTGCGGTACTCACAAACATTTCCTGATATCTTCTACCTGATACAACATATTTACCAAACTCCGATCACACTGCTTCGGCAAGGTCCGGGACGGTCGTGGACTGCTTCGGTCTCTGGCTCTCACTCTGGATACTAGTCGGCCGCGTGACTGCTTCTGCTGGGCTGGGCAAGCTACTAATTCTTTGAAATATGTCGAAACGGAACTACGGCCGGCTTCTCCCTCTTTTCCGAATCCCTCTCGAACGACTTATATGCGCGCGCCGTTTTGTGGACTCTGTCGCTTGCGATACAAATTATACTTTCACAGAATAATAACCCAGCTTGTAAAAATCCTTCGTGCTGGTGACGTCAGCTCGGTGCGTGCGCCTCAGCTGTACTCTCGTGCTTCTGGCGGAAAACTCTCTCTCTGGCGTGTTGGCTGGCTTCGCTGCTTCGGAACGACTGACTGCTTTCTCTCGCATTTGATCCAACGTCCAGAATATTGGCCTCCCTTCCTTCGTGACGTCAACGGCTGCTCGGACACAGTGTCATGTTCTCGGTGGCGACGGCTGTGACGTCAGCTCGGTGCGCGCATCTCTGTCTAGACTCAACTGTGCTGGGTGGCGATCGGACTGTTGGCTCGTACGTGAATGAATGCGATCTTTAGTGGAAACTTTGATTCTCGAGTTTTGCGTTCGATTCAAGTGCTTGCTCCAGAGTAGGGCGGGTGACGTACGATTGCTTTGTTTCAATCATTCGTTCTTGATTCGCTGGCGCGCGCAATTACCACTCGTTCGTTCTTCACAACCACGCTCGCGGTATTGGCGTGAGTTACGGAGGGTGTTTAGCCTATTTATCGTGTTAGGGGTGATTCACGGATTTATCACGAACCTGAATGGTATTTCTAGACCTATTATTACTTTCAAGCGGGGTTTAATTCCTTACAGGGAGCTTTTGGCTGATAAATATAGCGGGAAAATAGTAACTTCGTTACACAATATTTGAAGATATGCCAACGTTGCAAAATTGATTGAGGCTCTCAACTGGGGGATTGGTTGATTGGGTGATTACGTCACCACATTTTGAAGCTATTTGAATTTTGCCGACTTTCAATATTTTATTTTTATTTTAAGAAAATTGGAAAACAAAAAATAAAATTACCAACAGAGTTTATACAAGCTTTAGAATCCATTAAAAATATTTTGAAAATTTCGTGCCCTCGCCAATTTCAAAAGCCCATGCTGATGAGGAAACAAATCTATTAAAGGTACTACAATTTTAGATTTTTAGATGAGTGTACCAAATAGCAAAAGGCCAAATGATGAGTTCCACTTTTATTCGAGTGGTCGTGCGAATTTGGAAAAGTGATATCATACATGCTCCAGGCAGTTCTAAGAAGACTATCACTAGGTGGTAGGAATAACATCCCCGGCAAGACAGTGATAGTACCATCCACGAGAAGGAGAAAGATAGATCAATTCAGGCAGTATATCCTCCATTCAAGAAGAATAAAGTGAAAGTTTGACCAAAAAAATATGGACAAGCTTCAGATATAAGCGTTGTCTGTACATACACTTTTCCACTATATGTAGTAAGGAAAGAAATTGTCAGAGGACCGTAAATCACATTCGATTCTATCGATGCACTCTGATATACCAATACAACTCAAATACAACTCTTATAGACCTCATGTGGTTCTTTTCCATGTGATAAAAAGATGGGAGAAAGACGGAGTTGGAGCCGGAATACATGAAATATGGCTAGAATTTAACTCAGGCGTAAATCTGGAACAGTAAAACATAATATTGCAAACAGAGGTATATAAAATTAATCTCTGCCTACAAGAACTACTCCATATAAATTACAAAAACCATTTGGTTGAAATCGTTTCGGTCAGCTTATGCTGAAAGTTTAACTCTATTTTTCTTGAGAATATCGTAAAGCGTAGCATAACAAACTTGGAGTCATCTATAGTAAACCTTTCGAAAAAGAAAATAGCAGCCCTGTTGAAACTGAAAAGAATTAACTTGACGATGTAGTCAAGACTACTGATACGACATTGTATACCCGGAAGCATATTCACGTAGAGCGTATAATGTCACTTCTGCAGAGATAAAAAAGAAAAAAGAAACGTAGGTGCATCTTGGATAGATTTTATAGTGTGGACTACAGGTAATCGAAGTTTAATGGCTTGGAAAGGTAACTTTCTGCCACGAAAGATCTGGAGAGTTATGGAAATAGTCCAATATGCAGGTAGACTTTCGACTATTTAAGCTTTCTCCACAGTAAGAACCATTGATTTCTATAATAGAAATTGGCAATGCATTTCAGTAAGCGACCTTGCCATTTTCAGGCATTCACAAAACCAAGCAAAGCGATGAAGATGAAATAAAATAGCAGTGACAGATAAGGATATCGCTCCACTGGAAAAAAATATAATCTAGTCTAACCCTTAATTATGTCCATTCAGTGTAGCATGGGTGTTTCGAATTCGCTCTTTTAGTGGACTGTATAGTTTGAATAAGTTGAAAATTACCGCTGATGGATTGATTTTCTGATATTCAATGATTTTGGAGATGAATCAAATCGGGGCTGTGGTTTCCTTACCTCAATCGATTGGCGAGAATGCACCAGCTGGCCAGTTATATTGACATCAGGTCACATACACAAGTTTTTTCCTTAGCACTCACAGAGTATGAGATTTGTTTTTAGGAGCAACGATATCTCGAGGTGAATGTCAATAATAGAGTGTTCTTGTCACTTTAGGCCGAAGATGCGCGAGCAACTCGTCCTCTAGGATAATGGAAACACAGCCAAAGTCGCGATCATTTGCAGTGACAATTAGGAGAGAGGTATACTCAGACAAACACAAAAATAATAATAATAGTAGGTCTAATATAAAATAAACAAAAGGAGGTGAAGACGGAACAATAAGTATAATACTACACATTTTTTTAAAATTCAGATTGATACGTATTTATAACTATATTTCTGGTAAAAATTCAATATCTTTCATTATTGTGATCTAATGATAATGGTCACCAAGCGAATGTTCCTTCAGTTTTCCACATTGAAATGGGCTACACACGATCACTTTTAACTGTCAGTTAAAACTGCTCAGTTTCAACTGACAGTTAAAACTGATGATATATTGTAGGCACATATTTTTCAACTGAACTGACGGAACTGTTCAGTTTAAACTGTGTGTGTGTAGGCGGTGTTTCTTCAGTCGTGTTGTGATCGCGAAAAGGAAACTGGTCTGTGCATTTTCGCTCTGATCTACGCATACGTACTGTAGTGTGAAAAAGTAATAATGAACCAAGTACGGCTAATAAAGCGTCATCGCCCGATTATATCTTGAGAATGAAATTGTGTTTGTCTATTATATCTCTTCAGTTAAAAGTGAACGGGTGTGGGTACAAGGGACGTCAGTTTTAACTGACAGTTAGAAGTGATCGTGTGTAGCCCCTGTAACGCATTCATTTCCATGGAAAACTCAAAAAAACCAGTGTCTGTTGATAAATGAAAAATCATTTCGTCAGGCAATTGGTTGGCAGATGTGGTGGGTTCATGTTTTCAATTTCTGAAACAAGCATAGGACTATGGGAGGTATGGGAAAAGTATTTCTTGCTGAAATCATCTATATAAAAAAGTAGACTGTATGATTCTTTCGAGAATAATACTAATAATCTATGTGTCGATGGTAAAAAATCAGTGAAAAATGTGCGGTGTTTTCAATCTGTTCATTCGAAAAGAAAAAAATAATTGTGAGCAGTACCTACGCAAATAGGGCTGCATCAAAAAACATTCTTCTTTGTCCCCCAAATCCTCTTTTTGTAACTTGTTAAATAAACAAAAAACAGGGACATAATTCTTTAAACAATGTAGGCATGTTGTTGTTATTTGTTTCAATTGAAATATTTTTCAGTAGACATAGAATCACCAAATAAGTACGTGAATTCCAATCAGTGTAGTTAGAGTTTAGTCAAATATAACGTGATAACTCAAAATCGCTGAATACTACATGAGAGATATTCCTGTATATACAGATCACAATACCCAAAACAAAATTCCCAAACCGCCACTGCCAAACACACGAGTAGAAAATCAACGTGCAAGTCTAATGAATTGTATGCCTCCCAGCAATAAAGAATGCAATGGATTTGAATTGTTTATTCTTAACGGGTACGCCTAAGCGCGTTAATAAATACGAATGTTTACTTTGGTAAGTAAGGTTATGGACATTGTTTACTCAAGATTTCGTTTTGTTGCGTAAAACTGTTTATGTGTGCGCACGATGAACCTTCCTGAAAGTTCAAATGGAACGCTGAATCAACGAGACTATTTAACACTCTCAGTCTGGGAATATTCAAGGTTTTCAGCGACCAGTGTGCCTTCGAATAGGATGGAAAACAGATTGAACGTATGATACAATTATACAAGTATTCGATTGGAAGGTAATGTGAAAAATGAAAATCACGGAACATGTTATTTCCATGTAGCTATCAATTTTGTTCTTCGCCGAAACAGATGAATATAATAAGTCGACATAGCAATTCAAATATGTCATTAATCAAATGGAACATCAACATAGGGGTGAAAAATGAAATAAATGAAGCTACATATTATCATTTTCAATTTTTTTTTTTTTGTGTTCTGGTTCCCACGGAAAGGGATATCCTGTAATGTTCAGAGAACATCGTGGGAACCAAGGGAAAGAAGGTAGGAGTTGGTGTTCTTCTTAAATTTCTGGAGGTTGTATGCCTCGGGGAACACCTCCCTAGGCAATGAGTTCCAAAGCCTCGCTGTTCGTTGGATGAACGAGTCCTTGGAAAGTGATGTTCTGCAGGTCTCCAAAGTGACCACGAAGGGGTGTGATGACTGAACTTGACGGGTTAATCTTGAAGAGACTGCCAAAGCAGGAACGATTGTTGATATTTCAGAAGAGCATCGCCCATGAAAATATCTATAAAATAGAGACAAATCGCCAACTTTTCTACGGTGTTCCAGACAAGTGAGCGAGTTTGTAAGCGAGGCATCACCGACGAGACGAATTGCCCTTTTTTGGACAGAATCGAATAGCCTCAGGATATGTTTAGGTGCCGCGCTCCAAATATGGGAACAGTATTCCAGGACAGGTCGGATCTGTGCCTTATAGATCATAAGCAGCTGAGTGGGGGTGAAATAGCTCTTGGCACGAAACAAAAAACCAAGTTTTTGGGATGCACTTTTGGCAATGGACCTCACGTGATTTTCCCAGGAAAGGTTATTGCTGATAGTAATACCAAGCATCGATATGGATGACTTCAGTGGTATGGTTACTCCTGACAAAGTTATGTTAGGCACAGTGATATCTGTTTTTTGTTTGCATTGAATTCTACCAAGTTATCAGATCCCCACTCGAGAATTGTTGCTAAGTCCATATTTATATTATTAACATTTCTTCCTCGTTCATTTCTGGTTTCACGGGCTGATATAGGGGCCCTGGAAGAGAAAGCGGTATGGAGGGTACTATCATCGGCAAAGCTGTGTACTGGACATGAAGTTGCTTTCAACAGGTCGTCGATGTGAAGTAGAAATAGGGTTGGTGCGAGAATAGATCCTTGCGGAACACCAGTATTTATGAGTAGAGTGTCAGATGAAACTCCATCGACCACTACATGGAGAGACCTGTTTGAGAGAAAACTAGCAAGCAGAGAACACAGCTGAGGGGGCAAGCCATAAGACGGAAGCTTGGCGAGGAGTCACTGGTGCCAAACTCGATCGAACGCCTTGAAGATATCTAATGCCACAGCTAAAGTTTCTCCATACTTTTCAATAGATAGCTGCCATATATGTGAGACGTAAGCGAGCAGGTCACCAGTTGATCTCTGATGGCGGAAGCCATATTGCCTATCGTTGACAATTCCTGATTCTTCCAGATATTTCATGAGCTCGATGTTGATGGCTTTTTCCATGACCTTTGAAATAATAGATAGCAGTGCGATAGGTCTGTAGTTGCTAGGTAGGGCCTTTTTGCCTTTTTTAGGGACTGGCTGTACTCTTGCAATTTTCCAATTGGACGGAAATACCCCCAAATTGTAAGAGTGGTTGAACAACTTGCAAAGAACAGGTGTTAGTTCGGGGGCACATTTCTTGAGAACAATCGGCGGGATTCCGTCAGATCCACAGGCTTTGTTGGTGTTGAGACCCAGCAAAATCTTTCTGATAGTACGTTGGCGAAAGGTGATCTCGGGCATGTGACTGTCAATAGGTGTTATGTTCGGGGGTTGTTTTCCCGATGAATCCAGAGTGGAATTTCCAGCAAATAGGTGCGCAAAGATATTGGCTTTTTCCTGGGCAGTCGTTGCTAGTGTTCCATCTTCTTTGGTTAGAGGAGGAAATGAGCTGGAAGTGAAGTTTCTTCCCACAGCTTTGGCGAAAGACCAAAATGAACGGGATCCGTTAGGACATTCAGCAAGTTTTGATCTTATTTTGGCATTGTGGGCATCTTTTGAGCATTCTATTATCTCTTTGCATATGCCTCTAGCCTCGACATATGCTGCTCTGGTCTCAGGGCCCGGATTTCTTAGCCATCGATGGTATGCTGCCTGTTTGGAAGCCACAGCTCTAGAGCAGTTTCTGTTAAACCAGGTCTTATCGGATGATGTTCTTCTTTCGGTATTCGGTATGTAAGTTTGCATCCCCAACATGATGATTTCAGAAATTGTCTCAGCACATCGTGTTGGATCTACTGAAGAGAAACAAACTCTCTTCCATGGAAACGCTGAGAAAAACATACGAAGACCTTCCCAGTCGGCCGAATTGTAATGCCACATGAGACGGGGTGGTATTGTGCAGCTCGATGGTAAATGGAAAGAGCATGTTGTGGAGATGAGGGTGTGATCAGAGTTTCCAAGTGGGGCACAAACTTCTATTCTATACGGGTCAGGATTGGTGGTGAGGAAAAGATCTAGTGTATTGGCAGACTGGTTGTTGACATCAGGGATGCGGATTGGTAGCTCGACCAGTTGTGCGACCATGAGTGATGGCGAAGGCCTCGGCTTGACGACCCGCATCATCTGTTTTGTTAGAGAATTTGAGCCAGGCAGCGTTATGTACATTAAAGTCTCCCATGATTATGGTTTCAGCTGTTGGATGGTTCTCCTGAATGTAGTCCAGTTTGAGTGATAAAAACTCAAAGAAGTCGTTATATGAAGGTTCATTAGGTGATAGGTGAAGGCAGCAGAGGAACTTAGTCAGTTTGGTATCAGATAGCTTGAACCACATCACATCAAAGTCTTTGGGTTCCAAACTCTCTTCTACTTTGCATGTAAATTCTGTATCTTCGATATACGGAATGTATCGGCAGCTTTACAAAGAAACCCTATCAGTGAGTTAACTTCATGCCACGTGAGCCGCGAATTCAAAGAAGTTTAGGCGTATTGCCGCGTATGGTATGCATTTGAAGACAGACAAATTTCCGAAGCTTCCATGGCACATAACTTGTGAATGCATTTTGGCATGGCTAGGGAGTTTGTTCCAGCTCCTGAAAACGCGAACCGTGGACAAAAAATAACCAGATGTGACGAATAATGAGAATAATAACCGGCTTCCAGATGTTATGAATAGAAATTGAAGAGTGAATTTCCAAATAAGGTTTTTTATCAATGTAACCAAACAGATGTTTGGGAAACAAGATATTTCAAAGTTATTTCTCTTCAAATTTGGCGAATACTAACAGTTTATACACGAAGAGATTGTTCTGTTTCAAATCGTCCCATAAAACTACAAAATAGCTTGAGTATGACATTTCTGAGGTGTTGAAAAAAACCATAAGTATATAGCTCAAATGATCAGACATTATCGATGATAAGAAATTAGGTTTCAACACCAGCAATCTGCCGGAAACTTTCTCATTTATATGGCATATATGATGTACTTCTATTGAAACGTGCCAAATGTTTTACTCTAGGTATTTTAGATTCCTATGTCACCAATAGATAATGAACTAGCGGTGGATAGAGTTTCATCGGACATCTATCAAGGCTCCATCCAGGGCCAATACTGTTTCTTCTTCTTCTTCATTGTAATGCGATTATACTTTCGTAAACGATATAGTACCATCCACAAACCCTGTGACTGCCTAGAACACTTGAAATGCTCCAAATATACGGGTTAGAACTGTTCATGAATATTTTTCGGATAAATCTTGAATTGTTCTCAAGCATTGGAAAAAACATTCATTTATTCTCACATGGAAGCTCGTATCATCATTTGAGTAAGAACAAAGCACATTTCATTCCAACCACATGTGGCTATAGTCATCGCAACAAAGAACGGCAGCCATTACATTTTGTTTTTGCTAACGAATTTGATATCGTTTGAAGTCATTGACACTCGAGATATTTTGAGACATAACAACTGTAATGTTCTGCTGAAGATCGTTTGACTGAAAATCCAGTGGGGCTGTGGGTCACACATATTCAACCTACATTAGATATGCTTCAGGACGGAATTAACATATATTTGATTTGAGAAATGATATTTCCGAGGGAAGGGTAACCGTGGACTTCTGGAAAATTGAAACCCCACTCCATGTTGCGTACAACAATCGACATCAAAAGTAATAGTGACTTAAGGCATATTTGATATTACTGGTCTTCCACTTTTTGGTCGATCTTTGACACCTCCAGTTTCATGAGAACGCTGCAATGTTTTTGAAACGGTTGATTTCGAAAGAAGTTCCCGATCGGGATACAATTCATCAAAAATATCCACTACTTGGTCACAACTTCGTCTTCTATCACCATATCATATGATCATTAAAATTTCAATACGCTCGGTTCACTCAAACGTGCCATTTTTGCAATAAAATTATTCACACTAAATGTTTTTGAAATGTGTTGTCAAGATTCACTGTTGAACAAAATAACGATGCGGCGTTGTTATGGAGCTAGAAACTTTCAGAGGAAACTTGATTGACTATGAACTTAAAGGACTAAAATATTTTTGTATGATTATGAGAAAGTTATTTTCAAAATTCGATATCTCGAAAATTGTTAAATTTAGGATATGACGTGCTGTATCAATTTCATCTAGAATTTTGAGAGGAATTGAAATATGGAATAATATACAGGGTGTTCCATAGATTAACAAGAAACCTAGTTTCGTCATGACTTTTTGACTGATCCTGTATACTCAATATTTTTGTCAACATCTGTGGAAGAAATGGAACACACATTTATTCACCGGATATTTTTCACCTATTCATGTGCAGCCGTTTTTTAGTTTATTCGTTTGCTTTTTATTAGTTATGTCTTCCGATGTGCGTTTTTTCAACTGAATTTTTCTTCGGGTTGAAGATTTTCTCCCATGAAATTATACTTATCAGTGAAACTCCTCAACATTTAAGCTGTGAATACGAATTAGCAACATCCAAATGTTGAGTTTCATGAGATTCAGATAATACAACACGAAACGTGCTTATTCCACGCGTACATACAAAATATGGACTGAATTCGATATTTCATAGTGGAGTAGCTTGTTAGTTCAAAAACACCACAAATCTACATAACTTGATATTTCATTTAAAAAAATATCTACATTGTGAATGAAACTTTCAACTAGGTACTGTACTTTTTGTTTACGACTTTATTCTAGCATATTTTGTATTATCCCTGTCATAAATGTTGTTGAATTAACGTTAGCATTAGTATTTCTACTGTGGAAATTTTTCATTTCAAATAATGGTGGACGATCGGGTTTGATGTCGTCGAGTAAAACTGCATTTTTATTGAGAATCGTTGCTCTGATCTACTTTCCACACGAGTACTTTTATTCAGAAAATTGTCTACGTAACCTTATTTTTTTGAAAACTATTGAAAAATTATCTGTCATTTCAAAGTTTTGGGGTGTGGACCATCGGGGGTAGTCCGTTCCTGACTTTGTAGCAAAACAACTGTCTCCTGCATGAAAGCTCATCGAAGGAATTCATTTGTTTAGTCAATCACCAAAATTTAGATGATTTTGAATATTCACTTTGAAAGTTATCAAAGAATAGTATATTAAAGTATAAGTGGATAAAAAGGGCTTTAAAACACGCGCGATTTTTCGAGCACGACGGCGCAGCCGGAGTGCTCGAAATAGAGCAAGTGTTTTTAAGACCAGTTACCCACGAATACTTTACGGTATTTTTTTTTATTGGTGCACTTTGAAATCATATATACTGGTATTATTACTACAAAAAATAGAAATAAGAACTAATAATGCAAGAATGTTGAATTCGTGATGTGACATCAGTATACCTTTCGTTGTCATGGAAATGAGAAAAACATTCATTTGCAATTTGTTACCAAAGATCAATATTTGTTGTCACCAGAGCTCAAAAATGAGTTATTCTAATATCGATTTTTTGAATAGTGAGGCAGAATCACGGTTAATACCGCGAAAATCCAGTGATATATATAAAAAAGAATATGAAAAGTTCATCAAATGGATGGAGGAGCACATATAAATGAACGAATTGTGAGTAATATATTATTTGACGTTACAAGGTACTCCTGTCAGATCAATAATCAAAAATTTGTCATTTAGACTTCACGTTTCTCGATTTGTTGATGTTGTCATGGTTACCTTTAAAAAACGCGCGTTTTTTAAAGTTCGATTTAAACACGCTGAGGCGTGCTTTAAATGGGTAAAAAGGGGCACCAATAAAAAAAAAACATTTTTCATTTTGTAACTTTGAGGGCCCGTAACTTTGTAATGAAGGCTTTTAGGAACAGAAGTTATATGAAGTACTGGTGATATTTCGATCCCATCTATACATTCTCGAAAGGAAAAGAGGAAGTCCAGGGACACCCTGTATAAATTATATTTTCGGGTTCTGGAAACCACGGTCGGTGAAAATATACCAAAATTTATTGAGTCTTGTTGGGATGACGTGACCAATATGTAGCAGTATTTCTATTGAAATCTACCGAAGAAAGATTAATAAATTTCTTCGGGAAATGAACAACATAACTCTGGGAAAGGTGATCAATGGTTGATCGCAGGATTTCAGTATGATTTGTGGAGATAAATGTGAATAAATTCTCATTTTCCAAATTTATAAAGGACTGTCAACTAGAAAATTTAAACAGCGTGGGTAAAAAATTGACCTAGACCTAGGCGGATATATGGCCATTATGCATGGACATAATTCTTCATCATCATGTATGAAGTATCAACTCAGAGCATAAGCAGGGTAGAGGCCCATTTCACTCCCAATCCATTGAAATAGAAACTTCAAGAAGCCTAAGAAGAATTCCATGAAGACAATTCAGACGTGTTCCTTGAATCCAATCGAATGAATGAATCAAGGAAATCTATAGAAGTTTGGAAGTCGCAAGATTTTATAAGAAACAAAAATCAATTCAAAATCAATGTATGTCTTCGAATTGATCCACCATCACCATGTTTTGGAAATGATGGTAAATTTCAAGTTTATCTCAATGGAGATAAATTCAAATTACAACAAAATATTTTTTTTGTAAAAACATTTGAAAAACATTGACTTCCAAAGGCAGATTGTCAAGAGTATCGGTGTTTTTTTTCCATTCTTCAGACTGCAAAAATCAGCGGGACAAAACTGCCAGAAAATTGTCCCATATAAGTTTTACTTGCGCTCTCAGTGTTATACTGTTTTATTTCTTTACAAAACTTGGAACGGTTGGACAATGTATCATTCAGATAATGAACAAAATGTATGTTCCCTCTCTGATAGATGCTTGAATGATAGGCCCTGCGGATATATTTTTCATCATGTTTATGCTGCCTGATTGTAAAGATAAGAACACCAGACAAAAATGAATTAAAAAAAAAGTTTCTCATGTTGAATTTTATATATAGAGGTGGGGTATTTGAATATATTACAATCAGAGCAATGTGTGTGTATTGAATACTCGCATTTTTATGTACGATAATATTCTTGATTTAATGTGTTGTGAGCACTTAGTTCTTATCAGTGATGACCTACGGCAATAACTCACACGATATCATCGGATCAAAAACAGACATGACAATTTTTCTATGATAACGTTATCGTCTTGAACAAATACATATAATATTCGATATTTAAAAAAAGTTGAATATGTGAATTTTACTACATGTTATTTTCATTCAATGTATATGTCGTTGAACTCGATAAAACTCAGATAAGAGTTTCTGTATGCAATGTTGGATTTTGCAACTTACAAAAAAAATCTTGAATGGAATGTGTATCGGTTGAAACTCACTGTTACTCCATAATTTATTCCTTGAAAATTTAAGATACGAACTACTATTATTTGAATCTACACTGCTATCATTAGCAAAAAAATTATTTAAAAAAAGTTCAGAAAAAATTAAATTAATTATGTTATGGAGATTGTGATATACCACAATGAATTACTTTGGATTTGAATAAAATGGAAAAAATTCTCGTATATGTTGATTTCAATTTTATGGGAGACATACTTTCATACAAGTACTTTTTATTCAAAATGTAAATGTTTGAGTTCTGATAATAAACGTTTACACGCCAGTTAGTTTTTTAGATATTTAACTTTCAAGTTCTCAAAAGCACTTACCAGGAACTCCCTAAATAACTCTAAAATGGATTTTTTTGAAAAAATCTCCAGATCCTTCGAGTTTTAATTTTGTGGTAACAACTTTTCACCACCACCACTGCATTTTCTGAGGCAACCATAGCGAAAGATAAACATATTTTGATTCTGACTGAACATTTTTATCTTGCATCGACCCATCTATTTTCGAAAGATTTGATTTTCAAAAACTGTGTTCGAAACGTACGAATGGAACATTGGGTATTCATTGTATTACTTCTGAAGGGGATAACGTCATATAAAAACATCTAAATAACAACAATATATGTTGGAGGATTTATGTCGACATATGTGTTACATAATGGCCCCAGCAAAATAATGTATATTTCTGGTGTATCTATGAGAAATGAAAGAAAAATCCTTGACACAATGCGTATCTTTATAGTTTGTTGTGATTTTCTAGATGAAAAGTGAATAAGTATTTTTAGGTATTTGTTATATGTTGTAGTTTATGTAAAGTTAGTTTGTTATGAAAAAAGTTCTAAAATGACTTGATTTCTGCTTCATGATCAAAGTATTTGCTCAGCAATTGATCATATATTCAAAATGAGGATTAAAAATGTCTTTTGTATCAAAATATACAGGGAGAGCTTGATTCTAAGAACTCTATTGGTCATACGACCACCCAGAAAATATTGAGAAGGAATAATTCATTAGTTAAGTTTCATTTTGTTACTCTGTGAAAACTATTTGTAGATTCTGCAACTTCTGAGATTCTCCTGAAAAAATAATCACCTTATGAAAGGATATGGATTTGATTCTGAGTTATGTATATTATTAGAATCATGCATGTATACCGACAACAACAAAGAAGCCAGCTGTGTGAAGTTGCGAGCTATGTTAACAAAAATGCATATCAAATCAACCTTACACGTCCATTACACATTATTGACGAATGAAACATTTTCTAGAATTTTTGGATAGTGTTTTGTTATGAAAAAAAAGTAATCAAACTACTTGGAATATTTACTGAGATCAGAAAATGAGTTGGTACTAATCACATGAAAACTAATATTTATTTTTCTTGTCTGTCAGTCACGTCAATTGAAAAATATTCTCCTTTTTCTGCAGTCTTGACAATAAGAGACGAATACCGGTCATGTATTTGAGACTCGCTCTTCAAGTTGTTTAATGAGAATCCTACAGAGTATAATTATTTTAAATGTAATTATATTTGTGTGAAATATATGAGAAGTTGTGATCAAAAACCTTCCCTATGTATACCGTAACTGTTATGTGATGACATAAAAAGATGCGAAATATTCGGTCGTTAATCTTGTCAGGGAAGTACCACTTCCACACAAATCACTCGCATTCCGACAAACACATGCACAAGTATGGAGTAGCTTTTTCACTGAAAGCTAGGAAAAAAAGAGATAATAATGTAAGGAAAGAAAGTTGACGATAAAATTATATATATTCAAAACTAGGGATATTGGGGTAAGCAACAATGAAAAAGTAAACTCTTTAAGGTTTATCCAAGCTTTCGGAAATCTTTATTTCCATCATCAGGGAGAAACTTTGTTGAGGTGGTTTCAATGATGTTAAACATATTCATCTAACATAGTGATAGAAAAGAAGAAAAAAAAACGTAGATCAAGGAATAAAACGAAGTTCAAAATTACTACAACCACAATAGCGTTATTTAAAATTATATAAATACAAATGTGTACTCTATGTGGTGTGACAATTGCAACTGACAGGTTAGGAATCCTAACCTGTCAGTTTCATAGTGACACACAATAAACTATGGAATATGATTAGACTGGAACAATACCAGCCATACTATTATTAAGAAGTACTAGATCGTCTAGCAAAAGTCGGATATTGTCAGTGGCTTCTGAATCAACATCATAACAATGAAAATTTTCAAAAACTCATCTAGACATCAACGTGAGAGTGCGTGAACTATTTTTATAACACACAGTTTGGGCGGTAGAAAATCTTCAAGCTGTACGACGAACACATTCTAGATGCATAAGGTAAAATAACTCAATCAGAGAGTAGCAAACTCATGTAAAGTTGTTTTTAAACAATTAGATAAAAATGTTGCTGATTGTATTTGACTGATGATTACAAAAAAGTATTTCATGATTTACAAGTTTCTGATTATGCATAATCCACCCATTTCTAAAATTAATAATTTCTAAACAAACAATCATTTCGTCGATTCATCTTGGTGATTACCAAAAAAGTGTTATATCCATTGAGTGCATTTTACCAATGATCGTTTGCATTCTTCTGTTTCTCCATGTTTAACGTATAATTTTTTTTGAGCGGAGTTTAAGTAATTATCGTTTTCTATTACCACACAGAAATTAATGGAAATGTGTCAGATTTAGTATATTACTGAGCATTATATCATATATATTTTTCAGACTGACCATACATAAAAGTGAATGATGAATATATTCACTTTATATTTTTGATAGTTCAAGTAAGGATAATATATTTATATCTATTAAAAACTAATTTGATTCTTTCAAATATCTATCCATCCAATAAAAGCTCACTTAAATGTAATTTAATCTAAACATATCCTCACAACATGTAGCATACAAATGAACTGATACCCTTCTTCAGCTTTCCCACTTCGTTTGTTCGATTAAACGCAGCATAACATATACAGGATTACAGTTGAGAACTGAATTTATAACCCAGTACTTATAAGGAGAGTGAAATCTCTAGTTCCAGATGGTCATCATGAACATTTCAGAAGTTATTGAATATTCACTCTTGGGAACTATACATAATTTTTCACAGTGAAATGTTCTTCAGTTGAGTCAGTGGCTTAAATGCGATGGGCAACTCATTTTAAATAACTACGTGAAATGTACCAACGTGAGGTGTTTCATTTTACAAATTGTTTTTCTTGCATTTCTGAATAAGGTGTAAATTGTAAAACTGTACAAAACATATTCCGAATGCATTATACATTATACTAGCAAAACTGCTAATCTAAATTTAATACAGGTGGTGTTTCATCATTTTTGGCAACTTTCAGACTACCAAACGCCAATAAGAGTAACTACAATGAACATGTACTCTCGACAAAAATAATTCATAACGGATGTGGCCAATCTTTCAACATTTTTTACTGGATGACTTCAGACTTTACATTGAAAATGTACCTGGAAATGTTGCTTTTTTCAAATTTTCTCAAATGTTGAAACGAATGCACTCTGGGTCATTCTGTGTACCGAGTATCGACGGATTCACTAGCACCCTTTGGACTCCTTTTTCAGACTTATTGAATGAAATATTGTTAAATTGAATAAGATAGCACAAAAATCTGTTGTCTTGGCAAACTGTTCTGTATAGTAGGACCTACGAATTGTTTTTTATTTCTCTCAGAATAACTGTCCTAATGCAAATTTGGTGAATTACTTCAAAAAGCCATTTTGTCGATGAAGGCTAAAAGCTTATTGATCATATTTTCATGGTTACTTGACGTTGATTCTGAACTCCTTCAAGGCACTTGGCATATCATACAGCTTGCTATCACGAATAAAAAGGAAAATAGAAAAAATCAGTAGATAGTTTGGCAGACTTTGGTCGTGAGGAGTTAGTTACTTTGCTAGAGAATTCGATGTTTCACACACCATGCTAGGAAAAAAATAAAATTCATTTAATAAAATCATACCACCATGAGTTTAAAAAATATTGGAATATTTAAGGTGTTCTGGAGAAACTAGTTAGCATTCGTAATGAAATTGCCTTCTCGTACAGTCTTGATTTGACAAGAAAAAACAAATATAAATTTTGCGAGTGGAGAGTTTTGGCACCATAAATAACATAAGAAAAATCACTATGTTGGTTTCAGGAATACTACGAATGAGTAAAAATTTTTGGTTTAGTCCATCGAAACTTACGAAACTGGTCGAAACAGTCGAATCCGCAAATTATATTCTGATATAATTGTGTGCTGTCTTTTCAGTACGCATAGATACTGAAAACATAATTCACTTCTCTACCCTAGACGCTGACAACTATAATATATGAGAAAATATATCTAAGAGATTTCAAGAGCGTTTTAAAATCTGATAGCCGACATCTAAACAGATAATCTGAATATACAGAGATTATGACATAATTGGGATGACAGTAACAATCAATTCAAGAATACCGTTCACCGACTCCTAACATCACCTTCATTTTCTGTATTTTTCTGTATGATTTGATGTCCGTCAGTTTTCTGACCAACATTGTTAATTCAATTATGACTATATCCTCGGATACTATTGTATTAATTCATTTTGAGTATAATCGGTTCTGGTGTGGAGTTCCTCTCTCATCTTATTGTTCATTCTTTTCTTGTTTTTTTCGGTAATAAACTCCATCTGGTCAAATGACTATCACGTTATCGCTCGCCACGGTAAAAATCCGCATTGTCTCTAGGAATCAGTGAACAAATATTCCGTTCAATTTGTCATTTGCAAAGTCTCAACGATATTGAAATATTCCTCAATTGGTTAACGTATTCAACTCGTAGGTGTAACTAATTGTACTGACAATTCAACTTTTGTATAAAAAATCGCATATGCCACAGTGCAATTGTCAGTTTGAGAGCGGCAAATGTTAGCTGCAACTTTCACAGCGACAAATGCACTAGTGGTTTTTTCACTTATTCATTTGTTTATCAATTATCGCGGTGTTGGCTGCCAAAATAAATAAAGTTTGCGTTAATATGTTTCTAAATTTCTTATTCATTAAATTGTCCTGCCGAATTACACTCGATGTTTGTATTGATATCGGGTAAATTTGTGTTGTTCAAATTCTAAACTGTTTCCTTTAGCAATTTGACTCGAAAAACTGTCAACCTAAAAACGCTCCCCCTTCGGTAATGCGTTTTTAATAGTTGACAGTTTTTCTCGTCTAATTGCTAGGCAACAGTTTCTCATTGAACAACCCAAATTCACCGGATAAAATACAAACCTCTCGTGCAATCATAAGTGAAAAATTGATATCGTCTCACTCATTCAAGCACGAAATAGTATATTATGCAATGATCACAAAATGATGCCCATTTTGCACGAGTATGAAATTCGCAGCAGGAGCCGAAGGCAGGTGCTGCAATTCATGCGAGTGCAAAATGGCCATTTTGTTGCGAGTTGCATACTATACTTTTTCTATGACAACATATCGTTCACGTTTAATACATGCATACATTGCAGAAACTTTGAAAGAAATTAACTGATGATATTTCATTACTCCGAATTCGCCGCTAATGGGCTTTCTATCAGAATTGAAATATAAATTGAAGAAATATGTAAATATTTTTTTATTGCTATTTCTAATTGGTACACAGAAATATAAGCCTATAAATGTATGTATATATCTAATTGAAGTTGAATGTGCAATTATTGAATATCATATTTAGAGAACTTGATTGCTGAATACTCAATTATTTTCGAAATTGATAATTTGTCGACGTTGAAGTAGACGGCTTCTCGCGATTTTCAATTTCTAAATTCGTTGGTATGCCTGATGGTATGTTCTGTATTGCATTTGCAATTTTATTTGCTATGTCAAGCTTACTTCTCTTCGATTCATCAATATATCCCTCAGCGACTGTAGTAGATTTCCAGCCACCGTGGCGTTTCAAGGTGGTTATGTCACCTCCAGCATCAACAAGAATTGTTGCGGAGGATCGGCGAAAGCAGTGCCCAGTATATAATTCGTAATTTAGCAATTTTAAATACTTGGCAATGTCTTTTCCCATAGCTCCAAACTTATTCAGACCTATTCTCTGAATGGTACACTTTCCTTTTCGATAATTAATGAAAAACCATAGACCATTAGCATTTTGAGGGCGAAGATTTGCGTATTTTTCATAAATTTCGTAGAATTTGCCAGTTACAGTAAAATTTCGTACTATTTTGGTTTTACTGTCTGGTATTGTTACTGAAACAGCTGAACCAAGATCATTGAAATGAAAAATTTTCATTTGATGTAATTCATGTCTTCTACATGCACCCATTACTCCCATAAATAATGCAACCTACAATGTAAATTAGTTCACTTAAACATATTTTCCATCAAATGGAAATATAAAACTTACTTTTGTGGCCAAATATATTTCATCTGGAGCCTGTTCAATGAAATTATCGATGTCATTTGCTGTGAAGATCTTTGACTTTTTGGGTTTGTAGCCGTTAGACTGCCGCTTGAGGAATGCTTTCAGTTTCAGATATTTGGGAATATCTATATTATTATAGATACTAAGAGTCGTTCTCAGCATTGAGAAGTGTGACCACAAAGTGGAACTTTTAAATTTTTTGGCTAAGTCGCCAAAATAAGCCATTAAAACGTTCTCGGAAAACGATTTTGTCTTTTGATCTACCTTCCATTCCAAAAAAAGGTTATAAACGCGTTGATACATACTCTTCGACGTTTCCGGTAATAAATTCAGTGTTGTTACCTTCGCTGCTTCTATTATGTTCGGAGGTGTCAAATCTAAGTCAATATCACTATCAGTTTCCATTTTAATTGATAGTTTTTATAGAAAACTATGAAATTACTCGTTACCTACTAAAACTTCGACAGAAACGGTCTGCTGACATTTCATCAATTTGTCGCTGGACGTCATAATTTGACAAGCCGTAGTCGTCGTGATTTTAGAGTGAACCTAGACCTAACACGAAATATTCCATTTCGCATTTGTTGCTTAGCAACTTGCCTAGCAACCGATGCAAAAATGAAATTCTGTACAAAATGTGCTTGTTTATGATTGAAGTTACGGTTATTGAATGAACATTTATAGAGGTTGTCGTAGAAAAATAAGTATATGCAAATAATATGCCCACGCAGGGGTTGCATACATTCAAAGTATGGGTTCACCTATTTGAAATTAACAAATATTGAGGTTCCGGTGCCTGTTTTTTGCACACTTAACCTTCTTGGTTTATATTTTTGGAATTGCCCCGAATCTGCGATTTCCCAAAAATCTTACAGTTTCTTGTCTTAATTTGAAGTTACGAGGTTAGTCTGAAAAGTTTTTGACCTGAACATGAAGTTGGCAGCACTCGTCAACAATAGCTAGGAAATGCGTTTGCACATATTTTGAAAGGTACTCACCAAAATTGCAGCCAAATTGGACGCACAGTTGCTGTTTGATAATTATTTGAGTGAGTCCATGTTAGTGTATTTGTGAAAATGGAAAAAATCGAGTATGAAGCTGCCATAGAATATTTGTTTCAAAATGGCAATACACCTACGCAAATCAAAGACGAGTTGGACGCTATGTACAGGGATTCTGCACCATTTACCATCGCGAAATTTTTGGTAGCTGAATTTAAACGTGGCCGTACCAACTTGGGAGACGATGCACGTTCGTGACGTCCAAAAACTGCAACCACTGACGATAACATAGCTCAAGTTCACGAAATAGCGCTAGGCGACCTCGAATTAAAGTGAGAGAGATAGCAGAGGCTATGAATATGTCCAAAGAACGCCCCGTTGTCGCAGTTAAGACGCAATAAATCAGAGTTTTGGCACCGATTAGTTACTGTGGAAAGTACTGGGATATACCATCATACCCCAGAAACAAAAATACAGTCAAAAAATGGACTGCGAAGGGGAAATCGGCTACAAAAAAGAGAAAATGTTGTTTCGGCTGGGAAAGTGATGGCGACAGTTTTTTTGGATTAGTCATGGAGTTATCTCAAGAAAAAAAATCGTGTGCGGTTGGGGGACTCCCGTCAGGAACGAAGTTCTTTACCCATTTTTTTTCTCTTGATTCGCTTTTTGAGCATATGATTTCACTATTGTCTCCCTATTGTGTATATAAATAGTAAACACTCGAATCACATGTATAGTTCATCTATTATCAATTGCAGAAGCATACAAAATAAGTTTTCCAGTTTTTTGGCGGAATCCTTCGAGCAGCAGAGGCGGAGATAAATAATTATATTTAGATATTTAAATAATTTTAAAATACGTTAAAATAAAAATAAAATTGCCATAAACGAGGAAGTATGTATTAATAGGTAATCGAATAATTTCATTTTCCCATGGTCGAAAAAAAACATATTTTCCAACAGAACATATCACAACTATATAATATTTTAAAACCTATTTAGATCCCAGACCAGGGACGCTACTGGATATGTATTCAGACCTCCTGAAACACGTATATAAATAATGATTTATTAGTATCAACGTAAAGACACACCTACAAGCATTATCATTGGATTGAGGTCTGTTTTAATTGGCTGCTGAAGATTTGGACAGCTATCACCCAAACCCTCGTTGAAAATCGGCTCTTTTGATCTCCTTTCAATCGTCTCTTCGCCAACGGAGAATATTTACGAGTAGTACACATTATTTTTCGTTCAGTTCCTTCGCATATACGCTCGTGTTAGCGAAGTGAGTTTTTGATTTGCTTCCAATAGAAACAGCTTCTGCAATTGAAAATGGTTAAACTATACATTAAACGTATGTAAACAGTAAATACTTGTATCAAGTTATACAATGTTATCAACTTACTTTTTAAGTTTGTATTACAAATACTTGTTGCACTTTCTATTTCCCGAATCTTCATTACAAAATTGCAATAATGAGAGAAATAAAAAATATATTTTCCACTTTGCTCCGAAATCTCACATGCGCAATAGAAATATCAATACCACAACTCTCATGTGCTACAAATACACGAATAATTTCAAAGACCAAACGGAGCTGCCGTGAAACGAGGACTACCAAGCCAGAGGTCCGGGGTTCAATCCTCAACATGACCATATTTCTTTTTCATTCATATTTTATGTTTGCTGTGAGTACCAACATACTATATACCCTTTTTCCAAACTCCTCCGCCACAGTGAAAGATATTTCATTCCTGATATATCGTTATATTATATCAAATTGACGTGCCACATATTCAATGTGAACCATCAATCCAACTTCGGCATACAAAAAACATAAGGTATTATGTCCAACAAACACACGTTATATGGAAATATAAAATAAACAGAAACATTTTTCACGTATTACCACTCAACGATAATATCCGACTTGTATTCGCATAGATATCCTACCGCTCATGTAATTTTAAATTTCTTGCGGATGGTTTCGTACACCTAGCAACGGCTCGATTTTATCTTTTTAGTTAGCGTCCTTTCAAAATATCTATCAGATGTAGTTAAATGCCCAGCGTGGCTTTAGCCGTGGAAGTAGTTGTTTTCTGTTAGGTATTCATAAAAAAGTCATTAACTTTTATCTTGGACTTTTCAATTCCAGAAAAAAAATTATATTCAATTAAAAATGTTTCCCTTTACAACTTTTAATATACCTAACAACCCCTAATAGCAAATGTCAATATAAATTGCACAGGCCACTTGATTAACCGCTTTGTCTAAAATAATAAGAGAATAGAAAATTAAATTCAGGGAATACTTGTTTTGATGTACAAAAAATCAAAATAGGACAAAATATTGTATACAAAATTATACCCTTCGCTTAACGGCAGGGTTGAAACGATTTAAATCAATTGATGTAAATACATGATTCAAATCACATTATTTTTACAATTTGAATCATGATTGAAATAAAAATTTCTGATAAGTTATAATTGAAAGAAAATAATTTTTTTGAGTTTTAATTAATGGTTTAATATATCAAAAAAATTATTTCACTGTATCTAAATAATGTTCATTTCATAAAGACTCCTATAGAATAGAAAGAGACAGAGGGAGAAAGAAAGTCGCATGGAGGGGGCATAACGATTTTTTCTCACGTGATGATTTCTAGCAGTCAACAGCTACCGCAAGCTGCGTAAAGGAACTCCGTTCCAAAAATAACTAATACGCCCGACGTCTCACACCTCAGCGGCTACCATGGCCATGCTTGACCACCTTCCTTACGCACCAGATCTATAGCCCCCAAGCTACTCTTTTCTGTTCCCTAAGCTGAAGGTGGCGTTCGGAGGACAGAGGTATTCGTCAAAAGACGCCGAGTACTACCTGTACAAACTTGTGCAGGGCTCGAAATTACTGGAAAGGGTGCTGTAGAAGGGAACAACAAGCAAGATACAATGGGCCAGAAGGTCCAAGTGTTGTCGGAGGTATTGACCAGACGAGCCAACTGGGTGGGGTTTTCAGTGGGTAACCTGGAGGACATAGGACATAGGGACCCAAAAACTCAAAGTGCGAATCCCTCACTACTTGTAAGTTGTCCATAAAGGATTTGCTACCACCCCAAAAAACAAATACGAAATAAAAAAATACGAAAGCAGAGATATAAATAAAAAAATTGTGTTTTCACCTGAAGATGACAAATACTATTTCGAAACGTCGTTGGAAGGAATCATTCAAATTGACTGCATCAGACCTTCATTCCGAGAAATTGAACCTTATATTGGTAGCAGTTGGTTGAGAAGAAATGTGGTTTTATTGCTGCATATCTGGTTCCCGTCATCGTAGCGAAAACTAGTTTCCGAGTCCAAGCATAAGCTTCCAAGCAATTTTGTTTTTTCAAAATCGGTCTGGTAGTCTTTGCGTGATGCTTGAACAAACAAACAGACAATTACAATTTTATATTAGTTTAGATTCTCACTATTCATCAGGATACCACATCTACTTATACATAATAATATAATAATATGAGCGAAACAATGACCATTGTATCTCTAACATACTGTACAGAAATCTGACCCAGTGCATCATTTGCACTAACTGAGTACCGAGAAGCGTCACATCAAATTTCGGCCACACTAAAATAAGGACTCTGAATAGGTACTATCACATTCTGAGATTTTTCGTAATATTAATTATGTAGAGTTGTTGGAAATTTCATTGATAAACCGAGTCATAAATATTGTGTGCCATTCATTGAAACAAATAAAAATTGTTTACATTGTGAGATATTATCAGTAGCTGTACCCATGTTCCTTGTCTTCTATAGCACAATTAAGCCCCAAAAAACCTTCGAATAAAAAACCGCCAACTGTCAAAGTAATACACACTTTCCAAGTTATGAATCGAGTTGAGAGCATTGCTAGAAGTGTGTTGACTTACAAGGAGACTATGTGGAAAAATGAAAATTAATTTGAATAAAAAATGTGTTATAAGTATCTTTGCTGAGTTGGAGTCTTTTCAGTCCACTCTCGAAAACCAAAATTTCATCACAAAATACCGTTACATACTCCAGCTAGTGGATTTATAATCTTTTTGGATGTATTATATTAAATAAATAAATAAATAACCTCAAAAAAGGGGTTCTTGTTCTTAACAATACAAAATATCACCCTGTGCCTGATAATTGTAAGAAACACCTTCCTGATAAAGCTACACGTGGAATTTCCTATTTGAACTGAATATAATTGTACCGATAGGTAGCCCAATGTCGAACTAATAATAATCATGTGTTAACAAGTGAAAACCGTCGGGTGGAAAACAAACTGAATGGTCGATGAACTTACAAACATGCGACTTTATAGAGATTACTTTGCTTAATTGGTGGTTGTGGTTTCCGGATTGTAAATGCGTTTCCGCTGGAATGTCGTTTTGCATATGCGAGTTACTTTTTTGAATTTGAATAACAATTGAGAGAAAGTTTAGATGTGAATATATAATAGGTATAGTAGTAGTTTCTTTATATCCCCGATTCTAACAGGTGTTTTTGAGTGAATGCTTCGAATTAATCCATAGAATGATAATGACTACACCCTACCCCCGATTAGAAACCTGCTTGAGATATATTCCGATGTTCATGAATCCATTCTATCTCATTCACCAAATATATGCCCAAATTCGGACGCTAAGTATACAGTGTGTCTCACTTCTCATGGAAACACCCCCATATCTTTTGTAATTATTGCAGGAGAATTCTGTAATTTTCACGATCGGTAGATATAATGGGGGCGAGTCTGAATTATCCCATGGGGTTGACACTGCACGCCAAAAGCGATGGATATACCGATTTTTCAGAAAAAAAAAAATAGGGGGCAAGATAGGCTCAATTTTTTTCACGGATTCGTGATCAGGACATCAACTTTAATACCAATACATATTTTCGCTGAAACATTTTCAGTTCTGAAAAATCCGAATTTGTCTCACTTCCCATGAAACGCCCCGTAATTATTGTAGTAGAACTCTGTAATTCACATATATTGATTTTAAGGGGGCAAGATAGATTCAAAATTCTTACGACTTCGTGATCAGGACATCCACTTCAGTGCCAATCCATATTTTCGCTGAAAAATTTTCAGTGCTGAAAAATCTGAATTTGGCTCACTTACAATGGAAACATCCCCGTATCTTTCGTGATTAATGCAGTAAAATGCTGTAATTTTCTCGATCGTTAGGTATACCGATATATCCTCTGGGGTTAACCTAAGTGACATACACTGCGCGCCTGTGGCGATGGATAGAACGATTTTTGCAGAGTTTATAACTGTAGAACTGTGATATCGAGTGATGATTATCCCTGATAATGCAGTATTATTGAAAAATATTTCTACATTGAGTTTCTCTAGCTGTTGTTTCTTCAATGAATATCAATGAACAGAAAAAGGAAGGATTTTTTTGAGATATGCCTCAATAATTAGTCTGACTTGTTTTTTCATTTTGAACACTTTTTTCGATTTTGTAATGTTTTAGAAAATCAAGTTCAATACTTTCTTTACCAAATCTATATTTTTGTACTCCCCTCTAGAAGCTCAGCAAATTTGACTCCAGATATTATTAGGACTCATACCCTGTATATCTACCTATAGTGGAAATTTCAGTGCTCTACTCCACTAATTACGATAGATACGGAGGTGAGAAGTGGGAAATTTTAAATTTTTCTGAACTGGAATATTCTTCAGCAAAGATGCCTATCGGTTATAAATTTGATGGCCTGATAACGAATCGGTAAAATCACTCTTTTCCCGCCTCCCAATATAATTTTTCGCAAAAATCAGCATTTCAATTGACCCTGGTGCGCATTTTATATCACTCAGGTCAACCCCAGAAAATATTCAGCATCATCTCCGGTATCCCTAATGATCGCGGAAATTTCCGAATTCTACTCCAATAATCAAGTAAAATTTCCATGGGAAGTGAGAAAAATTCGGATTTTTCAGAACTGAAAAATGTTCAGCAAAAATATGGAATGGTACTGAAGTTGATGTCCTGGTCACTATTCCGTTATAATTTTGAGCCTATCTCACTCAATTCTATATCACTCAATTCAACCCCAGAAGAGATTGAGAGTCATCCTTGGTATATCTAACGATTGTGGAAATTACAAAATGCTACTCCGATAATTACGGAAGATACGGGGCGGAAGGGGCGTTTCCATGGAAGGTGTGACAAATTCGGATTTTTCAGCGAAAATAAGGAATGGTACCGAAATCGATGCTCTGATCACGAATCCGTATGAATTTATCGCCCCCTGATATTATTTTTCGCGAAAATCAATAATAAAAATAATAATAATAATAATTTCACTAGTTAAAAAGTACATGACAGCGGATAATTCCATCAGTACAGTAACAGGGAAAACGTCATGTGAAGTTGTCTACATACAAAATGTTTCTTATTTATATATTCTAATTAAATAATTCAGACACATTTACCTATATATTTTGTAGGTTTTGAATTAAAAAGTTTAAAACATGTAAGGATGCTAGTCAGAAGGTAACAAAACACTTCAAATCCATAAAATAATAGCACACACACTTAACAGTTAAAATTAGATTTCACAGTAAAAATTGAAAATCAATGGTCAGGTTGAAATTGAGAAATTCTAGTAACCAGAGAGTGGCACAAACAATTAACCTAGAAATTCCTCGAGGGTGTAGCAATTCTTTTCTATGAGAGCAGCTTTCAGTCTGGATTTGAAAATATTGACATTTGCCGAATTTTTTATCGATTCATCAAGCTTATTATACAGTTTTGGTCCTAGGAAAAGATGACTTTTTTGGTATATGGTCAGTTCGGTGTATGTGGGGTATCAATAAATTTTTGGAGCGGGTCTGGTATTGATGCTGAGTTGCAGAAAAGTTCTGCCCGTTCTTGTACATATACATGCAGAGTTCATATATATATATATATATATATATATATATTTATATATATATATATATATATATACCCGCAACAGATAGTATTCGTAGCTCTTCAAAAGTGCTTCTGCATGATTGCCTCCATACGATGTGGGCCATGATTCTGATAGCATATTTTTGTAACATAAAAACCCTCGCTGCAGATGCTCCTGTGCCCCAGGTGAGTATTCCATACCGTAGATGGCAGTGTACTGTTCCATAGTACAGATTCAACAATACCTGTTTACTACAGTGGTTTGACATAAACCTCATTGCGTAGCAATTCCTACGGAGTTTATCACAAAGTGTTTCTAGATGAGGGGTCCAGGTGAGTTTGTAGTCTAGCGTGAGGCCTAGCATCGTTGTTGTTGAGCAAGATTCGATGTGCAACTCCTCGTTCTCATAAATGCTGAAGTTCTCATGAACATTATTCAGTGAGAACTTCATTAATGTTGTTTTCGAGATATTTATTCTCAAATGGTTTTTATTTGCCAATGTTACTACCCGCTCATATATATCCTGAGTTTTTTCTGCCAGAGCTATAGAATTCTTGTGCTTTATGAGGAAATTGGTGTCATCCGCGTAAGCAACTACATGTATTCCCGTGAGACTATTCAAGAATTTCATCAGGTCATTGGCATATATGAGGAAAAATAAGGGGTTAAGTATTGAACCTTGAGGAACGCCCTGCTCAATGGTTACTGACTGACTGACTGTTTTTCGAATCACTACTTTCTGGGTCCTGCCCTGTAGATATGACTTTATCAGTTTCAAGGCAGTACCTCTCACGCCATGTCGTTCCATTTTGTGGAGTAGAAGCGTGTGATAAACATTATCGAAAGCTCTGGAAAAGTCTATGAACAATCCACAGATGTTTAGTTTGCCATCGAGAGCATTTATGACGTGTTCATGGAAGTCATACAGTGCAGTTTCAGTACTTTTGTTCTGCGAGAAGCCATGCTGGCTTGGAGAAAGCAGTTCATTAGCAGAAAAAAATGATATCAACTGCTTCTTGATACTCAATTCAAAAATTTTTGAAAAGCTTGGAAGTAAACTTATTCCTCTGTAGTTCTCGTACAGATTAAAATCTCCTTCTTTTAAAATTGGAGTAACAAGTGCAGCTTTTAATTTTTCAGGAAAAATTCCACATTTCAGCGATAGATTCATGATGTATGTCAAGGGTTCACATAGTTGAAAAATACATTTTTTCAAAATATTATTTGAGATTTCGTCATGACCATATGCATTGGAATTCTTCAGAGTTCTTGCAAGGTCTAGAACGTCATGCCCAGTTATAGGGTGCAGAAAAATAGAGTTTTGGCAGATTTTTATGTTATTTTCTAAAAAACTGATATCAATAACTTCTTGCTTGACAGCATCAGAAAAACATTCATTGAAGTTGTTAGCCATGTCAATTTCAGGGACACTTTCACCACCTTCATTAATTATAATATTATCGCGATTCTTTACTTTTTTCTGAATTTGATTAAGAGTTTGCCACATTGTTTTTGATTTATTTTTAGAGTTGGCTATTCAATAGTCAATACCCTGTTTGTAACTGTCTTTGAGTTTTTCTCTGTACGTTTGCGTTACTTGCCTACTTATGTCTACGTATCTTTCATCAACTCTTGCACAGTCCTAGTATAGAGATACTAGGTTTTTTAATTCTCGCATTTCTGGTGTTAATATGCTCGGGTTGAAATTCTTTGTTTGTTTGCGGAAACGTTTCAGCGGAAACGATACTTCAAAATAATGGTGAACTAAATTATGGAACATGTCGTAAGCTTTGTTTGGACAGGTTTCATTGTAGACATTTCCCCATAATTCATTTTCTAGATAGAGTTGGAAGTTATTGATATTGTTCTCCGAAAAATCTCTACCGTAACTTGCTGACTTTTTTTTCAGTTTTTCATTTTTAATAGAAAAGGAATTTGAACGATTTGGGTAAAGTGATCAGACAGATAGTAGTTTTTGACTGGGTCTTCGTGGTCAGTACTGTCCCTAATAATAAAATTATCCAGGCATGTACTTGAGTTAGCAGTTATCCTTGTTGGCTCGTCGATAACATATATCCATCGCCCCTGGCGCGCAGTGTATGTCGCTCAGATTAACCCCAGGAGAGATTTAGACTCATCCTCGGTATATCTTATGATCGTCAGAATTATAGATTTCTACTACAATAATTACGGAAGATACGGGGGCGTTTCCTTGGGAAGTGAGACAAATTCGGATTTTGCAGAACTGACAATTTTCCAGCGAAATTATGGATTGGTACTAAAGTGGATGTACTGATCACGAATCCGTAAGAATTTTGAGCCTATCTTGCTCACTTATATCATTTTTCGTGTATGTGTATGTCACTCAGGTCAACCCTATGAAAAAATTTAGACTCGCCCCCAGTATATCTACCGATCGTGGAAATTACAAAATTCTACTCCAATAATTCCGATGTTTATACAGAAATCTATCAATTTTGCATATCTATTTTCTGTACGTAACTCTTGCATAGTAGGTACACCTATTTTATTGCAGTGTACGAGTGAAAATAGAACAGGATGAGTTAGTGGATATAAGTCTAACCTAGGTTAGTTATATTGAATATGTGAAGATCGGTATCAATAGTAATGATAACCATTCATAACAGTGACCTGCAAAATTTTGGAGCATTCCGAAGTAATTTATTGTTTCTTTTTGCATTGAAACCTCCAACGATACGCTAGTGAGTGAATTCGCGGTTATTTTATGTATTCGAGTCTATTGAATAATGTTTAAGTTAGTATCTATATCGCAGGGATACTCTGATATTATTATCACATATAGTGCAGTGAAATGAATGAAGATACTTTTCACCGGAAGTCGAACCCGCGTCGGGTGGATACAGTGGGTTCCAAACTAACGCTCAAACCACTAAGTCACTGACCCCGTGGTACATAACTGTATCAGCAAGAAATGTTGAATTTCGGGACTTGTGAAAGAATGAATGACATGAGAAGTTCCCTCTATAGGTATCCACACATTATTTTCCATTCGGAACAAATCTTTATGGACGTCAGGAAATGATATATTCCAAAATGCATTATCATAAATAATCAAATAAAATTTCATAACCATAACAATATAAACCGATCGACATCACCCACTATCATATCAAGTTCAAAATCAATCAACATAGTGATTCATGAGGCAATAAAACAGTATAATATACATCAAATATTTTCCAAGGAGTGGAGTTTTAATTCCACTGAAAAGTTTATTCGAGCATAAGAGATTGTTATGGTAAATACCATAATTCTTGGAAAAAATCATTCGAAATTGTTATATGAGGTTAGTTTAACTTACCTGCTGACGAAGGTAACTGGATTTGGGAAACTCGCGTAGAAGCGTTTTCGTGTTAGTAGAGTTAAGTAGTTCAGATTCTGAACTACAACAAATATTCTAAAACTCTTAATTATAAGATAATGTAATGTAAATATAGGAGTGACTTTTTGAAATGTCGAACTCAAATAAATTCCGCGAGAAAAAGGTTTTCCTTGGGCTTTATCGACACAAATCTACGCCTGAAATACCTTAATATATCATCAGATGATCCGATTTTCTCTCCAGTCACAAAATGACTGAACCATTGTTCGAAATGATCACACTCATCTTCATTTCCACTTGATTTGTCAGCCAAAGTGTAATATTCTGCAAAATGTGGGGTTAATGACGCATACTCCAGAACGAAAACCTCCAGGATAGGGTGGCGATGGCTGTGCCATATTGTGTTATTAAATACACAGCCACGTTGATGATATACTCGTTCATCTTCTCATTCAGATGTCGCCCACAGCGTTTTCTGAACATTTAGTGCGCCTCGCTATCGCATCATTCTGTTAAATGAATTTTTGTCAAGTTCAAAAAATGTGTCGTTTTTGTACGATGTGGTTTGAATTATTGAAGTTGAGCTTACTCTGACTCCTCCACTCATCCCCATAAAAGATGCAACCTTTCCTACTTGATAATTGACGTTAACAAGTGTTTCAGATGGCGTTCACGTCGTTTCTAGTTATAGTAAACTGTAACTACAGACTACATAGGCTATATTGATTATTTCTGTACCATGTGTACCCATCAATATTAACTGGATCTGTTGTGAAGTGATTCGCAGGAAATTGAGTTTTATCATTGAAAAATTTAATGCAATACATTCGAAAAGTGTACCTATATTTGGTAGCAGATATAATGAATATTCATATCTGCTGCACCAGACTTTCCACATAATATGCAGAGAACTTTTTCCAACATTTCATGAAAATTAAACATTAACTCTATTAATGAAAACGCTGTTCACTTGCGCATCACTTACTGATAAAATATGGAAATGAAAAATCTAAAGAATCAAACAACTCTGAATAATAATTTTTGGGAATGAATTGCTCTTCTGCGCCCAATCCTAGTTTTGCTATTGATGACATTTGATAGATGTCCGATCATGAGGCCAGAATTATTCACTCCGATATAGTTCATTCTCAAAAAGAAAGCTCCAAATGGTAAAGTAAAGAGCTTTTTGAATCCATATTTTGGGATGAGCATAAATACAAATAAATATATTCTCCAAAAAATGAAACGCGCTTCCATTTCCGGTGTAATATGAAACAAAGTCAGCAAATTCCCTACATGGGTATGAAAACACTGTAAGAGACCCAAAAATTCCATTTTTCATTCAAAGTTTTTTGGATTACGTATTCACTTCGAAATCTTCGAAATGAACAAAAAATTACAAATTTCAGCCGCTGTTTTGGCGTCATTTTGAACTCTAGAATTTATATTGGAAAAAAAACAATCCGGCACCTCAAATATAAATTTTGAGTACAGACCATCACACAAAATTTAGAAATGACAATACATAATTGATTTTGTAGGAACTCCCAACGGAATTAGTCTATGAAGACTTCCTATCTGTACTTAATTGATTTCGTGTGAGGGGACCCCAATAAAAAAAACAACTATTTCATTACTGTAGATAATCAAGATGCGACTGACACGCCAAATTTCACAATCGATTTCTACAATAACTAACGTTTCCAGGTCGATTTTCAATTCGAATTCCATCAACCTACCTTTGTCAACTGGAATCAAATACAACAGTATCAGATCAAACATTTATCAAAAATTCGAACTATGTTACCATATTCCACCCCAGTTTCAATGTTAATAGTCAATAAGTGTATTAAAAATGATAGACGAAGTTATTTCTGCAACTGATAAAGAAGAAACTACTTTTTTTCTGCCCTTGAGCAAAGCTTTCGACCCCATGAATCGTAGCACATACAATGTCATTTCATAAAATATATTTAATGATAAATCTCAATGAAAAAACTAACACATCTGATGAAGTCAACGTCTCACATAAAGTCCCACAAGGCTCAATCCTTGCTCTGCTGCTTTTTATTATCTATACATCTGACTTCTCCCAGGATCTCGACTATGTCAATATACACATATATGCTGACAATACTGATTTGTATTATGTCTCCCATGTTAACTGTGACATCAAAAACCCCGTCAAAATATTCAAAAATCATTTGAACCCTAAAAATCCTCAATAATAACTTTTGGGAAATCCAAAGATTGTCAGAGGACAATGAACAATATGCAATTGTAAACTGATGCACATTCGGTAGAATATAATACACCGCACATCTTAGATTATTTGTTCATCATGTCAATAATCTATTACAAAGAAATTTCTGAACATATATACTCAGCGGGATACTCGCTGATTAGAACTTTTAAAGCAATTATCTGTGACTCGCTGATTTTATCTGCATTCAATTACTGTGACATTGTCTAGGGCCCCTGTGTCGATTCAACAATATCTGTAAGAATACAAAAAACAACAAATGGCATCTGGTATGAAATAACGGTATCACCTCACACCAGCTATTAACCAAATGAGCTGGTTGAAAATTAGTGATAGAAGAGAACTTTGTATGTTTTCTACGCAAGAATCCTAGGGCAACAATTTTCAACTGCAATGCATAATTAACAGGGAATTATGTAGAGAGATGGAATGGGTTTGCTTTCATCATTTCAATGTACTTTATGAATATTTTCAATTATGTTTTTTTTTGATTTGTTACATGAGACTCGTTCTCAATGAGAAATTTAATGAAAGCTCATCAATAAGTTTTAGTAAATATAAAAAACTTTAATAACTATATTTTGATAGTTTCTGTGAAAAAAGAAGTGTGTTTTGGTTTCGAAATCTAAAGCAGCTCCATGATTATTTACACTGAATTGTTTGAGAAGATAGTTTATGATATATTTATAATGATGAAAAATGGCGCTATTTTTGATTTATGGAAAGGTTACCCGAGGAACCGTGGAATCACCATGGTAGCCACGTATGTTTGGAAAAGTTGAGCCCAGAAGTTCTAAGCACATCAAATGGGTGGCATAAGAAAGTAAATGGTCAAACCTCAAAAAGTTCATGGTTTGGCAGAATAAGAAGTATATGTTCGGGAGAGTGGTTGAGAAATAGGTAATGAAGGGAAATATTCTTCTCCAATGTTTGGAAGTTGTAATCATAGGAAAAGACTCCTCGAGCAGTGTTATCCAAAATGTTACCCCGCGATAAAAAATATTCCTGATAAAGGGATGTTTGGCATGTTTCTAGCTTAACAATGTAAAAGTGAGTTTACCGAGTCTGTCGAGTTTGACGGAAACTGCTCGAGGTAGAATGGAATATATGATTTTGAAAAAATATCTGCCATAGGTAACTTTGAATTAGAGATATCTCACTTACCTTTCTACGATGCCCTAGAAATGTTAGAGAATAAGTCAATGTATCATAGTAGAACAGTAAGTTTTCAACCGCTTCAGTGTGTGCTTGGGTGTCGACCCCTACACATCGGAACAGTATACTAGAATTGGCGAATCAGCACGGTAAAGGAAGCTGTTCTTGTGATGGTTCAGACCTGATCATTCCATGAAAGAGTGTTGCTAATATTCACTCCAAGCATAGATATTGACGACTGCGTGCTGATTCATCTACTTGAGATCGTTACATTGGTCATAGCCAAATCACGTGCCTAATGAAATATTTTCACCTCAATTCCTTCAACACAAATGTTCGCTACTCTGATATTCCATCAATCAATAAATTATCTGTGCTAACACATAAAGTGTTTATAAAGGTCATGATAATAGATATGAAAAAACACTGAAAACATAGAGTTTCTTCACTATTACAGGAAATACTGAATACAATTACAAATACAATAAATATATAGAAGAAATTAGAATACTAAATGCAATTACAAATAGGGTACACAAGAACTGAGAATGCGTCAATGAGCACTTATTTGGAAGGACTCATAGTTGAGGAATTTCTGAAAATGATAAAAGGGATTATAAAGCAAAAAAGTTCTCATGAAGTTTCTAAATCGAAATGTGGTTGAAGATTGATTTACTTTTCTGGTGTACAGATGAGATTTTTTCGCTCGTGGGATATCTTTCATTTCAATTGATTCAGTTTTTTCTGGAAAGATATTTCCAGTTAATATCATCTTGATACCCAAACGTCACCCCTTCTCAAGTTCAGACATTAAACGAGCATTTTCAAAGTGACAAATTGTAGCTGCCCATCACACTTGCCCTGGCGAATATCAAATATTACTTGGTCGTTATTCATGTGTCTTTTTTCTCGCCGTCGCCTGTTAATAACTCAGTCGAGGTAGTGTGATTTCCGAGGGTTAATTAGATTTTTTTTGGTCATTTGTTTGGTTGCTTTCAGGAGAGCAGATGCTGTGTCAACGGACAAATTGTAAAACATTATTCTTGGTGATACATGTTTTCAGGGAAAAATTGGAGTGTCCATATCTTTCCGAATCGGAATTCATATAAAACTGAAGAAAATGTGATTTCAGTCACTGCGATATTTTCATCTGAGGTTTTGTTTGCATGTATTCTCAAAATTTTAATGGAATATGAATGAAATGAAAGCGAAGTAGAGACTCCTGAATGTGTCCAGAAAATGTAGTGTTCACCTCATCACGTTTATTAGTTCGTGAGCAGGAATTTCCTGAAATGCGCGCTCAACTCTATCTGTCAAGTCCTCCAAAGAAGTTGGTCTCCTCAAGTATACTTTGGATTTTATGTGACCTTATACATAAAAATCAATAGGGGTTAAATCGGGCTTTCTGGCTGTCCATCTGATTAAACCATTTGTTCCAATCCATATCTGCCCATAGGCATCACTAAGATATTGTAGAACAATATAAGCTTTATGTGGACCTGCACCATCCTGCTGAACTTTCCTCAAGTATTTTAAATGTCGTTTGGGCTTTTACCACATTCCATTTATGCAAGAATCTTTGGCACATCACAGAGTTGAATGTATTACAGCCATATCGGTTTCGAAACCTAGTTGAAGATCTGAATTTTGGTCCTCACCAGAAGCCAATCCTTATGTTAGCCCTTTCCTTGAGGGATACATCTTTCAAGTGATGGAGTTAACACTTTCAGGGCCATTTTTATATGCTTATATTTTTTTTGATATGGTGGGGTGCCATCTCAGTCGTATTATCAGCAAATTCTTGTATGCAAAAATAATGCACTTAATGCCACGCGATGGACAGTCATGCCAATACGTTTTGTTCGCTCCATTTATCTTTGATAGTATAACACCATCGCTTTCCGTAATTACATTATGAGAGTAACGGTAGTCACTCCTTTCATGAAGAATCCCAGCTTGTTGTTCGAATAAAAAATAATGTAAAAAAAAAAAAAATTATTTATACAATTGCATTAAAAAGGAAAAAATAATTTCTTTCGTCGTTTGATCTAATTTGTATCCGCTGCAAGCTCTTGAATCTGTTTCTCACCGAATAACCTAGATCAAACGATGAAAGAAATTATGTTTTCCATTTAAGTGCATTTGTATGAACAAAAGCTTATCTTTACATTTTTTTTTCATAATTTTTGTTTTTAACTTTTTATGTCTGTTTTTATTACCAACTAATAAACGCTTGTTTTTAATTTTTTTGTTCATTTATTTTTTTTCAATAGTTATAATGTTGAATAACTATTTGGGTAATCTCTATCTAATTTATTTTTGAATTTTGACAAAAAATTATAATCTCCGATTCCGAAAACCCCTAGACATCAATTTTGAATAGAATCGGTCCATAATCGCTATATGGGAGCCGCCATTTTGTTTTCCTAATGAAAAATTCATAATGCATTGTCACCGGAATTATGTACACCTGCCAAATTTCAAATCAATCAGACGATTGGAAGTGGGTCAAATTTAACTTGCAAGATTTGATTACAAACAGACAGACACACAGACAGAAAGACACCGAGACAGGGGAAACTGAATATGATTGCTGGTAAAAAAAGATTCGACCCGAAAACCCCCACATACCAATTTTCAATAGAATCGGGCCATAATCACAAAACTGGTCCGCCATTTTGGAGCCGTTATATTGAATTTTGACAGAAAAATCATAATCTCCGTTCCTGAAAACCCCCAGATACCAATTTTGAATAGAATCAGACCATAATCACAAAATTCGTCCGCCATTTTGAAGCCGCCATATTGAATTCTTGAATTTTGATGAAAAATTATAATCTCCGACCCCGAAAACCCTCAGATACCAATTTTGAATAGAATCGGACCATAATCACAAAAATTACCCGCCATATTGGAGCCGTCATTTTAATTTTTTTTTAACAAAAATTTCATAATGCATTGTTACCGGAATTATATACACCTGCCAAATTTCGAATCAATCGGACGATTAGAAGTGGGTCAAATTCAACTTGCAAGATTTGATTACTGACAAACAGACACTGGGACAGGTGAAACTAAATAAAAGCTTCTAAAAACAGGTGACAGCCAGGCAACTGCAACATAAACGTAGATAAATTAATTCATGTCCACACTCGTCTAACTTAAATATTTTTACCCTATTTTCGGATTGGTCTAGCTTTCACAGTGAAACATCAGACGAATCCACGGTCTAAACAATAAACAGGTAAATTATAATATATACAAATAGTGAAAAAACAACAGACACCGATGTTAAATCCCAAACACAATTACGGAATCCACAGAACAAACACGAAACCCATCACGATGCATAATCTCCGACAAAATCGGTAGACAAACGTCGAGTAAACAAAAACTAACGGGTCGTTGACGCGCTCCGCTTAAAAAAAATTATCCGAAAAACAGAAATCGCCCGAGTGGCGTATTTGCTGCTTGGTGAATAATGAACCATTTCCTTTCGTCCATTATTTTATGTCACATACAAATCGAAGATTTTGTTAAAGCTGGAGACAGGGGCGTACTTTTATAAAAAATGGGGTTGGTATTAGAATTATTGCAACATGTTTTATATTAGTTCCACTTCACCAATATTTTTTTAATCGTTGGGGAATATATATTTCTAGTGGCACAAATGAAAATGGTGACAATGAATCACAAATTACGTTTCAATCCTAATCTCCCAGTTCATCATCCGAAAAAATGTGGTGAATACTTTGTTTTCAGAAATCAACTAGATGATGTTTGGAACAAGAGTCTCTTCACAATCATTCAATATAAATTGAAACAAGTGATAGACCACAAGCAAAAAATAAATACTTTCCAGGCAAATACCACGCAGAACATTGAATGATATCCACCTAAAATTCATTTTCTATCGAGATAGAATCCTATTGAGATAGGTGACTAGTTATCGAGTTTTCCTCTGTCACTAGGTACCGCCAGTTGAAAGTTACTTTTTCTTGCGTAACTACAGATGATTGAGCTTGATGGGGTTTTCATTTGTGTTGCGTCTCGCTTCGGCCAGAGGTCTTCGGATCTCTAACTGGTGACTACTCCATACTAAATGGGGCAAAAAGCATGAAACCGGTATACGGATTGTTAGGCGGACCTGGCATGAATAAAACATAATCAGGTTCATCAGAAAGGAACATTTGCAATCAATTTTCATTGTCAATTGAAGTTTGCATGGATTTTCAGGTATTTTCCAGGAAAATAGTTGTTTTTCGCTCGTGGTCTACCACTTGTTTCAATTCATATTGTTTTTTTGTGAAGATACTCTTAAGTCTCTTGTTTCTAATATTACACTTCACATGTGGCTCTCTTGTAAGATAATGTTTGTTTGCTAAGTAATAACAAGTGTCATTCGAACGACGCCTACTTGAACACTCAGAGTTGAATTGGGACATAGCCCTCAGAGAGCCCGAAACACGTGTCTACGGTTAACACTTCTCTCTGAGGACCATGTCCATTAAATTCCTTCTACTTTGTTTTTAACAGTCCCCTCACTATTACTCTCTTTCATATTTATATTCCTGGACTCGGATGTCACGCAGGTAGCTATAGCTGCATCCGTGGTGACGTTGGTTGTTGCCCTGGAATTCAGGGTCTGCTGACCGAAACCACAAATGAGCGGTTGGCGTCTGTTTGTTGAATCCGTTGATTTGTCGTTTTCTACCAAGTGTTGTTCATCTTTGCACTTTTCCACCGTACTGATGAGGGCCGAGAGCCCGAAACACGTGTCTACGGTTAACACTTCTCTCTGAGGGCTATGTCCATTAAATTCCTTCTACTTTGTTTTTAACAGTCCCCTCACTATTACTCTATACTCTATTTATATATATATATATATATATATATATATATATTTATATATGAATCAAGATTTGGAGTTATGTCTGGTGTAGGGGTACACTATGAAGAAACAAGGGGATAAATCTCAGTTCCTCTAGACAAATACGCCTCAGTGTTTTGGGCCAAGGAATATTCTATACTCACCTGTGTCCAAAAAACTTCGACAAGAGGAGTCCTGGACCAAGTCCCATCGGACAGCAAATTGATTTCAAAATGGTGTCCGAGTGTAGAAACGACATAGAAAGGCTATCAATAACAAAGGTTAGTCTCATGTGGTCCCAAGTAACCCAAGAGTTCCTGGAGAGACCCCAATTGGACCGGAATCATTGAAACATGGTAACATACGCCATATATGAGAAAATTTAAGCTAGATTGTAGAATGCAATGCTTTCAAGTCTATTTATCATCCCTGAGAAATTTGAGTATTCTGAAGAAAACCTTATTGATTCGAAGTTTCTCTTGTTGGAGTGAACTGGTGACTTTGATCTTCCTTGGTGGCAGTTTTTTCTAGAAGTAGGATTTCCCCAGTCCGCATAATGATTACACACATTCTGGCTACCTTCAGTTATCTTACCTGGAGAAATGTGGCGAAAGATCCAAGGGTAGGAAAACGTACTTCTATGCTATGTTTCTCGTTCAACAAATGCCTGACTGAGATTTCCAAGGTCCCTTTTAACAAGCTTTTATTTAACTTCACATTTCTATAAATGCATGTTTAGTTCAAATCTTGCAAGTGAAATTTAACCCTTTTCTAGTTTTCCGAATAACGTGATATATGGCAGGTGTTCATAATTCCGGTGACAACGCATTCTGGAATTTTTACTAGAGAAAAAACAAAATGGCGGCTCAAAATTGGTATGTGGGGGTTTTTGGAGACAGAGATCAGGAAAATTCATGAATTCAGGATAGCGGCTTCAATATAGCAATGCGTTTTGTGGTTATAGCCCAATTCCAAAAGGCTGTTCGGGGTCGGAGATCATGATTTTTTGTCAAAATTCACGAATTCAAGATGGCGGCTCCAAGATGGCGACCTATTATGTTATTATGTTCCAATTCCATTCAAAATTGGTGTGGGATTTTTTGGGGCCGGAGATTATCAGTTTTTGTCAGAGTTCAATAAGATGACGGATTTCATGAATGACTGAAAAGAACTGAATAAAAATATTTTTTTCAATTGTTTGACCTAGGTTATTCTGTGACTAGCAGATTCAGAAGTTCGCCGCGAAAATAATAAAATAGGTATTTTTTCGTGGCAAGATTTTGAACCTGCTACACAGAGAGTAACCTAGGTCAAACAATTAAATAAATATGTTTTTCCTTTTTAGTGTTTATGTATATAAGCTTGTCTTGAAATCAATTTTTAATCGTTTTTATCATAAGCTTTTATTTAACTTCACATTTGTATGTATGTGGGTTTAGTTCAAATCTTGCAAGTGAATTTTGACTCCCTTCTAGTTGTCCGAATAACGTGAAATTTAGCAGGTGTTCATAATTGCAGTGACAATACATTATGGATTTTTTACTAGAGAGAAAACGAAATGGCGGCTCCAATATGGCAGCCGAATTTTGTGATTGTGGTTCGATTCAATTCAAAATTGGTATGTGGGACTTTTCGGGGACAGAGATAACAATTTGTTTGTCAAAATTCATGAATTCAGGATGTCGGCTCCAATATGTCGACGAGTTTTGTGGTCATAGCCCGATTCCAAAAAAAATTGGTATTTGTGGGTTTTTGGGATCGAAGATCATGATTTTTTATCAAAATCCACAAATTTGGCCACTCCAAGATAGCGACGAAATTTGTTATGATCCGATTCCATTCATAATTGCTATGTGAGATTTTTTGGGGGCGGAGTTTATCAATTTTTGTCAGAATTCATTGGGGCGACGGATTTCATGAATGCCTGAAAAGAATTGAATAAAAATTAAAAAATAAAGAGTTTTTTATACAAATGCAATAAAAAGGAAAAAAATAATGTATTTAATTGTTTGACCTTCTGTGAGTAGCAGATTCAAAAGCTTGCCGTGAATATAATAAAATTGGTATTCTTGCGCGGCAAGATTTTTTTGTAAACGGACAAACTGAAGGTATTATAATGTTTTTTTTTCCAATCCTTCTGAGCATTTGCTATACCATGCATACATGGTTTCAATATAATAATTTCTACGCCTCTGCTGGATCCATGTACTATACAAGCAAAGTTTTGATTGTAATGCATCACATGAGATTTGGAGAATGAATGCTTTTCTCTATGCAAATTTTTTATGACGATCAATCTAGATTATGGAGTCTCCGCAGTGGAATTTATGTGATCTCGACATATCATGTAGAGTCGTGAATGACCATTTTCTGAAGAAAAGGCCATCAGTCAATGCATCACGTTCAGACTTCTGGATAATCTCTATACTGATAATGTCTGTGTCAAAAAAAAATCTCAATAGCTACTTAATAAACCATTTGATAAACTCCAGTATTCCAGTACTTTAGTTTGAAGCTATTGCGATCAATTATTCATGAAGATTTCAATACTACTAACGGATTTTCCAAATTTTTTCTTTCACAGCATATTTGAGATACTGAAGGAAATATACAGACTCAGTGATTCTTCAATGAAATGGAATTTTTTAAATTATATTGAATTATTATTGATAATACTTTTGGTTACAAAAATTAGAATATTTCTGACGTTATTTAGTCACATTTTGCATCATTATATCAGATAATTATATTATTTGGCCGGGATCATCTTATTGAAGTGATATTACCAACTTGTATAGATGAAATATATTATATAATTCCTTAACGTCGTTGACGAAACCTCACAAGTAATCATTACATCCAAATTACTTTCTTGAAGATCGACGCATAGCAGACCTGATCCTCTGAAATGGATTTCGAGAAAAATCCATTATAATTGAAAATCTAATACCTTGTCATTGTTAATAGTATGGAAAGCTTCGGGTAGTTCTCCCTACATCAATCATTATACTATGAAAAAATTCTTCTACATTATATCAATGCAGTAAAATGAAAATATACATCAACTCGGCAAGATTACCTCGAAAATTTCCTTCCCAACTCGTTCGACTTTTCATTCGTTTTACCCACCGAATATAATCCGGGATTTGGCGTGTAGATCGTTGGTAGCGACCAGACACCATGCATAATATATGAAGATATGGCTGCACGGCGTATTACAATCATAAAATAATCGATTCGTGAACGATGTCGTCTTTTCGAACATTTTATTAATGATATCACGTACAAGTACGGTTGATTTATGTAGAAAGTAGTCTGGCAAACATGAAAAGCCAATCCCTATTCTTTTTCCATCAGCAATAACTACATCCTCGCATAAAACAGGAATGTGATAGCAAGCGATTCAGGCTTCCATTAAAGAAATGTACGTATCGAATGACATATGTTTACAATTAAACAAACATAGGATGGAACTTCAATTTCTAGGACTACACCAGACAATGCGACATTCCTTTGTCCAACATAAATCTGCATAGTCCGCAAGTCATCTGGATTCTCATGCATGTCTGTATTTTTTCTCTTTCGCTGGTGCACTGAAACGTTGGATTATCGTTGAATTGAAATTTTCGACCGACGTATTTGTTTTCCTCCGAGAGAAAGTTTGCCCACTGCATTCGTGGAAACACAGTGGAGAACAAAGTTAGTCCAGTGCGAACATTTTTCCAACAGTTGATAGTGGCATCCTTCAAAAACAAACTTAAAAAATTGACTTATCAATATGGTTTTAATTCAACAATACCCCTTTTTGACCCGACGAAAAAAAGGGAGGAGGTATAACATTTTACACAGTGGTCCAATTCTAATGATCCTTTTTTTAATACCGAAAAGTTGGTACCGTTGTGATTTGAAAAAAAAGATATTTCCCAAGGGCAGACAAATGATGGATGATTGTTGGTTCACCTCCTGAATTTTTACTTCTCAACCGATTCTACCACTTATAACATTGTACTAAATTATCCGATTTAGATGATTTTTTTATTGAATGGGGTATGCTTGTAAGTTGGTCCCATTTGAATTTGAAAAAAAATTACACCCCTAAGGGTAAAAAAATAAGGGATGATTTATTAATTTCACAGCTGGGAACCGATTCTGTTGAATATGTAATTCTGATGGCACTCCAACATAATGGAGGCCCGTAATTAATCTTATGATGGGGACGGAAGACAGTAGAGGGATCTCCTCAACGGTTCACAACAGCTACCTCGTGTTTGGGCTAATATGTACATATATAATTACATGTCCTGACTAACTGATTCACTGATTGACTGGTATACTATCAACGCCCAGATCAAACCGCTGGACCTGAGAGCTAAAAATTTAACATCAAATTTTTTTTATATTCCTTCCCCAAAGGGGTGAAAATGTGGCTGAGAATGGGGGTGAATGTGAAAGTACAGTTGGTTTCGAATATAGAGTCATGGAAATTAGTATTCGGGCCCTCCTCCACAAATAAAGATAAAAGCATTTTTGAAAATTCCCCTAAAGCGGTAAACTGGGGGTTGAAAGTCTGTATAGTTAGTTTCAAAGTTAGGATTATGAGAATTGGTATTTGGTGGTCCATGTTACAAATAAAGAATTAGTGTTTCGGTGGTTTTGGAAATGAAACCCCCAAAGGGGTGAAATGGGGGTTGAATTGGGATTGGAAGTTTGTATAGGAATTCCGTTAGTTTTCAAGTTGGGTTCCGTTAGTTTTCAAATTAGGGTCATGAAAATTGGTATTTCAGGTCTTCGTGAGGATGAAGAAATACTCGTTTCCGTGTTTTTAAAAATGCAACCCATAGGTTTTGAAGTAGGGGACATGAAAATTAGTTACAAATAAAGAAATACGTGTTTCAGTAGTTTTAGAATTTCTGTCCCTAAAGGGGTGAGTGAATTTGTAATAGTCGTCACCACGAATACAAAGTTCAACTCGGGCGAAGTCGCTGGTACCAGCTAGTTATAGAATATAACAGTTAATAGTTGAAGTATGTAAGTATTTTGAAAGTAATCTGAATTTAGTGGGTAGTAATTAGAAGATTTCAGCAACAAAAAAATTAAAAAATAAAAAAAAATTAACAAAAAATTAAACCGACGAAAAAAGAAACTGCAAAGCAAAAAATAAAATGAACTTTTTTAGTCTTAATGACTAAGCTCTTAAACTATTCTAAGTAACTAATTTTGAGTCGGCGCCAAACAAACGATCAACGAAGATCATTAAATTACTTTAAAGAAATGATCAAAACAAAAAAACATACAAATTCAACGTGAAATCTCCACCGATAAACAATAACAATCCAAAAATGCGCTCTCCGCACGACCACTCGCAACGACGTGTGCCCCCACGTGTGAGCCCATCCAGGCCATTGACTTCGAGAACGCTCGGCAATTTCCAGCCGCCGCCGCGCACCCCATTGCCCTCATTTAACGCTTTACGTAATTAATTTGTTTGTTTGTTTGTTTGGCGCGACTAGAAAGGTTTATTTTATTTTTTGCTTTTCAGTTTCTTTTTTCATCGGTTTAATTATTTGTTAAAAAGTTTTTCTGTAAAATGTACTTGAACTTTCAGGCGATCTCCCCACTTATCCTAATTGTTGATAATAATAACTCAAGGATTTCACGTTATGCAATGAATTTGATAACGTATGATATGAACAGTTCCTGGAATTTGTAATTATTTTGATAGTTCAAAGAAAAACTTCTTACGGTTATCATTAAAAAACTTTTCAACAAAAAATTAAACCGACGAAATACGGAACTGAAAAGTAAAAAATAAAATAAACCTTCTAAGTCTCAATAACTAAGCTCCTAAACTAATGTAAGTAACTAATTTTGAGTCGGCGCCAAACAAACAAGCAAATGAATTAGGTAAGGCGTAAAATGCGCGGTGACATTGTGATAATGTTTTTGAAGTAATTTAATGATCTTCGTTGATTGTTCGTAAAAAGTTATGCGTGATCATATATAAAAAAATGGAAAAAAAAATATACGCGTCGACTAGAGAACCTCCTCCTTTTTGGTTTCGTCGGTTGAAAATATTCAATCTGCTTCCACTTTAAGTTCATCAGATTTTCAGCGTTCTAATGAATTTGAAAATACATAGCATTGCATATCATCTACTTCGACGTACAAAACAGATCTTTTGTTATCAATCCCATCTAATCCTGAGAGAGAAAGTGACGAAAAATTGAAGCTAATAACCACATCATTCATTATGAAATGTATGCTCCCGCACACATATTTTCAGCAATAACAAGTTTTTATGGGACAGGCATAAATATATCTATATCATGAAATTATAGAAAAAGTGCGATAGAGGTCATAAATATCATAAAGTTTATTAGTTGTGAAAGAATTATAAGGCCACAGTCACAATTAATTTCTTTTGTTTATGTGAAATATGTGTTGTGTTCGTGAGGTTTCATGACTTTCATGTTTTCCTGTGATTCATTCGTAGTTTTGAGGTTAACAGATTTGCTAATGGTTCGGAGGGGAAACATTCTTTGGGATTCTGCTCACTGGAATCAATGTGATTAATCTAGATCGAGAGAAACATTAACAACTCTGAAAGCAAGGAAGTGGAAAAAATTTCTTCTGAAAACTTGGAAGGCAGACTATTAGCAACATTTTTTCATTTTATGTCAGCAATATTGATCGAATGTACGGAAGAATGGACTGCAAGAATAGGAAAGAAGCCGCTGTCATGCAAAAATACTCACTGATTCGATGTCCGATGTAATTGCTTTTCTATGGTACTTGCACGCAATTAATTTTGGTATCATTTTTGGAAATGAATGCAGTAGATTTATCAGTTTTTTTATATATCTCAACAATATATTATTTCGTAATAATAATCCGGTATTGAACGAATTGAAAATGGGATGAGACTGAATCGAATTGAAAACGAAACTTCATAAATAAGATAATATCGAAAATCAATACCAAAACTCTTGATTATTAATGATGATTGAGTCGCTGGAAATGTTCATGTTCTGTGACTTAACTACCAAAGTTTTCTAGAGTAATCATCAATATAACTTTGTATGTCTAGAACAGCTCTCGAAGATGGAATATTTATTTATAATATGAGTACTGGAATCACTTTGAAAAATGACTGGTGCAAGGTATTTTTTAATAAAAATATGGATACATTGAACGTTGTCGCTGGACATTTATTGAATTATACTCGTTTTTTTTTCAACATAAAATATTCTATAATTTTAACGAGATACGAAATTGAGTTCCTAAGAAAGGAACCAGCCGAAAAGTAACTTGGGAATCCCGTAGGTATCAATAAATCTGGGGAAATGCCTGCTGATAAAGCAGAATTATCCACTGCAAGATCCGAGCTCTACATTAGTTGATTTCGCCGGTCTTCGGCCACTGAACACAGGTGCAAACTTAAAAACTATCAGAGGACGAAGGAAGGATATAGAAATCATGAACCGAGGTGAGAATTTCCAGCCAGAAGATGTCTTTCAATTCCTTCTAGAAGAAATACTAAATGACAAGAAAACCATGAGAACGGCTGGACCGATTTGGCTAAATGTTTTTTTGAATGTTCGTAATACTCCGAATGAGGTTTTCAGGAAAAGAAAAGATTTTTAGAAGAGTTATTGAACATGTTTTCGCCCTGGAAAAGTTTTCAGGAATATATAATATATAATTAACTTGTTTGTGTGTTTGTGTTGGTAAGCTCATAACTTGAGAACGGCTGGATCGATTTGGCAAATTTTTTTCGGAAAAACGGGATAACGAACGGAAAAACGGGATAACTAGAAAACGGGATAATAGGATTATGGAAAAACGGGATAACATGAAAACGGAAAAACGGGATAACGGAAAAACGGGAAAACGGAATACTGGGATAATGGGAAAACGGAATAACGGGTGGACGGGATAACAGGAAAACGAAAAAACGGGATAACGGATTACGGGCATAACGGAAAAACAAATAACAATAGAATTCATTCCTGACTATTGATACTGAAAAATAAAGATCTACGTGGATCTATGAAAGAGATCATCAATCCACATGAAGATATCGTTGTGACATAATCAAAAGAAAATAAAATCGTCTACATGGCCTCAAATTTTGTTGAAGTGGGATAATTTGATGGGGTGAAAATGTTTCTTATTCCTTTTGTTTTAGGTGAAACGATAAGGCTAAGGCCGAACAGAGAAATAACATTACTGGACCCGAAAAGATAAAGCTCCATAATCAGAGCATGGGAGGTGTGGATAAAAAAGACATCGTTCACTCCTATAGCATTTTCACCAGAACTAGGAAATGGACCTTGGGGATAATTTTTCAATTTATAAATATGGCCAATTGAAATAGTTGCTTAGAGTATCGCAATGATTCTGCTTTAGTTTTTTGGGATCAAATTATGTTTTGTTAATAGTACCTTATAATATCTGTTTATCTGTTTCTGTTTTCAAATAATTGATTCGAAAAAAGTAAAAATAAATCAGTAACTCCGAAAGGATAGAGATCTTTCAATCATCAAATGTGTGTGTCATACTGTGTTTTTTACGAATATGAACCAACAAACTCAGAGAATAACTTTAAAATATTTCAATTCTATGTTTCCCTTAGTTAAAGTGGTAGTAGATATACGCCTAATTTGTATGAATTTATTCGTCTCATTCTTTGATTTTTTTTCTGGTCATGGAGACCGATACCTGAGGACATAAACTTCTTAGTGTATGCAAACGCATCAAATTACATTTCCAGAATGATCTTTGCCCGTCAATAAATCCATTACTTTTGGCTTTTTTCATCTTCATGTTTTATGAAAGTATTGAAATGTTATAGAAAATGTATGTGTCTAGTTTTTTCAATGACTGACATCTGGAAATACACGTGAATCAAAGTGAAATGTGTGAAAAATCATTTTGTATATGAAATGAATTTTTGATTGAGATTTCTACATCTGAAATAGTTTTTTGAGACATTCCACGTAAAAATTTAAATAACATTTCATCTGCGGTAATTACTGAGGGTAACACTCAACTGTATGGTGTATATTTCAATCAATGTGGAATATCGATCGATAGATTTCATGCTATAGAAAACATTAATACAGTCATAAAGCGTCACGAAAGTAATATATCCATATTTCCAAGTAATATATACCAGTTTTCATGTAATTACTGTAAATGTGAACAATTCACAAAGTGTTTTTCGTTTTTCCAGCGGCTGCACTATCATCCTACGGGCAAACTTTCGAATTCAATTTGTCCGTTTTTTCTTTCTATTCTGCGACGAAAGCTTTCACCCACGTTTTCGTCGTTTCGATAACCAATTAATGCTTCTGACTTGCTCGTACGCTACCTGAATCTGCAATCGAACAGCTCTTCAGTCCTTTTAACATCGTAACTTGATTATCAATTCCCGTTTGCAATCCATTAGGGTGAAAGATAGCAAATTATAAAATTAATGGAAATTAATTTGCAGTTCCCAGAATATATTATAGCGGTTGTAATAGACCCAATGTGTTGTGGAGGTTGGTATGTGTCAATTCAGCGAACCTTGATCATTTTTGAAAATGATTATTTATATATAATTTTAAATGTGAATATCAAGATATGGAAAATGTTGTATATGTAACAGAGTAGTATATTATATATGGTATTATGAAGTTGGAGCATTTTTATCAGGATGTAGAACCCGTCAAAATATCTGATTCCAGAAAAAATCACCCATACGAAAGTTGCTCATATCACCGGTTTTCGCGTTTCAACTTACAGTGTACTGTTTTCTGATTGGACAATTGATGGCGCAGCATGAGAAGTGTTCAATCAGCAGCAAATCAGAAAATTATAATCCGTAACAGTGAGCTGTCATGTGTCCCAGCCATAATGTTAACTAGTCAGATGCCTTGAATATATGAACGCTAATGACTCATATACGAAAATCCATGCTTTTAATGTTCCAGGGCGTATATAGGATAAACAAACTGCCCAGTAACCAGTGAAATTTTAGAACATCAACTCGCTGTCCAACATTCGCTTCCCAAAATAACGTCAATAAAACATTCGAAAGACAGAGAAGGAATTGTGGAAGTATAGATGACAAAATACTCTTCTATACTTGTCTATGACCTAGCTTAGGTCTCAATAAGCTCATATCTTTTCCTTGGTGGGCAGATTTGGTATACTTCACTATGAAATGTTCAAAGATGGAATTATTGGTACCCAGTATATATTGAGGTTTATATATCTTAGAAATAAAAAGTTCGACGGAAAATGAATAGCCTACGTGTCTATATTCCTGTATATAAACGTCGCGTCGTATAGTTTTTCAGTATTCGATTCAATATCAATGAATAGTACATGACATAATGTCCCTTCTTTCAATAAGTTATGACATGCCGATATATCGATAAAAAAACTGAATGAATAAAATGACGAATTCGTTACGATTCTATACTCACTGATAGTTTGGGTTAGTATTCTGACATCCATTGAAATGTGGCTCACCTGTAACAGAAAGGAAAAATAAGTTTATCAAAAACATTCATCAGATTTGGATTTTTTTTCTAAATCATTAATACAGTATTTGTTCAAGGACTATTATTTGTGGAACAATTTCAGTTTTAAACTTTTCCATTTATTGGGGAACATGACATATGAGTATGAATAAAAAGTTGTATTCGAATCGCTTCTTGATATTTTCATGTGATCTGACTCAAATCAAAAGAAAGAAGTGAAACAAAACTGGTTTCCTTTGAGTTCCATTCAACTTATATATATATATATATATATATATATATATATATATATATATATATATATATATATATATATATATATATATATATATATATATATAAGAGTTGAAAACACTTCTGAAAATGCATGTTCTGATCATTCGGCAATATATTGTGGAGTACCTCAGGGATCTGTTTTGGGACCTATCTTGTTTTTACTGTACATACACGATTTCGCTGAAATGAATATTGAAGATCCTTCACAATTTCAGCTGACGTTATCCCATTATTATGGCACGGAAAAAACATTAAAATCTTGAAACAACTGGTTTCTTTAGATTCATCGATGATGAAGCAATGGTATCATTCAAACTTTCTTTGTTTCAATGTGGCTAAGACTAAAATTGCATGTTTCAAATTCAGCTATGATAGCTTGCCACTTGATGGTATTAATATCGAAGAAACGCTTTGTAATAGGTTTCTTGGCTTGCACATTGAAAATAAGTTGAAATTCATACCACATCAATATGTAAGAAGTTAGCTTCTGAATAATTTGCTGGAAGTGGTATGCCTGATTCTCAAATGATATTTAATATGCACCTATCAATACCTAAACTGAATTTAACAAAACACTCATATATGTATGAAGGGAAAATGATATTCAATCACTTGCCACAGCTAACTAAGAATATATTTAAAATATAATATAATGTAATGTGAAGTATAATAATTATTGTATGTACACATGTTTTCAAGTTAATTCGTTTTAGTATTGATTTTATTCTGTATGAGTCGGTGCATATATATGTAGATGAATATGTATATATGTGTGTGATGTGTATATATGTGAGAGATAAGTGCCATGTGAAGTGGAATGAATAGAAAAATCGAATTTAAACGGTTTTCTTCACATAAAGGATTCAATATAAAATTGAACCAGAGAAAGATAGATCTCGGGTGAGAAACAACTACTTTCCTGGCAAATACCTGGTTCAATTTTATATTGAATCCTTTATGTGAAGAAAACCGTTTAAATTCGATTTTTCTATTCATTCCACTTCACATGGCACTTATCTCTCACTATATGCTAGACGGGCTTGCCACACCTACTGAGAAGGAATCGTTTATTAAGAAACCTATCGAGGTGGGAGATTTTCGGAGTCTTTCTTTCTGTCACTAGGTACCGCCAGTTAAAGTTTATCTTTTCCGGCGTACCTATAGGTGTTACAAGATCGATGATGGTTTGTTTACGTTGTGTCTCACTTCAGCCAGAGTTCTTTGGACCTTTGGCTGGTTGACTACTCCGTACTGATGAGGGCCAAGAAGCCTGAAACCGGTATGCGGATTGTTAGGTGAACACGACATAAATTAAACATAATCGAGCTTATCAGAAAGAAACATTTGCATTCAATGTCCATTGATATTATATGGAAGTATGCATGGATTTTCAGGTGAATATCATTCAACGTTCTGCGTGGTATTTGCCAGGAAAGTAGTTGTTTTTCACCTTTCTCTGGTTCAATTTTATATTGAATCCTTTATGTGAAGAAAACCGTTTAAATTCGTTTTTTTTTTCTATGTGTATATATGTAGTTACATGTTTGTTTATATTGTCATGCAATTCCATTCACAATATGCAAAGTTATTTAAAATAAAATCTGTCTATATACTCATACCTATTTGTATTATATTTTTATTCTTTATATGTTTTACCAAAATGTATATTGAAATTTTAAATTTTTCAATGAGAATATTCTTGGACAATAACCTATCTTCAGTAATAGAACAAAAGCACAAACGGATATAGACGGTATCAAGGTTAATTAACAGCGAATTTATGTTTGTGCCTACATCTTAGAAAAAAAAATCGAATGAAAGTTGTGGAGTTATTTTTGATTGATGAAAATCAATTTCAATCATTCAACTGCGGCCATTTTGAAACTAAGGTAGAAGTACCAGTACCTGACACTGTACCAGTGGCTGACAGTTATCATTTCACTTTCTCATTATAAGGATACCCAGCTTCATCAAGGAATTTTGTTCATTTTGCCAAGATCTGGCAACGATTCTCTTCAATTAAAAAAAGGACATGTGGCAACAAGGCATTATCAGACATGTCAACAACATCGTCTGATGTGGGTGTGCAGTGAAGTTCGACAAATAAGTAACGGTTTTCATATTATCACAAGGAGGTAAGTGTATGCTATAAGGGCTTTCAGTAACAAAATGAGCCGTGTTCAATCCGTTTTTGGTTGTTCAGTTGATTGAGCCTTCAAATAACGAATTTCAACACAAATAGTTACCTAGCAAACGAAAAACATATTTATTTGGTGTGTCATGTATAGGTTCGCATTATATAGGTATGCTCCAGTAGGTGACAGGGGTGTCAGCTATTGGGACAGGATACTTTTTCGTTGATAACTTTTTATTTATAACATATTCTCCTTTGTTTTGTTACCTCATTTATCCTTCAGTAATCCGCACATCGGAACCCATAGATGACACAGTGTGTCACCTTAAGGAGCATATTTGCACCTAAAGATGACACAGTGTTAACGTGGAGTGTCATGTTAAGGAACACACTTGAGCCTATAACTGATACCCCTCTGAATGACGTTTTTAAAGCATTTTTTTATTCATTTACTTAGGTCCGGAAGAGACTATGATATCTGCTCTGCAAGCAGTTAAAGCCGGAATGCCAGTTAAAACGGCTTCAAGAAATTTTAATGTTCCACGTACAACCCTCTTGTACACTTGTGCACTGAACATGAAAATCTTCTAACTGAATGGCTACTTATCATGGCAAGATCAGGGTTTCCTGTGTCCAAAAAAAACTTTTTATATAGTGTAAAGAAGTTAGCTGCAGAATTGAAAGTCAATTTTAAAAACGATATTCCTGGGAGGAAGTGGTATGAGGGTTTTTTGAGGCGACACCCTCAAATAAGCATTCGGACGGCTCAAAACTTAACAAAAAGTAGGTCATCTGTCACAGAAGCTCAATTACTCAGATGGTTCAATGAAGTATATGAACATCTCGAAGAAACAAATTCCACCCACATTTTGAAAGACCCAACTAGAATTTTCAATGCTGATGAGTCAGCTTCCTTCTTGAATCCGAAAGGATCAAGAGTTCTCGGAGTGAAAGGCGATAAAACGATATACTGCAAAATAAATTATAATGAAAAAGAATGCATAAGTGTTCTCGTCAATGCAAATGCAGCAGGCCACATTGCCCCTCCCATGGTGATTTTTAAATATAAAAGGATACCGGCGGAACTATCACAAAGTGTTCCTGAAGATTGGGGAATCGGTACATCCGAAAACGGGTGGATGACTTGTGATACATTCTATTGCTACATCACGAATATTTTTTTCCCATGGGCCGAGAAAAACGTTCAGTTCCCAATATTTTTTTTTGTTGATGGGCATACTTCGCATATGTCATATCACCTTAGTAAATTTTGCTCTGAAAAGCAAATCATTCTGGTTGCATTATTTCCCAACTCCACACACTTATTGCAGCCAATGGATGTTGCTGTCTTCAGAACAATGAAGACAGGATGGAAGGAGAAGGTAAATACTTGGAGAATTGAACACCAAGGGGACATTCTGAAGAGAAGACATTTCTGTCCCCTACTAAATGAAGCCCTTTAGGAAAAAGTAACAACTAGTGTCTTGATGAATGGATTTCGCAAATGCGGTTTGTTTCCCTGGAATCCTGATGTTGTACATACATTTTTCTCAAAGATTTCGAAGAAGGATCATACAACAAATAAGAAAAGTTCAGTTGGGGATCAGGGGGACGGTTATTTAGACGTGAAACAATTCGAAAAATTCATTGAAAAAGATACCCTGGATATTTTTAGACAACATGCAGATGAAGAAAACTGGGAAGGACCAGAATCTGATAAATCTCTGTTCATTACATGGAAAAAAATCAGGCAGCAAAATAATATTATCGAGATGATCAACGATGCAGAAGTAATCTTTGAGAATCCCCACGTAGACATTGACATCATAGACGTACTCCCAGATTCAATACCAGTAGAGACTGCGCTTGATGACGCATTAACAAATTGTTTGTTAGAGAATACATTTGATAATGATTTTTCATCGGATAATTTCTTCGATTCTGATCCTTTGCTTAAGCCTATCCCAAATGTGATCGTTCAACCGAACACTTTGTCCATTACTAACACTTCAATCAGAACATATATTGATTCTGATCAATTGCCTCGTTCAATGACAAATATTCATCCGATTATTGAAAGCAACGAAGAGAAAAACACGATAGATCCGAATATTCCAAGTCCATTTAAAAGAGCTCTGTTTTGGCCTGAAACAACCACTGTTAGTAACAAGAAGAAAAAGGAAAAAATTCCGTCAGTAGTTACAAGTCAACAATGGCAGGAGTACAGTAGAAAAAAATGGAGAAGAAACAGAACGAGGAAAGGAAAAAAGAAGGAAATAAGAGAAAACGGGAGAAAAAAAAACTTTTGATAGAGAATAAGGGACTAGCTGAAAAGAAGAAGACAGTATCAGTTCAATCGTCATCATCAAATCTAGTTGAGGGTGGAGATGAAGGGAAAATCGAGGAGAAAAAACGTGTGCTGGGGCCTCGTAGAGCAAAGAAAAATACATCTGTGCTATTTTCGTCATCTTATTCAATTGAGAGGGAAGAAGAAAAAGAAAACCAAAGAAAAAACATAACAGAACACCCAGCTAAGATTTGTTTGAATGATTTTGTCATAGTTAAATACGATTCAAAACAATTTCCCGGTCAAGTTAAAGACATCAATAATGAACATGAATATTTAGTATCAGTCATGGTACGAAGCGGTCCTCATGGATGGCGATGGCCCGAAAAAAAAGATGAAATTTGGTACCCAGAAGAAGATGTGTTGGAAAAAATTTGTCCTCCTACTGTTATCAATTCGAGAGGAATTCATGTAGTGCCAGCTATGGCAGAATATCCAAATATTTAATAATGTACTCACTTATACCTAAATAAATAGATTCCCCACCCTTTGCGAAATATTTTTTTTTACAAAAAAACACATTTATTCATTTTAACGGGTCTATAATTAACTTTCCCTTAGTGCAAGATTGTGCAATCAAATCACAATCAGTAAAAATCAGAATTTACAATCACATTAATCGAAAACGAATAAGTGTCAACTAAAGGAGCACTAAGTGTCAACCTCAGAGCCAAACCAAATCCTTGGGGTCAGGTTCAGGTGCGAATCCGACGCACCATGTTTTTAATCAGCTATGTTACTAAATAGGCCCTAGCTTGAATAAGTGTCTCTAAATCACCTTCAAATACATGTATTTAAATCACAGTTGTACAACCATTAATTGAAAATAAGTAATGGTATATTACTGTCGATATTTCCACGAAAAAAATCTTAAAGTGTCAGGCACCGGTACCTCTACCTTACCAGATCGATTCCGTCCATCTTTGAACTTAGCCAGGGTATTGATGGAAAGTATTTTTGTGTCAAGTTTCGTTTCATTCGGTTGATGAAATCCAATATCGGTACCAAATTTCAATAAAGTACATTCCTTTTCTCACTGCTATATGGAAAGGAATGATGCGCATAGATAATGTTGAAGAAAAAATAAACAATTCAAATATCATTCATTTCCGAAACCGCTCAAAACGACTACTTTCCTATGACAGTTATCCCAGTTCCCTCAGTATTCGAAGTCAGGGTATCATTCTTCTCCATTACTTTTCATTACTCGAATCCCCAAGTAAACCGCGTGTATTCCGACTTTCTTCTGGGAATAAAACTTTCTCGTTTCCAGTGTTTTCTTTTATTTTCATGTCGTTCATACATTTCGCCTCATGGACGTTTTTGTGCGGTTCAAATAATTCAGAAGAGAACTTTCGAAGAAGCATAATAAGGCATGACAGTTTATTTTTCATAGATGTTGTTAAAAACGAGACAGAATAATGTCGCACTGTCTTATGAAGTGAAGAAACTGGTGCTGGGATGATATATCAATGCATATAGTTGAGAATAAATGAACGAAATGATACTTGTCACGCAAAACTTGGATGAATGAGGACACGAAAAAGTCCATGGCGAGATTTTTTCTAATAATATTGATTCATATCATTGCCAACTGATTTCAAAGATTAACTAGTATATCACCAAACTTAACAGAGTTCGTTTTGTTATGTTTGGGAATCATCAGACTTGTATTCAACTCATGAGCGATGACAAAATTGGGGAATCGCTATAGAATTAACGAACTGATATTGAAATTAATATCGAAAAGACCAGTTCAATCCGCCATACCATTTTCCTTTTCCAGAATATTTGGGAGGAATCACCTGTACAGATCTACTTTTATTGCAAAGAAACGATCATTTCAGGATGATTAACAAAGGTTGAAGATTGACCGTCAATATTTATAAAAATAAAGAGACCTTAAGCAACTGACTGCGTTTGTGTAAATAATATGTAGCGCGATCTCTGTGTTCGGCAACATATTTTCGTGATAAATGTTCCTCATTCTTTCATTTTGCCTGATTCATTTTTAACACTTGATCAACTCCAAAAATATATAACAAATAAAAATACAAACGCATAAGTAAGTATATTGAATTTGGATACTTCTGATCGGGATTAAAATTAAAACGATTGGAAGTTTTATGTGAAATATGGGTGTTGTAGCTCGATTGTGAGCACGCGCCATCTGAATACACTTTATTTGAGGAAAACATAATTTTGGAAATAACTCGCTTCTGGAACTATGTACTTGAATCCCTCGAACTTTGTTTTATCAATCTTGGTTAGTTGAAACAGGTACTTAAGGTCATGGAAAAAGCCATCAACATCGAGCTCATGAAATATCTGGAAGACTCAGGAATTGTCAACGATAGGCAATATGGCTTCCGCCAACAGAGATCAACTGGTGACCTGCTCGCTTATGTCTCACATATATGGCAGCTATCTATTGAAAAGTATGGAGAAACTTTAGCTGTGGCATTAGATATCTTCAAGGCGTTCGATCGAGTTTGGCACCAGGGACTCCTCGCCAAGCTTCCGTCTTATGGCTTGCCCCCTTAGCTGTGTTCTCTGCTTGCTAGTTTTCTCTCAAACAGGTCTCTTCATGTAGTGGTCGATGGAGTTTCATCTGACACTCTACTCATAAATGCTGGTGTTCCGCAAGGATCTATTCTCGCACCAACACTATTTCTACTTCACATCAACGACCTGTTGAAAGCAACTTCATGTCCAGTACACAGCTTTGCCGATGATAGTACCCTCCATACCGCTTTCTCTTCCAGGGCCCCTATATTAGCCCGTGAAACCAGAAATGAACGAGGAAGAAATGTTAATAATATAAATATGGACTTAGCAACAATTCTCGAGTGGGGATCTAATAACTTGGTAGAATTCAATGCAAACAAAACACAAGCATGTCTTTTCTCTAGAAAAGCCGATCTCACTGTGCCTAACATAACTTTGTCAGGAGTAACCATACCACTGAAGTCATCCATATCGATGCTTGGTATTACTATCAGCAATAACCTTTCCTGGGAAAATCACGTGAGGTCCATTGCCAAAAGTGCATCCCAAAACATACCACTGAAGTCATCCATTGATTGGTATCACAATAACCTTGAATACTGTTCCCATATTTGGAGCGCGGCACCTAAACATATCCTGAGGCTATTGGATTCTGTCCAAAAAAAGGCAATTCGTCTCGTCGGTGATGACTCGCTTACAAACTCGCTCACTTGTCTGGAACACCGTAGAAAAGTTGGCGATTTGTCTCTATTTTATAGATATTTTCATGGGCGATGCTCTTCTGAAATATCAACAATCGTTCCTGCTTTGGCAGTCTCTTCGAGACTAACCCGTCAAGTTCAGTCATCACACCCCTTCGTGGTCACTTTGGAGACCTGCAGAACATCACTTTCCAAAGACTCGTTCATCCAACGAACAGCGAGGCTTTGGAACTCATTGCCTAGGGAGGTGTTCCCCGAGGCATACAACCTCCAGAAATTTAAGAAGAACACCAACTCCTACCTTCTTTCCCTTGGTTCCCACGATGTTCTCTGAACATTACAGGATATCCCTTTTCGTGGGAACCAGAACATAAAAAAAAAACAAATCACTACATTTGATGCAGTGCTGATCACAAATAAATATTTAATAAATATTTCAATCATTTCTCTAATAATGGCGACCCAGCATATTCCTGTAAATATGGAGGCTTTTGGAGAATATAACTTTAAAGTGGCAGAAAGTGTAAATATACTATTCTAAAGCTCCTCTCATCATAAGGTGCCCCGTGGAACCAAATTTTTTACTTTTCCACCACTGAATAGTGGCACCCACGTCGCAGGCCCATGACTCACCACTTCAAAGTTATAAACTAAAAATTACAATAGGTCTTATACACTCGAAAGGAGCGAACAGGTTATGCTATTATAACCTGCCACTCCAAAGTTTTAACCTTTTAAATTGCGGGTACATGTCCATTAATTGTTAAAGAACGACATGTAGAGGATTTTTACAGCTCCAATCAACAATATTGATCTGATTAGCTCTCTGTTTGAAATTTTTGCCACTGAATGGGCTCAAAAATATTGAGGAAAATAGTCACCCTAATAGGGAATATTTATTCCTATCATTTCATATACACGGTGAAACTGGTATTTGGAAAACAACAAAATATAACTACAACTTCCACGTTTTCAATAAAAACTTGAATTCGAAACAAGGATTTCGAGTTCATGAATATTGTGTTATTTACCCTTGGCGACAGTGTTAATGCTTTTTCACTTAGTAATCAGATGATAGCAATCATCCTCCGAACAATCATCAATTGAATCATACGAACCATTTCCAAGTCAAATAATGACGGATAGAAAGGGTGTTCACAAAAATTTGTTAACACGATGCATTTTGGGAGGGCCTTAGTCAATTACTTTGTACTTACTCTGTTCTTAGCGGAATTGAATAAAAAAAATTGATATATCTCACTAAACCATTTCAATATGATTATGTTGACAATGGTATCGGGATAATCTAGTTGAAAGGTATTTACAAATTCTACGATATTTTTTTTAACGTGTATTCGTTGAACATTTTTAGTTTATACTTTTTACTTTTTCTTGTATCTGGCCATCTTGGTCAATCCTCTTTCTATTGATAAAATGTATCCAATGGAATTTGTCTCTGGAAAATAAAATTTTTCACGTTTTTAGAACTAATTCATAAGAATTTGAAATTTATCCAGAAAATATTAGATAGGTACATTTTCGAAATATATATTTGAAAAAAAAATCGTATATTATGTATTAAGTATATAATGGAAATGATGATAAAAAAATTAAAACATTGAAATGCATTACATCACAAATTAGGTATTCTTTGAAATGTCAATAGACTCTCGAAACTCAAAACACTATTCGACTTTTCAAAGTGAATGTGTAGTTTATTGAATTCATTCAAACTTTTCATTGATGCATCATCTCGGGATAGTTCTATCAATATGGGAGTCATTATTACACCTGCTATTATGATTATAAATATCCTTATTTAAAATCACGAAATAATATAGTTAAACCTTGTCAATCTCAAAAATAAAAATCATTGTAGAAAACTACGGCCTTTATTTAATCGACAACCACAAGCGAATGCAACTTAAACGGAATTGCAAAGACTGTATTTGAGTATCTTACGCATTCCATGATTTCGGAGTTTTTGCAACTGAAACACAGTAGATAAACAGAAATGTCGATAATAAGGTATTTAACTTCGGAGCCAATTTCGATATTTTCACCATTGATATTAGAAGTATTTGAGTTACAACTCATATTACCACTAACTGTTGATGGACATCAAACCATAATTTTCCTTTGAACTTCTTAAGATAAGTCCTTGCTGAGCCAGAAAAAAAATACATGTATACATGTATTACCTACCAAAACTTCGCTGTTGCGCGGTTTCCAAATTTTGAACGAATTTTCCAAAGAATATATATTTTTTTTAATATTTTTTCCAATTTCTAGCTACTGTAACTCGATATAAACTAGCGTTATACACTCATCATTCACAAGTGTACAAGAGGTACGATTACACCCTGTATATCCAGTTGTTATGACCCTCACTTTAATTTTGTTTGCATTAAGTTTCAGTTTCATTCACTTACAGTTATTTTTCAACTTATTTTTTGTTGAAATATGTGTTTTCAAAAACCTTTTCGCGCGAAGTGTTTATAAAAGTAGGTATCAATTAATTTCATTGGAAAATGATTGGTTGGTGAGTATCAACTTGTCGTAGTATTAATTTCATTACAATTCGCACGACAAGCTTTTTGAAACCAAATAATTCAACACAAAATGATCAAATCATTGTCAGCGATGTCTTAAACTTATTCTATACGTTATAGTACACGGCTTAAATACAAGCTTATCTTTTAAAAGGTTTTTTATCAGTTATTTAGTTGTTTTATTTTTAGTTAGTTCGCCTTAATCTGTTCATTTCTAATAGAGCATCGTTATTTCAAGGTCTCTTCCCTGTAAGTTTTTAGCTTAGAGAAATCATGATCTCCGACCCCGAAAACTCCCACACAGCAATTCTATATAGAATCTGACCATAATCACAAAACTTGTCCGATATCCTGAAGTCGCCGACTTGATTTTATAGATTTTGACAGCATATTCATAATCTCCGAACCTGAAACCCCCACATACCAATTTCGAATAAAATATGACCATAATCAGTAAACTCGTCCTCTATCTTGGGGCGGCCATTTTAAATTTATAAATTTTGACAAAAAATTCAAAATCTCCGATCGCGAAAACCGCAGCATACCAATTTTGAATCGAATCGGACCATAATCACAAAACTCGTCATCTTGAATTTATGAAATTTTACAAAAAAATTCAAAATATCCGACCCCGAAAACCCCCACATACACATACCAATTTTGAATCGAATCGGATCCTAATCACAAAACTCTTCTGCCGTCTTGGAGCCGCCATCTTGAATTTATGAATTTTGACGAAAAATTCATAATTTCCGATCCCGAAAACCCTCACATACCAATTTTGAATCAAATCGGACCATAATTATGAATCTCGTCAGATATCTTGGAGCCGCCATTCAGTTTTTTTCTCTAACAAAAATTCCATAATGCCTTGTCATCGAAATTATGAACACCTGCCAAATTAACTTGCAAGATTTGACGCAAACTAACAAACGAACGAAATAACTAACAAGTGAAACTAAATAAAAGCTAGTAAAAAGAGGGAAACCCCACATAAGTATTCCGACTAGTTCGTGGGTAGAGGCTCTCCATACTCGATACTAATATTATGTTTGTTACAAACACAAAATGAAAGTGATCATAATCCGGTATACAAAAACAGATGTCAAAGAAATTGTGAAATAAATTGATTAAATAATACCAAGAACTCATCAGAGAATGTGAATCTGATATGTAGTGTATGTCATATCTTGACTGGATTAATTGGCAAAAAAAGGTGAATTTGGAAATTTTCAGTAACTGAAGATTATCCTTGGGGCTGCAGTCATATAATATATTGGCCTGATAAAGTAAAACTCTTGTTTAACTTGTCGAGCTTTCGAAAATATTATTTTCTTTTTCAAGACATCTGAAAACATTAATGGTGTTACAATAACACTAAAAATATGATAAATTCGACTTACTAATGTGAGGTTTGTATAAAAAAATAGCTGATGATCATAGGAAAAAACAAACAAAAAGAGTTGTTTTTTCTTTGGCACTGGTATGTTCGATACATTGAAAAACATTGGAGAAAATACAAAAACAACACACACACAATATTGATTGTCCAACATACCAATGCCAAAAAAAACAACTCTTTTTGTTTGTTTTCTCCTATGATGTTTAAGGACATGCATCAGCTATTTTTTTATACAAACCTCACATTAGTAAGTCGATTTTATCATATTTTCAGTGTTATTGTAACACCATTAATGTTTTCAGATGTCTTGAAAAATAAAATAAAATTTTTCAAAGCTCGACAAGTTAAACAAGAGTTTTACTTCATCAGGCCAATATATTATATGACTGCAACCCCAAGGATAATCTTCAGTTACTGAAAATTTCCAAATCCACCTTTTTTGCCAATTAATCCAGTCAAATACTCTTTCTCTCTCTCTTTATATATATATATATATATATATATATATATATATATATATATATATATATATATATATAACCTTAGTAGAACTCAATAATTATATAGTGGAGTGATATTAATTATTATAATAATATATATATATATATATATATATATATATATATATATATATATATATATATATATATATATGTGAAAAATTAAAGTGGTTCCGAAATACTTCTTTGGGGAACTCCAATTTCAATTGTGATTTTGTCAGACTAAACATCTCAGTGTGATAGAGACGACCTCTTAATGAATTCAACACCTTGCCAGATATCTCACTTTCTACTTTTTCCAATTAAATCTTACAATCAACCAAACATCAACGTCAACTTTGATAACCATTCAAGGAGGCAAAATAGGGATACGAAATCACCCTTGACTTTCTACCGAGCTTATCGAGATAAGACTAATATTTCCATCGTGAAATAACGTTTCATTTCCGGATATAAATACCTTGTATTATGTGGAAAAACGAGTTGCCAACTAAAACAAAGACCGAATTGAATTCTCCTCCGTCAAAATATTTAATTAGGAAGTTTTGATTAGCAAATTGAATATCACAGGATTCCTACAATGGTATTTCGCGTTTATATACCTACCTGCGAAACTTCTATCACACGCTTAGGCAATTATGAGAGTATCGAGAACAGTCTGTGTTATATTAACTCGACGTAAATATTACATGGAAAAACAACGTGGCATTGAACTTGATGAACTTCGCGGAACGCAAAAACCCGACAGTGTATTTGAGACTATGGAATTGTTTTGTTGTCATTACGACTATAATGATATCCAAACATATTTAGTTTTTTGGTGAATAGAAAAATAACGATATGTTCCTAAGTATCATTTTACGAGTATCGGAAGCAATTTGTTTTGTGTTCAAAAAGTTAAAGGCAGTTTCACCGCTAAAGCTACCATTAGTATCGTTTAAATTATTGCCCAACAAATACATTTGGTACGATAGACTTTTTTTTCATGACTACCTAGAAATCTGCCGCAAACTGGATGCAATAATTTGAATCACAACGTTTCGAAACGTTCCGACGTGTTTCAGGCGACGCGTTCACCATGATCGCACATGGCGACGCATACTGGCTGAAACATTGTTGCGTAAAGGCTCGTTTACTTTGGAAAGTACTTGTCGCCAGTAAACTTGTAAGTTGTGAACAAGGAGAGAGTTTGACTTTATACTTCCCAGCAAGTAGCAAGCGAAGTTGAGGAGATGGCGAGTTTAGTGGCCAACTTTCCTGTCCAGACGTGTTACTCTCTGCGTGTAAACCCAAACGCTTGGCAAGTGGCAGAAGAAAATTCTGAAAAATGAAGTGGAACAGTAACCTAATGATAATATGTTCAAATATTTATGAGATGTATAAAGTATTGGACAAAATGATCATAAGAATCAAGTAAAGAGAAATACTGCTTTTGACCATCTTTCACAAGAATCAAAAGATATAGAGGGTTTTGAAATAAAAGGTTAGACCATACCGAAGAAGAAAACTGAAATAGTGCACTTCGGCAGACTGTAAAGATATTGCAGTGGAGTCAAACTGTCGCCACTAGCTAAGTAACTCCAATAGGAGCACGAATTACTGCTCTTGCAGCCATTTTGTGTCTGTACTAGGCGACAAGTAAACTATCCAATGTGTATACATTGGCAAGTTTACTGACGACAAGTACTTTCCGGCAGTAAACTTACCAAATGTAAACGAGCCTCAACGTTTCACATCGTTTCAAGGCACGACTCGCAACAAAAGACGACAGCCCAGTGACCGATGTATCGAAAAAACACATTTCCATGAACATGTGCGCGAACACAGACTAGTTAGTAGAAGACTTGTTGAAAAGGGAGTCCAAACATCATCGTGCCCTGTGTGTTGTTTATTTGGTGTGCTGAAATAATTTTTTCATTTGCACTTGGAGAATCGAAGGGCAAGGCGAAAAACGTGGAACCTGATTAATAATATCGGTACTGGAAGGGGCCTGAAATTCACGATATAACCTATAAGAATCACCACAATGTAGACAAAATCAAGAAATTTGCAGAAAAGGGGGGTGAATGCATAATGCAAAAAAAAAGTTGCGAATCTAAATGTTTCATTCTTATCAACCATTGATGTGAAAAAATTGAAACATTTTGGTTCGAAACTATGTGTTTCGAAAAGAAGGTCGCATCCAGTATGCGGCCGGCCATAAGCATGTTGATCGAACTATGGAATTATATAAAAAGTAAGTAATGAAATATTAATAAAAGGTGAACTACAGGTTGCTACAAGCGTAATCAATCAGGAAAGATAATCCATTTAATTTCCACATTATTTTTATATGACTTGTAACGACATAAATTGAAAATTGAGCCGACGTAAACAGAAACTGAGATGCGGAAAATAAAATACTCCTTTTCAATCTCAATAACTAAGCTCGTGCTAAGAGCGCATTTCTGGGACGTAATTGTTTATCGCTGGAGATTTCAGGTTGCTTTTTTATGTTATTCTGTTTGATTATTTCTCCAAAGTAATGTAATGCTTGTTAATTGTTTGAATGGCGTCGATCCACAATTAGTTACTTAGAAGCTTAATTATTAATATTAAAAAGGTTTACTTCATTTTTCGCTTTTCAGTTTCTTCTTTCCTCGGTTTAATTATTTGTTAAAAGTTTAGTTTTTTTTTGGCTAAAATCTATTAATCACTACCTACTGAATTTTTGATATGATACTTCAATCATTAATTGTTATATAATATAAATTCTTATGAAACAACAACGGATAGGCCTGCAAAAATCGCTGTTCGAATGAGAAAGCATATTTAGAATCTAATAATGAGCAAACAAAAAAGGTTGCACGCAAATAATAATAACAATAATCATGATATTTATTCAGACGATAAATTTACATTCTGGACATCAAAGAAGATACAAGGGGAATAAACATCAGAGGTTTCGATAAGTGCGAAGCACTTGTTTCGAAAAATTGACAATATAGATCGTAAATTATAAATAATAAGCCCAAACACGAGGTAGCTGCTAGCTGCAAACTGTTGAGAAGTTTTCACGACTGTCTCCATCGTCAGATCATCTCCAGGTTTCCATTATGTTGTAATGTCATCAGAAAAACATATGTTAGCCAAGTTTCAACAGAATTGCTTCACAGGTGAAAAATCAATCAGCCTCTATTTTTCTACCATTAGATAAATTTGTTTTCAAATTCAAATGGAACCAACTCTGATGTATACCCTATTCAATAAAAAAAGACGTTATGCGTGATCATATATAAAAATAAAATAGAAAAAATATACGCGTCCACTTGTCGGTTTATGAATTTGATTTTCACACTATTTCAAGTGAAACACAAATATGTGCACTTGATGAAGTTTTGATGGGATAAATATCTGGAAATTTGTTTTCCGTTCAAACCTTGAACTGAATATGATTCGATGTAATATAAAAAATTATTCATAAAATGTCTATGCGAATTTTTTTTTTACATTTTATATCAATTTTAAATAAGTCTTTCACATAAGCAACTGCTGAATGAGTTATCATGTCAGGTTTGAATTCGATTGGAATGGAAGAAAATTTCATGATTTGAAATAATCATATCGGAATATGATCTAAGAGAGGTATGCTATCATTACTGAATATTAAATGATATTGGACCCTGCCATAATTTCTACATTCAATAGTAGGATTAAAAATTGATTTGTGTTCCCCGCAGATTCTATACAATTCATTTGATTTGATTTTCTCACTGAATTATTCGTTGACGTTATGAGATTATTTGTTTATTTTTCTTGAGTTTTTAATTTCATATTTAACGATTTGAAACAGGTGGATTATCTTTCAACGCATCTCAAAAAAATTGTAAAGACAAATTTTGAAAATTTCATAAGAAATAGAGATTTCAGAAAACCGATATAATTCACTGACATGTTATCAACATCCCCTTAGTAATTACCTCATATTTGTATGTTTTTGTATTGTTATTTGATTCTGGTAGATTTCCATTGCCAGCTCTTTTCGACAGCAACATTAAATGGTTTAGTCGAGTGTTTTGTTCTCGAGTACCTATCCCAATGTCGATCTCGTCTCGATCTCGATGTCGAAATCTATGAGATTTAATTTGTTGAGATTCTAGTACTATTTTAGATCATTTGGAGGAGCAATATTCAAGCGACAGAGGAACAACCCTTCCGGAAACGGATGCTCCTTTGAACAGAAATAGTTATTATTTTTACACTCGGAGAATTCGAGATATAGAAACGATATCGGAGACCTGGCAAAGGTGAGACAGACGCTGCAAATATACCCAACGTTATTGTTGCAGAGCGAGTGTTTATTTCCGTTGGCAGACGCAAAACGCGAGATGAAAAGAACTCTCTCATGTTACATCAAAATGAATGTATTCCCATGTATACTTTGTTACTTCGTTACCGTGAACTGACTGCCGCACAAAAAGGGCTAGCTTGTTGCTTTCTGAATTTCACTTTCAGTGGATGTTTCGTTTTTAGAAAATGAACACAATGGGTGTAGGTGGAGGGAAAAGTACACGGCGGGCTTTGAGTGCTGAATTGTGTTCAACTGAGGATAGTTATGGATGAGTGATTAATTACGAAGGATACTTGCAATATATTTCAGTAATATTCTTGGTTTATTTCATCAAGTGATTTTATGTTGACATTGATATTTTCTTATTAAAAAACAAAAAATGGAATTATTTTGTTGATATAATAAAATTACGTTTTTGCTGAAGGCATTTTTCATCTTGTTACTTTTGCCTTTCTATATTGAGTATTCTGTAATAGAATATCCAAGACGTTATGGGCCCAGAGTACCTTGTTATTGAGAAGAGGCATAATAAATTGGCAAATTTTCAAAAAAGAAATCGCACTATATACCGTGTGTAACAGGATCATGTACACCCCCCTTATCTCCTTTAGTTTTGACGGTAATTGATTGAAATTTGGGATATCCCATGAACCTAATAAGCGGCACTTTTTGACCTACAAACGATTTCTTGTTCACTACCGGTTTCACCGGAAGTGATACCAACTTTCGATTTTTAAATGGAACACCCTGTATATTATTACATTTCTGAAATCTGCATAATTTTCTGAATCCAATGATACCACATAAGTGACATTTCAAACGTCAATATTTTTGATAATTAAATTTTTAGTTTTCCATTTAAGTGTGCCATGATGGTTCCGATTTATTCCAACTCACCCGTCTAATGCTAGAAAAATCGAAATCTCGTCAAAAATACTAGATTGCGTTTTTTATGAGCAACTAAAGTTCATCGTAATCGATTTTGGGGTAAAACTCAATTTAATCAAATGGAACCATATTGGTACCGTGGTACCATTCATTAGTACTATTAATAAGGAATTTATTCATACCAGCTAATAAAATGTCGATAAATACCATCAAAATTACAGCTAAAAAAAATAAGATAATACAATTACGTTGTTCTAATTTAATGCTAAGAAGTTACTAAGGTGGCTTTGAAATACAAAAAATGAACACAAAACATTACAACAATTGTTCGAAATGCTGTCCATTAACGTCAATGCACTTCTGAACTCGCATAGCTTCGAATGCCTGTTGAAGGTAAGCAGTTACTAAGGAGGCTTTGAAAACAATGAAATTATTCATTCAGATTGTCAAATAAATAGGTATTGGTTTATCAGTGTTTTTATTGTGTATTGGAAAAGTCTTTACATTTGTTGTTATTTTTATTCAAAATGCCCCACATTTATACAAGGGATGAAAAAGTGGACATGTTAATCATTTATGGAGAATGTAGAAAAAATACCGTTGCGGCTAGAAACCTTTATGCCAACCGATATCCTGATAGACAATGTCCAGCGAGAAATTATTTTAATCGTCTTGAAAATCAATTCCGAAGAGAGCCTAACCATGATCCCGAAAAAAACGTTATCATTGACGAAGGAACGGAAATTAATGTTTTAGCACGAATAGAAGTTGATAAGACTGTTTCTTTAAGGCAAATTGGGTTTGAATTGAAAATTAGTCACCAAACGGTAAGCCGAATCTTGCACTAACATAATTATAAATCTTTCAAATATCAATTGCACCAGCACCTGTACGAAAATGATTATGAACGTAGGATGGAATATTGCAATTGGATCTTGCAGAATAATGTGCAGCCAAACAATGCTTTTTTGGTAAGGATTTTATTTTCGGACGAGTCTAGGTTTACAAATATGGGATTATTTAACCAACAAAATACAAGGTATTGGTCACAAGAAAATCAAAATTTATTGAGGGAGGGTAACTTTCAAGTGCGGTTCGGTTTCAATGTTTGGCTTGGAATACTCGGTCGTAGAATCATTGGTCCAATAATATTTGAAGGATGCTTGACTGCAGATAGATACTTAGGATTTCTGCAAATTTAAATTGAGGACAGGTTAACTGAATTACTTGTCCATCTACGACAGGGAATGTATTTCCTCCCCATAATTCAAGGATAGTAACTGATTACCTTCAACAGGCATTCCAAGAAAACGTAATTTCGACAAATGGTCCTGTGCTATGGCCTCCAAGGTCACCTGATTTGACACCTCTTGATTTCTTTGTTTTTGGCCATTTAAAAAACATTGTTATAACCGCCGTTATAACCCGCGAAGACCTGGAGTTGCGAGTAAGACGGGCAATTGATAGTATAACGGCCCAGCAATTAGCGAACGTTCTTCAAGAAACAGCTATGCGAGTTCAGAAGTGCATTGACGTTAATGGACAGCATTTAGAACAATTGTTGTAATGTTTTGTGTTCATTTTTTGTATTTCAAAGCCCCCTTAGTAACTTCTTAGCATTAAATTAGAACAAAGTAATTGTATTATCTTATTTTCTTTTAGCTTTCATTTTGATTGTATTCATCGCACATTTTATTAGCAGGTATGAATAAATTCCTTATTGATAGTACTAATAAATGGTACCATGGCACCAATATGGTTCCATTTGAAAAATTGAGTTTCACTCCAAAATCGATTACGATGAACTTTATTTGCTCATAAAAAACGCAATTTAGTATTTTTGACGGGATTTCGATTTTTCTAGTATTAGACGGGTGAATTGGAATAAATCGGAACTATCAAAAATATTGACGTTTGAAATGTCACTTATGTGGTATCATTGGATTCAGAAAATTATGCAGATTTCAGAAATGTAATAATATACAGGGTGTTCTATTCAAAAATCGAAAGTTGGTATCACTTCTGGTTAAACCGGAAGTGAAAAAAAAAAACATTTGTAGGTCAAAAAGTGCCGCTTATTATGTTTATGGGAAACTCCAAATTTCAATCAATTATCATCAAAACTAAAGGAGATACAGCGGGTGTACCATGATCCTGTTACACACGGTATAGAGGAATTGGCACTGACGTTTTTAAAAATGGCTCGAGTTGAGATTACATGAATCGTTTGATTCGATAGAACCATCTTCCAGTTATGGAAAGTCAGTGTTTCTATCGTATTGGGGGCCAGTAATTTGATGGTAGTAGTCACTGGAGATAATATATAATATGCTACCAATGCCGGAGATATTAAAAGGTGGGAGAAAAAAGGCAACCAAGCCATGGTCATATTTCTATCATCCATCAAAGAGAATCAATTATCGTACTTGGATATGTCAAAGGAATTGATTATGGTTCACGAAAAAAAAATTTCAAAGTATACTATACCCAAAATATCTTTCACGAGTGGTATATGACAAGATCATATACCGAGCTAGCTATTACAAACATACACTTGAAAAATAGTGTTTCTGTACGTTTTTTCGAATTTCTTCTACGGAAGTGCTTACGAAACGGTCGGACATCATTTTTAAATTTGACAGTGACTTGGAGATCATGTGACAGTGACTGAATTATTTTGATAGGTTTGGTATCAATAATGGTAAATACCTGTTTTATAGCAAGTAGTGTGTATATTCGCAAACATACAAGGAACATGGTCGTATATTTGGAATTTGATTGATTAGATTTGATTTGTTATATAAATGCATTTTATTGGCTGCATTAATTTCGAGGTTTATAATCGTGGGAAATATCGATCGTAAGTCAGATGACACTGTTCAAAAATTACTGGTAATGTTTCATTGATATCAAACTTTGGAGAGACAGGAGGAATAAACAAATCGGAATTGTTTCGGGAAGAATTTTATTAAAGAGTTCAACATGTCCTATTCTTCTCCGTAGTGTTCTATTTCATCCAGGTTTGCAAATCCAGAATGATTCGAATATAAATGAAGAGGGCCCAAGTATACCATATCAAGAGGCAGTAGGTAGTTTTTGGTACGTTTTTATGATGAATGGATATCTAGTTACATGGTGCTCACTTCCAAGGATTATACATAATGATAAAAACTTTTTAACAAAAAATTAAACCGACGGAAAAATCAACTGAAAAGCAAAAAATAAGATAAACCTTCTTAGTCTAAATGATAATTGAGCTCCTAAACTAATGCAAGTTACTGATTTTGAGACGGCGCCAAACAAACAATTATCGAAGATCATTATCTATGAAAGAAGTCATCAAAACGCAGCCGTGCATCTCGCTGCCATCATTTTACGCTTCACCTAATTCTATTGCTAGTTTGTTTGGCGCCGACTCAAAATCAGTTACTTACATTAGTTTAGGAGCTCAATTATCATTTAGACTAAGAAGGTTTATTTTATTTATTGCTTTTCAGTTGATTTTTTCGTCGGTTTAATTTTTTGTTAAAAAGTTTTTAATTTTTACTTTTCAGTTCCGTATTTCGTCGGTTTAATTTTTTGTTAAAAAGTTTTTATTTTTCAATTCGTTGTGGCTGGAATCTACCAATTACTACCTACTTGTTTTTTTATTACTTCCAAAATACTTACCCACCTTACTTCAACTATTACCAGTTAAATAATATGATTATCTACTTTTACTATTTGTTGTAATATAAATTATTTTCGTTGTTCTGGTTAGTTCATTTCATTACTTTGTATATCATTCCATCCTCTCATACAATATACTGATTTTGACGGAACAAGAATAATGTCAGTAGCGATCTGTCATTGTCAACTACGTATGTGTGTGCCAATGTTAACTAGTGAAAAATCAACTATCCCCTATTTTTCTACCCGTAAGGGTGGCTAATTCCTTTCGAAATCCAAATATAAGGTATACCCTATCTATTAAAAAAAAATCATCCAAATCGAAGAATCCAGTACAAAGTTATGCCTGATAGAATCGGTTAACGGACCAGAATTCAGAGGGTGAGTGATCAATATCCTTCATTTCGCTACCCTTAGGGGTGGATTTTATCTTTTAAATTCAAAGGGGACAAAATTTGAAGTAAACCCTATCCACTGAAAAAAGAATTATCGGAATCGGACGCCTCAGTGAAAAGTTATGCGTGATCATACATAAAAAAATATGATGGAAAAACATAAAATATACGGGTCGAATAGAGAACCTCCTCCTTCTTGGTTTCGTCGGTTAAAAGGGATGGCTTACTTCCTATCTTTGTACATTGGCCAAATTTCAGCTGCACATGCGCGGATTTGCTTCGTCATTTGACGTCACCAGGGAACCTGGGCGTATCGTCTGCCATAAGTGCCCATGTATTTCTCTACTTTTTCACAGCGGTTTTTCTTTCTGTATGTTATATTTTTCCGTCATTCTTTTAGTGTTTATGTTTGCTGAATCATTTGACTTTCGTTACAATGGATTATTAGTGCCATAAGCATCAATGGTTTGTCGTGAATAAGTGAAAATTTAATCGACTGTTAAGTGCATGTTGGAGTCGTAGTTTCTTGTAAGAACCACCAACAAGCCCCCAAAAACTTCATCCAAATTTCCAACTCATGAAGATCAATAGAGAAATATCGAGACAACTCATTAGTTCCTATTATTACAAGCTTTCATTTAACTTGCAATGTTTGTATGTATGTATGTTCGGGTCAAATCTTGCAAGTGAATTTTGACAGACTTCTAGTTGTTCGATTAATTTGAAATTTGATCGGTATCCATAATTCCGGTAACAATGCATTATGACATTTCTTTAGAGAAAAAACAAAATGGCGGCACTAAAATGGCGGACGAGATTTGTAATTATGGTCCGATTTGATTCAAAATTGGTATATGGGGGTTTTCGGGGTCGGAGATTATAATTTTTTTATCAAAATTCACAAATATAAGATGACGTACGAGCTTTGTAATTATGGCCCGATTCGATTCAAAATTGGTATGTCGGGGTTTTTGGGGTCGGAGATTATGAATTTAGTGGAAAATTATTGATTTTTAGTTCAAATTCATGAATTGAAGATGGCAACCTCTTGATGGCAAATGACTTAATTTTTAGATGGTCTACTCATTGATGGACTAGATCAAAACTTACCGGAAAAAGGCCTCATAATAATGATGCTTTGATAAAAATGCATAGATTAAGGCGTACTTGAGTACTTGAAAGCTCAAAATAAAATAATAAATAAAAAACTTTTTGAAGACAGGCTTTCATTCAAATGCACTAAAAAGTAAAAAATAATTGCTTTGGATGTGTGACGTAGGTTATTCTGTGAGTTATAGATTCAAGAGCTAGTCGCATTTGTATTCGAACTGAAAATTTTGCGCGACAAGCTTTTGAATTCATAACTCACGGAATAATCTACGTCACACATCCAAAGTAATTAATTTTTACTTTTTAGTGCGTTTGAAAACAGGTTTTTCATTGATTATTTTATTAATTATAATGGCCCCAAAGTTTCCACAAATATTCTCAATAAATCGAAACAACGAAGTGCTCTATCACGAAATTACGTTTGAAACGTGCTTAGCATCAGTTCAATTTATGGGTTATCCACAGAAAACGTGGACATTTAGAGTTACAAAAATTCAATGGAGCTGAAGTAAATTAACACAACAAACAGAAACACCCAAAAAATCAACAGGTGTAAGTTAAAAGTACCAAGATAAAAGGTTTTAAAAATTGAAAAATGCATGGGCTCTTATGGCAAACCAACCGCAGTGGTGCCGCGGTGACGTCACGCGTCACGCTGTTGGCGGAGAACGGGAGGGGGAATCGACGAACTCGGCAAACTTTTCTGGTGTATAATCATTGTCTCACATCAACGAAATGTAGCACTTTCTTTAACTGAGGCAGAGTACATTGCTCTTTTTTTCGGAGGCAGAGAAGCTGTTTGGCTACTACAATTATTGAAAGAACTTTAGGTTTTGGGAAATATACCAACTGTCAAGTTGATAATCAAAGTGCGTTGAAACATAAAAATAAAACCGAATTCCATAAGAGGACGAAGCATGTGGACGTGAAATTTCACAACGTTTATGCAATAATTGAAAACGGAGAAGTAAGCGTGAACTATGTGGAGTCCAAACTTCAGCTGGCGGAATTATAAAACCTCTAACAGAAGATAAGATTTCGACCATGCGTTCTGAACTCAACATTTTGGATCTTATTAAAATAGGGAGAGTGTTGGGTTATTTCATTGTGTAATTTTATGTTGACATATTGATATTTTGTTATTGAAAATCAAACAAATCAATGATATTGTTGACATAAAAAAATCACGTTTTTGCTGAAGTCATTTTTCATCTTTCTACTGTAGCCTTTCTATATTGAGTACTCTGAGTACTGTGTAATATATTATCAAAAAAATATAAGTAATAATGTGTAACGTCACTACCATACTTCGTTATGAAATTGGATAACATACCCGTCATTCATGGAAAAACAAGTCAAAATACAACTAGTATAATCAGCAATAAAACGTAAGCTCGCTTGACGCGCTGACTCAAGCTGTTGGATATTTCAGAATGAAAAGCTTGACTTGCTAGACTGATAGGAAAGCCCGAGAGATGGATATGAGCAAGATTTTCTGAAAGCTCCGTATACTTCTCTGATGATAATGATATTTCTCTCGTGGAATACACTCCCGACAACCGTTTTGTTCCAGGTAAAACACAATTCACTGTCATTACCAGTACAAAGAGGTACTACTATTGTGTATCGCATGAAGATAAAGTCTTCCGTTAGACATTTCAATATGCGAACGCGATGTAACGAGTTTATTAATGGATAACATCCTTTGATTATACCTGATGATTGGCAGGATAATCAGTATTTAGCAGCGTATTAACCGCCCGACGTGTGTTCATATAGTCAGCATATCAGATAGAGTTGCAATTCTTACAGGGTCGTAATTAGAATATCAACACAAAACAACAATATCTGATATATATATATATATATATATATATATATATATATATATATATATATATATATATATATATATATATATATATATATATATATATATATATATATATATATATATATATATATATATATATATATATATATATATATATATATATATATCTGTGTACTTGAATTGAATCTTGTTTATACGTTTTTGGAAATATTCTTCAGTTTTAGATTCGTGTTGAAAGTAGACGATGTTTTTTAATTCATGTTAACAACGTTTCGTCCCTAGCAGTGGACTTCAGGTTTTATTTGAGATTCATTTATACATAGTCTAAGCAACAAAATGAATATAACTTGATACTGTGTCTTTTCTTTTTTTTTTATGGTGATGAGTGAATTGTAATTATCTATACTTTTCATGCTGTTTTATTTTGGTGGAATTACGGAGGCGACAAGATAACTTCCAAAAGACTGATCCTGTCGCCTTCGTAGTTCCACCAAAACAATACAACATAAAAGGTATAAATGAATCTCAAATGAAACCTGGAGTGGCTAGGGACTAGGATATTGATGATATATGAGTTTTTATATCAATCGAAAGCACGCCGAAGGCGAAGAGCTGCTACCAAAGTCAACAGTGAATTCCATCTCCATCAACATTGGACCTGCATAAGTATCGTGAAAATACCACATGTCGAAAGCAGTGGTAGCGGACTGCGTTGCCAATACTGAATGAATTTCCCTAGGAATGAGGAATTTAAAATGAGTTTCAATTTGAGGAACAGAGGAAACTTAATGGATTCTTGACACAATATGATGAAAAAATACGCTGGTCTAGTTCTAGATCAAAATTTCAGAATATAGTCAATAATCAGACGTAATGGATGACAAATTCCAATGCGAGATGAGTCGTCTTGTCATAATTCACAATGTTAAACACCAAACCGTCAAAAATCAATAATTAATTGTGTCTGGAAGTGTAAATGTTCTTGAAAATGAAAACAAAAGAGTTGGGGTGGGCTAAAAATATTCGTGATATTGATACCCTTTTGTTTCCAAGAATATTTTATTTTTGTTTTGTCACTGAATGGTAGTCAAATATCCTTTGTTTAATTTTTTCAAGCAACATTCTTATTACAAAAAGCTTGTTAATTGGTCAAGTCTGAAAAAGTTTGACCTGACAACTCTGACGCAGTAGCGTAGGTTATCGGTCGGACTCGGCTGGGTTCGTTCCGCCGGTCGGGTTGGACAGTCCTCATGTCACGTCACCGGCAAAGATTATAGTTCTAGTTTATTTGTGTCTACGCTGTTTCTTGCTGTTAGTGTCTCGGATTCATCAACAAATAATGTCCTATGTATTAGTAGAGTTCAAAATGTATTTCAGTTTATATAATTCTACTTCCCTAAAATTATAAATTTCCTCCTGTGAACTTGAAGCTCCTAGAGAGCCTAGGGACTGTGTGAGTCTTTCGTATGACGTCCTTTATTGGTCATTTGACTGACGTCTTCTAATGGTCTTGTAGGTCTTTGAAATGTCGTCTTTTATAGGTCAATTTTCAGACATCAGAGTGACGTCTTGTGGCTGTGACATTGACGTCTTTTCAGAGTCTCTGAGACGTCATTGCTTGACGTCAGTTGGTCAATTATTTGACCAAATTCGACGTCACCGTGCTACCTGGAATGTCGTCCACTTTTCTGCTATCTTCCAGATCATCCTGTCAGATAATTGGTCAAGATAACATCATCAACTAAGCAAACTGATTTTTTCTGACGTTTGTTTGAAGGTTGTAGACGATGTGGTAACTTGATTACTATCGTTTCGGACGTCCATCGTCTTAATGTATTTAAAAGGTTTTCACGACGTTTCGAATGCTTGTATCTGCAATCGTCTTCAGGTGAATACTGACAAGTTTAGGTGCTACTTACCAATTTATATGACTGTCGGCGCAATGATGCGTGCAATTCCGCCATGTGCAGCGGTGCGTGTAATTTCGCGCGGTGTGGTGGTGCGTGAAGTTTCGCGCCTCTGCAGCCCGCCAGACAGAGCAATCAGGGGTTTCCATACGTTCTTGATCTCAACGCTCGGTTGACTAAAGGCGTTATTGGCTTCGATGTAGGCGGCCTCTTTGAACTTTCGTTTGAACCAATGCTCCTCTCTTCGTCGTCCCATAGAACTCGATGGTGCTCAGTCCAGGCGTGGTCAGCGATTCCCGATTTTGATGTTCCTCCACGTTGAGTCCATTTCTTGTGCTCATCCAATCTTACCGATAACGGTCTCTTTGTTTCTCCAATGTAGGAATCTCCGCATTCACATGGAACTTCATAAATGCAATTCTTACTGATTTCATTTTTGTTGTCAGGTTTGGTCTTGGTCAGGAAACTCCGTAAAGTACTGCCGGATTGGAAGCAGCTCTTGATGTTGAACTTGTTTCCGATCCTTCTGATCTTCTCGGAGACACCTTTGATGTACGGAAGGCAGATCACTGTGCTTTGTTGTTGCTCTTCAGATGTCTTCGTCTTGGGATATCCATTCCGGTGGAGGTCCTCTCTGATGTGGTTTAATTCGGCATCTAGTGACTCCACGTCGTTGCATATGTGCGTTGCTCTCTCTACCAATGTTCTCACGATCCCTCTCTTCGTCGAACTCGGATGGTTGGTGCTGTAACTGAGGTACTGCCCCGTATGTGTCTTCTTTCTATAGACGGAGGTGCGAATTTCATTGCCTATTCTCTCAACGTTCACATCGAGGAAGGGTAAGGCACTGTTGGTTTCCATTTCCATCGTAAATTTGATCGAATCCCTGATTCTGTTAATTCTTGGGAAGAAATCCTGGAGGTGTTTGTCTCCGTGATTCCATATAATGAAGGTGTCATCCACGTACCTCAACCACAACTTTGGTTTGTATTCTGCCTCCCGTATAGCCAATTCCTCGAACCACTCCATGTATATGTTGGCGATGATTGGAGAAAGGGAAGATCCCATCGGGAGTCCGTCGACTTGAGAGAAGAATCGGTCCTTTTCCTGGAAATATGAGTTATGTAGGCAGCACTGCAGTAATTCCAATATTGCGTGGGTAGCTCGTGCAGCTGGTCATCCTCTTCGAATTTCCTTTTGATGATACTGAGAGATTCCTCTATAGGGACATTGGTGTGAAGGCTCTCCACGTCGAAGCTGATGAAACGATCTTCTGGTCCAAGTTCAACATATGTGATGGTGTCAACGAAGTGCTTGGAATTCTTGACGTATGAACTGCTATTTCCTTGTAAGGGTTGTATGGCGGAATTGCACGCATCATTGCGCCGACAGTCATAAAAATTGGTAAGTAGCGCCTGAACTTGTCAGTATCCACCTGAAGACGATTGCAGATACAAGCATCCGAAACATCGTGAAAACCTTTTAAATACATTAAGACGATGGACGTCCGAAACGATAGTAATCATGATTTTTTCTGGTTCTACAACTTCGGTATGTGATAGAATGCCGACACCCACAGTATAAGGAAACAGTATCCTGGAAAATAGCGACACAAATAGTGAAACGCTATTGTGGCATGAGGGAAGCCGACTTTTCGTGAAGCTGATTTTGCGATAGTCATGACGTGATAAATCCTTGTGAAAGTGTGGCGAACATATTCTCTAATCATGAATTTCCACAGTTGTGCATTGATTAGTCTACCTGAGTCACACTGGCCATAGTTGAATCAGATTTTCTAGAAAAAATGCATTCAACCGAACCAGGTTATTTGGTCCATTTTAGAATGTCTTTAAAATTTTCGTCCACAGTGTCATCTGAGGAAGCTCCCAGTGCCATGGAAGTTAAATTTAAAAAAACATTCCACTGGAGTATTCAGTTCCATATTCTTTCGATTTGCTTATATTTTGAAAAAGTATTCTGAAAAACTAGGGAGCCTGAGGAAATGGCATAGTGCGTTAGGTATCCATTCAGTTTCAACTTCCATCTTGTTTTTAATTCCGAAATTTTGAGATGATTCAGCAAGGCATACCTTATTCCTTCATAAAAATATAATCTATAATCGGTTTCTCAAAAGAATAGTACTTATTCCTGTATTTCAGAGACCTTCATGTTGTAAAAACTCGAATGAAAAAAATCTTATGATGACAGTTTGCACACGCTCCAGTGATTGATGTGAATATAGTTGAAACACGGCTTCACACACTAATTATAGGAAATACGTTTTTATGCGATCAATTGGAAAATACGTTATTTCATATATTTCAACGAATATCCATCGTTCTCGCAAACAACTAATTAGTTACTACAACTCTACCATTTCTATTTTTCCACCGCTCTCTGTTTGTAAACAGGTCCAGCCTACGTGTCTCAAATCAGATATAAGCGCCCTTGGAATGAATCAGAAATAAACTAATAGCTGCAATTGTTATTCGAAGTACCGATGTTAATAATAGCATTGGAATGAGAGGAAAATTGTCAGCAGCATTATTTCACGATGACATACTTGATGTTTTCCTTATTGCTGACGATATAAATGTCTATCTGGCACACAATGAAATAATTTGAATATTTTATTGGATTTGGTTAATTTCTTCGGAAATAAAAATTACTGCGTTTGAGAAAAACTTATAAATATAAATTCCCAAACTAATTCTCTATTTACAACACATAAAACGGAAGAGACCTTTCTGCTCATGAAATTGCATGACTAGAACACGCTCTCTTATATACGATTTGGTAGCAAGTTAGTTTCGATATTTTCAATCTTTCAAAACTGTAAAGGTCAAAAGAGTCGGGTGCCAAACATTTTTGTTTTGGTCCGCGTTAATTGCCCATTACAAAACTTTTTCGAAAGAACTTCCTTTCGTATCCAGTGAATTGTGCTTGAGATTTGTTCCAATGGAAATGGAATCCCAACAAAGACATTCCACTTCGAAAGAGATATATATTTTTTTTCGAATCACAAATGTAGTCTGCAAATCTGATACAACTAAATCGGTCCCGAATATAAACATTGATATCGAAGGTCGAATGTCAAAGATCAACAAATCCTGACAAAGCAAGAACTCACAGTCTGGCTCGTATAATTCATGAAAAGCCAATTGAATATGGAATAACAATGGCATTCGAAGTTTTATTGATCTGGAATCCAGGCTTTATCGGATGCATTTCAAACAACCTCTGGTCATTTCATTGTTTCGCCGGTCAGCAGACAGAAATCAGTTATTGTGAAGCATAGCAAACGGACAGCGGCAGAGTTCTCATGTATTGAACAAACACAGTTAGATGGATTCCAATTAAAACATACATATTTAATTGTATGTATCTGTAAGAGACGGATTAAACAAACACTTTCATCCCATTGATTGGCGATGAAATATTTATTATCCAATTGTTCTGATGGAACAGGAAGTATCGATCACAAGATCAAAGCCTCAGTGGAAATCATCAACAATAATACGTGTATGTTTTCGAAAGAAAAACACTAATAGTTGAATTTTTGTGAATCATGATTGTAATAGGAGAGTTTAGATGGTTTTTTGATATGGGATATCATGGTAACGCTATAGTAAATGAGAACAAAAGCTAGGAAAATGTTCAATGGTGGGACAAACAGCAAGTATTGATTCAAATTATAAAATAACATAAAATATAAAAAGAAAAAAGAATCACTGTTTTTAAAGATAATCGATAAACATAAAGGAAATTTCAGTACTTAAAAATGGAAACGGGTGAACTGGCCATCAAATATGTTCAGAAAACGCGAATTGCTATTGGGCACTGATAACTATTTGCAAGACTACACGTAGCATTATAATATCTATACCACGATATAGTGACCAGTCAATAGTGATTTCTGCGTGACAAAAATTCCAGTAAGCCGACTGTGCTATCATATGAAAGACGGTCCGTCGGTCGTAGGTATATCCCGTTATGTTTCCTACTCGCAACTATAATTGCTTAATTTGTTAGGGCCGCGCACATGCGATTTTCAGTAGCGCGATTATTTAGTGGCAAAAATAGAACACACGCATTGAATATAAATCGGCGCATATACTACAAAATAATCACAGCGATTGAAAAGATGGAGCCTGTTCTATTTCAGTGGCGGCACAATTGTCGTAGTTTAAAATGAATCACACGGGCAGGTATGGACCTGCGCGCACTGGCTTCTATTATGGCAGTTCATTTACGGCTGTGGCTGTATGTTTACTAGGCTGATATGTTATCTTTGGTCCTATTACCTCTGATAATTCATTAAAACTGTTCACGCTCATGCAATGGTAATTAATTTTGGGGTCCCTATAAATTTTGTAGAATTGACCTTTCAGCAACCTTTGACTTATAAGTGGATGCACCAAATATTGCTTTTTGCGTTTTTTCTAGATTTTCGTAATAACAGAGCTACCACACAAGCGGTTTCTATAAAATTCATGTTGGTACTAATAAAGTTGCGATTAATCAGCCGCAAGTGCGCGGTGCGTGATTTATTGTTAGCGATTAAGATTTTTCTGTCGCACTACTGAAAATCGCATGTGCGCCCGCCCCGGCTCTTATAAACATTTAAGAACAAAATATCCTGTTTCTTCCGTTTTTCGCTTGTAACATGAAACTAATCATGCAATCTCGATGTTTTCAATTTTCGAATTGTAGAAAATCAAAATGCAAAAGAATAGCACTATCACGACTCGATAAGATTATTGGTAACGGAAGAAAACCGAAAAAATTTAAAAAAATTCCGTTTTTTCAAAAATTCATAACACCAACATTATTCAAGTTGTAGCACAGGCTCTTTGCGTTATAGTATTGAATGATATATACTTTATATGTAAAAAACTCGGGCGTTGTCAGATCATCAGTTGTTGCATAATTGCAATTTGAATTTTTTAATGCACTTCATTGGAGCGTCAAAGGTTTCAATTTTTCGAAAAGATTTTGGAAGTAAAAGTATAGTACTGTAAAACGTTTATTCTTACTTTGCGTTAAAATGATGAGGAAATAGGTAAGAAACAGCGCAGGAAAGCGGCCGAGCGTGGGGGTGGAGCAGCAGATTCATAAGTTGTTCGCAGCGCGCTGGTAATACATATACATATACGCTTCCCCGCGTCTGCTTCTCTACCCCCACTACTTAGTCACTTTCACGTGCTCGCCTGTCTTCGGTCATGTCTGCAAGTATTTCTCACCTTTTTCGCAGACATTTAACACAAAATGAGAATAGACATTTTGTAGTACTATAATTCTGCTTTCAAAATATTTCCGAAAAATTTATATCGCACCACTTATGACGCATCCAGGCTAGCTCCAGTAGAATGCATAAAAAAACTCAAATTGCAATTATGCAAAAATTATTGAACCAACAACGCCTGAATTTTCACGCATAAAGTACATATCAATCACTACTATGTCGCGGAGAGCCTGCGCAACAATTTGAAAAATGACGGTGTTATGAATTTTTGAAAAAAAAACCTTGATTTGTGGTTTTTTCGGTTTCTCTACGAAACTAATAATCCTATCAAGTCATACCAGAGCTCATTTTTCTGCATTTTGATCTCAACAATTCGTCCATTGAGAGCATCGAGATGGCCTCGTTAGTGTTCATGGTACAAGCGGAAACAAAAAACACGATTTTCCGACCTCAAATGTTTATAACAAATCAAGCAATGATAGTTGCGAGTAGAAAACAAAACAGGATATAACTATGGACCGTCTTTCGTATGATGGCACAGTCGGTTTCCTGGTACTATTTTTGCCACAGAACCAGTCATTTTGTGCTCTATTGATTGGTCTATAGTCACAAAAACGAAAAAACGGCCAACTTCCACGTCAGTCTGAAGTTGACAAACTATCCATTGAAATACACTTCGCAGCACAATCAACGCATATTCCTAAAATTCACAAATACGAATATTTCAATGTATTTCCTGCAAAAATTCAGATAATTGAACTAACGTTCAGTCCCAAAGGATCTCAAAAGTCAAGTATATACAGGGTTTCACAAAAAACAATAGAATTCGGAAATATATTTTCTGTTTTTGGAATATTTGTCTAATATCTTGTGTTTCCACCTCGAGCGGTAATAACGGCTTGGCAACGGCTTTTTTTTATTTCTTCATTTAACGTCGATCAATTTCTGCGACCAGTGCTGAACACTGACGCCCAACCGGAAATTTTACGAATCATCTGGTGTTTCCAACCAGAGGTAGGTATCTTCAACGAGCTCAACATCCATGAACTAGGGACCCTAATCTTGACGTCCTCACCGAAGGACGGCATATCTATCGCCCTCTATCGAGCTCATTGACCCTACAGCGGTGAATATGCTACTACACTGCAGTTATTTGTGGCTTCTGAACGCGAGTCTTCCCTGGTAGGTGGTCACCCATCCAAGTACTGGCCTCGTCCAGCTGTGCTTGACTTCAGATATCGATAAGACTCTCGTCAATCTGACCGGCCGGCTGGTTACCCTTGACAACGGCTTCTCATGCGCAATATCGGGGTCCTCATTTCATTATGATCAATAGCCTCCTAAATTTCAACTAATCTCTGCCTAAGCTCATTTCAAGTAACTGCGTGCTGCGGCAGCTCTCCAACTTCTCTCACAATGTTATGCCATAGATGTTCAATGTGGTTCAAGTCAAGACTTCTCGCGGGTCAGACCATTGCGACAATATTGACGTCCTGAAAATAGTAGCGGACAACCCTAGCAGCATGTGGTCTCGCATTGTCGTAATATGAATTATTCGCCAATGAATGGAGCAAACGGAACAACATGGGGTTCTAGAATATTGGTTGGTGTACCTTGCTGCTGTCAAACTCGCTTCAGCAATGAGTTCCAATCCAATCCAATAGTATTTATTTACAGTTTTGTATTGTATTGTTACATGGCATATCTTATAAAACTAGTATTTACAATATATACAAAATATATACAAATGTGTCTTTTTCAGTCTGTCATGTTTAGTTTATTGTGAGTTGCTTCGACCTTCTACTGTATTGTTTATGTCGAAGTTTTTAGTTGTCTCTTCATGTGTAATTTGCTTTAAGTATGTGTTTTTAATTTTGTGTAAGTTACCAGAAAAATCGAGACAAAACCTGGTTAGGGTTATGTATGCATGGTTTAGTTCTTGAGTACTTTGGGCGATTTGAGTTTTGAATATTTGTAGTTTATTTGTAGTTGAGTACCAGTTCTGTACGTGCCTCCAAATTTATATCACCCCAAACCATTATTGATCCTCCGCGGAAAGCAATTATTCCTACAGCTCATCAAGCCAGTCGTGAGACGTGGAATTTCGCGGAGTGCGTATAAGACAGAGCGAGAACGCATTCGGATCAATAGAGAGCAATAGAGAGGGGCGTGAAAGATTCACATCTCATGACTGGCTTGATGAGCTGTACAACGTTACATTGATTGATCTTCCCCTCAATGAAGGTGTGCACGAGTAAACTCGAGCCGTGCTCTGCGATGTCCTGCAGTCAATAAAATCCCTGTTGCTGTCCTATATAGCATCAAGTTGTGTTCCCTCAACCTTCGCGTGATGGTATCTTCTAATTTGGACATAATGGCCAGTGAGAACTGATGTCTCGGCGTTGTTCACAAATCTCTGTCTGAGAGATTATAGTCTCAAAAATCGATCATGAATTGGTATAGTTATTCTCCTACGGCCATATCCTGGTCTCCTAGCATAATTACCCGTTTGATGTAATCGACCAATTGTTGGTTGGGTAACATTCAAATGCTTAGCAATGTAAACTTGGTTTACCCCTGCATGAAGGACTACCACAACTGCCTATTCTTGCACAGATGAATTGCGTGAAATCACGAGATAAGTTAAAGTAATAAACTAGACAATGACAAAAAGACGAAAATACCATATTTATCAATCCTCGGTGATTCAAAAAGATTTAAAAAAAATACGTTTTTAAATATTTTCAGCAAATAATACCGATAGAAGACATTTCAACAAACATCTATGAAAACTGATGTACCTAGGTCAGAAATTTATCTGATTCAAAATTTCGCATATATAGTAATTATGCGTGAATTTTGCGGCAAAGTGTCATCTCGCCATTCGGGCTCATTTTATCTTGTTTAACCCTTTGCAGCATAGTGGTTATATGGTGTAACCACACAAATATATGATTCTGACCCATCCAGCACACCGGTAAAAACCTGATAACCTTGTTTATATGTGGACTGGAAGCCCTTTCTAGCAAAATTCAATCAAACTTATGCTATTGGTTAATCGCAGTTACCTGTTCACAGTTATTTATTTTAACCTCCTCAGTACTGCATGCACGCTTCAACGTACAATTTCACAATCATGAATCCTTATGAAATAGGATTATGGCAGTATCTGAACAAAATGCATAACTAATTGCTTCAATACATAAATTCAGTAATTTTTTGTTTTTTGAACTAATAAAACACCAAGAACATGGTGGTTATGCCACGATACCAGTATGCTATAACAATTATCAATATTTTGTGTATTGAAGAAATACTATCTGCATATTTTTGTAAATCAAAAATGTTAAAATACAACCATCTTACTAATAAATTCAAACTTCAATACCAAACCACCAACTGATTACTAAAACCAAATATCGAAATATTTATTCGCGATGTTTCTCCCGTGAAACCATTATCTCGAAGACAATATCTTCGAGGACTAGCTAGTGGAAAAAAAATTCACCAACCCGCGCAAAAAATCCGCGCCATGCTCAAAAACGGACTCTTCGCGACTAGGCCCGAAAATCCACTCTTTTGAGCAAAGCCAAAAACGAAGCTAGAACATGGTCCACCGCAATCGTGGCGGACAGTATTTTCCCCTGTGAAAACTGCAGTTGTATTGTGATTTGGCATGTATACTATGAATTAAATTGAGCCCCGGTTTCGGAAATTGCCATAGTAATGAATAAAGTGCAGATTGAGATGAGTAAGCCGCGAACCGCATTTAACCTACTGACACGTGCACTGCGAATACGTAATTCGCCTGTCATCATAGTGTTTACATGTAATGGCATACTGGTTTTTATGTAAAACCACAGCCACCCCACACAAAATCAAAACATCCAAAAATTTTGAAAAAACACATGAGTCATTTTTGGAGTATAATATAAAGCACTATTAAAACAAAAACACTCTTTTCTGCATTTTTCATAATTCGTGCTGCAAAGGGTTAATGAAATAAAAAGCCTTTTTCTGTACTATTCATGGATGAGATCTACTTTCGTAAGATTCCTCAAATGTCAAAAAAATACATTCCACCAAACACTTCATTATATGTCTCCAAGATGAACTTACATTGATTTTGGATAGCTAGTTGAATGAATTACTATTGTTTTTTGATAGATTATGTGAAATAATAAATATTACTCGAGCATCAAAGGTTTCAATTTTTGGAACGATTACTGACTGAACAACTGAATCCTGAAGATTTGAATTTTGGCGAAGTGAGAAGTGAGGCGCTATGGAAAAATTATTAAATTTATGATATAATATGCAATCCCCGTTAATTGGGGTCAAAGTCAATATTTACCTACTTCCACATATATCTGATCAAGTTGAAATATTACATTTTTATAAGAGTCCAGTGACAATACACAATACAATATGTTAAGTGGGTCCAGAATTTCGAGTGAATGTTTTTGAGAATACTCTAGTGTATCCGGGAATTCGATACCACTCAAAAATATATAGGTTGAATTAGCGTTATTTTGACCTCCAAATAGGACGTCGCCCAATTTAGCGAAATCTATATTGATAGTGCTCCTTTCTACTTAATCCTGACCTGGAGTTGAATATGAACTTGTATGTGATAATATTGATTTTTATTCGTGTTAAACGAATGAAACCCCGAAAAATTTTATTTGCTGCAAAAAGTCACATGGAATTCCGTGTATTCCAACAATTTTTTTTGTGTAACACCCCAAAAAGTTGTTGAAAATGTATTTTTTTTTTATTCACGGAAACATTTACAGGGACAAATATTGTGTTTTATGATGGATCTATAGGTCAATAAAATGTTGAAAAGTTTTTTTTTCAGATTTACTGGTAGGAATATGTAAAAAAGTACAAATTTTATTTATCACCGTATTCACTTCCTGACCATATGGAAGTATTCGAGATTTCAATCAGGTAAGTTTTTCCTTTATAATTTCGTTTGGGAAGTTCATGGACCTCGAAGAAATTTTGCTAGTACTGGTTCATAAATATATCCCCTCTTGAAATGTGGGAGTACTTGGATGAATGACCACCTGACAAGGAAGGTACGCGTTAAAATGCCCTAACAACTGTAGCGTAGTAGCATATTTGCAGCTAAAGGCGTCTTATCAATGAGCACGAGATAATATAATAGATATGCCGTCCTTCAGAGGGGACGTTAAGATGGCGGTCCCGAGTTCATAGATGTTGAGCTCGTTAAAAGAACCCTACCTCTGAAACAACAGAGGATTATATTTCCGGATGGGGGGAGTGTGCTCTCCGGCTCCGGTGTTTAGCCCTGGTCGCAGAAATAGGCCGACGTTGAATAAAGTAATAAAAAATATTAATAATAAGTGATTGTCCATTATGTATTTCGCCTATGGAGTCGATGAATTTTGGATACGATGTATTGGTCTTAACCATGGTTTCTACAAACAGGACCACGACTTCAATTTGAAATAATTCATCAGAAATAAGTAAATGTGGAATTCCCGTGGATATTTTGTGTGTCCGATTGGTATAATTTTCCTTCAATGTTGGACATCTATACCTGGAATTATTTTGCATTATCATAAAAATATACCTGACCACAATGAATCCCAAATACCAATATTCTGACCAAAAACGAAAATGTCCGATCCTGAAAATCCCTACATACAATTATACATATATTGAGCCCATAAATCACAGAACTCATCCGCCATTTTGGAACCGTTACTTCTTGATCGTGAAAATTCCTAAATACCAATGTCTAATCCAATCAGAAAATAAGTCATAAATCTCGTTTTACATTGACACCGTAATTTGAATTCTTGAAATTTGAAAATAATCATAATCTCCGAAAAACCCATAGATACCCATATTGCTACGATCTTTATCAAATCATCTGTTTTCCTTTCATCAGATAAAATTCGTAATTCAACAGAGATTGATTTCTGTTTTCAGTGAAGTATCATTGTTCGAAATTGCCACTTATTTCTCACACAACTTCGAAATTTTCTACTTATAACAGAACATGTGTTCGAATTATTTATGGACTTTTTTTCGAAGTCAGGAATATTTTGAAAATTATGACGAGCCTAAGACGAGGCATAATTTCATCAACATATTCGTGACTGAGATAATTCTTGGAATAATTTAAGTACGTGTGAAATTTCACACGAAAATCTCAAATAATATTGAAAATTGCTGGAATAACATTTCAAAAAATGTCATGCTCATTTTTAACTTTTGTTCTAACAATTATTGGATTTGACGTTAATTGTTAGTTGACGTAAACCGATTGAATTCAATAGTTTGAATGTAAATGTGAAATAGCGAGAACTTTCAACAAAATGACAATAACAAATTTTCCAGGAATGGACTCAACAAAAACAATTAAAGCCCATAACTCTTGAGTTTGTGGGCTTGAGCAGATTTGAATCTAACTGCATTTGATTAGCTACTAAATAGAGCTGTATAATTTCCCTAATGAATTTTTCCGCTCAATTCTTTCTGCTTCTCCTACCTTTCTCTTCACAAATGAGCCTGGTTTGAAATTTTTATTCAGTGGATTTTTTTCTTCGGATCCATATGGTTAAGTCTATGTTCTGGTTGTGGCTTCATCATTCGTTTCGCTGAAGATTTATCTTATAAGGGTAGGAAGGATTCCTGAACTCCTTTGAAACTCAATGAGATTTGGTCAGATAGCTCGTAGAACAATTTGGGAATTGAAACTGATTTTCAACTTTTGCAAGCATTTTTCATACCTTTCCATCCAAAATCTGTCATAAAATAATAAGAACTTGGAATATATATTCCAAATTTCGAGTCTACTGTATGAATGAAAGTACTTACCAACAAAGAAGTGAAACATAATGGAAGCTTGTAAAAAATGTTATCATTTCGTGTTTGGAACTAATGAAATTGCTATGGATATATAAGCTAACCTGCATACACCTATGGAATTCCCAGTGGAAAAATCTAGTAAATCATTCACAGTTCGCGTGTTACGGACTGTTAACAATATGGAGGAAACCTAAAAAATGAGCGGTTCGTTTCGTTTTCAATTTTCTTCCATCGTCTGGCTGGGCAAAGTAATTCGTCTGGTGATAGAAGTTCACTGAAACGATAAATAGAACCAACTTACAACTTTTGATCTGATATGCAAGCCAAATGTTCCACAGACTATCATTATATCATTAAACTGTCATTCCATCATCTAATCCATTCAAAATGTAGATGACGAAATACACGAACTTGGTTAATAACAATAATGGTAATGAAACGGTGTTGATTTATGATGTTGATGGATCTTAATATACAGGGGGCACTGTTATTATCGAGAATTTGTGTTCCTTCATCGGAATTTGGAGAGTAAAAGTAAATAAAAGTGTGATTCAGGGGTAACTTCAAGCTTGTGAATTTGAACCTCCCCACACGTATTCAGTCTTGAATTATTGGTGGGTGTCAAATGAACTCCAGTTGTTTCCAGAAAATAGTTAAGTATGGCAGCCCTCTTGGGTGAGAATTTCGCTTGGTATCAGACACTATCTAATGTCCAATACAAACAAAGAAACAAGTTAGAGGAATTTACTCATGCTATTTTTTCGAATACCAAAATTTCATGCAATTTTAAATAGCGTCATTGTGATGGGAAATTGTGCTCATGTATAAGAAATAATTGTGAAAAAAAAAGAAAAATATCTGCAATTCATATTTCTGATGTCTCATTAATGAATATCGAAGCCAACCAACTTTCAGATAAATAAATGTGGACAGGACCCAGCAATCATTATAGAAAAAATATACGAGCAGAAGGACAAAAGTCTCCTAAAAGTCCGTATTTACAACTCAATAGTCACAATTCAGGTCGTTAAAACTACAGTTAATACCAATAGATCTCCTCCAAAACCCATAAATTTTATGAACAAAAAGCATAGTGGAAAATCACTCATTATGAACTCCAAATATACTATCACATCTCCAACGTGGTGGAAGTTATCTATCTTGGAATCCACCTAAAGTTCACCAGCGAAATGTATTCATGATCCACGAACATCCATAGAACATTTTGGAGTAAATATTCACCCAATTATAATCTTAGTTCATATCATCAAGAAGTAAATAATAGGTCGATAAAAAAGGTCTAATGTGTACTTCTTCGGCCCATTTTCGTACCAGTGAATCGGAAGAAATTGTAGACATTCCAATGAAATGAAAAAAAAAAACAACTAAATAATACAATAAACTCCATTTGTCTTTTCTTCAACAAAATAAATCTATCGAGGGTCCCATTTATTACACACGAGTCAAAATCAGCATTATCACAGACAAGTTTTTATCGTAACTACATTTTTAACTATAGTGATAAAAATAATAACGCTTTTAATCACACAGAGCGATACAAACAAAACACATTTGTGAAGGAAAGCAGAAATCCGATAAGTGTATAGACGCACTTGTTTCGGTATGAGAAAGGTGAATTGATAAATATTTTAATAATAATAGATAGGTATAAAATATAATGATAAATTATGGAATATATGATATCAGGACAAGGTTAGTTAAGTGAAATAACAGAAGGGTGTAAGAAGTTAAGTAGTAGGATCGAAATAATGATGTACAGATCTACCAGTTTCAAATAGGTGATTCCTCAGCAGATATTTGAATTGATTTATATTGATCAGTGATTTTATATTTTCTGGAATATCATTTTATAATTTTGGTGAGAGGTAGGAGTAAGACCTTTAAGTAGATCTTTTGGACATGAATGAAACGGTTTAGTGTTGTTTTTCTCGAGTATTGTGTTCATTTCCCGGTATTTGGGAGAATTGCTTCTGTGAGTGATGATGCACACAGAAGCAATGCTAATACAATTGTCTGATATCAAATATTTTTGTTTTGGCATATAAGATATATTTGTTGGGTACCAGGAGTTCTTTGAAATAATTTATTTTAGGAATATTATCTACATGACTCCTATAGTATGGAGATACGTTTTCGGAGCTGAGCCTCAAACAAGTATCCCGTAACAAAGATGGCTTTCAACTAGGGAATAATACAGTGTTTTCGGGTAAGAGTTCTTTGAGTTTCCTGATTTTGTACAACATGGCTCTCAATTACTTCCACATATATTCTATATAGGTCCCATTTCATATGGGTATCGATAATTATGCCTAAGTACTCGATTTTTTTTTCAGGGTAGATGGTGAAACTTCATCCATATCAATCTTCCTCTAGCAATTATTTTCCAAACACCATGTTTATATTATCATTTGTAGGTAGTAGATCAAGATATAATACTCAGGAAATTTCGTTAATTTCACCTGCAATTTTTGTTGGGGAGTCATCGGATTTCTAATAATACTTGTTGGTTATTACGTATTGAATCATATTCCCACTAGTTTCGTGAATTGTATATTTAGCAGTTTATCTTGAAGTCTCTAGTTTATATGTGATTCTTCCGCAACAATTCTTCTATTCCGTCGGACACAAAACGGATATAAATTAAATTTGATTAGACTCACCCATCTGATAATAAAAATAAATTGAGGATTTTTTGTCAAAATACAGGCAATAAGCAAGGTGGTAGATGTTTTTTAGGCATTATCCATTTATGAATGTTGTCGAAAACAAGCACTCATCAACTTGGCATGCTGACAAGATGGTGGATGAGCATCTTCTTTAATCATATACCTTCGAATACCAGTTAACTATATATACCTTTTTTTTTCGGTTTGTTTGAATGGAGAAATTTTCCTTCATTTATTTTCATGAATGATTGAACATTGGAAATTTACACATGAGATATATTCAAAGAGGGCAAGTGTACCATGTTTGCCGGATTGGCCAGGATTCAATTCCTTTATTGTGGAGATCCAAAACTGGACAATATCATGGACAAACTATTCAAATTCATATCCACAAAATACTCCAACCGATCCCAGCACTCGTTATTCACAAGTATCCCATTCACCACATTTCATTCCAGAACAGAATCCGTCTGGCGAGGAATTCTATTATTTCCGTTTTCTGGTATACGACGTCGGACATTACATAACGAATCGAAACTTGTCTCGTATCGTGCCGTATTCTGTTTCAATTGAATTACGTTACTTCATTCCCGACAACCGACACCAGAAATTCTCGTAAAATATGACAAGGGTTAGCTACTAATAAAATCTCGCGAGCTGCCATTGGCGCGGAAGGTTGTATTCGACAGAGGAGGATGGAAATAAATATCACCTAATGGATACATTTGTTCCTTATTCGCATAATATACATGTAAAAGGATCTGCTTGGTTTGCGAAATACAGGCTCTGTCAGAAATGCTGAAACCCTTTTTTTGTACAAGCGTTATATTGACATTCAAGTGTCATCTAAATGTCGAAATAACTTACTTTTACGCTCACTCAAGAGTAATACTATTAAGCACTAGTACGTTAAAATCGAAATACTAAACTACATTTATTAATTATTATTTGCAATACATTTGAGTTAATAAAGTGAACAGTTGGGGTTTCCAGTTTTCAGGTCTAACATAGTTGGTTGTAGAAACTGAAGCAACAATCTGCACCACCTCCATCAATAAGTATTCCTTGTCGCACGTCTCAATTCTTTGGTGTCCAGGATACAATGCACATACAAAAAATATCGGAAATGTACAGATACGTTTCCTTAAATCAATATGTTTCAAACGTGCTAGAGAATATCACGAGATGGAAAATATTACTTGAACATTTTGAAGATACATTTTTGCAAACACGTCGATTATATTATAGTAAAATATCCTTCTCCAAGCTCATAAATGAAAAGTTGAGTTGAATTTTACTCCAATACCCTCGTTTTTGAATGACTTTATATGTGAACTTTCTCCATTTACTAACCTATCCCGACCACATTGATGAACTTTGCAATTACACTGTGAACATTTTTCATTCTTACAATTCAACCCATTTGATTTTTTCAAATGTCCTAGGGGGAAGGGTTATTATTGGAATATTCAATGATAACATTTGGTTATGAAACGCAACCCATTAAAAAAAAATTATATTGAGGAAAATTTGTTGAGTACCAATACACTGAACATTCTCTTTCTATGTTAGTTCTTATTCTATACTCTACCTTCGAGATTGATTTAAATTGTTCTGTCTCTTATTATTTTACTTTACATTTTTCTCATCCTTTCTCGTCATTGTCCTGGCTCCACACAGCAATATCGGTATAATTATTGTATTGAAATTACATTTGTTTGTATTTTGCCTTTTAATATTATTTTATTTGGGGTCTTATCTCTCCTGTTTCAGATATTGTTCCTCCTAGGTACTCAAACTCTCCGACTTTTCGAAACTTTTTTGACCTTATTTCATTTTTTCATATACTTGTTCTTTTCCTGATTTTAATTTTTTATTGATTGAATCCGAGCTCCATTTTTTCGTTTGTTCTGTAATTTCTTTCAGCATTTATTTCAAAACTTTTCTGGTCTTTCTATGTCAGAAATACTTCATTTTCTCTTTGGAACATTGAATCCCACCGTATATAAAAAAAAATTGCCCCCAGGCCAATTCAACTCAATATTTGCCCCCATTTCTACCCGTGTTTACCAGGGAACGAACATTCATTACTTGACTAATGGAATGATCTATGAAAATTACCACCCAAGACCTATAACAAGTTCATTATAATCCAAGGCTTCGCAAACTGCGCCCGATAATTGGAAACTACCCAACATCGGGGTAGTGAATCACCAAATATGTAGCAAATAACAAGTGAGCATCGGTCCTATCTGGTCCCTGGCGGGTGCGAAACTTCTAAACTAATTACGGATCTGATTGATACATCGCGGGCTCAAGAACCGAGAACTTCTGAGACCGTAAATGTTGCAGGGCATCGTCTCTTCCATATCAGATATATAAATTCATGGATTCTCAGTGTAAATACTTATCGTCGACAAACACAATGGAGGATTTTGGAGAAAACTTTTCGAGAATATTTTCAATCCCAATGATGTATTTTGTTTTATGATGAAGCTTCCCGAAATATCATCATCGCTAAATTATAGAACTGGCAATATGTATTGTTGATGATCATGAATATCCTTTTGATTTTTGTACTAGTCTTCAAACCGGTTAAGCCATTCGAAACGTAGCACACTGAATAACTTTAAAATTGAAAACGGTTAATTTCCATTCCAGAGCAACATTTCCTCATACAAAGGAAACAGTGCCACCCTGTCCCTGTGCATTCCAAGGGCCCCATCGTGTTATTTTTTTCAATAGAATTGGAAGTAAAATTTTTGATTCGAAAGCCATTTTTAATCTGATTAAACCAATTTTTCATTCGAGATATGTGACTTTTTTTTTCAGATGTTATGCAAAATGAAGCTATCTTTGGAGTAAAATATTAATAGTTGTAAAAGGGATTTCCATGGGAAATACCGCATTATTGAGAGCAATTTGGGAATCAACCGTAGAATATAAAGAAATTTGGATATTTTTGGATAATTTGTTGAAGAAACTCTGGATTACTTTTGGAAATTTCGATGTAGAATATCTCGAAAAGTAATGAAAAGGTTTAAAGAATCTATAATCAGAATTGAAATCTTTCTAATGAAGGAGGTATAATTTGACATGGATCCATTGAAAAAAATTCCATAAACAAAAATCGACCTTCCAGAAAATGAAAATATGTTGGGGTGAACTTTCAAATGATATAATAATTATTTATTTTCTCAATGAAAACATGGTGATATTCATGTACACTCAGGCATTTGGAATAATAAATGCAATGGGCAAAGACACGCAATTTTCAAAATATGTTCAATTGGTTTTACAGCTTTTGAAACCTATGTTGGTAATTTTTTATATATTTTTTTATTTTCTAATGATACTAAAAGTCGGCAAAATGGCTTTCTATCGCCATTACAAAATGTTGTGACGTAATCACCCGATCAACCAATTCCAGAGTTGAAGCTTCAATCAATTTTGCAACGTTGCCATATTTTCAAATCTTAGGCCGCGCTTCCATAACAAGAATAAATTATTGGCTTTCTCTTCATCATACATAGTTTCAATGGACCCCAATGATTCATAATATCAAAAATAACAAGGTTTATGTGCACTGTAAAATTGACAATTTTCTGTTTCATGACAGATTGAATGTTTTTACACCCTTCAAATCCGCCATCGTCGCTTGACATTGCGAATAGTGTTCTAGTTCTGACATTTATAGTTTAAGAAACTTGGCAACATGGCAGTTCGACGCTACAATCAACCCGATTACGCCAATTGGCTGCTCGGTCGTTTACGTCACAAAGTGCGCCAATGATAGTAGCTCAAAAATTTGCTGATTTTCAAAAACGAATGGGAACTTCTGTAATTGGAATATGACTGAAAAATGTTTTTGGGTACATTTATATATGCGTTATGTATTTTAAAGCTTATTAAAAGCGATAATAATTGCTCGTGTCCTCGCCTATTCTTTCTGAACTCCTATAATTTGCTTTTGCACCTCCTAAAACGGGTGCTCCTTCAATATATCGAACGTTTTATATTTCCGATGAAACAAGAATATTTATTTCAATATTTTGCCTGTTTCTAAAAATTCTCGCGATTCGGTAAAAATAATATCAACGTTACTAGTTCATAAAAAACAACTATGAAGGGACTATTTCATTATCAATCTTTCATTCTATGTTTCTGCTGATCTTAACCCCAATGTTATTCAGAAATTTATAAAAATAAACTGATAATATCGTAGTTTTTTTCACGAGCAGTCAGACAATTTGAGAAAAACAACAATGTATTATACCTCAGAGCATGTACCTCAACAATGTATTATACCTCTGAGGTATAATACATTGTGCCATGGTCGAATGTTTTTGAATACCGGACATTACCCATATTTCAACGAATAAAGAGCAATTTTGGAGATTTCCAGGAAAAATCTTCCTTAAATGTTTTTGACTACATCACTCACTTTACCTTTGGGGTAATTAAACTCATCAGTGTCTGGTAATTGTTGGAGTAACTTTACATATTTAAATGAAAGCAATAAAAATAAAAAATGTATGTTGTGTTGTGGGAAATAAATTCCTCCGTTTTTTTTTGTTCTTTCCAACTTACTGTTGACTGTACCTGTCTTATCACTATATATTTATTTATTGGTCTTGTATTCGTAGTGTCTCTGTATTTTTATATCAACAATAACTGTTTTTTTTTAATTATGTAATTTTTTTAATTATGTTCTTCATATTATTTGTAGCCCTGAAGAATGCAAGATTCCTCGCCGAAACGTTGGCAATAAAATTGTAGTTCGAGAGTGTTGTTTTTCTCAAATTGTCCGACTGCTCGTGAAAAAAACTACGATAATAAATCCTCTGGACGTGAGAACCTAACATAAACTGAAAATATTCGAGGTAACTACCGTTTACTGGAGAATTCAACTAATATATAACAGGATAAAGTACCATTAGAGTTTTTATGATTATGATATGAGTTCTGAAATCACTTGTTGAATGCATATCATAAAACATGTTTTGTGCAGCTGCAATTATTTAGAGAAAAAAATTAGTAAATTAGACGTTATTACTAACCATTGATTGCAATCAACTCGGAATATTTTGTATCATAATATTAATTAAAATTTATTTATTCTGACTTTTCCAACGAATATCATTTATGCTGCTGGAGACAAAATATAATGGGAATTTTCATTAGTAACGCCACATTACGTCGAAGGCAACGAGTGTTGTCGATTTGTAAGATATAAATGCAGAAATTAATGGAACAGTACAAAATTGCTCATCGATTATTTTCGCAGTGGTGAAAAGTGAACAACGCTATTAGAAAATATGTTAAAAATATGTTGAACATGTGTTTCCGGTCAGTGGTGAAACAAAACGATGAAAAAGATTTGGAATTAATCAAAGACTGGATCGACTACAGAAAACTATCTTTTAATGTGTAAAAAACACACTTTCTTCCATTCTGTAACTATCTCCCTCCTCTTCCAGACTTCAGTGAGCTCACAACCCAAACTCTGTAGCATTTATAAAATATCTTGGAATCATAAGCGAGTCCCATATGGGATGGAATTACCACACCGATTACACTGTGAAAAAATTAAGATGCGTTCTATATAAGTTTCGACAATTTCGAAATATAATCGACCTAAAACATAAAAAAACACTTTATAACAGTCTTGTCCAGAGTCATATAACGTATTGTATGGTAGGTTGGGGGAGATTTCGATGAAAACTTACCTGAAATCACTAGAGGTCAAAAAAGAATTTTGAAACTAATACGCGATAATAACCAGAAATACTCAACTGAAAAACTGTATGAAGAAGCAAATATCCTCAATATAAGACAACTATATTATTCTGGAGCAATATAAAAAATAATAGTTTAAAAAAACTAAAAAACACGCTTTTATAGAAAACCAGAATAAAAAAATAGAAAATAAGAAAAAAATGTATTTTATATTACAAAAATCGTGGGGTGCATGGTATCGCCTCGGCAAACAATTACCTGTGATCTGAGACATTTTTTACTTCACTGCCCTAGGTGTGTAATGTACTATATGATTATTGATACCATGCACCCCACGCTTTTTTCAATATAAAATATTTTTTTTCAGTCTGGTTTTCTATAAAAGCCTGTTTTTTAGTTTTTTTAAACTATTAGATATTTCCTACTTTTTAGTGTGGTTTATTGTTTTTGTATTTTTTTTCAAACTATTATTTTTATTATTTTTTTGAAAATAAAAAAATGGAATAATCTTATCAAATTAGGTAATCATAATCTCCGACCCCAAAAACCCCACATACCAATTTTGAATAGAATCAGACCATAATCACAAAACTCAGCCGCCATTTTGAAGGCGCCATCTTGTATGTTTCAATTTTTACAAAAGAATCATAATATTCGACCCCCTAAACCCCCACATACCAATTTTGAATAGAATCAGACCATAATCACAAAACTCGGCCGCCATTTTAAAGCCGCCATCTTGAATTTTTCAATTTCCACAAAAGAATCATAATATTCGACCCCATAAACCCCCACATACCAATTTTGAATAGAATCAGACCATAATCACAAAACTCGGCCGCCATTTTAAAGCCCCATCTCGAATTTTTCAATTTTCACAAAAGAACCATAATATTCGACCCCATAAACTTCCACATACTCATTTTGAATAGAATCAGACCATAATCACAAAACTCGTCCACCATTTTGGAGCCGCCATCCTGAATTTTCCAATTTTGACAAAAGAATCATAATCTCCGACCAAGAAAACCCTCAGATACCAATTTTGAAGCGAATCGGACCACAATCACAAAACTCGTCCGCCATATTGGAGCCGCCATTTTGTTTTTTATTCCACACAAAAATTTCTCAATGCATTGTCACCGGAATTATGCACACCTGCCAAATTTCAAATCATTCGGACGTCTGGAAGTGGGTTACAAACAAACAAACATACAAGTGAAGCTAATATAAAGCGTGTAAAAAAAGCTTTAAAAACCAAATCATAATAAGACAACACGGAATAAGGACCGATATACGATACCTTTTGCTATCAAATCTAAAGGCCAAAGATCACATGAATTCCTAGGGCCGAAAGCAATAAATAGTTTACCACAGGACATAAAAACTATCAACTCATTATTCAAACTGAAGAAAAAAAATTGTTAACGACTATCTATCAAAACCGCCTCGTTTGTTTATTCATGAACTAATTGACAATTGAAAAAAGATCCCTTATATTAAAAAAAAATTATCATTTTCAGTTATTATTATCTACACTGGTTGTTCTTTCATATTCTAGAAATGTGCGAATTATTATTTTTAAGATAATTTACGTATCTAGTGTAAGCATATACATGAGATTAACTTTCAAATAACTCCCATTGAATTTGGGTCCAACCACATACAAGGAAACATTCCTTCTATGGATTTCCTAATTTATTGGTATTCTGTAGTCCTTGATATTCACCCACATTTTGTATTATTATGTCGAATAAATTATTATTACTATTATTATTATTAATTTAAAGAGATATCAGAGGTATGGGAATGATCATTTATTTGGTCTCATTATTCAATGATTAAAAATAACTTGAAATTGTAATGCAATCCAGACATTAGCAAACATTAAAAATTCAATGATTTTAGCAAGAGACCAAATTGAACAGTTCTTAAGAAATGCTGGTATCAGAGAAGATCTAGTGAAAACTCCAAATCTTCTTCGAACTATGACGAACATTTAAAAACAAAAATCAGCAGAACACAAATCGCAATTCATGTTTAGATATCATTGCCCGTTAGCTGTGGTAAGGAGAGTCAGAATCCCATATTATTCTCTCAATATAATTTTTACATTTCTCATTCCTAAACGTCTCATCAATACTGTATATTCACCATATGGAAGCTAACCAACTGAGTACGGACATTCGTGTATGTTACAAAAAAGTCATTGAAAGCAAGAGTTTTGACAAAAAAATGTGGAATGGAGGTTTATTGCAAAGTACCTGTTAACAGAAAGTACATTGGAAACTATAGGAAAACTTACTATAGAAAAATAATTGGTTTTATGACCTTGTCAATATAGTTGCCTATTATGACAAGTTATCATTTAGCCCTTGATAATCGTTGCTATAAGTCCTATGAATTTTCATTTCCGCCTAAATTTATAAACGTCTCAACTCTTTTTGATATCCGAATTTCTTCAGCATTAACAAACTTCGCTAACAATCAGAAATAATATGAATCATTATTTTAACTAGCAACCTCAATAAAATCTCCGTAAGAGATAGCAGTAACTTGAAATCATGGAAATTGTTCATTGGGATCGTTACTCATACCAGAGTGAAAGGAATGACAGTATTCTGGTATAATCCCCAATCGCTTTTTGGTCCGCAGCATAGCCTGCATTCGCACATCTCAATTCCCCATTCTTCTTGTACACGAATATTTATTTTCGAATTTTGCATGAATCCAACAATTTCGTTGGAATATATTTTGAAGGAAATATTGCTCCAAGTTTCGCTATCTGAACACGGTCTGGCGGACACAATGTGCTCTCGGCGCCATGTACCGCAAAATACACTCCTCTCCTTCCTTATCTCACCATCCATTGTTTTGCTTTAAATACTTACATCGTGTTTGGAAAAAACTCGTTGTTTATGCATGACACGGTGAAATTTTCATATCGTAGGCCCTGATAGGCGGGTATATCGAGCAGAAACTGCTTATTCATCGGATGTATTCAGTCATGGAGATAGACAGTGCTATATTTTTGGAGGTGAAGTTTTATTGCTAGCTATCTTGTGGCTGCAATTCTGGAATATAAACAGATGAAGTGACGTTGAGGTGGATGTCTCGGTGGGATATTCATCCAATGAGCTACCGGTGACAAATATGAATTTTTGTACTAACGAGTTTTTGCTACAATTTCAAATGTAAATGTTACCCCCTAGGGAGCTCAAAAATAACTGAATGGTGCTCTTAAAAAACCGCATTTGTGAGAAAATATGAACAGAGTTTTTAAAAAATATGATGTAGAATCATCTGCGTCTGGAAGATTAACTATTTCATCGTTCATGATTAATATTGAAAAGGGAAACATTCCCACTTGAATTTTGAATAAATTTTTCTGAAATTTGAAAAATCTACGACAAAAATTAAGTTATTTTTGTAATATCTAACAGAAAACAACTACTTTCCTGACTAGAGTCACGCTGGACATAGAATTACATCTGATATATTGGGAAAAGAACCTAACTCAAAAAAAAAATACTAAAAATGAAAATTTGCATTTTCATTCAGATAGTTATTTGATTTTATATTATATTATTTCATTGCAAACTTCATTTCAAAGATGAAATTGCAATGGGTTTGATGGATTTTTTGAGGTAATGAATTTATCTGGTGTTTGTTGAGTTTTTATATTCGTGAATCCAGGCTGCGTACTTCTATCCGTTGATTGCAATGCATAATTGATTTCTCGAGTTTCTGAATAGTTCCAGAATTCCTCCTTCCCATTCAATACGTATTACTTAACGATGTCATCAGGATGCAATGCAAATACAATTTCTTATTAATCAATTCTTTCACCTCACTTTTTGGGATTTCATTGTCTTTTTCACAACACCATGAAACAATATGATATTTTTTACTCGTTCATTGTATTCGGTTCAATAATTTTCTTGTTCAATTCTGCAATTTAGGTTCCCCATTTCATAGCTTCACTTTGTATCATGATACTTTTACTCAAATCATAAATATCTCTGAAGGTTCTACCATATCAAGATCTTTCAGAAATAAAATCATATTTGGCAACAGCGTCTAGTAATATCTCAGGTTTCGTTATGGTATGAGATGATTTTACAATATTAAAACCTAAATAACATTCAGTTTTTTCGCCTACATTTTTGGGAGGATGGAAGTATCAATTTGAGGCAGCACAATGGGTTTGATTTGTTTCAACATCAATTCACCGAATCTCCACAATGAACAAAAAAAAATACTCTGAAGAACTCACTCACAAACCCCCTCTTTGAGGCATTCCAATAGGAGAGCGGTTTGGGATTTTTCCTCTGATGACCATTGCAACATATTTTTTCAATTGAATGGATTACAAAGAATTGTAGAAACTTATTTCATAAATAGAAATCATCTAGAAAAGTAGTGAGACTCTACGGGTTCTAGAGTACAGTTGGTTTGAAAGCGATTCTTGAAACTCAAAGAAGTCACTGGAACATGTATCAAACCTTGGCACCATTGCTACATTGTCGTGTACAAGTTTTGCAGACGATCTTCAATAGGGGCGATTATCTCAAAAGTACTTACCGACCACAATATAAAGAGAAGAGAAGAAAAAATGAATTACTCATTAATTCTCATGAACCGGTAAAAATTTCAGGAGTTTATCTAGATGAATTCCTGAACTGGAAACCTCAATGTGAACAATTAATTTCAAAATTGAGCTCCCTGTTTCCTAACCTTCGCACTGTTTTGGATATGCATCAGCTCCTGAATTTGTATTATGCACAAATCTAATCCCGGCTAAAATATGGTATTTGTTTTTGGGGCAATTCAACTCATGCACGTGATATTTTTATAATTCAGAAACGAATTTTGAGGTGTATTTTCGGAATTCCGCGGATGGGTTAATGCAAAAATATTTTTAAATCTTTCAACATACTGACAGTACCTAGTCTCTATATATTTAAAATATTTTTATTCGTTTTCCAGAACAAACATGCATTTCTCCTCAATATGGATATTCACGAACATAATACGCGACAAAAAAGTGACATTCGGATACAAAAGATGAAGCTGAATATTTCTTCACACGCTCCTAATATATTTGGCCCAAAAATATTCAACAATCTTCCAAAGGAAATAAAGTCTTGTGGCTCCCTATTACTTTTTAAAAGGAAACTCAAATTGTTTTTAGCTGAAGAATCTTTTTATGATGTACGTGATTTTATTATTTCGATAATGTGAGATAGCACAGATACTTGTACTGTATTTCTAACTTTTAAGAACATTTTATTGTACGTTTTTTTTATTTTTATCTTATGTACGTTTTATTTTATCTTAGGTTCAATTATTTCGTTGTACCCTATTATATTTTAACAAATGTTTGACTATTCCTATACCTGTAAATGTCACAAGGAAAATAAACTGATTGATTGATTGATTGAATATGGTTTTACGGCAGCCGGGGTAAAGGAGTTCCGCTTCCTTGAGAATAAAAAAACATCTGAGGTAGCCAGGACAGGTTAACACAGAATTATTTAATTTAGAATGTAACACGTTCAATGGGCTCAATACACATTGATAAATTCAATTGGTATTCAAATAACATATTCTATGTTATAATTTAGACCTTATATTGTTACCAGTATTGTTTTTTTCGATTTGGAAATTACATAACAATATTTTTGAAATTCCTTACTCCAAGATGATTTTTTCAACTATATTGATTCGATAAAATTAAAAAGCTTTTCCAATTGGATGAAATAGAGTCCAATAATGTTTTTTACTATTGATACGTATTAGAACCAAATTAACAAAACTATTTCCGACAGAAGGAGATTTCTGATGTATACTGATGGAATTCTGCTGCCTGCTCATTTCAATATGTGTATGGTCAACCTTATATTACCGAATATCTAATCTGCAATGGAACGGAAATATGATATGGATTCCTAAGGAAAATAAAATGTATTAAAAACATTTACAATTCTGTATTTGTTGGGAACTTTTTGCAGAAGAAATTATCATCGGAACAACATTGGCTATATGAATATTAACTTTAATAACCAATATTACATGCAGGGTGTCCCAAACTCGATGGCCTATTACACGTTTCTGGACAATGGGACACAGGATAATTATGCAAATTTGGTTTCTGCTCTATCGGTCTAAAATATTTGCCGTTGCCGCTTATATTGGAAAGTAGCAATAATTTCGATATTTTATTCCATTTTTTGCTTTGCTATTGCTTCACGATCATTTTTGTTTGATACTTCTCTATACCTATCTCAAGCGGTTTTCAAGAAATTCATTGATTTCCTAATTTTTTTTGTGCAAAATATAGCTTCAATTGAATGTTTATTAGTGCCCCAACAAACATTATAGGTAAAATTTACGTCATTTCGACCTTCGAATAGGTCAGCGCCCTAATTGGCGAAGGTAATTATTACGTTATAATTACCTTAAATTTACCATTATGGGGAAAAAATGGAAGTAACTCAGAAGTCGAAATTTGGGAAATTAAGACATTTCTCCTTATAAGTTGAAGGCATAAATAGGTAAAATTGCCTCCAGACTAGTCGACTGATGGTAAAAATGTAGTCATTTTTACCAATTTCAGGTTATAAACACTGTAATGAAACAAACAACAAACAATGGCAGGTTAGAAGAAGATGATAAAAGTTTACTGTATATTGTGTATCTTAACCTACATGCTTATGCGTGAAAGCGTTGAAGTTGACATGAACATGGCGTATGAAGAAAAAATTGTCAATAAACGTATAGCAGATAATGCAATAAGTGATGGTTTCGCATCCACACCTAGCTGTGATTTCATTTGCGATACAAACTTTTCTGTGATAATGTTGATTTTTACTCGTCTTAAACAAGTGGGCCCATCAAATCATTAGATTTGTGTGAAAAAAAACATTAATTCATGTCTACTTTGACAACTTTTTCCATCAAACACTTCAAAAACTGATTTTATAGATGAAGTATGTGTGTACATATCATATTCACCTATTTTTTGACTACCACTCATTAAAATGTGGTCGATTCGAGAAAATTATGTATTATTTTTACAATGGCGGAAACGGTTCAAACCGAAAAATATGGCGTAGATTCCATATGGGACCTATATGTCGAAATTCCTTAAAATTTTGACTATGAGAACACATAGACTCTGTTCAAAGTCGAAAGTAACCTTTATTCCTGACTTTGAAGTCCATTTTCCTTATCTTGGGATTTCAGACCCTTTCACATTGTGGTCACGTGATGAAATACAATATATGTTATTGGATGCATGTCTATACGTTTCGTTCTCTGGATGGATAGCGAATCGTGGATAATAAATTTATATTTTACTTATTCTATGTTCTGTGCAGAAATACTCAAATGTCAATACGGGGTGAAAAAGTCAATATGTTTTGCTAATGTTTATGGTAAGGCCAAGTAACCTATAGTTACTCAGAGAAATGGATATTGACTGGAAAACCCTGTAATGAGTGTTCATTCTGAAATTAAATATCAAATCCATCAGTAATGTTGATAATAGTACGCGATATTTATATTTCAGTGCACATCTTCCCAGAATAGAAACCATGATTAATGTTATTGTCTAATGAGGGAATCTCTTTCCGAAGAGAAATAGCCAATCATAACTTTTCAAATATAAAATGGTGTGTTGTGATTGGCTGAATAATTTTGATTTGACATTTCTGCGTTCCGCATTCGGTGCCCGGAAATATACAATTTATCAGCCAACTGTAAATACCATTGAAAAATCGACCAATTATGATTCGCTTGATTTTCACTTTTCCGGAAACCAAAATGATTGGTTTTGAAATTCTCGAAGCCATGGAAACTCATCATTTCAACACATCAATCTCTTATTTCTGTTAAAATCAATTTTCTATTTGATTTGATTTTTTGCGAATTCAATACCATTTTTTCATCCATTTACTTCAAAAGGATGAACTTCATTGAATTCCATTTCGTCGCTGCATCATTGGAAACGTCGCGGCTGTAGTTTACCGCTGGCGACAGACGAAGCTTTCTGAACGCAGCCCATTCATTGTTCAGTATCTCTTACCGACATGACCTGAGACCTAACCAAAGTTTAAGGTTAACGCTTTCATGTCTTTATTTCAATAATGGATGAGTGTTTTAAAATAGTTGCCGTCATAAAAAGGCGTGAAGCAACACCCATAGTTGAATACTCCTATGTACCCCATAAGTGGGAACAAAATGGAGAGTGTTCTACCAACTGCTTGTATGGAGACTTTATGCGACAAGGCCCAATGTCTGAACTCCTCTAACAATGGGAGGTTATCTTCCAAGCTTTGTGCCTTATTCCCATTGAACTCATCGTCTTGTGATCCATATTTTTCCCCGGTATCATCATCGGTAAAAGCAATTTCTTACTCTACATTAATTTCTGTAGTTGATGATGACTGAGTGGAAGATGATGGCTCTGATCTCTGGACATCGGAAAGTATAGGATGGTTTCGGATTATATTTTCATTTGTTCTCATTCTGGCAGCTAATCGATAATAGTTGGTGATATACCTGTATGGTTTACTAACTCTATTCGAATTTTTGCTCGGCATTTTATAGATTTCTAGAATGTAGGGCACAATAAAAAAATTGAAGGAAGTAAATTGTATCATGTCATCCTCATCTGAATCGACTTGGTCTTCAATATCTGATGATAGACTAAGTTACTTTGAGGATTTTATTTCAGGTAACTTTGACTTCGTTGTAGACATTTAGTCTGATTAGACAAATATTGTGGTAATCTCGCCCTCATTGTAGAGCAGTAGGTATAAAATAGGTCAAGAAATGTCCAGGCAACTCCTTTAACTTAATTGGTGCCAAAATAGGTAATAAAGAGTATATAGTAGACCTGTTTACTGACTTGTCAATTCCCTGACTATATGAACACACATGAGGTAATAATTAGGTAAATATTCACCAGAAGGTTTTTCCTGAGAGTTCCAAGTATTTTGAACACATTTTGCTGGTTACCTTTAGGTAAAATTTAACCTAGTAAATAACTCTATTAACCCATGAGGCTGTGAAGGTATATTTGAAGTCCATAACAAGTGATTTCATACTACGCACTACGCCTATTAAGTTTTTGGTTTTTGAAGGAGATTTGGTGCTCTCAATTATGGTTTTTATAACTCCAATTATAACTTTGGAGTTAGTTAGTACTTGAAGGTAAAATATTTGGTCAGAAATGGGTAAATTCGGACTTCTTGAAGCCGCTTTACCCCACTGCTTGGTATAATTTTCCTATAATGTTAGTTGGGGCGGTATTTGGACTCGTACATAGCTGAAATTTTGGCTGCAGTTCACCAATTTTCTGTGCATTAGTTATGCCTAAGGGAATTAGTTCTCCATTATATAGGGTCGTTCAAAATTTGTGATTTTTCCGATAGATTCAAAAATGGTGAATAGTACATGTTTTTGAATGGAACACCCTGTATATTAAAGAATATCCTGAAAGACAATTGAAGTTCCTTTCAAATAATGTATCATGTTCCTATACCGGTATCCGAAATCAAAGCAAGTGTCTATAAAAATCGGATTATTTTATGTCATGGAATACGACATTATGAAAATTCAACAATTAGTGATTCAATAATAAAACGTTTGAGCATTCATTACCAAAAATTTGATAAGAAAAAAATCAAAATGGAAGGCAATAACTATTTTTGATAAAATTGTTTATCTTCATGGTCAATGTGATCAATAAACGGTAGAGATAGGTATACGACATGTACAGTAAAATATATTTGTATTTGTCAGTAGAATCCAAAAAACAGAATGAAATACTGGGTGTTCAATTTGAAATTCGAAAGTTGATATTAGTTACAAGTACATGTGGCAACACTGCAACCGTGAAAATAGTTTTAAGAACTAGATCGCACTCTCTTATCGTGGGATACAATATTTCGAGTATTTTACATCTCAGATCTCCAGAAACGTCAAATAGGCCATCGAGTTTGGAATACCCTGTATATCAACCATTCTATATACAATGAGTTCGTCATCTTTTCATTCATACACTTCAATACTCTACAGAACCTTCTGCATGTTCTCTCTATAATTTGATCACATTGGCCATGAAGATAAACAATTTCATTAAAACTTCGTTTGAATAGTTATTGTCTTCCATTTCGATTCTTTTCTGTTACAATTTTTGGTAATGAACGCGCAAACGTTTTATTATTGATGCACTGATTATCGAATTTTCAAAATGACGTATTCCATGACAAAATATGTCAAAATAATCCAATTTTTATAGAAACCTGCTTTTATTTCGGAAACCAGACTATTTAGGTATAGGAACATGATACATCATTTTCAAATAACTTTCATTGTGTTTCAGGATATTTGATAATATACAGGATGTTCCATTTAAAAAAATGGTCTTTTAACAATTTTTGTATCCATCGGAAAAATCACAAATTTTCAACGACCCTGAATAATAGAGAACTAATTCCCTTGCACATAACTAATGCACAGAACATTGGTAAACTATACCCAAAATTTCAGCTTTGTACGAGTCCACACACAGCAGTAATAAACATTTAATTGAAGCTGTTTTCTTCACAAAAAATGAGGGAAACAATGCATTTTTCGAAAACCGCTTGAGATAGGTATAGAGAAATACCATACAATGATCGTGAAGCAATAGCAAAGCAAATAACGCAATAATATACAGGGTGTCTCCTTTAAAATATCAAAGTTGTTGCTACTTTTCAATATAAGCGGCAACGCCGCAGTGCTGGAAATATTTTAATCGTTAGAGGAGAACTAATCACCCAAAAAACAAAATTTTCAGAATTATCCTGTGTCCCGTTCTATAGAAACGTCTAATAGGCCATCGAGTTCAGCACACCCTGTATATATTACGATTTTAAATGGAAGTCATTAGCGCTTAGAAATAGGTTTATCAGATTAAATGAATTGAACGATATGCGGGGCATGAAAATATCCCGAATTAATCCTCTATTCCACATAAAAACGTCAATTCGTTATGGAGAGAAAAATAAATTACCTATATTAAAAATTCAATACATTAATTTTATTTCAAAAATGAACTTGATGAGAACCTAGTAGAATCTTCCCTCGAAAGTAAACCGTATCAGAAAATATCCGTTTTAATCACTATAAACCCAAAACCCTCCCCAGATAATATGCAACCACGATTAAACTCTAATTAGTTTGGTATCTCTATTAGAACCGCTACACAGCCAAAGCAGAGACATCTGCTGCTGCAAGACGTTACGCTCATTCACGCGGTTTTGCCTTGTTTTTTTCTGGAAAAAAATCAACCAACAAAGTGCCAGGATTTTGGAATCTGAGATTCGACTATAATGAACGAGACGATTTTTTGCTATATCGTTGGAGATGAGCTGCGCAATATTGTGTAACAAATTTTTACCGAGGACGAAATTTGCGACATGGGAGAAGATGAGTGAATTTCATATTTGATAGCGAAGAAGGGAGAAGCTATTTTATGAATCTCGAAATTTGTTCTTGAATGAGGTATTATAAATGTAAGATTTTGATAAACCTGACTTTCCATTCAAGAGAGACTTTGTTTGAACTATATCATTTTGTAGTTTTATATTGCACTGCAAAAAGATGGTTACAGAAGATAGATGCGACGGAAAGAAAATAAATGGAAAACACAATCACTTTAATTCGATTTTCCATCCATCTTCCCTTAGTTCTTTGAAGGTATGTTATCCATTTATATTGTTGTTATATCATGGAAAATCTAGATAAAATAATAGTTAAAACACTTTATATGGTATGATGAAAATGATACAGTCCAACGTTGAAGATTTTACAGAAACCGAATATCCAGACGTATGCAAAAATAGTTTTTAAAAGGTTAGTTATTCAGATCCAGAAAAAAAAACCGATTTGTATCTTGAGAGTAACATAAAATGATAGTATTGAATTTGAAAATAAAAATTTCTCCTACAAAACGCACTCTTCTTTTTTCCTGTAGGAACATTTTTGGGGAAGATGTGTGTTCTTGAACATTGAGGTTTTTATGATAAATTGGAGAGTGAGAAAACTTTCCCAAAATGGTAGAAAATTGAGCAGAATTCTCTCTCATTGAGAATTTGTTACTATCCATTTCTGATATCCAGTACTTCCTTGAAATCAGATGTGGATGTTTGTGAAGTCTATTTTGGAGTGAAACGTCCGAAAAAAACGTATTTATCTACAATTAGAAGAGAAATTCTTTAACCCATGCTGCCTTGTGATTTTTGTTATTTATGATACTCTATGAATTAATCCCAGTCATACTATATTGAAAAGCCAACCTTCAGATATTAAATTGCTCTTCGAAATTAATATCTAAGAAATTATTGCTCTGTATGTCAGTTGAAAATGTTTTTCAGTTCATTCTCTTAGCAAAGCTGAACTTTACTTGATCTAACTATTTTTCATGACTGAACCCTTTTGTACAAGAAATTCACAGAAAAGTTCAAATGAAATTTCATTATCAGATCCTAGGGAAAAGAGGTTTTCATTATAACTATAATAATAAAAAATATATATATTTATTGAAAAGGAATCGAAAATGGTCAAAATGATTTTTATTTGTAATATCCAGATAAAAATGCAAATTTTCTCTTTTTGATTTCTTTATTCTGAGTTTAGATCTTTTTTCAATATATATATTAGATGTACTTTAACGTCCAGCGTGTGGTACACCCGAGAAAGTAGTTATTTTCCGTTAGATATCAAAAAAATTTTCTTCATATATTTTTTCAATTTCCCATTGTAAATGTTTCTTTTTTTAACATGCACACCTCACAAGAGGTTATCTTAAACATTGGAAAATAGTGACTTAAGTTTAATAATTAACACCCTTTTCATATTTTCAACCAAATTAATATTTAATATTTATTATTCCACACACATAAAGTCGTTAAAACTTTTAATTGTGAGTTATCTACTTTCATGTAGCTAGCAAAGTACAGTTCAATAAATACATTTTTTAAACTAGATAGATGACAGATTCCATTTCGGAAGTTAAAATTGAACAAAATCTCAAAGTTCAAATTTTCATAAAACTCATAAACGGCTTGACCGATTTGAATAATTTGTTTTTGTTTTGTTTCCTCTAATAAACCAGGGGTGCTTTAAAAAAATAGAGAAAACCCGAAAGTACAGCTGAAAAATCAAAAAACGGACCTATGGTCTGACGTGCTATAAAGAACTGTTATTTCTTCCGTGCGGTTGTGTAAAATTTGTCAAATCGTTTTTAAACGTTGTGGATTGTTAGAAAAGTCTTGGTTAAAGTGAATTAAAGTACAATTGGCGAAGGTTTGTCGGTAACTAATATATATATATATATATATATATAATATATATATATATATATATATATATATATATATATATATATATATATATATATATATATATATCTATAATACCTATATTAGTTACCGACAAACCTTCGCAAATTTTACTTCAATTCACTTTAACCAAGACTTTTCTAACAATCCACAACGTTTAAATATATATATATATATATACATATAATAAAACGGCATAACAAGAAAACGGGATAACGGAAAAACGGCATAACCGGAAAACGGGATAACGGGATAACAGGAAGAAAAATAAGGTAAAAACGGGATCACAGGATAACAGTAAAACGGAATGACGGGAAAACGGGATAACAGGATAACGAGAAAACGGGATAACGGGAAAACGGGAAGTGGGCAGAGTCAAAAGCATAACCTGAATGAAACAACACAAAGAAAAACATAGAAAAAAATTCATTCTACGCGAACGAGAGTTTTTAGGATACGCGAACGAGAGTTTTTAGGAAAACATATCGAGGGAATATAGAAATATGGACAGTCACCATCCAACTTTAAGGTTACGTCCCGACCGTGACAGTGTCGGTAAGGTAGAAAACGAATCTTGACCTAATTAATTAATGTTGGATTTTATCATCAGATGTCTTAACATATATCTATATTTTGTAAATTTCTTATTTCAGTCGTATAAACAGAAATGTGTCGGAATTTAGGACAGTGTCTGAATTTGGGTCTCCTACCTTAGGATCTCATTGTTTTTATGGATGCCTGTATAGTAGTAAAATAATACATTTTTGGTAGCTTTCAGGAACTTCGCTGATTTTATTAGTGCCGCCTGTATTTTTACCCGACTACGGCATCGCCGAAAGGGAAAGGTAATGATTTTAGCAGCCTATATATGTTTGTATTTACGAATGTTCCACCGTAGCGCCTAAACTACTAATCCGATTAAGAAGGATGAGGCGTCCTTCAATTCATTATTATGGTCCGCCCAACACAAGCTACATTTTATACGATTAAAATCAAAATGGCGGATGTTACATAAAAAAAGTGGGGCTCTCTGAAATATTTTTTTGCTATCGCATCGATTGGGATCTCAAATGAAGGGGGAAAATTATGAATTCACAAATAAAATATGGTAAAATATTAAATATAAATAATGATTTTAGCAGTGTATGTATGTTTGTATTTGCGAATGTTCCACCTAAACTACTCACCGATTTTGGTGAATGAGTGTCAATCGATTCGTTATCGTAGTCCAGGTGACGTAGGCTACACTTTATACGAATAAAATCAATATGACGGATGTTACATCACAAAAAGTGGGGCCTCTGAATTTTTGTTGCTATTATATCAAGTGGGATATCAAATGAAGGAGGAAAAAATTCTGAGTTCAAAAATATAAATATAGTACAATATTAAATTTAAAAAAATATACCATATACTACTAGCGCTTTCTATCGGCAATTTTTTAGCGCGGATTTCAAATATCTTTTAATTGTCTACTGTCACAAGACGAATATTCATGCACATTTAATTCTTCCATAATACTTCAACTTCATATAGGGTAAGGGGGGGTATACTTCATCCTATTCCGTATAATAAATAACTGTTTTATCATGAATGTCCTAGTCTAGATTGTTTATTGATTAAGTATCTAATACTTACGCTATCATATCGTTCTTCTTTTTGTTGTCGCACCAAAGGTTAGAACAAAAAAGTTAAAAAAAGAATAAAAAGTTTAAAAAACCGTAACTCTGCTACGGACAAAATAAAATAAACTGAAAAGTAAGGAACAAGTTGCTATCACCGTCTTATCGAGTAGACAAGTCTTTTGATTTGATATTTATTCATTTATTAAAAAAAAACAGGTCTAGCCTAAATGACATGTTTCTATAAAATATGCTAAAGACTGTAGTACAATGATAAGGCACATCATACCTTTGTTATTGAGAAGTGAAACTGGCACTGTAGGGTATATGTTAGATATTCCTATTTATTTAGTTCTATTGAAGCAACATTATAATTTGATACACAAATAAAAACAGGAATCAAGAATAAAATGTGAAAGTGCCAGAAGACTTCAATATAACTAAATAAACAGGTATATCTAACATATCAAATAAAAAAACTTGTCTACTCAATAAGACGATGATAGTTATCAACACCTTATGTGTTTCTTACTTTTTTTTTCTATAGTTTTTTTAACTTTTTATATGGCATATAATATTTTTTCCTATATCATAATTTCAAGATAATCTCAAAATCCCTTCTCAGATTGAGTGATAGACTTATCCTTTACATTTCTGTAATGTCACAAAGGATAACTAAATATTTCTATTTCTAAAAGATTTCAGGAAAATTGTGAATACTGTGGTAGCCTAAGAAACACCAATATCAGAATGTCTGAATGTGTGTGCCTATGGCAAAATCACGGAAATCACTCGCTTACATTTTCACCGCTATTTTGATATATTGTATTTATATTGGCTATCTGTAGTATACGAGCAAATGGAATTAACATTATTATGTTTTGATAATATCGGGCTCTATGGTACAACGTCTGTCGGTCAGCTAGATATATATATATATATATATATATATATATATATATATATATATATATATATATATATATATATATATATATATATATATATATATATATATATATATATATATATATATATATATATATATATATATATATATATATATATATATATATATATATATATATATATATATATATATATATATATATATTATCAAATTTTATTTTATTTTTCTACAAAATTTCAAAATGAGCATAGGTTTAAAAAATTGCCACACGTCAACTTTGCGGGACTGTAATTTTTTTATTATCAACAATAGCGATATTGAAGATTAAATATTCTATCTATCCTCTACAACTTTTCTCTGGAACTTTTTTTTCTAGGATAAACAGTATTTCCAAGAAAATAAATAGAGGTGGTGTCAGATTTTTTCGATTTTCAGAATTTACAACATTTTGGACTGCGACATGTAGAATACAACGCAAGCTATATCGTTCACCTTGTATATTTCATTTGTTGCATTATAAGTCATTTGTACGCCCGGGTAGTCACATCGAATTATTGAGTACCTGCACCTGGAGAAATAATTAATACCCAATAGCCGCAGGACGATTAACGTGATTCAACAACATTCCTGAGACATACGGAATATTTTCTTATTCTGAAAAATTCAGTATCCTACGTGCTTTAATTCAGTCACAGTTCTATCACAGTCCTTCATTAGTTCTCCATTTAATCTGATTTTCCGAAATGGTTCAAATAGAAATTCATAAACGACATTACTCGATATGTTCGCTGTATTTTCCTCGCCTGAAAGTGCAACCATCAATCACTAGTTTGATGTCAATGTAAACATATCAAAATGATTGCAAGCACTGGAATCATTGACCTTAAAGCGGATGTATCTCACTTGTTCACTTTTTACAATATTGGTGTATAAATGTGGTATTGACTGACTAGTTGACAATGAAAATTCTAACTATATTAAGATTGCAGTATGTTTTTGTCTTCAAGACATTATTGGACTGGACATATACTTAAATTAAGAATTTATTGATCAGTAAAATTGTTAAGTACTAAATTGTTGATTACTAACTAACTTGAGATTGTGAATATTACGTGAGAAAAGCGAAAGAGCATTTCTCAAAAAGTCTCCCTGAAGTTGTTTACTATAAATTATATTAGAGAGATTTTCTTGCAGTCTCTATATGTATATCAATAGAGGAAAAAATATTTCATGATGACATAACTGCTATAGTGTATCATTTCTTTTTCACTTTTACCGGTCTGGTAAATTTATTCAAAGTAGAAAACAAACCCTGAATACATTCTGAATAAAAAATCAGTGAATCATTTGATATTCCACGTTAATACTTTGAAAAAACGAAAGCACTCAATGTAGATGTAAATGAGGCTGTTTTTTTTTCGAAAGATACTTGAGTTCTGTACTGAAATATTTATCAATACACTATGGAGATTAATAAATTCGAAATTTCCTTATTCATTTCTCATACATTAAACAGTTATGTCAGCGATGGCACTATCCCCATCCTTCCTCCATACTTATTGAAATATACCTATAGTGTCCGATATTATAATGTCAGTTTAAACTCTTGAATGACGTCTTTGTGTTCAAACCTTAAACCCTACCTCAGGTATGGTTTGAAGGACACGAAACGAAAGGAAACACCATAAGGCCAAGTGACGTTGACATTTATATACATGGAAAATAAAAATCTTATGTGTTTTTATAAAACGACTTTTTCACCACCTTTGGTTTAAACTTGAAGATAAACTGGTTTAAGGTTTTCGGAGTTTAAACTGACATTATAATATCGGGCCAAATACTTTCAAAACTTGATCAGGAGTAACTTCTTCATCATATTTATATAGATCGATTCTCATGCTTGTCAAATGGTGTCACAAATTGAAAAATAATATTTATTTCATCCGGAAATATCATAAAATTGAAAATCCAAGAAATCTAGGAAATTTTCAAAGATTTTTTTTTATTGTTACCCTGGAACACTTCTTCACGATCTGAAAGCATTCCTCGAAACAAAAAACCACCGCCTTGGAGCTAGAAACCGAAACAACCGAAAGATCTGAACTGTATGATGGATAGGTGACCAGATAGACTGGCGATTCTCCTGGAATTTTCTAAAATAGACCTGCCAACCTCGTATCCAAGAATATCAAAATGATCTCAAATGTACATCGCCCCATTACTTCCATTCCAGGAGCTCCAGCTCCAATTTGACTCACAAATTCATGTTGAAAATAGTGCGTAGTAGTCGTACTCGAGAACTGCTATTACTATTAAAAATAATTGCAGGATCATGTTTTATGTGTATATTTTGTTCATCATTATGTTACAAGGCTCAGGGGAAGATTAAATCAGATGTTTAGAAATAGCCAGGGGTATGCCCTCGGCGTTGTTTTGAAACTCTTCTAAGCATCCATTTAGCTCTGACTATGAAACATTTGCCGCGTTCGTGACTGAGTCATAAACAGTTTGAATAAGTAATTAGCCTGGAATGGCCATAAAAAGTACATGTCTTAGTTATGAAAATATTACAGGATGTATATTAGACACAGAATACGGCGGATGCACTGAATTGATGTAGCACGAAGGAAAAACTCCATTTTTCAAAGTGAGAATAAACTTGTATATCTAGGCAATCTATTCAGTCACTCCTGAGATAATCTGCACGTTTCTATTTTTGACGATTTATTGTCATATAAGCTACAATAAGGAAGTATCGTATAGTTGAGACGTAAAAATGAAGAATTTCTATATAAATATATATTGAATGAATATAATATAATGCATATTATGAGTAACTTGAGGCATGGAAGTGTGCCATGATAAATAACAGATTCATATGACTCAGAACTAAGATGTATAAAAACCCTGGTGTGTGCAGTGATCCGATTTTCTTTAGAAGGTTTGACAACCCGTTCATTATGACTATTTCCAATTTTTCCCGAATATTTATTTATTTTATTTATTTATTCAGCATTACACCACCCTAACTGCTAATGCCTTAAGCAGGGCGGAAAGAATACAAAGTATACTAATTATAATAAATAGCGAATAATATACCATACATTAACTTAATTTTTGTTATTATTATTATATAGAAAATATCGTGATGTCCGACTTTTGCTTTTTATGTGCTCGTCCCAATGCAAGTGATAATCTACTGTACTCCTACATATTTTTGCTTCATGAATGCTGATATGTGATTTTTCAAAAGAGGGGAAGAAGGACAGAACGTATTGTGAGAATTATTTGATTGAATCAAAATCGTTTTCCATTGTGTTTTTTAGGTTAAGTCCTACTAGACTAGAAAATTAAAGTGTGACCAACAAAAATTGTTATTTCTTCCGAATTATCCATGGTTAGTGAGCTAAGCCATATTTAAATTTTTCTCATCACTTTCGGAAAAATATATTTCAACAATTTGTTTCTTATTTTCCAGATGGCTTGTCAATAGTTCAGAGGTAATTCGCCTTATTCCTTGCTCTTCCAAGGTCTCCACCAATTACTTATGGCTCAACAGTGTCGAAGGCCTTGATGAAATCCAGAAAAACACAAATAGCTCGCACACAGTTACCATACGGTTTATATACTTACTGTGGCAAAGTTGGATCTGCCTTATTTCGAAAAGATGAGAAATTCTCTTTATCAGTATTTTGGAGCATACAACTTGCCACGTATGTACAGGGTAAACCAAATTTTCGCTTTTTCAGATGACAAAATTGACAAATCAGCCATGAACATCCTGTATGAAATTTTGTCATTCTGATTCCAAAATCTTGGAGCCCTGAGTTGGCACCCACTATGATATGAAGTTGAACGCTTCTACTCTGTAAGAGAAGTGCAATTTGAAAATATTGAGAGCAAACTTCAGAGATTGGAAAAAAAAACAAAAACCATCGATGTTCGGAAGACGGAAACAGATTAATCCAAAATGACACGAAGAATCCGGAAATATAATAATATACAAAACATATCAACTGAAATAGCAAATATTCGGTCCCTCATGTTTTTTTCAAAGGGAATTTATTAGATTTTCGAAATATGGAAGATATCGAACTTTGCCACACTAATTTGCCAACTAGTATGTCTCTTATCAAATGCGATGTGCATTTTCTATCTCTGATTCGAAAAACAGACAACATTGTTTCTTAATATATTGTTAATTGAGTTCGGAATAAAAAATCGAATAACAATCTCCTTTTGAGTTTGGGCCAGCGTGGCTTTAGTCGAGAAAATAGTTATTTTCTGTTAGATATTCACAAAAAATAACTTAATTTTTATCGTGGATTTTTAAATTTTATAAAAATATTTCTGTTTATTATTTAATTAAAATAACCCCCTTGTGAATATTGTCAATATTGTAAATACTTTTCAAATATTTTTGTTGAATTTGTTATTGAATATTCCGGTCTGTAGTTGCTTGTTCTATCTATTACTACTTTTTCGAACAGAGGGGTAATCGCTGCCTGTTCCATGTTTACATATTTCTTTTATAAAGTGATGCCATCGAAATATCTTCCCAATAATTGTTATCAACTCTTCTGTTCTTATCACATCTACCCCTGGGGATTTCTTAATGTTATTTTCGTTTACTGTGAGTTGAATGTGTTGTATATTGTTTAGGTTAGGTAACATAATATATTCCAGGAAAAACTATGCATACATAATATTTTATCACTATATTTCAACTTCAAGCACATATGAAGCAAATTTACCAGTTTGTGATCTCGCCCATCTGTCTACCAGTTACATTTCAAATATCTGTCGACAATTTTCTGCCTATTTCTATCGTACATATTACATGAAAATACGATAGAAATAGACGGAAAATTATTGAAAAATGACGTTCTAATATTTAGGCGTAATAATATCCATAGCAAAATGCTTGACACATTGTCAACCGAGTTAAATAATACAAATATTGTGTTGATATCACGTCCCTACTCGTCCATCAAGGGACAGGAACCAAATTACCTATGAAAATAATCTGAACGTACAGAAATATCTTCACTATAATGGACCATCAAACACTCCTTTCTTTGAGTGTAAACACTTTCTTAGCAAGTCAAACTTCATCAAGAATGGTGAGCTTCTCAGAAACTCTGGCAAATGGTCTATCGCTGAATCCATTCTGGGATTCATCACGGAAAAATATGGCGAAAAATCATCTGTACCTATCCAGCAGCCTAGGACACAAGGAGTGCTGAGAATGATGAAAAAAAGAAAATTTCACCGGGAGACAACCAACAATAACTTTCTTTTTATCGTAGATTTTTCAAATCACAGAAAAATCTTTCTATTCAAGGTTTTCTTTCTCAACATGAGGTTATCTTGAACGATGGAAGATAGTGACTAAAGTTTATCTTTCAGTCGCAGATGATTCCTCATCAGATTTTATGAACATGCTGTTTATATTTTCAAACAAATCAACAAACGGTACATTTTTCATAACACATAATTTTCGTTTCGAGAGTACGTTGTTGAAAGTAAAAATTATGTTACTTTACTACATATTACGTAAAATATTCACCAAGTCGGTAGAAGAATTATTGCCTCAACCAGCGAAAACTTTGCACTAATGTACTCGCAACAAGAAACACTACTGAAATTGAATAACATCGAAGCACGGAACACGCAAAGCTTTTCTTTCTCGGACAAAAAGTATTTACATAAAGTTGCTATCAGGGTGAAGTATCGCTAAAAATTATCAGCCAACTTATGTAGGATTTTCTCTTTCAGTTCGCCACTTTACTACATGCTATCAGGCAATTAACACAATGGAAAGTGTGAATTTTGTCTGTCGCCTTCGTTTTTGTAAGCCTGTTTAGGGTACACTTAACTCCCAAGTTAATAAGGTGACATTCAGATTGCTGAAAGGGGAACATTTGGGCTGCAATGGCGTGGTGGGACGGGTTTGGAGAAGTTTTGAAAAATATATATTATTATATATTACTAGCTGGTTTCTGCGACTTCGTCCGCATGTAATTATAAGTAATTTTCCCCATGTTTTCCTTCGTGATGTTCCATCTAGCATATGTCTGTGACTTCACGTTATCCCATTTCCTGTTATCCAGTTAATCCGTTACCCCATTTCTCGTTATCAAGTTTTCCGTTTCACGCTATCCAGTTATCCCGTCATCCCGTTTCTCATATATATATATATATATATATATATAACGGCAATATATACTTGAAATGGGAGCTCACCTTATATTGGTTGCACTTGATTGAGAAGAAATGAGATATTATTCTTAAATATCTGGTTCCCGTCAGCGTAGGAGGATGAAATGTAAACCAGTTTTTAAGTCTAATCATAAGCTTTCAACCAGAATTTCCATCAGAATAGTTTTTGTGTGAAGTTCGAACAAACAACTAAACAATTCAATCGCTAAAACATTGGAATATTTTCAACATGAACATCATCAATGGAAGCCACTGGAAGAGTTGAATACTAACATGGGTTGGTGAATAACGACTTGTACTGCAGTGTCAAAGAGTATTTTTTTTCAAATAGTGCCTTTTCTAGTGAAGTAGATTTTGATTTTCTGTCCAACCAGACTGAGATTAGTTTGGGTGCCAGGTCATAGGGAAATGAATGAGATAATGAACTGGAGCAGTATCATAGAACCAATACCTCAAATAGGTTTTACCAAAGTGGGGAACCTCTGGCTGAACGATATGTTCCAACTAGACATTTGGCTCCGCGATGAGACTATCTCATATAAATTCAAGCTATGTGTGCCGACCAGAACCGAATGATATAACGTAGAACTTAACACCATCCTACAGGGGTACATCTAGTTCACAAAAGAATCTCAGATGGAGTGTTTTTTAAGAACCCGAAGACTGGCTTCAATTAGACATTTTCGTGCAGATGACTACGCAATACTTGAAGTCGATAGATGGCGTCTAAACTGATATGGGCATGCGAAGAGAAACTGAGAACACTGGCAGAACGAAACTGCGTCATGCTGATCTGGATGCCCGGATTGCAGGGGATTGAAGGTAATGGGGAAGTTGTCGAACTAGCAGAAAAAAGGCAAGAAAACGATATAGATTCAAGATATATTCTGGGGGTACCACAAACCGATAGTATAAGAGTATAGAATTATAGATACCGGAGATACGAGAACTACTGATCGCAGAAAACAGACAACTTGAAAAAATACATCGGAGGACCATATTACAAAAAATCAGCAGACTTGACAACTTCAATCAGGGATTCAATAGAAGTTATCAAACGGTTCATGCTTCTCTGAGCACCAGTAGAAGAGCACCTCAACAAAATAGGACTGTATGATGGCAATCTACCTAAGATTACTCAGTGAGGAACTAGAAACTCATACTATTCAATTGCAATAGACAGTCAATATTTGAGCAGCCAATTTGCAGCTAATTGGCGATCCGAAACTATTCAGTTCACACCCAGTAGAGGTCTTGCACAAACTTGAACAAGACAAGAAAATACTGGAGTACGAACTGTGAGAAGCAGCGGTAAGTAAGTTACAATGGACTAATAGGCTCAAGTATCATCAAAAGATACGGTTAGACGAGCCTACAAAATAGATTTTTTAGTGCAGTATGCACCAGAATCATTCATATAGGCGAATTTGAATTTTACTCACAAAAAATATATACGATGGCCATAAACTAACTGAATGGTGAAAATATGACAGAACATTGAGTGGATGGAGTGTCATAAAACCACCAAGCATTCAAAATACAGTCAATCATATTCCCATTCCAATGATTAATTCATACACCAATCAGATAAGAATGGGGCCTTTTTCTCACATTGGAAATATTGCAGATTGAGAAAGAAACAGACACATCAAATTAGCCGGATTTTTGCTTTTTTCGAGTGAAAATGCCATAGCTGATTACATCATCAAAACATGGTGGTGGTTTGATTTTTTCAAACAACAATTTTTTGGGTATGTTTCAGAATAATGATTTGGGATGGTACATTTTTAGGACAATTCTGATTTTAGAATATATCGCCGCCTCTGGTGAATAACGAAAGGGTAATTAGAACCGAAAAAAGGCAAATTGTCTTCATTTGCATAGAAACAGCTGACTGAGACTAACAGGACGTGATGGAACATTTTTATGTGATATTCGATGCAGCTAATGGGATGACCTCTTAGAAGGAGCTTGGGCCTTTGAATTTACGGTGCCAGCAGGGCATTTTATGGAGACATTTTCAAGTTTTATGACTTTCTGGTTATTACGCAGAAAAGTTCTGAAAGTCCTTTTCTATGGAAGGATTAACTAGAGACAAAGTCTGCATAAGTAAATCCAAGGTTCAATCTGTCACTCACGTGATACAGTTATTTTGTCATAAGGTTTCATAATTTGTTGAAAAAAAAATTGTTACCGTTTTCACGAGCAGCCGGACAAATGAAAAGCACTCTATCATTACAGTTTCAATGCCAACGTTTCGGCCAGGGATCTTGATCTCGAACGTTGGCATTCAAACTGTAATTCATTTATCCGACTGCTCTTGGAAACTGTGAAAACATGAAGAACTGCTGGACGTGGGAACACAACACTAAAAATGATTATAAATTTTGTCTTTGAGAAATTGGGATGAAAAGATTATTAAAACTAAGCCATATTCGTGTAGTCACTACTTTCTTCCTCATTTTTGTGAATCTGTTCCCATGTGTCAGCTCTGTGAGTGAAAACCATTTGCTCAGCATAGGAAATGAGATGACCCCCGAAATTATCAATAAGGGGGATAAAATAGATAGAATGCCCATTGCCGGTCCTCGACCTCCATAAGGCGAAGACTGATTATTAATGTTTCATGAGAAACTGTGGCGAAAGCCTTGGTTAAGTAAAACATATACTAGGCAATTAGCTCTATTACTACGTGATTCTGATTGATGAGATCAAGTGCGTTTCCAGAGCTGATATTCTCGCGAAATAAGATATTACAGATATTGGGCCATAGTTGCCCATTTGAGTTCCTGATTTGAAAATGAGGTTGACCCTAGATCCTTTTCATTGTGTTGGTGAAGTTTCTGTTGTTGAAACTGAATTTATTATAGAAGTCAATGATAAAGTCAAATATAAGAAGGATGTTTTAATGCGTTTCCTATTTATTTAATTAGGCCCATGATTCCGATATCTTTATCATTAACAGGTGAGAGTAAAAGGTGATAGATTCGTCATTCGAGAAGTTAGGAGGTATTATTTTCAATAATTTTCAATCATATATCGATGGATATTCATAGAAAGCTTGCGGTTTGTCATTACCGTCTATCAGTGTCTCGTCAGTAAATTTTATGTTACCGATTTTATAACCTTTTTTGTTTTGTTAGTTATTCCGTTGAATATTTTCCAAGTTATTTTTGCATTATTACTGTTTCCATTTATTCCTATAGTATTGATTTTTCATGATTGTCAATAATTTATTTAACTCATTTCTATACCGTTTGTGTTCAATCTTCAATTCGTATCGAATTTCATTTTGTCTCTATGTCTAATTGGTTCAAGCAGACCCAAAATAATCCAAAGTTTTATTTGCGAGAGAGGTTGGTAGTTATTTTATGTTGTATAATTGTTAACATATTCCTTTACTTTAGAACTGAAATTATTACGAGTTTGTTGTGTTTCACCATAGTTGAAGACTTCAATTCAATTTTCATTCTGCATGAAAATGGTGTTTCAAACGAATTTTTTTTCAAATTGGCAACATATCCTTCATTTTGTAAATTTTTGTGATAAGTTTTTTCATTCACTGATAATATGGAGGGTGTAGTGAAATGCTTTATGAATGTCCCAATAATCTAGGGAGATAGTGATATTTTTGCAGTTAAAATGGATATATATGGTCGATGTAGTACGCGTTGTTTCATTAATATTATATATATATATATATATATATATATATATATATATATATATATATATGACCCAATTCTGTCAGTAAGTACAAGTAATGTTTCATTTCATTTGGATTTTGTTTGGACGGGTTGATATTCCCCAAAAATATTTCTTTATTTGTCTTCTTTAAATTCGACATATATTCGGGCAGGATCATAATGATTGTTATTGAACAGAAATGCTACAAATGTAAATTTTCCGTATCAATTTTTTTCAACACTAGTACTGCTCTCTACTGGCAATCAGAAAATCATTCCATGATTCATTCTTCAACAACACTCCATTTATAATCCACGAATAAACTTTTCAAGAGTTTGCCAAATAATATTGGTCAGAATAGCTCCAGAATGTCAACATCCCTAATTTTGATCGCGCCTGCTATCATATGTTTCAGAGTTTGTGGTTATGTAAATATATATATATATATATATATATATATATATATATATATATATATATATATATATATTTATATATAAAAATATTTATGAAGAAACTTATGAAATGGCATTGAGATTCATAAATAAAACTTTTTTGTGGAGGAGAGTAGTTTCCTACAAGCAATACGAAAAGTCAGTGCCCGACCTCTACCTTTTTTCTTTAAGCGAATAATCGTGAAACGTCTCAGCTGTAATTCCACGACCAGTTTTCGTCTATGCAGATTTTTAAACTGCTTACCGGGGTAAAAATCAAATCCAGCGCATTTATTCAAATAATTCAGGATTAAATCGACGAGACTGTATAAAGCGGATGAAGTACAATTAGGCACATTAAATTTAGATGAAAAGAATATGCATGAAAAAGCGTTTGGAATAGGAATAGCAGGACTTTACTACAAGGCAGAAATTCAAGATAATCAAATATTACTAATCGAAGGTTGAATGGGCAAAATAATCCAGAAGTTCTTTTTCTTGGTATTGAAAAAACAGTTTCTTTGAATAACAAAATGGCAAATCTTGAAATAATGAAAATTCTCAATAGTAAAACATGTCTGGCACTCGGGCGATGAATGACACAATCATCAACCTTCATCGGAGGTAACTAGAGTTATGTAGATCCTGATCGTCTTATGGTGTATAAAATCGGGAATCCAAGAAAATAGTAATTAAAGTAGTGAGTCAAACAGTACCTATTTCTACAAGTAGGAATTGCTGCAATTCGTACTATTTGTTAACCTGATTCAATTGGATGCATCGATAATTACCAAATCAACAATATTAGAAACAATGATAAATATAAAATTAGAATATTGACTTCTATTTTTTTTTTTTTCCACAGTGGTCATTTTGTTCATCAAAGTATTATTTATTGCCTCGTGAAATTATTGACTCTGTCGAATCATCAACTCTGTTCGTTAAGTCAAGAGTATTAAATGAAATTGTTTCATTTTCCCTTAGCATTTTACATACTTAGTTCGAATAGACTATTACTTGCTGATGAATATCCAGTCAAAAAAATGGTGCTTTGCATTTTCGTTTTCATGAATTCATCAACGCACCCTTCTGAAACTGGACTAGATTTTTATAATCCATGTTTCTCCAATAGTGATAAATCGCCGCGAACGAAACATTGATTGTAGCTGGAACACATGTCCAGGGTAAGATACAGGTTTGTGTAGATGCAGATATTTTACAGTAAGCGAAATTCTTGAGGAGTTGTCTGCTCCTAAAACCTGTCTGAATGACAGGAAGAAATAATTGGCGGAACGTTTTTGGTGTACAGCTTTAATTTTTTCATATAAATATCCACGAAATTTAAATTTCTGTTGTTTCGCATCGGTATGCCCTCGCAATACATTACAAGCTTCAATCATGAACTCATAAATCTCATCTTTTGTGAGAAGTTTGGGACTCATTTTATTCATTATAGCCGATATTTTTTGTTTTCAAATTTGAAATTAAATTCGCATTTTTACTGATGTTATTATTATTATGCACCAATAACATGGACACCAATTTTGAAAAACTAGACCATGGGTTAGAACATTTAATTCCATTAAATTCTTTACATAATTTTTTTGCGGAAACAGACTAATTGATAATAATCTTTCAGTATCAACGCCAATTCTTCTAAGCTTCTATGTTCATTCAATTCATATTCTCGTTCGCAGCAAAATTTCATAAATATTCCCCAAATATATTTGTGACTGTAGGTTGTATTTCTGGGAATTTTTTCTTTGATTAGCGCAATTATACTTTAAACATTCGCATTGCCAAAACGTGACATTTTGAAATTTATTTGGAATGAAGTTGCCAAACTCAATCGTGTTGTCATAGTGTTTGATAATTGCACTGAATACAATTATCAGTGTAATGTTGACATGATTAGGTGAAATTGTTTCATATGACACAAAATGACAAAATTTGAATGGTTGTTAGAACTGTCAAATTTTTTTCAAATTTATAAAATAGTCAGAAAACAGTTGGTAATAGTATTTCTCCCAGCTCAGAACATCCAAAGAGTTTCAACTTTTCAGTTTCTTTTCTTAGACCCCACTTTTTATATATGTTTTTTCCCATTTGGAGGAAGTCATAGAAATAAATCTGATATAACGAAAGAATCAGTACAATTTTTGTTATTTTCGAAATTCATAAAATAGTATATTGAAGTATTAGTGGATAAAAAGGGCTTTAAAACACGCACGATTTTTCGAGCACGACGGCGCAGCCGGAGTGCTCGAAATAGAGCAAGTGTTTTTAAGACCAGTTATCCACGAATACTTTACGCTATTTTTTTTTTATTGGTGCACTTTGAAATCATATATACTGGTATTATTACTACAAGAAATAGAAATGAGAACTAATAATGCAAAATGGTTGAATTCGTGATGTGACATCAGTATACCTTTCGTTGTCATGGAAATGAGAAAAACAGATATTCATTTGAACCTCATTGCGTTCTGAGAATGTTAACAGTATTAATTTGAATTCCATTTCCTCCGATTTACAAAATCGAAATATCAATATATCAAATAACACCAATTGTACTTTCAATTTTTATCTATAAATATTAATTGTTATATAATGTTTGAATAAAGTTCTGCATTTGTAAGTAATATTTTATTTGACATTACAAGGTACTCCTGTCAGATCAATAATAAAAAAATTGTCATTTAGACTTTCTCGATTTGTTGATGTTGCCATGGTGACTTTAAAAAAAGCGCGTTTTTTAAAGTTCGATTTAAACACGCTGAGGCGTGCTTTAAATGGGTAAAATATGCATCAATAAAAAAAAAAGTATTCCTGTATGATGTCATTAACTTTTATCACATTCTCGAATAAGTTAGTAGTGTTCTACCTTCCTCTTTCTGAAAGTACATTTTTTCAGATGTCTTGATAATAGAAATAAACATTTCCAAAAGCTTGAGTGGGCGAAACATCAAATCCGTGTTTCAAGACCTTGATCAATTCGTACGTTCCCGTTCATGAATAACTTCAAAGCATGAATGAAACCGTTTCGACAATCATAATCATCCTTTGTTTCTTTCTAATCGAGAAAAGACACCGCAGTCGGTCTGAAATCAGATCGAAATATAAACGGGACTGTGTATAGTGTACATATCCTTATCTGAACTCCTCTCAGAAATAGCAGAAACCAGCGTTTGAAGCAAAACGAGAACGAATAAATTCGGATCCAATCTCTGCTAGTTGAATGCCTGTACATCGAATTGTGAGACGTTTAAATGTTTTGCTCAATCTCGCGCAGAGATGCAAAGAGATCGTAGGGAGGTATTTATCCTCTCTTAGGGACGAACTGGATTGAATAGGAATCGACTGGAACGAAATTAACTCATTTGGATTCACTGGGTTGATAAGAAATCGTGTTTACTCATTTTAGAACTTCATGTTGAAGCACTTAATGAATATTCATTCCAGACTGTATGAGGGTGATCTACAGTGAGTCATATTTAGAGTTTCTCGAGAATACTCCAAAATATGAATACAACGGAGACCAAATTTATAGTTGTGAGATGTCATCACTCAACTCACTGTGTGAACAACCTTAGATGTCGTCGAAGAAATGAAGATTTGAACTGAAATGACAAGTTGTGCATTAGTAAAACTGAAAGTGGAACAATAATTCTCAGGCTTTGTTTACATGCACCATAAGTCGATTTCCGATATCCTACACCTATACTTTTTCTCTTATACAACAATGACATGTTGAGATCAACAAATAATCATGTCCACTCATACCCAAACGAAAGCGTATTCCACAAAAAGATCACTCGTCAACTCTTGAAACATCCAGAAAATTCGAATTACATGAAATATATAGATTAAAACTGCGAACGAAGATTTCGAAACGATTCTCGAATGTAAATGCGAACTCGCAACCAAAATACAAGCTTGTGTTTTTCCAAGAAGACCCAATTCAACTGTGCCAACGTCACGATGTCGTGTAGAAATCAGCTTGTAAGTATCTATGGATTGAGTAAATATTAGCACCCACCCTCATTTGAATCCATCCATTCCCTAGTCCTTACGTCTGCCCTGGATGCTTTTTTATGAAGTCTTTGGAATGTATAATTTTATTCTCTTCCCAGTTACGATATTACTCCATAAACTTTAAGAATGTCAGATTTTTCGAAAAATTAATGCTCCATAGTGTTTACCTGCAAAATGTAGTTAGTCATAACCGGTCGGAGGCCTGCACAATGGTTAACTCTAAATGGATATTTGCGCTTGGATAATATGACTTTTTTACAAGCTTTTATTTACTTCACATTTATATGTTTGTATGTACTTATGTTTAGTTCAAATCTTGCAAGTGAATTTTGACCCACTTCTAGTTGTCCGATTAACGTGAAATTTGGCAGGTGTTCATAATTCCCTGTGAAAATGCATTATGAAATTTTTTCTGGAGAAAAACAAAATGGCGGCTTCAATACAGCGACGAGTTTTGTGATTATAGCCCGATTCCATATACAATTTGTATGAGGGGGTTTTCGGGGACGGATATCATGATGTTATTGTAAAATTTCATGAATTCAAGATGGCGGCTCGAAGATGGCGGCGTGTTTTTTATTATGACCCAATTCCATTCAAAATTGGTATGTGGGTTTTTTTTGGGGTCGGTCGATTATAAATTTTTGTTATTCGATAAAATGGCAAATTTCATGAATGACTGAGAAGAATTGAATAAAAATTAAAAACAAGCTTTTATACAAATGCACTAAAAAGGAAAAATTATTTCTTCCATTGTTTGACCTAGGTGATTCTGTGAGTAGCAGATTCAAAAGCTTGCCGCGAATATAAAATAGGTATTCTTGCGCGGAAAGCTTTTGAATCTGCTACTCACAGAATAACCTAGGTCAAACAATTGAAGAACTTAGTTTTTCCTGTTTAGTGCATTCTATAAATGCTTGATTTAAAAATATTTTTTCAATCATTTTTATTATATTGCAATGGATTGCCTTATTTTTGGATCATATAATTGGTTGTTCTATTTTTTTTCACGACATATCAATGTCAATAGCAACCATAAAGAAATAATGAAAATGTCACAATACATCATAAAATATTCACAGAGTGAGTTAAAACCGTGAGATATGGCATTCTTCTGAATAATACCAGGAAATCTCTCATGAGTCCAAAACCTCGACAAAAACATTCATCTCTAATATTTCTCTCATTAGATGAAATTAGTATCGAACATTGTTCCTATGCATATTTCGCAAATATGGTTATTTTTATTTTGTCGATATCTAACAGAATATTTGAGTTCATCCGAGAAAATATTTGAAAAACGGAGAAAACCACATATTCCTGTGCGACATTACTTGGGAAAGCTATTTCCTGATATCTGTACCGATAATATTACTGGACTACTACATGCTGAATAATTAGCTCAAAGTTCAGCTCAACAAGCATGCATGATTAGCTAATGCTCTTCCATTCAAACCTCGAAAGCCCCAATGAACACTGATATCATCTCTTTCGCAAGTTTACTCCACTGCCGGTGTTCTCATTAGGGAGCGCACTCTCCTTTACTGTTATTACGTACAGTTGTGGTCTTTAATAGTCGCCATTTAGTATGTTTATAGCCAGACACCTGCGAAGGTATGGCCTCAAGGGACACTGCAAAACTACAATGGCGGATAAATCAAATTTCTGGCGTATCATGTGATGACGGTTATGGGTCCGAGAGACGATGTGTGTGATGAAGAATAAAACGTAAGGAAGTGGAGCACTCGAATCATTGAAGAGTAACCCAACTGATTTCAAAATTATGTACCATTGGAATCAACGTTGCACGCTGTCTTCATGGTATTGGTAGCACAGACGGGAGTTGATTTCTATAGGAAATCATATGTTTATAGGGTCATATAATATGAAGTTTCTCTCAGGATATCACCTACTGGGCGCGAATAATAAAATAACATAAAAGGAAAAGGAGCCTATATCTAAGTTGATGACAATAAAGTAACCTACATTCTTAAAGTATTGAAAATCTGCATTTTCCTAATGATTCATTAATGGCGTTATTTCCTATATTAATTACAGCTATATATCAACATTCATTGAAGAATTATTGAAAAAAAATCGAAACAAGCTTTTATACAAATGCACTAGAAAAGAAAAAATTATTCCTTCAATTGTTTGACACAGGTTATTCTGTGAGTAGCAGATTCAAAATCTTACCACGCAAGAATACCTATTTTATACTCGCGGCAAGCTTTTGAATTTGCTACGCATAGATTAACCTAGGTCGAACAATTAAAGAAATTATTTTTTCCTTCTAGTGCATTTATATAAAAACTTGCCTTACATTTTTTTTTACTTTTTATTCAATTCTGTTCGGACAATCCGTCATCTTATTGAGTTCTGAAAAAAAAAATTGAATCTCCGACCTCAGAAAAACTCACATACCAATTTTGAATGGAATCGGGCCATAATAACAAAACACGTCGCCATCTAGAATTCATAAATTTTGACAAAAACATTATGATATCCTACCCCAAAAACCCACACACACACACATACCAATTATTAATGGAATCGGGCTATAATCACAAAACTCGTCGCCATCTTGGAGCCGCCATCTTGAATTCGTGGATTTTTACAAAAAGTTATTTTCCTCAACCCCAGCACTATACGATTTTTCATTGGTATCGGGCTATAACCAAGAGACTCGTCGCCATAGTGGAGCCGCCATCTTGAATTCACGAATTTTGACAGAAAATTTCTGATCTCTGTCCCCCCACATACCAATTTTGAATAGAAGCGAACCATAATCACAAAACTCGTCCGCCATATTGGAGCCGCCATTTTGTTTTTTCTCTAGTAGACATTTCCTAATGCATTGTCACCGGAATTATAAACACCTGCCAAATTTAACGTTATTCGGACAACTAGAAATGTGTCAAAATTCACTTGCAAGATTTGAACTAAACATACAGACATACAAACGTGAAGTTAAATAAAAGCTTGAAAAAACCAAGTGGAAATCAGCAAGTATAATTGCTCGTTATTTAATGACTTCATTACGTCATCCCTCAGGAATTCATAAATGGCATTACATAAGTAATTTTTGTTATAGACTCCTACTTTATGCGAGTGTGTACACAGGGTGTTACATTTGAAATTTTTACGAACAGTCTCTAATGAGCCGGAAAAAAATATATGTAGTACCTGCCAAAATGTTGCTGTTCCGCGGTTCCCAAATTCCCAAACTATTAATCACTGTAATTCGTTAGAAAATGGCATTATAGAACGATCATTCTCGGGTGTGCAACAAGTTAAAATACCCTGTATATGTATGATTTGGCTCAAATTCCAGTTTAGCCCGTCACCATGCCCAGTTACATTTTGAAGGAGAAATACAATAATTTTCAACGTTCACCATCCACCTCGAACAACAACGAACTTCGAGATATGTTCGAGAAATCTAACCACTTGCACAACCGCTACAGTTAACGATAATTCATCAAATAAATAATAGTTTAAAAAAACAAAAAAACACGGTTTTATAGAAAACCAGACTAAAAAAATTGAAAATAAGAAAACAATGTATTTCATTAAAAAAAAGCGTGGGGTGCATGGTATCGCCTTGGCCAACAATTACCTGTGATCTGAGACATTTCTTACTTCTTATAATTATTGTTACCATGAACCCCACGCTTTTTTTAAAATGAAATAAAGGTTTTTCTTATTTTCCATTTTTTCAGTCTGGTTTTCTATAAAAGCGTGTTTTTTAGTTTTTTGAAACTATTATTTATTTCCTACTTTTTAGTGTGGTTTATTTATAAAAGCGTGTTTTTTTATTTTTTTTAAACTATTATTTTTATTATTTTAAATAAAAAAATGGAATAATTTTATCAAATTAGGTAATCATAATCTCCAACCCCAAAAACCCCCACATACCAATTTTGAATAGAATCAGACCATAATCACAAAACTCGTTTCAAGCCGCCATCTTGAATTTTTCAAGTTTTATAAAAGAATCATAATATTCGACCCCAAAAACTTCCACATACCAATTTTGAATAGAATCAGACCATAATCACAAAACTCGTCCACCATTTTGGAGCAGCCATCTTGAATTTTTCAATTTTGACAAAAGAATCATAATCTCCGACCACGAAAACCCTTTTGAAGCAAATTGGACCATAATCACAAAACTCGTACTCCATATTGGAGCCGCCATTTTGTTTTTTCCTCACACAAAAATTTCTTAATGCATTGTCACCAGAATTGTGTACACCTGCCGAATTTCGAATCATTTGGAAGTCTAGGAGTGGGTCAAAATCGCGCACAGAGGAGTCGGTTACAAACAAACAAACATACAAGTGAAGCTAATATAAAGCGTGTAAAAATAAACAGATATTTCCTCAATAAACCAAAAAAAAAAACAATAAAAATTCATTTTTCCAAAACTTCCCTGTTTCACTGTTTCCAAAATTTGAACGATATTAATAATAATATTTTTTTTTTCATTTTTTTTTTCGAATTTATAACCACTGTAATTCGTGCGGCCGGGGGAACCCCGTCAGGAACGAAGTTCCTTGCCCTTTTCCTTCAATTCCAAGTTTTCTATTCCATCACATTTCATTGTCATTATGCCATGCAATTATATACCTATATATCTTTTTTCCAAACTCTTCCGCCACAGTAAAATAGTATATTAAAGTATAAGTGGATAAAAAGGGCTTTAAAAATCAAGATTTTCGAGCAACGACGGCCAACCGGAGTGCTCGAAAATAGAAATCAAAGTTTTTAAGCCAGTTATCCATGAATACTTTCTACGTTATTTTTTTATTGGTGCACTTTGAAATCATATATACTGGTATTATTACTACAAAAAATAGAAATAAGAACTAATAATGCAAGAAGGTTGAATTCGTGATGTGACATCAGTATACCTTTCGTTGTCATGGAAATGAGAAAAACATTCATTTGCAATTTGTTACCATAGATCAATATTTGTTGTCACCAGAGCTCAAAAATGAATTATTCTAATATCGATTTTTTGAATAGTGAGGCAGAATCGCGGTTAATACCGCGAAAATCCAGTGATATATATAAAAAAGAATATGAAAAGTTCATCAAATGGATGGAGGAGCACATATAAATGAACGAATTGTGAGTAATATTTTGACGTTACAAGGTACTCCTGTCAGATCAATAATCAAAAATTTGTCATTTAGACTTCACGTTTCTCGATTTGTTGATGTTGTCATGGTTACCTTTAAAAAAACGCGCGTTTTTTAAAGTTCGATTTAAACACGCTGAGGCGTGCTTTAAATGGGTAAAAAGGGGCACCAATAAAAAAAAGTATTTTATTCCTGATAATACTATTCGTTAAATTGAATCAAATTGACGTGCCACATATTCAATTAATACCATTGATCCAACTTCGGCATACAAAAAACATAAGAAATTTTCAAAAAAGGATATAATTATCTAAACACACGTAATATACAATTGCAAATAGTGTTCTGACATTTATAGTTTAGGAAACTTGGCAACATTGCCGTTTAACGTCACAATCAACTCGATTCCGCCTATTGGCTGCTCGGTCGTTTACGTCACAAAGTGCGCCAAAATTAGTAACTTCAAAATTTGCTGATTTTCTAAAACGATTGGGAACTGCTGTAATTGAAATTTGATAAAAAAATTTTTTCTGGGTACATTTATACATGATTTTTGTATTTCAAAGCATATTTAAAGCGATAATAATTTCTCGTGTCCTCGCTTATTACATTGTATATTTGGTCTCATAGTTTGTTTACCTACTACTCGTGGCATAGTGATGTCGATCTCATTTCGTAAATCTTCGCTATTTCTTTGTAAATTTTGTTGAATTTATCGTTACGAATTGCAATGTTTGTGAAACATTTGGAATGATCTTCGCATACAAATTATCTATGTTAGTCTGCGAAATTTTGCTTGAGTATCCTATTACTTCTGATAAAAAACAAACTTACTGCTGAATCTCTCTCCCCCCAATTAGATATCAAACTAAGCTATTCAATATTTGAAAAACTTTCCTCAAATCTCTAAACTGATTCATGTCTTTCAAGTTTCAATCCACCTTATATCACATAATTTTTGTAATTTATTTCCATTGATGTGCAATAGAATAATATGTCTTTTGGAAGGTGAATTGAAAATGGTGATGACTTCTTTCATGATACCAGAAGCATTCCTTATTGACTGAACATTTGAACTCTTTGAAATAGATGAATTCAAATGTGTGATTACTGCATGGGCACTTCAGAGCATTTTTCAATGTTAAAAACATTTTATTTAATGTTTGAATTTTTCGTCTAGGCAGACTCACCCCCTCCCCCCGGTCAGCCGGTCAAGTTATGCGCACAGTGATTGCCAAAATTTAGTTGAAATGTTTAAAAAAAAAAAATTTTCGAAATTTTATTTTTATTTTGAAGAACTGTATTTTGTTATAAAACGGCATAATACACCCGTCATTCACGGGAGTGCAACACGTTTGTTTACACCCTGTATATGTGTGTGTTTCATTAGAATGAATTCAACGGTTTTTATTTTATGAATACAGGATGAATCTTGTGAAACTATGATTATTATCCTGTGGAAAAATCCATCAATATCCAAAAGCTTCTGGTGATATATACCCTATTCTTTTGTTTCGAACAGGTGAGTTGTTATGGAAAAAAACGTGTTGAAATCAAGTAACGGTCTATGATTGGAGATACACTGACATCATCCCTCAATCAGTCAGCACAAAAAGGGATGAAAATGTTTTTTTTCTGTAATAAATGGTTACCTCCTACAATTCAATCTCTTTGTACGAACAGTGAATCTTACCATCCATTTAGCCCGTCAAGCCGTAGTAGGTATTAGATGCTGTGGAATAATTCATTACTTTACCCCAATTATTTTTCTTAAACAGAAAATTAGTGGATGGAAGAGAGGTCCTCCGATCCAATTGCCATTGAAAAAACTCACAATGAAAACACTGAACCATGCTTTTAAATTTATTTTTACGTTGTTGAAATTATTTTCAAATACACGTAATAGCCAAATCGACTGGAAGAGGAAATGTAGTTCCACACCCTTTGGTGAAAAATAAAATACTGAATGAATTTCTACAGTTTTTGGTAAATAATAAGCAGATATGGTTTATAGAATCACCCAGAAAAAAATAATTTGTTTTTACATACAATTTCATGAAAATATCTATGTTGCTTTGGCGTATTTCATCAGTGTGTTATTATAAAGAAAAATAGGAGAACAGTTGATTTTGCACAGTTGTCAATTTTTGATGAGCCGTTCAAAATTCCAAATTATTTTATTTTATTTTATAGAGCTCCCCTTTTCCATCCAGTCCAATAGAGAATGAACCTTCGAAACCGTCAGTTCACAAGTGCTTTGAATTTCTCAAGTTATTATAATAGGTGAAACTCAGATTAAAATATTATGGATCAATTTGATTACGAAAAAAAATGTACCATTCAACCAATTCTTCAAGGTTTTGGAAAAAATATTTTTTCAGGATTCCACAATTCCATCATGAGAAACCCCCAAACATATCAGTAGTTATATTCAATGCTATTTTTCCCTATTCCCATGTCATTATGTGTTTGCTTTGAAGTGGAGAATTCAAACAACCAATTATTTTTGGATACTTTGAAGATGAATTTGTTCTTTCCTACTCCGTTTGACGTTTGCTCGAGTTATGGATATGTGACCATACTCCTCAATTTTCTGCAAATGTAAGCAAATCTTTTTCTTTGAATAGGATGAAAGGGAGCTGGGGATCAAAGTTGTATTATGGGAAGTTGGAAGCCCGGACAGAGATTGAATTGGATTTGGTCACGGTTTGATTTCCAAACCGCGTTCATTTTATTATTAGTTTTGTTTTTGAGTGAAATGTGGATTTGAATTCACTCATATTGATATAACCCATTTATATATAACATCATATAATGTAAATACATATTCCTGATGTCAAAACTTGTTTGTAACCGACCTGAAAAATCAAAATACCTGTATTGTACATGAGGATCAATATATTGTTTTATATGAATACATTGTTTTCATGTGAATTTTCTGAACAAATCTGGCATGTTGACAATTCATAAGTTCATTCATGGTTTATATTAAAATACACATCACCTCTAGCAATATAGGGTTAGAAATAGTATAGGTTAGTGAACAATATGTATTAATTATGAATTACAAATTTCCAGGTCAAGAATTCTGATACTTTCTCGAGAAAACAATGAAATAATTTGGCGAAATTTGTAAAAAAAAATTGTATATTATGTAACGATCATGTTATGATAGCTATTTATAAATGAGCACGGGGTTAGTTACGACACGAGCCGAAGGCCATTATGATCGTTGCATACACTACTTTTTCTACGACCAATAAATAGTAAAATAAAACCAAGAACTTCTTGTGATGTACAAGACGCTTTGTGAATGAAAGTCAATTGAAATTGAATGTCAAACAACTATGAAGAAACATACCACTTGATTATCCCCAAGTATGTATGTCTACGCCGAAAATTCGTTTCATAATGAAAATTACGTGTTTTTATTGGCCAAAATCTGTTTCGAAATGAAAATCCATTTTATAATGGACAATATTAATAAATCGGTAGCAGATATTAAATTAGCGTATAATAATACGGGAGTAGAAAAAAATTATTTCAATTACCAATAATTGAAGGTTTCGGAAAATCATTCATCGAATTTAGTAGCAAAAATCAGTAGAGGGTAGAGATAATATACTTGTGAAAAATTTGTGTATATAATACAATTGATTATTGCTGTATGATCGAGTACTATAGAAAATAGAAAATATTTATGAGAAAGCCTCATCGAAAACTCAAGTGGTGCAAATTACATATTTAATGAGATTGAACCATTGGAAAGATGGTAGAAAAAAGGTGTCATATATTAACACCCAAGAAATGGAATATCGAATGCAGACTATGAAGTTATTGCGACATTACTTTTTTATAGAATTAATAATTTAGTTGACCAAAAAATCCATCATGACTCATATCATGTGATTACTTGTTTGAGAAGAATAAAAAAATGATTACAGTAATACCGACAAATGGGTCAAATTGACAAGGAAGAAAAAACATTCTTCAACTGAATAATATGAGTTTGTGGCACAACTAATAAAATATTTGTGAAATAGACACTTTTATGGAAATATATTAGAATGGTACGGTCTGATCGTGTCGCTATCCTGTATTATGTGTAGGTATATTGTATGCTTATTCAATAGTAAAATTTGGACGAACTATTAATTACCATAAAAACTTAACATTGGTTTGATTGAATTATGTATCTGATAGAGAATTAAAAAATAAAAAACTCAATAAAGCGTCTTTGGAAAAATTTCTACAATAATCATAACAATGAAAGTTTGAATGTTGAATTTTTAATGTGTTTTGTATATGACTTCGATGTCCTATTGAGTTCATATGGATATGTGATATATATGCGACTTGGTTGAACATATTAAGTTTCCTGATAAAAAGATATAGATTCTTATATGTATATATATATATATATATATATATATATATATATATATATATATATATATATATAGCCCCCCCACCCCCCTGTTAACTTTTGAACGGTTCGACATAGAACAATGGAACAAAAACTAGTTTTAATATCACCGGTACTGCTCTTTGAAATAGAAGACATGGTGATTGCTCGATAGATGGCGCTGCATCAACTTGAAAATTTCAAAACGCATAGGGGGCCAAGAGAAACATCGTTGAAGAGATAATTCTTATTTCAACCATCCAATGTTTTTTTGAATTTTGTCAATTCTGTTTTTTACAATATGCATTTTACATTTTGTTATACTCGACATTTCAAATGCATATTGTGAAAAAATGTATCGACGAAATATAAAAAACTAGATGGTTGCAAAGAGAATTGAGTTATCTTTTCAACGATGTGCCACTTGACCCCCTATGCTATTGTGAATTTTCAAGTTGATGTGCCCCTCCGCGTCATCTATCGACCAATCACAATGTCTTTTCATGGCAAAAAGTAATATTGGTGATATCATTCAAAATGGTTTTCGTCCCATTGTTTAACGTTCAGAAGTTAACAGGGAGGGAACTATCAAAAGCCGCACAGTGTATATATATATATATATATATATATATATATGTTTTTTGTTTTTCCTTTCTTGGACATGAGGTTCATTTAAAGAGCAGAGGTTGTAATTTCATGTTATTTATTAATTAATTCCAGACGTTTCAGCCAGGGTTTTGGCCTTTCTCAATGGGCCAGACTGAAATATAAGCAAAAACAGTTTGACAACAATTAAAAAGAAAAGTTTAAAATCTAGATCAACTTACCTTCAGCACAACCATCATGTTAAAATACAATTAATGAAACCATTTACAAATACGGGCACATACAGATTTACTAACTGAGTGAAAGATTACCACATATCTTAAATGTTTTTATTGCTTTGCAGGTTATGTTTATTTGAATCGAGAGTTTGAAACCAATTTCAAATCTAAAACGGTAAAATCACTAATAGTTATTTTTTTGGGACTTGTCACAGGCACAGTAGGTGTGTGGCAGGACGTCCGCTACGCAACCAAAGGTACCAGGTTCGATCCTGACGCGAGCCATAATTTGTTTTTAATTTTTTTTTATTTTTTTTTCCCTAATTTAATTTTTTTAAAAGGCTAAAAGTTTAAACGCTTAGGGCTAAAAGCATGTAAGATAGCTGAAAACTGACAGTTTATGTACCGATCTACATGATATTATAGTAAATTTTATTTAGATTTTTTATGTTTTTATGTTATGTTTATTTATGTTTTTATGTAGATCGGTACATAAATTGTCAGTTTTCAGCTATCTTACATGCTTTTAGCCCTAAGCGTTTAAACTTTTAGCCTTTTAAAAAAACTAAATTTGGAAAAAAAATTAAAAAAAAATTATGTGCTCGCGTCAGGATCGAAGCTGGGAGCTTTGGTTGCGTAGCGGACGTCCTGCCACACAGCTACTGTGCCTGTGATAAGTCCCAAAAAAATAACTATTCGTGATTTTACCGTTTTAGATTTGAAATTGGTTTTAAACTCTCGATTCAAATAAACGTAACTTGCAAAGCAATCAAAACATTTAAGATATGTGGTAATCTTTCACTCAGTTAGTAAATCTGTGTGTGCCCGTATTTGTAAATAGTTTCATTAATTGTATTTTAACATGATGGTTGTGCTGATGGTAAGTTGATCTAGATTTTAAACTTTTCATTTTAATCGTTGACAAACTGTTTTTGCTTATATTTTGGTCTGGCCCATTGAGAAAGGCCAAAACCCTGGCTGAAACGTCTGGAATTAATTAATAAATAACATGAAATAACAACCTCTGCTTTTTAAATGAACCTTATGTCCAAGAAAGGAAAAACAAAAAAACATATACAGTGGTTCATATATATATATATATATATATATATATATATATATATATATATATATATATATATATATATATATATATGGTAGATTTCGAGCATATGATGAGTGCATGGAAAATATCAATAGCACAAATCGAATTTTCCATGAATTAAACAATAACTACTCATGTTTCCCGGTATACGATCGAACTCTACCATCCACAAAATCCAAATTCCTTCGTTTCATATTATACAGACCCAAACAGCGTTAAAATCTCATCATGTATTTTATTGCTCAATCTCATTCCACTTTATAGACCAATCTCCGTGGACCGCCATAATGATATTCATGTGCGTTTCATCAATTTCAGCTTTATACCGGAAATATGACTTTTCTAGAATATCATGAGCTTGGCGCACTATGGTTCTAGCTCTAAACTAGATTCATATAACGAGAGTACAAATTGGAAGCGTTAAGATAACGTTTAAAAGTGGTAATAAAGACACCGATCATGGATGTCTTGAGCTTTGAATATAATTTTTATACGACGGAATGAGAAATAACATAACACTTAGAAAATTTCAAGCGGAGATAACAGTGATATATCACGGCTATGAATACCCTTTATTTAATCCATTTCATGTGATCGCTACATTCAGAGGCTAATAGTAAAACTTTGTTTTTGTTTTAGTCTTAACCTGTGCCTGAGTTTTCGTCGCGTTAGGAATTCGGTGAATGTTCAGTTTTAAATCACAGAATCAATGAGTTGACGATTGACGACTGAGACAAGATGGCGACTCCAAGATGGCGGACGATATTTGTGATTATGTTCGATTCGATTAAAAGGGGTTTTTGGGGGTGATTATGAAGTTTTTGTTGAAATTATAAATTAAATGGGGCCCCAAGGAAACGGGTTTTATGATTTGGAATTGATTCAAAATTAGTATGCGGAGGAATTCGGTGTCGTAGATTATGAATTTTTTGTCAAAATTTATATATTCGAAACGACGGCTCCAAGATGGCGGACGATTTTTGTGATTATGGTCCGATTCGATCCAAAATTGGTCTGTGGAGGTTTTTGGGGTCGGTGATTTTGAAGTTTTTGTTGAAATTCATAAATTTGAGATGGCGGCCCCAAGATGGAGGACGAGTTTTGTGATTATGGTCAGATTCGATTCAAAATTGGTAATCGGGGGATTTCGGGGTCGGAGATTATGGATTTTTTGTCTAAATTCATAAATTCAAGATGGGGGCTCCAAGATGAAGGCCGAGTTTCCTGATTATGATCATATTTTATTCAAAATTGGTACGTAGGTTTTCAGGTTCGAAGGTTGTGCATTTTTTGTCAAAATCTATGGATTCAAGATGGCGACTTCAGGATGACGGACGAGTTTTGTGATAATGGTCATATTCTATTCAAAATTGGTGTGTGGGAGTTTTTATGGTCGAAGATCATGATTTCTTTCAGCTAAAAACTAACAGGGGAGAGACCTTTTGAAGACAAGCTTTCATTCAATCCTTGTACTAAAACATATAAAATAAATTCAAGTCATCGCTGACAATAATTTAGTTATTTTTTTTTGAGTTATTTGGTTTCAAAAAGCTTGTCGCGCGAATTGTAATAAAATAAATACTTCGACCAAGTTGTTACTTACCACCCATTCATTGTCCAATGAAATTAATTTGGTATCTACTTTCATGAATACTTTGTAAAAATCGAATACTTCAACGAATTCTTACTTACCAACTTATCACTGCCCAATCAAATTAATTGGTACCTACTTTTATGAACATTTCGCGCGTCAAGCTTTTTAAAACCAAATAATTCAACAAAAAATAACTAAATCATTGTTAGCGACGACTTGAATGTATTTTATACGTTGTAGTACACGGCTTACATAAGAGCTTGTCTTTGAAAAGTTGTTCTATTAGTTCTTTTATTTTAAAATGTGGTATTCTTAGTTGGTCTGATCCGCAGATATTTTTTTTTAATTGAGTACGGCTCTTATTCCGTAATTTATTTCCCCAAAAATTGTTAAATTATTTTTTTTTCTTTGATGATTCTGGTTGATTGATGTTGATGTATTCATAATCGTCTTCATTGTCAGTGTTAACCTCTAAACCATTTTCCTCACAGAGAATATGGGCTTCCATCCATGTAATTTCCTCATCTTCCTCGTCGCTCTTGATGATGACCTCTGGTGCATTCTCGCATGATTCACTATTGCAGAATCCGCATACTTTTTCTGCAGCCACATGCTACACCCATCCCTTTCTGCAATTGCATGGAATGACATTCAATAAGCAGGTATCTGAGGCAAGTTTCTCTGGCATTGTTAGTCAGCCAATTGGTACCAAGCTTCCAGCCCCAGTCGGATGTTTTTTTTTTGGATTCCACACCATTTTTGGACTTGGTGGTAGGTCCTAAATGCAGCATCCTTCGTTGGTGGTAAAGATGTTAGTGGACTTTGCTTTTCATTGTCGATTCTGCGAAAGGTTGGTAGCGGATTTTTCCCGAAGGTTTTCTCTTCCATGTTGTCACCATTCAAAGCAACCAGAAAGCGGGCTCCAGCGTCCTTGATGTCTTCTGGTTTGGCATGATCTCTGGAGATGCCAATGACGGCATTATTTATACCTTTGTGTTCTTGAACAAGCCAATAAAAGTTTTTGCTCTTGCTTGAAGAGGGATGATGTTGTGTCACAGCCGCTAACCGCATGTGAAAACAGGATGTTTTTGGCTGATTCTTCCACTTCAAAACTATTCGCGGAATACACTCTTTGAGCAGTTTTGCCTCTACCCGGTTTGCGAAAGTGGTTTTGGATGATCCTAATGCTGTCAGCAGAACTATAAGATCGACGTATTCGCCAACGATAAAAACAGCGTCGAATGATGAGCAGAAGGAAATCGCTGTGTTGACAATGAAGACATCAGCATTTTCTTCAGCCTGCTTAACAGAAAAAGCAGCGTTTCCAAGTTTTTTTATCAGTATCGAAATCAGATGGGCTTTATTTCTTTCATTGGCCAAACATCGTTCTTGAGAAACTTGAACCGTCATTGTCTCAACGAAAAAAAAATCTGCAGACATCTGCTTCTTCATTCGACTACCATGTCTTCCAAAACACAATATTTTTGAACCTTTAATCCAAGATGGCAGACCGCGCTATTCCCCCCTCCATCAAGCAAGGGTTAAATATTAATAATTGTTCTAATAGGTAATTCAGAAGGGTATGTGGAAAGAGGACCTTTGTATCAGAACAAACCGGTGACTATTACTATATATGAATGGTGACTTTTTGAAGAATGGTTTGAACAAATGATCGATTTTATTCCGCAGGGATCTACTATTGTTATGGACAACGCGAGTTACCATTCTAGATTACAAGAAGATTTACCCTGAAGCAATTGGACTGAAGGTAAACTATAGGAACGGCTTAGCTCAAAAAACATTGGTTGTCCCACTGATCCACTAAAAAAAAAAAATTTTTATAGTATCGCTCAAATCCACAGAAACAAGTATAAAAAGTACATAATAATAATAATAATAATAATAATAATTTTTTATTTCCTTAAGACAGTTACAAACCATATGGAAAAAGTCAGTTGCTTACATTCAAAATGTTTATATATCTACACACGTAAATTTTGAATGAAATAATACTAAAAAGATAAAATTGATTTCACAGCAGACTGCTACGACAAATATTCATCCAGTCTATAAAAACACTGTTCTGTCAAAAAGGATTTCAACTTATGTTTGAATGATTGTTTTGTGAAGCATTCTTTCACATTTGAAGGAAGAGCATTGTATATTCTAGGAGCCATATGACTGGGAGATTGGTGAGTTATTTTGAATTTTCCAAATGGAATTGAAAAATCATTCTTTTGTCTCGTGTTGAAATTATGATTTTGTTTGTTCCTCACATATATTTCATCATTATTGTCAAATACTAGCATACTCATCTCTGATATGACTAGACATGGCAACGTTAATATTTTCAGTTTTTTAAATATATCTCTGCATGAATCAGTCTGTGAGAGCCCCGTCATTGCTCGTAAAATTCGTTTTTGTGCAACGAAGATATCTTTTGCTAGGGTAGATAAACCCCAAAATATTACACCGTATCGTAGCCTACTCTCAACTTGTGCATAGTAGAGTTGTGTCAATTGATCTATATTGAGTACATGCCGCAAATTTCTGAATTGAAAGGCAATCGAATTCAACTTTGAGATTAGGTAATGAGAGTGAGCCTTCCAATTAAGATTTTTATCTATCCGTAATCCTAGAAAAATGGTTTGATCCGAACTAGTTGAAATCAATGGACTCGATTCGTCTGACTGGAATGACAACTCGTTACATTCTTTTTGGATATGGCAAAACCTCAGTGCTAGCGTTTTCGAAGTATTTAAAAACAAATAATTTGCTGAAAACCATTCATTCAAAGAAATCAAGACCTCTTTGCATTTATCACGCAAGGAAGAGTCCATTTTTTCCGATATGATTACCGACGTATCATCAGCGTACATTGTGAAGGATGCAGGCACAGGAAGTTTATCCAAGTCATTAATATAGAACAGGAACAGAATTGGTCCCAATATGGACCCCTGAGGGACACCAATATCTGTTTCAGTTTTCTGTGAGAAATGATTGTTTATTGCTACGTACTGTGTAGTTTGTAGAGGACAACCTCTAATTCCATGCCTATACAACTTTTCCAGAAGTATGTCGTGATTGATACAGTCAAATGCCCTGCTGAGGTCACAAAAGATTCCAACAGGGCATTCTCCCGCTTCAATATATTCTATTATTTTTTGATAATAAGAAAACACTGCGGTCTTCGTAGATTTTTTGTTCAAGTATCCATGTTGGTTTCTCGAAACTATATCATATTCTTGACAAAATGACATTAATCTATCTAAAAAGCAATACTCGAATACTTTGGAAAAAGTTGATGGTACTGTGACTGGTCTGTAATTTTCAAGGCTCTGACGACAGTTCTTTTTGTACACAGGTGTTATTTTACCACATTTCAGCAATTCTGGAAAAGCGCCAGAAGACAATGAGAGATTCACCATAAAAGTGAGTGGCAAAATAAGTTCTGCTAGGCACTTTTCAATAGAATTGTAGGTACCTCATCCGATCCCGAAGAAAATTTATTTTTTAATTTTGATTTAAGTAGCTGAAATAGTTCAAGCTCCTGATATGGCCTAAGAAAAAGAGAATTTGGAGGTGACGTAACGTCACGCAGAAAATGATTGAAGTCTTTATCATTGGAGACTATATTGCTCAATATATTTTTAGGCGCATCTGTGTAAAATTTATTGAAGAGATCAGCCACGTCTTTTGGATCGCCAACAATGGAATTATTATCGTTTATTATTATCTTTGATTTAATAGCCTTCGATTTATTGGATAGCTCTGACACCAGTTGCCATGCAGATCTTGAAGGATTGTCTGAATTCTTTATTTTATTTTGAAAATATTCCTTTTTTGTTTTAGTTATCAAGTTATCGTGGCTTTTTTTTCTGACTTTATAGTAATTTTTCAGTTCGGGACAAAATTTTTTTAGGTCAAAAAGGTCTTTTAAATTTTTACTAGATTGTTTTACTTCATGTGTGATCCATTTCTTTTTATTTTGCTCTTTTGAAGGAATTGGTAATTTTGGGAAATTTGTCTCAAAATAATAAGAGAATGTCGACAAAAATGCCTGAAATGCAAGATTATTAATTAACCCAATTTTATTACCGATTCTATCTTGAATTATTTATATTATCATTCGTAAAACGCCTGCTGTATTCTGTTTTTTTTTTGTTTTTTTTTGACATTTCGCTTAGCTCCATATCGCAAAATATGAGATTGTGATCGGATATATCATTATCAATGACACAACATATTGTTTCCTCGTATAAGTTAGTGAATATTTGATCAATTGTAGTGGCACTACTAGCAGTGACTCGTGTCGGCCACGATACTGTGTATTTCAGATTAAAACATTCTAAAACCTCACAAATTTTGTTAAATGCCGGACTGAACTTATCATAACAATCTGCGTTGAAATCCCCACATAAAAAGATATTCACACCCGGTTTAAAAATATCATTTAAAACCTTATATATAGTGTTTAAAAAAACATTCAAATCCCACAATCTGCGTTGAAATCCCCGTGTAGATGGAGAACGATAGCAACACAGTATTATAGTTTTTCCTATACTCAAGTTACAAGAAATGCCACAAATTTCTATGTCTTGTTCAACACAATATTTTGTGAGATCAATACGGTATGTTTCTATATCATTTTTTACGAGAATTGCCACACCTCCCATTTTTCTATTTTTTCTACAATAACTACTTTTCAATGTAAAATTGTTAAAATGAAAACTGTTTTCTGAGTTTTCCCTAAATCCAGTTTCTGTCAAACAAATAAAACTAACATCATGGCTGTGAATATCAACATATAAACTGTTTATCTTGTTGTGATTGACACTTTGTACATTCAGTAACACAATATCGGGGTTGAATATCATATTTCTACCGTTTTCCTTTTCCTGTGGTATAAAAATCGTTCTTCTTTGATCCCATTACTTCTTGGTTATTTTTATATAACTAATGACTGCTGCATTTCATATTTTCAACTTTCAAAATACTATAATCGGTGAAAATACACATCTTTCAATGTATTACCAACTAATTGTTAAGGAATAACATTCTTCAGTAATGATTGACGTAAACCTGAATATTTTTATAAAATATTTACCATTATATTTTTAAATAGAAATTATACCCCAAGATTCACCACTAAAAGGTCAGAATTTTAAATCTCTTAACAATGGCCTAATCTGACAAATAGATATTGTGCCGGGTGGCACTACCTAGCGAATGAAGAAAACAGTTCTAAAACAAAATTTGCACGAGCCTCTCTGTATGGATTTTGCATACTAAATCAGGGATTATTACTCCACGCCTTTATTTTACGGACTATACGCAAAAATGTCCATCGAAATTCAACTAAATAGCTTCTGAGAATATATAGCTGCCAAATCCAGATGAAACATGTCCGGAGAATGTCCTTCGGTCTATAAGATCACAATAAAAAAAACATTCAAATCGAATAATTTACTGACATACATACACAACTAAATACAGAAGCAGTTTTTTGTAAAAAAAAAAATTCGGTGGCGAAATATATTGTACACATAAACAGTGTCCCATCAATCAAAACAATACGTATTTGTCTTGTTCTGAAATGAGCTGAACCTCAAAGATTCGATTAAGAAAGGAGCCGCATGGACGGTGTTTTCGAATCGTGTGATCATTAAATGTAGCTTTATCTGATATGGAATCAATTCAAAACAATGAATACAGTGGATACTTGAGCTATAAAAATAAAAATCATGCAACTGAAACCCGTTCTGCGATATTTGGAAGCAGGGTATTTTGGCAACATCGCAGGAAATGTTTCGAATGTATGTCCGCCTTGTTAAAAGTACTGTAACTATGCAATTCATTCATGTCATTTCCAAACCGGTTGAACAAGTCGCCCAGTCAGTTTGCAGTTGGTTTCATAGTCCCGCAACGAGACGAGAATTCCGATAAACAAACGAACATTTTTGTATGGTTGTAGCGCAGAGGTAGAACTTGTTCTCATTATGTAACACCATTCCGAAAAATTATCATAATTTTGCCATTTATATCGGCGTTTCATATCCGTTCGACATGCAATAACACTGGTTTGGAGATTTCTGTAATTGAATGAGATTTCGTGTTCATAAAGGAAATTTAAATAGTACCAAATTTACCAAAACAGGTGATTTTTGACAGTCATCATAGAACCTATGATCCAACCTTCTGACGAAAATAATGGGAATACATCAAAAAGTTCAAAAATGATTTTTAAACAGAGGAACAATATTAAACGTACTCAACAAACTCATTCTGAATTAATTCATTAAGTCGGAGATAATACACTTGAGATACTGTGACTGAGTTCGACTTGAGATGATCATTACTCATTCTGGGTCTTCTATCACTAATAAAATCAACTAATACCCGAAGGCTTTTACTCTTCCGACATAATCCACAGCCATACACGAATTTGGAATTTTGACTGAACAAGCAGAAGGAAAAAATCCCCAGTCCTTGCCATGGTAATGTTTCTCAAAAATGGCCGAGAAAGAATTTTGATTTGAAGTAAATTTTGAAAATAATGAATTTCTAAAGAAGATACAGCTTTCACTAACCTGTATGGATAACTAGGTAGTCGATCACTCCAGAGAGCGCCTGGGACGTTTGAGACGCGAGGGGTCGTCTATGTTATAATCAGCGGCCTCCCTCGCGAGAAGATTCTCATGGGCCAATGCACAATCAAATATTTCGTGATTGAGTTTTCTAATTGCTTCTGATAGAAGGCAGATTTGAGTCAAGTATCCGCTCGTTCCGCACATACCAAGGAGCGTGGCGATAATCATCCGCAGAACCTTCATTAGCGCCCGTTCCAGGACGTGAATGCTGGTTCTGCAGGTTTGGCCCCAAGCGGCTGAGGCGTACATAATGACAGGTCCGAACAACATTTTGTAGGTCATTACTTTATTGTTTAGAAAGACTTTACTTTTTCCGTTAATCAACGGATATAGTGATACATTTTTTGAATATTTCCTTGTTGATTAACTAGACATGTGGTCTCCATATGAGTCGGCGATCGACTGTAACTCCGAGATACTTGACCTGCTCTGACAGTTTATCTTCCCACCAGAGACAGCAACTTCCCTGTCCGGATTATTTCGATTACCACTCATTGAGATTGCCTGTGTATTATCAGGATTCATCCTTACTTTCCACTCCAGATAACACTGCTGGAGTCGTTTAATGCGTTCTGCAAATAACGACACCCATCAGATGGTCAGAGTAAAGGAATAATATCACGTGTTCACTCCTGGATATGCCTGACGTGTAAAGGGCGTCGAGTATAGGGGGCAGTATTGCCCTCTGAGAAACGCTGGCTTCAATTTCCCTCGATTCCGAAGGAAAATTGTCGACTTTAACTTGGAATGTCCTAACCACGAGAAATGAATTCATCTACTTCACTAGACCCAGAAGCAAGTGAATGTCAATTGATTTCGAAAGCAGTGTGACATGAGCGCTATTGTTGGTGTTTAACGACTTTATCGTGTCTTCTACCAGCCTCAGAACCTGGAGCTCGATGAAATGAGCTCGGCGAAAGCCGAACTGCTCATCCGGTAGGAACTTCCTGTCCTCCACTTCGTCGTCGAGCCTTGTCAGGACGACTTTCTTAGCCAACTTAGTCGAACTACAAAGCAGACTGATCGGTCGATAATTTTTTGGGAAGGTCGGGTTTTGTCCTTTCTTCGGAATCGTGACCACCATGGCATGATTCCATCTTCAGGGGGATTTTTTAGGACGCAGGAGTTGTTGATAATATTCAGTTGTGACTTCACCCGGTTATCAGGAAAATACTTCAACATTCCATTAGTAATTCTGTCAAAACCAGGCGATTTTTTGGTATAAATCCTTCAATGTGCGCCTTAAATTCATCAAGTGAAGCCGGACGAATGTCATCATGTTTCGGTTCGACGAGCCGATCTTTTGAGAAAAGAGATCGATCCAGACCATCGTCTGGATAATCGTTCAGCTCGAAATACCTTCCTATCGTGTCTGCAAAAGCTCGAGCTTTGGATTCAAGGTCATAGCACATTCCGTTCTCACCGTGACTAGGGGAGGAGATCAGCTCTTTTAGTCTTTGAATTTTGATCAATACTCAGAATAGAATGTATATGATGAAACATTTTATTGAGAATTTTATTAGGTTCATCTTTCAATGATAAATCTTTTTTCTAATTGAATTCAAGGACAATTCAGAATGAGATCCCAACGCACTTTCACAGGGGAATTTTAAACATTTCAAATAACACATCATCAACCCTCTCTGAGTAAACAATCAGTCAGTATTGTCAATGTATTTTTTTTTTAGTTTCTGTTTTCTTTTTCATATGGGTGATTTGTTCAACTAAGCTACAGCCTAAACTATGGAAATTGATACTACAACTTCAACTCGATGGTTTTTACGTAATTACCACTAAATCAACCACTATACAGTAATAATAACTGAAATTTTCTAATTGCATGGTTGTAGTCACGTAATTCCCACCTATGGTAGTCACTTCACAGTTCTATAACTTGTTGGTGTCAATTGAGGTGTCTGATACATTATGGCCACTGAGCAGAATCACCTTGAAGGTTTTCAAACGTGGAAGTGGAAATTATCACTTAGAAGTCAAAATCACTTTCAATAGAGTATGATAGTTTCGGTGATGTTTCAGTAACTTCTATCAAACCTTCAATGTGGCAGGCACTTGATTATGATATGTGGTGATGGTTGCCATGATTTTGCTATCTCCATAGGTGATTGCCACAGTTCGCATTCGATGAAAGTCACTACAAAGTTACAATTTCCTTTAAAATTCACCATCAACTGACGTGGATTAGTACGCGCGATGACGAAAGCTAACCCAACTTTTCTCAAATTATTTCATTGTGGCTCACAAAAGTATGTTTTAGCTGTTACGTGAAACGTGAATAATATTTATTGAAAATTAAATAAGTTATGCGTTTGCAATAGAAAATTTCTCTTGATTTTGAAGTGATCGTGGATTGGTCCGTGCGATCACGAAAACTAACCTTACTTTTCTGAAATTATTTTATTGTGGCTTACAAAAAGTTCGTTTTCCCTGTTACGTGAAACGTGAATAATATTTATTCAAAATGAAATGAGTTTATGCGTTTTCAATACACAATTTTATTTTTCATTTTGTATAAAAAGGTTAATTTAAATAGAGCGGATCCACCATACTTGCTACATGCTCTTTTTTAACAGTTAATTGACATGTACCCGCAATTTCTAGGTTATAACTTTGAAGTGGCAGGTTATAATAGCCACGACGTGTTCGCCACTTTCAAGGGTATAAAACGTATTGTAATTTTTAGATTATAACTTTGAAGCAGTGAGTCATGGGCCTGCGACGTGTGCGCCACTTTCTAGTGGTGAAAAAATCAATAACCAAGTTCTACTGGCCACTTTAAGATGGGAGGAACATAAAACTGGTATATTTTCAGTTTCTGCCACTTCAAAGATATAATCTCCAAAGCCGCCGTATTTACAGGAATATGCTGTATCACTATTATTAGAGAAATGAACTAAACATTCAATAAAGATTTATTTGTCTTCAGTACTGCATCAAACGTACTAATTTTTTACGGTAAGTATTGTTTTCAAGTAACTAAGATTGATAAAAAAATGTTTGGGGATTTAATTAACTAAATGATTTCTGAGGAGTGTTATTTCCAAAATTATAATATTTTCCTCAAATAAAGAGTATTTGTCACAATCGAACTACAACACCCATATTTCACAGTACACTTTCAATTGTTTTAATTTTATCCCGAGCAGAACTATTCAAATTCAATATACTCACTTATTCTTATACTTATAGTCGATCGAGTGTTAAAAATGAATCAGGAAAAATGGAAGAATGAGGAACATTTATTATAAAAATATGTAGCAGGACAGTTGTTTAACGAAAATGTACTAGTTTTGTCATAAAATATCAATGATAAAAAATATGACCTTTCGATTGAAAATAAATTGTTTTCATTTGAGGTTTTTATACTTTTCTGTTACAGCCGGTCCTGTGATAAACCTCGTTTCCTCTAATACACAGGCGAAATAAGATTCCAATGGTGTCTCTATGAGCATGTTAGATAATTCTACAATCTTATATCAATTCCGAGTAGAAACTCTTGTTCTGGGAAGGACAAGCTTGTGTTGCTTTTTTGTATCAGTTAAGCTGCACCGGTTTTTGTCGAAGTATCGCCTAACGGGACTGATGATCTCTTTGATACCAGAGAAGAATAAATACTTGTTTCTTTGACTCGATACATAGGAAGGAAAAAATATGTATCTACGAGCTTGTCAGACTGTGAATGTAGTCGAAAGACGATTGTTGGAAAAATGGAGACGAGTCTTATTCGTTTGTTCTATGCTTCGAGATTGTGTATTGAAATTATCGTACTGTGAATTTTATTGAAATACGATACCTGTCATCTTGAACTAGTACAAAAAACGTAGTACCAATTTTACGTACTCTGGCGGATTAGCGCCAACTGTATTCATAATTCATTCTCCAACTAGCGATACTATTTAAAATTCACCTGTATTGCATGCAACAGCACACTGAGAAGTATCATGTAACTATATGAATGCGGGAGTGGCTCCTCGCCAAAAATGTCCAACGGACATTGGACCTGCATTAACTTATGGCCTCCGAACCGAATGAATGTATATATTACTAGCTAATTTCCACGGCTTTTGTAGCATTCAAGATCATACTTTTTTTAAACGCTTTTAGGTAGATTTCAATAAAAATACTACCCATTGAGGACGTCACTACTTTGTTGTTGGCCCTACGCCTTCGTATTACAGTAATATATATAGACAAATATAATTTCACACTCTCCTATTCTCTCTAGAAAATTGAAAAGAACTGGCAAAAATTGAAAGTAGGAACGATGTACAAAGCTCATAAACTATTCAGAGTCAAATTAGCCCGAACAGAATTAATAAAACGTAGAACGAAATACCAACAAATTTGTATACAGTGTTCCATGCATTCGTGGTTGAACTTAGACGGGTGGAACTTTCGAAAATATGAAAATCCCAACACTGAATAATGTGAAAAATAGAGAAATCAACACAAACATATAGCGGACTGGAACAATACGAAAATTCTCGTGCATAATCCAAATGATGGAAGAATGAGAATCTAACGAAACTTCCTTTATTTTGTGATAATAATATTCTAGTCCATACCATAACAACATTTCAACGTTTTTTCTTTATGCCAGACAGTACTAGACAACTAGATTTGGTTAATTCAATAGCAAAATTTCCCATGGACCAACGAATGACTACTTTGGTATATCTTTCCCGATCATCGTCCCCACCCAGAACCCAGCTCCATTCCAGTGGCTTAGTCATGAGCGCCCTTCATGAACAGAAATGCTTTCTTCTTCTGGATACTTGTTTTCATCCAATGAACTGTTTCAAGTAGAATCTCTATCTGTAACGTCATATTCAGAGCTACGTGAATGAGAGCCGAATTTTGTAATGAATCTTTTTTATTCTCAGCGGCACATAGGCGAATAAGCCTCATCTTGCTGCCCACTTCCAATACCTCGGGTGCCAAATCTCGCGTACCCGTCAGTTTTTTTATCTGTATTGTTCTTTCCAGCTGTTTTGTCCATATCTTCTATTTCATCCTCATTCTCCTTATCCAAAGTGCTACTATGCTCATTCATTGGCAATTATAACGTTTACAATTTTCTTTGAAGAGTCATTTTTGGATTCAGTCTTTACTTCCATAACTGTTTCGTCCCCCGTCAATATTTCTTCTTGGTGTTTCGTTTCATCCTCTGATATTTGCTAGCAACTTCTTTTTTCAGTCCTGGGTCTGTCTGTCTGTAAGACTATTTCAAACTTCTGATTTTTCTCGGTAAGTGTCGCCATTCGGTGATTTTTCCAAGTCCCCTTCGACTAACTTCGTTTCTCTTGAAGTCATGATTTGAAAAGATGAAATTTTATTGTTAATCAATTACACCTTTTATAAAGTATTATTCTTTCATGTATTTCTGGCTCAACTGCAACTACGAATGAAAAAAATATATAAACAAGACTACTATTAATCAGAAAAAATTCCATAACCGGAATATGACTAAGTTATTGAAACGTTTGAATAGTAATCCATTCACATCATTCACGAAGATCGCCATAACTCGAAATTGACAGTTTTCTCGCACTAAATGAACTGCTCAAGTTTGATATGCCGCTGTTTCTAGAGCAAGCCAAACTAAATCTACTGCAATGAAAAAAGACACACGAAATATAGTTGGCGAATTGAAACTAAAATCATTGAGTAAATTGGATTTGGGAGAGGAATGAGTATGACATAAAGGGGAGTATATAATAGTTTTCAAAATAATTTTTTCTGAATTATTTTAGGCTAATTATTCTCAGACGGTACGTTACTGATGTATTGAAAAATTTCTCAGTTTATTTTTGAATTCAGAATACTAATACACATTAACGCATCGTAGCAAAAGCACTAATTTGCTATTCTTGAACAAATAACTGATTTTTTTTTTCAATCCCAGGAGCAGAGAAAACCCAAGAAATGAAAACTATTATAATTATACTCCCCCAAAAAACATTAAGGAGTTATCTGTTGAAGAAATCTTTCGGTTGTTTCATAGAATACTATATCAAGTTTTTGAGAATAAATGGTAAGCAGTACAACCACTGGAAAAAAATACGACAGAATATTTACAACAGTAGTTTCAAATTGCCGAAATCATTGTTTTGCTAGAAAGTTGCTGTTTTGCGAGGCGTTTACGTCCCTTTCATTATATTATGGTCGATCTCAGACCTCCCTATATTTCCATTTGTTTCACTTATCTTCAATATGAACTTATAGGTTTGGCACTTTGTGAAGGATTCCAGAATGCTTAGCATTCTATATTTAAAATATACTATTATAATATATATATACTATATATATATATATATATATATATATTTCATTTCCTAGTCTATGGCAAATATCAATTCAATAAACATTGCTTCTACTTCTTAATCAACATTCAATATTCTATTGGTTGTTGCTTTTCCCTTCCAATCAATAATGGACTATAATTAAATCTCATCTATTGATAATTGTCTCGAACTTCCGGAACAATTCAAATTTCGAATGATATCATGCTACAGAAACACAGAATCATTGAAAGATTTCAATTTATTGGTTAGGAAACTGATGTTACTTAGCATTTCGATATTTTTCGTATACTATTTCAATTGTTTCAAATATTATCGCATCTGAAAACTTCTAAGAATCCTTGTTAATGCCAACAGTTACATTCCAGGAAATTTCCCATGAAGATTCACACAGAAAGGAGTGGAAATGAGCATTTGAATGTAAATGATGTCATTTGATCAGTATATACACACTGGTATTCACAAACACTCAAGTATGGAATAAAATACATATTTGCAAATAGGTAGATTTCCCATATTTGAAGTTGAAAGTAAAACAGTAGAAATAGGCTAACGAATTGAAATAACATGAACGAAAATAATAGAATATTGTGAGGTAGATGTGATTGATCTAAAAAATCATATCTATTACTGATCTCCTGTTTTTTTTCGATTTACTCAGTTGTGAGGAGGAATACATGCATAATAGCATATGAGTGGAATCTGAATTCATGTTCTACTTTTCAAAAAATAATGTTATCAGAAACATGTACACATAAATCAGATGCCTGTCAACAAAATACAGGAAGTTTCGTTAGATTCTCAATCTTTCATCATCTGGATTATGCACGAGAATTTTTGTATTGTTCCAGTCCGCTATATGTTTGTGTAGATTTCTCTATTTTTCACTTTATTCAGTGTTGGGATTTTCATATTTTCGAAGGTTTCTCCCATCTAAGTTTAACCACAACGCATGGAATACTGTATATAAATTTGTTTGTATTTTGTTCTACGTTTTATTAATTCTGTTCGGGCTAATTCTATACTGAATGAATCATGACCTTTGTACATCATTCCTACTTTGAATGTTTGCTAGTTGTTTTCAATTTTCTGGAGAGAACAGGAGAGTGTGAAATTATATTTGTCTATATCTAACTGTACTACGAAGGCGTAGAAGGGCAAACAAAATATTTTTCAAAAATATTTGTAATTGACAATTGTCACTTTGAGTTGACAATTGTAACTTTGAAGAGACAATTGTCACTTTGAACTGACAATTGTCACTTGGAAGTATGTCTAATGTAAAAAGAATACTGAAATATTTGAAACACTCCCAAGATTATGGAATTCGATACTCAAGAAATGCGATAATAGCATACTGTGACTCAGATTTTGCAAAAGACTCCAAAAAAAGAGATAGCACGACTGGATTTGTTGTGATATTTTGCAAAGGACCTGTATGCTGGTGTTCCAGGAAACAACCGATTGTGGTCTCTCTAGTACCGAGGCAGAATATATTGCCACTAAGGAGTGAATTCATTTAAAATCACCCATTGACGAGCTTACACATCTAAATGTGACTATCAAGCTGAATCAAAGGAGCAAATTGCCAGATTAAAGTGACAATTGCCACTTCAAAGTGACAATTGTCAGTTGAAAGTGACAATTGTCCCTTCAAAGTGACAATTCCAAACGTTTTTGAAAAATATTTTTGTGTTGGCCCTCCTACGCCTTCGTATTGTAACGATGAGAAATATCAAAAAATATCTCACAATTTTCTGCACAAAACCTTGATCGAACTTCAAGGATAATTTTCAAGAGAAACAGAAAACAACTATTTTCCCGACTGAGGCACACGCGGACTTTGAACTACAATATCTATCGGATGTAATTCAATATTTGTGTGTCATTTATAGACGCAATTGTGAACAGAAATAGATTGCCGCTCGGTGATCCATTATATTCTCCAGCTAATACCTATAATAAATCATGTTATGTTTTTACAATGTCTTTCAGTTTCAAAACGATAGATAATAGTGAATTTGGCAGCGGGATCGAAAAGTGAATTAATGAAGAAAGGTGTTTCAGTCGTTGTTGGCCAACTCGTATCACCGGTCAATGACTGTTTATTTTAAGTAAGTCAATTGGGCAATACAAATTTCGGGAGGAGTGTCTCGTGCAACGAATATTCGGTAACGGAATGAAAGTCAAATGGAATTTGAGGAATGGACGAGATTTCATATCGTTTTGAAATTTTCCAAGAAAAAAACTGACAATATTATTTTATATCAAATATTATGCACCAATTCAATATTGGTATGGAACAATTATCAATCGGAATGGTTATATTTTCACGAGAATTCTGTAGCACATAAGAATTATTTTTTTCTATTTGGATCAAATCCGTTTGATTCAATAGTTTTAGAAATACAAAAAATTTAAATCTACCCCCTGAACATTTGAATAATTTGTATTTATAAAACTAATGAATTAAAAAAAAACGGTGAAAGCATCCATTTCAATTATATATTTCTGCTTGGGAATATATTATTGTTATGTCTGAATTTTGCACCCCAGCCGCTAAAACCTACCACTATAAAATGGTTATAACTCGGTAACAGGTAATGAAATTTTTAGAAAGTATTATTGCATTCCAGAGGTGAGTACAAACTGGGGAATAATTTTCCAAAAACCGAATCCAAAGGAGTTGAAACTACCACTTGCAAAACATGCCATTTAATATTTTGTTTATTCTTGAAAATACATTTTTGAAGCCCAGCTAGTAAAATCTATTTATCATATAAAACAGCTTATATCTCAGAGAGTACTGGTAACAGGAGAATGAAATTATGTATGAAGGTTACATTCCAGGGTGAGATACGCTCCAGACATTTTTCAAAATTTTTATTCAAAGTGCTCGAACTATGCACTGACATGTTTTATAATTTTTTACTATGAAACTGTTAATTAAATAAAATTTTAGTTTGAAAATACTGAAAAAGAGGCATAAATGGCAATAAGGACTAAAAAGTTGAAAATACTAAGAATAAAGTCCTTGGCCAAAAAAAAATATTTTATGTAAAAAAGCGTTAGCTGCTTGATATCAGTTATCACAATATAATTATGAAAAGTGCGTGAAGAGCACTCCACGCTTTTTTTACATAATATTATTTGGTCAATGACTTTATTCTTATTATTTTCAACTTTTCAGTCCTTATTGCCATATGTGCGTGTTTTTCTAGTTTTTTAAATCTATAATTTTATTTTCAACTCTTCAGTCCATATTGCTACAGAAGGCTAAAAAAGACTACGGGAGAAAAACTTTTCGATTGATTCATCCACATGAGATATGAGTTATTATTAACTAAATTTTGGCGAATATGCTGAGAACCAGTGAATTGTAAATTATGTAGAGGACGGCCTCATTGCATTTACCATATTTTACTAGTAGGCACTGGAGAGTTCCACTATTCACCTCCTGGCTCCATCTCCAGATCAGCTCCAAGATACCAAATTATAGTATTGTCATCCAAAGTACATATACATACCAAGTTTCATTTCGATACGACAATTAGAAGTAGGTTGAAATTGACTTCCACAACCATAATCACAACTCTCGTCCGCCATCTTGGAGTCGCCATTTTATTGTTTCTCTAACATACTTTTATACTTCGAAAATAAAAATATTGAGTTTACAGTAAAGTCTGTCATTGCTGCCTGTACATTACATAACATATGTATAAATAATGGAAAAAAAATTAATGATATCGATCTATACAATATGGATGATGATGGAGTTCAGGATTTGGAGGAGGAAGATTTGCAAGGAGTTACATGAAGAGAACTAGTATTCACAGATAAATGTTGGTTGACTTACATTGTTTGTTAGTTACAAGTGAAGCAAATAATAAAATAATTATTAACGAAAACCTTATGAATTTTGACAAAAAATTCATAATCTCCGAACCGGAAAACTTCCACATACAAATTTTGAATAGAATCGGACCATAGTCACAGACATCGTCAAAAATTCCATAATGCATTGTCACGGTAACTATGAACACCTGCCAAATTTCACGTTAATCGGGCAACTAGAAGTGGGTGAAATTTAACTTGTAAGATTTCATTACAGACACACAGATAGTTGAAACTAAATAAGAGCTTGTAATAAAGGGTGTTAAAAAGTAGCAGAACACGTCGATTTCATTGAAATATTTGCTCAAGATATAATTTTTCATTTTTGAATTTTGAATCTCAAGCAGAAAAAACTACCGCCATTATGAAAGGAGTTCTATCTCAAAGAGAATTGGTAATAGATGGATATTTTGCATGAGTATTCTGTAGTACATTCCAGGTCGGTACTAAAAATGATTTTCCAAAATTCGAATCCCAACGGGTTAAAACTCTCCTAAATATTAAACTAATTCAAAACTTTGAATTTGTTAATTTTTTTGAAATAGTTGTGTGTCACAACATACAGTGGTTAATCAAAAATGAAATTACTGAAAATACAATCATTATTGTTGTGTTCTATTTATAAGATGAGAAAATAATTGAACATGATTATTCGTGCACCTGAAGTCAATATCATAGATATTCCTTTAGTCTGGTAAATATCAGTTATCAACCAATAACACTTTTGTTTCCTGTTTGACGATGACTTAAACAAAAAATTAACTCCAGATTACCTGAATCAATATCAAATTGAGAGACACATTTATTTGAGGATGACAAGTAGACCTTTTTCATTTAAATTGGCTTTCTGTTACAATTCACATTTGCTTCTAAGGATGACATTTCAATTTCAATTTTTTTTCTAAATGTTTTTACTTTACATTTAACATAGAAATCTAAAATCTAAAATCTGTTGACTACTCCGTACTGATGAGGGCCAAGAAGCCTGAAACCGGTATGCGGATTGTTAGGTGAACACGACATAAATTAAACATAATCGAGCTTATCAGAAAGAAACATTTGCATTCAATGTCCATTGATATTATATGGAAGTATGCATGGATTTTCAGGTGAATATCATTCAACGTTCTGCGTGGTATTTGCCAGGAAAGTAGTTGTTTTTCACCTGAGATCTACCTTTCTCTGGTTCAATTTTATATTGAATTCTTTATGTGAAGAAAACCGTTTAAATTCGATTTTTCTATAGAAATCTATATTCCTCAAATAATTAGCAATAGAACACATATTGTACAGTGGGGAATTCAAACCTAGGTTGGTTGGAGGTTTAGGCAAAACATATATATCTCTTTTTCTATTATTAAAGTATATACTGCAGTTCAGACAAATTTGTGATAACAAGTGAGGGTTATCTATTTCATTATGTAGTTGCTTATAGAAAAATAATAGAATAGCAATTTTTCTTCTAAATTCTAAGGTTGTGAATTTAAATTCACTTAAGGAAGTATGATAACTAAGATTAAATATATTCACCATTTTGTAATATAATTAAGAATGTTCTTATCATTCTCATATAAGATTTTTTTTGAATAATTATGAAAATCCGATGTCAGAAGAAAGAAAATGTTTTCTGTACCTTTTCAATTTAATTTTTGTGAACCGAATAATAATATTCAGCATGATAATAGGCAAGAAAACTTAGTTCTGGAAAAAATACCACGATGTTCAGAACGATAAGAAAAGTGCTTGGGTTTTTTTTCATTTTTTTTTCGAAGTAGTTTTTCAAAAAAAAACCCAAAGAAATGCTCCTGTTTGAACACCGCGAAAACCGCGCCAGGATGTGACGTAACAGGTTCAGATATATCGCCGATTGCCGAGTTGCAAGCGTTATTCATAATATTTCTTTACAATGTGAGCAGGCCGCAAAAATAATGACAAAGCACTCGGTATACATACATATCATTCAAGAATAACTAAATCAAGGACAGCTATCAAATGAAGAGTCTTCATTTCAATATAACACATGCCGACATGAGTTCTGATTAATTGATTGGATGAGAGAGAATAATGTTTTCTCAGAAGTTCCGCAATATTAGTGATACTGACAATTCAGGAAAATACCAAATCAATGGACTTATGACGTTAAAAGAAGGCAATAACGCTGTGTTTGAATGTCTCATTAAATTTGAGGGTTTTAGAGCAGCGTTTATTCGAATATTACACAATATCTTCTAGGAAAAATTATGCATATATGATATTTTATCACTATATATCAACTTCAAGCACATGTAAACCAAATTTGTGAGTTTGTGATCTCTCCTATCATATCAAGCAGCCTGTGCATCTGACAGTACTTTAAATAACGTCAAATTGAATCAATCTTGTCCAAGTGATTGAAAATGAATCGGTTTGGAGAAACCAAAAATAAAAAAATAGATAGTGTAATCCAGTCTACAATCCCTCATAATACAGCGAGGAGTAAAAATAGCGTATGGAGGCAGTTTATCAAATTCTGCGAGCATCGTCAATATAAACTAAATGAGTCGACACCATTCACAAAACTGAATGATATTTTGAGAGATTGGGCCTAGAATATGAAAAAAGAAACTGGGAAAGATTATAAAGAATTTACTGTGAAGTGTATGTGGAATCCTACAGCTGAAACTCTTCAAGAATTGTATTTCAAGAAGTATAACATAAAAATAGATCCATTTCAAGCGTGCGAATTAAAAAAGTGCTCGAAACGCACGTAATGCCAAGAGACGGGAACTGCAGAAACATCAGGAAAAACGGAAACGGAGTTCAACGGCCTTAAGTATAGACAATTTGTTTGCTATTATTGACATATGCGATGAAAAAACGCCAGATGGAGTTCAAAAATTTGTTTATCACTTGGCTTCAGTGGCATTAGCATGGCGTGGGGGCGAAAGTTGATCAACCTTGATTGAACATTTCAAATTTGAAATTCAGAATGATGGTAAAGAATCAGGTAGGATAGAATACAACCCAATTTTTACAAAAACCTGTCAAGGAGGAAACCATAAATGCGCAGACAGCAAGTGGCTTACTAAAAATGAACGAAACCCACGGCGTTGTCCAGTTAGATTGTTCAGAAAATTGATTGAAGAAAGAGAACCAGGATTTACATGTCCACGTTTGTTCCAATGTCCAAATCCATTCTGGAAAAAAAGAAACTAATTGTGGTACAATAATTCGCCTGTTGTGAAAAACGAACTTTCAAAATGGACTAAATTGGGAGCAAAGTCTATTGGTTTAGATACGAACCAACTGAAAATTTCAAACCATTCTTGCAGATCAAATGCACTTTCTCAACTGGCAAAATCTGGAGTACCAGAGCAGCAACACATTCAAATTAGAGGCCACGCTAGTACTTCTTCAATTCAACCTTACTTGCAGATGGATTAACAACATCACCAGAGTATTTTGAGCAGATCGAGAGAACAGAATGAATGTGAAGCTTCTACGATTAATACTGCCAGTTCTTCAAAAGCTAAACAAATGTCACAAATTACGCATGGTGGAAATGTCACATACAATAATTGTGTTTTCAATTTCAATTTATAATTTATAAAGCTGGATCTTTTTCTGTTTGGATTTTGTTGATTGTTGTTCATATTTTGAATAAATCATTCCAAATTGTTTCATTTTGTGAATATGTCTCTCTGATCTGAAGAATTGGATTCAAGAAAAGAATCTTCATGAATATAAGACGACAATGATTAATAAGCTACTATTTTCATTGCTGCTGAATTTCTCTTGTATTTATTAATTTGACTCGACATTATTTTGGCATTAATAATCAGCGATGAAAGCCCTCGAGCTTTGCTCTCGGGTTTTCATCATATTATTAACGCCAAAATTATGACTCGTTGAATTATTATAAAATACAGTCGAAATTTAGATGCAATCAAAAGGGTCGACTATTTATTAAGGTCTTGTTATATTGGCCTTGAATATTTAAACGCTCCTCCTGAAAAATCTGATATTTTATTGTGTCACCTTTCTTGCCGATGTGCGATGTATGGTTTGTGAATTATTGGAATACTATAAAAGTGAGGGGGTTTACTGAAATCGGATGTGAGATATTTTTCCTCAAAATATGTGAGATTCAATCTCCATTTCTCCGAATAATTTTAGGTCCCTGGCAGAAAATAATCACTAATTGTAACAAGGAATACGTCAGTAGCAATATATCAAACATACATATGACGGTAAAATATCGAATATAAATAAAGTGTATATGATAGAGACATTTAAAGGCAATTATTGTAGCTTAGAATTAAACAGAATAAGTGTTCACGGAAAGTTCAGTTGAAAATATATCGTCCTATCAAAATATTGTGAAAATTATTCGAGCGTGTAGCAATTTTTTTCGAGCAGGGACGTTTTTACTCTAGATTTGAAGACATTCAAATTCGGGGAGCTTTTTATATGGTCATCTAGTTTATTGTAGAGTTTCGGTCCGAGATAGTTCTTTTGGTAAAGTGCGGATCGGTGCATATTTGGAATCACTAAGTCATGAGAGCAAGTGGAGTAATGATGCTGTTTTGTTGAGAAATCGTGTTTTTTTGTGTACAAAGACGCCTAACTCATAAATATTTGAATAAGGTTCTACATGATTCCCTCCAAAAACTATTGGTAACAATTCCGATTGCATATTTCTGAAAAATGAAGGTCCTTTCAGCAGATGACCTTGTACCCCATATCAGGATTCCATACCTCAGATGACAGTGAATAGTGGCATAATATAGATTTAACAAAACCGCTTCATCACATCGAGTTGCCATAAATCTTAGTGCATAGCAATTTTTACGCGAATTGTTGCAGAGAGTTTCCATATGAAGAGCCCATGTAAGCTCGTAGTCTACTATAAGACCAAGCATTTTTGTAGACGAGCAAGAGTCTAAGTAAAACTCATCATTCTCACAGATGCTGAAACATTCGGGACTATTACTCAATGTAAACTCCATCAAAGTTGTATAGGCTATATTCAGTTTGAGATGATTCCTATCTGCCCATGTTATTATTTGTTTATGAAGGTACTGTGTTTTTTCAGCAAGAGCTGATGCATTCTGGTCCTTTACGAGGAAATTTGTGTCATCAGCATACGCAATTACATGAGAATTTGTAATGCTATCGAAAAATTGCATCAGCTTCTTGGCGTAGATGAGGAACAACAGAGGATCCAGAATAGAACCTTGGGGGCACCTTGCTCAATGGTAACCGAATGGGATTCATTATTGTGAATGACTACTTTCTGGGCCCTACCATTCAAATAAGATAAGATATTTATGTGTTATATATACTAGCAAGGTAACATGTGAAACCATGCATTGATCTGAAGAGAAATATATTTGTTCATGAGTACTCTTTTAGTAATTGCTTTGAAAGGGGAAAAATGGGAGAGAAATTCGAATGATATAATTGGAATTTCATCTCTAGACGCGACCTGTGGAAGTGTTTCCAAGCGAGTAGAAAGTTTGCGTGCCCTGTGCCTTCCATTTCTATTCATGTTCCAAACATTCACGAATGATAATAAATATTAACAGCATGCTGGTTAATCAGCGCTCCATTTACGGCTAGCCGTAATATTCTCGCTGACGTTACGGGAATATGCTGCGATGTGGCCAAAATTGGAGATAATTTCATCTGGTATGAAAAGCAGCGCATATATTTCCGTTGTAAAAGGTCGAAATTATCGTCCAACTGAGTGTCGTATTTTATGAAAACCAATTATGAATTGCAGAACGCCATTCAATGCGAAAGGTGTGTCTTGCGTCACAGTTTGAAATACAAGAATTCTGTAGATGGTCAAAAGATAATTCGCCGTTTAAGCTTTATACAAAGGGGCACTGTTTTGCTTTTCATAATATTGTTGCCAATTGGACTTGAAATCAAAGATAACTCATTCATGCTTCCTCATCAATTATGTTAATATTGGTGTCAACCGGGAAGAAATCCATGCAATAGACGACATTGAGTTTTCCCTATATAATTATCAAAAAGGAAAATTATTATTTATAGAGTAATTTATGATTCATTCAATCAGATTTGAGGAGAAAGGTACAGATCTGACTGATATAATTTGAATCAGTTTTTCTGTTATTAGTTTGGGCGTAATAAAACTGTTCACATTTTAGTACTCTCAACAACCTGTCATTTCAGGTAACAAATAAATATAAGTATTAAGTACGTGGTCACAATAACTAAGTACTAATTTGAAATAAAATATCAAGGCAAATTGACACTGTGGCATGCAAGAGGAAAGCGAGAAGTGATATAGCTCTGACGATTTCGATGAAATTTTGTATTATGATAGGGTTTTCCTTTTTAAGTTTATCTATATAGGCGTCTTTCCTGAAAAACCGCGATTTCATACAAAAAAAATTATTTATTACGAATCGATATGTATAGGGCCATTTCGTAAATTTTTGAGGTACTTTATCGTTGCAATGGTACCTCTAACCTTTGTGAGATGGCGCTAGATAACATCCAAATTCAATGTTAGATGTTTTTCTTTGGTTAGTCCAAGAAACATACGTACATTTAAAATGTGTATTTGTAGCCAACCTGTGCACTAGGTAAGCTTGTAATTCAATTGCATGTAATAAGTATGTGATTCGTATCTTTGAGCTCGTACCGTACCATGATTATATTAATAGGGATAATAAAGACTGTTTCGATATTTTTTCTGTGTGAAATACACAGTTTATAATAATTTTATTTGTTGAGATTTTAAGAGCAATAAAACTATTCGTTAATTGAATAAGGGCTTTTTCAAACACATAAACAGCTAGTATCAACAGTTGAAGTTAAGAGAACGTAGGTTCAATTAAAAAAAATGCAAACAGAAATTGACACAAAAGAATGTTTCGGCTATAAAAAACTAGTTTCCGTCGGACACTGGAGTGAATTGGATATTGTCATAGAAATTGAAAATGGATAAGAATTCTCCAACACTATCAGATGGTGCTGATAAAATTGAGTAATCTATTTGACAAATTTTCTGTCGTCGGTTACACGAGAAATAAAATAATCAATTAATTCATCCATCATGGATGTAAAATATCTCACGCTAGAATAAAAACTATCTGAAATGAAATCAGAAAATGAAATCCGTGGAGCTATCATATTGTGCATCATGACGAACCCAGAAGTAGTTTGTGAGCGAATGTACTCAAAACAAAGGAATGTGGAATTGATAATGTAATTATGCAAATTGAGTAGAGACGGAAATGAGAAATGCCTCTGTGTTTCTAAATTATTCATTTCAAACGGTGACACCTGACAAATTTACTCCTGTGCACCAATTACAGGAAGGTATTTGAAACAATTTTTCTTCTTTTAAAAATTATGAATGAATGACAGGATTGTCATGAAAGACATATAAATCCTGATAATGTATAAATGTACTCAATGATATATAAATCCAAAAAATATTCAAAAAATATCTTATTGATAATTTCCATTCAGTGGTTGGGGTTGCGATGGTTTTTATAATACAATTATGTGCATTTGGTAGGTTAAAATGAAATTTCAATTCCATAGAATGTACACTTGGCAAATAATAATGATATATTAGCCTACCCATCCATTCGGCAGAGTCCTAAAAAATAAGGCCATTGTACAAATATTAATCCCTTACATTGATTCAATATTTCAGGAGACATGTTGAAGGTCTGCACGATGATTAATTTGACGTTTTCCATACTCTGGGTGAATATTTATATGTACTTCTGAAACGGTTGAAGATTCTGGGGACGCCAGGATATTCAGAAAGGTCAATTCAATATATTGATATGATAGCAGATTTTTTGTCGGAAATATCACTTAGACTCCTGAAATTTAAGGGAAATAAAGATTCTGAGAACATGTAGTTCATTATACTGCATCGCAGGAACAATAACGCATATATAAACGGCACAAGTAGAAATAGTTTATATAGTCTGTAAAATAAAGGCGTGGAGTAATAAACCTTCATTTAGTTTGCAAAATCCTTACAGAAAGGCTCGTGCAAATGTTGTTTTATAACCTTTATACAAATAGCAAAACAACTGTTCTTTATTCGCTAGGTAGGGCCACCTGGCACAATATCTATTTTTCGGATTAGGCCATTGTTAAACGATTTAAAATTCTGACCAGGCACCTTTCAGTGGTGTATCTTGGGCTATAATTTCTGTTAAAAAATATAATGGTAAATATTTTATGAAAATATTTAGGTTTACGTCAATCATTACTATATAATGTTATTCCTTTAACAATTAGTTGCTAATGAATTCAAAAATAGTAAGATGTGTATTTTCACCGATTATAGTATTTTGGAAGTTAAAAACTTGAAATGCAGTAGTCATTAGTTATATAAAAATAAACAAGAAACAATGTGATCAAAGAAGAACGATGTTATTGCTAACCGCCTTGAATTATTACAAAAAATGATTTGTATGAAGTCACAACAAATTCAAGTTATTTTTAAAGTGGAGGCAATGCATCAGCTTATTGTAATTTTTTTTTTTTACAATAAGTATATAAAGTATTTACAATTACTTACCACTCAAAAATAGCAACTGGTATCAGAGTCGGAAGAAGTTGAATCATCTTTATTAATGTCAATAACAACTGCAACAATCAAGACTTCAGAAATGTTGTCAATTTTCCACATGACATGTTCTACGGTAATAACATGGTCAATGCATTTTTTCCAATTGTCGCTGGTCACCCCCAAAAAAAATTTAAGGTACGTCTATGGACTCGATGCATCTGAGTGGTTTATTACTCTATGCCTTTATTTTACGGACTATATACAATCATTATTTTGGTAAGTGACCTCTTGTTATTGATCTCTATTCAGAAAATATATAATTTCCCACCTATTTTTTTCGTCATTTTTTGAGAGTTGAACTTGTAAAGACTCAACTGAATAGAATATCTTTATTTTCCTCTGAATAAAAAAAAGAAAGAATTTTATTCACTTGATTCCATGGCATTTTCATACAATATCAAATGACGAACGGATTTATCAAGAATTCTGAATGACCGAGAAAACTGATTTGTTTGAAAATATGAATGTAGAATCATCTGCGACTGAAAACTCTTACTATTCAATATTCGATTGAAAATGTTTCTCTTTTACAAATCACTTAAAAAAGGTGGAATTCAATAAAGACTAATCGTCATTGACATTGTTATTCAATTTTAAGGAGTATGAGTGTCATTTTGATCAAGTCTACACGGAAAATGATGCAAATCATGTGGATCGAAATATTTTCAAATGCACTAACTACCCCTTTGATCGACTGACTCTAATAAATAAAGGGTATCTAACGAGTTTGCCAAAAAATGATTTTTTTAGAATTTTCAACAACTGTAATTCGTAAGAAAATGACATATATATTTATATATATATATATATATATATATATATATATATATATATATATATATATATATATATATATATATATATATATATATATTTATAGCCCATTTTTGTACACGAATGTCTTCAGCAGTTTTTTTTCCAATATCTCGCATCGAGGACAAAGTTACATACCTACTAATAAAAAATCTGTGAATTAGATACAATGAAACGTGTTGAGATTGGGTTGTATCCAATAGAATACCACTCCGTTTCGTTGAGAGAAAAAGAGACCCCAGTTATCAATATAATTATTATATACTTCGGATTGGAAAAAAATGTTTATGGAACTGTTCATATATTTTCAAATTCATGTCGAAATCAAAACTGAATCGAGTTTCATAGTTCATTGAAAAACATGTAATCATATGACATTGGAATATATACGCTTGAAAAAAATACCGGCCTATAATGAGTGTCATAAAATCATGTGTGCAGTCATAAGTTAAATGAAAGGTTTGTATATAAACATAACCTCGTTAGAGAAGTCAACGACCTGGCGGGATTTCACAATAATATTCGCATAGTAATTTTAGAAATCCAATTGATAAACCAATCTATTCTAGGTGTAAATAAATGGACCGCCTACGCTTCGAAAACGTAGTAAAAATAATTATTAATGAATGCCAGTCACGTTTGTGATGATAAGGTCGAGATTTTACTGCCTACTCCATTTGAAATTCATAGTAGAGTGCTGTTTTTTGAGTTCCTTTTCGATAGGTATATTTACCATCTCAGGAAACAGCTCATGAAATAAAGGAGATAAATTGTTATCATCATTGGAATTTTGATAGTGATCTATAATGTACAACGTATAAAGCACAAACATAAACAATATGTGTTTCGTCATACTCTTATTTTCAAAATTCTAAACACGCTGTGAAATTTATCAATTTGCCATTTTTAAACCAAATTTTTTTATTTGTTACTGATTTGTTCGAGGATATGAAATAAAATCGGATGTATAGATCGGCTAAAATGTCATTCACAATCTGCAAAAATTTAAATTAATATTTTGAAAGATGAAACCTGAACAGATATAGTTGTTAATTCATTATATAGTTTTTCATAGATAAGATACATTTATTTTACCAATATTTTATCAACGAAGAAATAATTTTATATTCACGGTTACTTATCAGACAAAATAATTCATCTGCCCTGATGAACTTGTCATAATTGAGTGATTCCATTTTTTTTCAGATTGTGAAAAAAGAGATAACGTCTGAATGTTTTTGGGGTGGTATCGGAATATTATTTTCCATTTCCGCTTCCCTCTGATGACGTTTAGAAAATTACCTCTGATCCATTTTTCAAAACCTAGTTCTTAGAGAATAATCACAATTGTAAATCGCTCTTGAAGCTTCATGGTATCAAAGGTGAGAGAAAACCCAGCCAAGAAATGTTATTGAATTGATGATTTGGAAGTAAAGACGTATACAATATTTACCTAACACCATCCAGACATTCCAAACATTACTTCATGGCCTTCGTATAATGGAATGCAATGAAAAAATATAATAGTAGTAATACTGAGATATCCATCAATATATAATTAAAAAGCTGATTTATGTATGCATATATATATTTCAAATGATACGCACCTCCATGTTTGGATTATTCTTTCACTGATTCCAAGACGCACGAGACACTCACCTGGAACAAAAAATGGGATTAGAAACACACATCACCTCTAGTTGGAGAATACATATATATGTTTGAAACCTGGGTTAGTTTTATTGCTGGAGAACATTCAAGATTTGAACTAAAAAAAAGACAGCCTCAAGCATGGCTGTATAAAATTGTTATTAGCTTCAATGATGGTATCAATATCTAACGATTTATATCTTAGTAACAGTAACTAATTGCAATTAGTGAATATAGTGTTATAAACAAGTTTTCATTCACTTTAATTAGGTATATGTAGAATTGGAAATACTACTCTGGATAAATAATAATTAACAAAACAGCTCACATGCCATATACAATGGATGGTAAGACCAATCTATTCAACTTTAAAAATATCTGATCATTTATAAACCAATTATACGAGTTGTAGGAATATATCAAACTATGATATATTTTCGTTGTGAAATTCCAGGATGTTACAGATTAGGAATTTCTATACTATCAATTATCTTCACCATGGTTCATTCTGAGATTATATTTTCATATTAACGTGTAGCATGCTAAAAATAATAGTTGTAGGGGTAATTAAGAAAGAGCATGATGAAATGTTCTTTTATGAAAAATGAGTCACAACAAATGATTGATTTCCTTCTTTCTTGTAGAGTTTCAAAATGATAGCTTGCTGGTATTCAAACTTAAAAAAAAACTCATTTTATGCAAAATGGGAAGGGTAATTCAGGAAGTAATTTTTTTATCAAGGGTGTAGATCACGATTTGTGGAATTCATGCCCAGTACTGAATATTTCAATTGGAAATATGTTCCAGAGTAGGTACTCATTATTCAGGTATTTTGTTTGTTTAAACTGAGTATTTCATTTAAAAAAAAAAAGGGGAAAATTTTTTAAAACTTTCCATGAAAATTCTGATATTTTTGTGATTCAAAAATATTCTGGAACCAAATATGTAATAGAAATGAGATATAACAAATAAAATACTCCACTGGAGAAAATGCAATAGCTAATAAAAAACAATATGATTTTTTAATCAATTACTTTATTGGTATATTCAGTACAATTGGTTTCGTATTTTGTTTCAATTCTATAAAGCGTTATTACAATATAAAAAGTTTGATTAAGGAAATTCATATGACGGAAATGTGTAGTTTATTGTTACTGTCAATCACAATCGAACGTGAAGATAGATACTGCGTTTGCTGAATACTTATTTTCACATTCATATCAAACCAATAGTACTCGTTTTTTTAACTACATTCAGTATCTTATTATATGAAATTTAATAAATATTTACTTTATCTAGATGAGTTGTCTTTAACAAGTTCAAATATATAGTATTTTTATATATATATATATATATATATATATATATATATTTATATATATATATATATATATATATATATATATATATATATATATATATATATACCGAAAAATGATATGAATGTAATGAATTCATCGGATGTTAAACGATTCTCAAATCAAATAAATCGATAGAATTAAACAAAATGGATATAACCTTGATTTAATCAAATATCACTTCATATCAAACGAAAAATCGATTTAAAGTCGACTAAACTGCTAATTTCTTTGTTATGAGACATTAATTTCAACATATCCCAGAATTTTTTATAGAAACAAAATTTACTTATTCTGACTGTTTTTTTGGTATTGAAAAAATGGAGCATTGTCGATCCTTTTCACAATAATAATACATGAAGTTCACGGAGAAAATAAAATCAAAATCAATTGAAAACTCAATGGCAATCCATCGTGACTGCCATGACCCAGATGTATACGCTATCTGGCTGTAAAGTAGGTTCAAGCCCCCTTAGACAAATCCGTATGGTCGGTAGGAACATATTCTCTCACTTGTTCTGAAAATCCCTAGCTGCAACCAATGCTCCCTACACTGAAATTATCAGAAAAGTTAGATGGAAAACATTCTTGGATCCCTGGACATAGAAGCTAATGAAGTAATTGCGACAACAAAAATTAATATTTAACAAAAATATGTGGGAAACGGTAGACAGTATAAGTAATAAGCATTATGTACCCAACTATTGTGCACGCTGCTCAAGCCAAATAATAAGGGCCTAAAAGCTCAATGAAGTGCGTTTGGTCAGGGCGTTTTTTTTTTCGAAATGATTTATTTATAATGAAGCTTTTCCAGGGACAAAGAACAAATTCTTCACTCCTATGAACTTTGTAAACACAGAAGCCATAAAATAGAACATGTTACGGAACCCGTCAGAAGATAGTCAAATTCGCACTTGATCGATTTTCGGATATTCATTTCATTTCCACTACAATATCAGATGGAGTCTCTAATTTATTCATAACGTACTCATATTTCCCGTGTAGATGTTTGAGGATTCGGAGGAATGTATTTACATAAAATTTCGTCTTTGATGATTGCTCACCCAAAAACTGCTTGAAGCATAATGGTGGTTATTATAGAACACACGAAAGTTAGTATAGATATATTAAATACAGACATTTAACATTGCTCCGGAATAAATAATTCAACGATATTTATTCTAGCAAGGCGAACAGACTAGACATTTTCAAAATGGAGTAGATGTGAAGGTTGTTAAAAGGCAAAGAGCTTTTCGGAGAGCTTTTATGTGTCATGAATAGAGATTACTCAGATTCATTTAGAAACTCATATGTATATGTGTATGTGTGTGACATTCATAATGCAAATTGAGAATTCATTTACTGTTACGAGTCTTTGATGGTTAATACGGACAGACTCCTTTGTAATGGAAACTCTCCCAAAAAAAAGCCTATCGTCATTACGACTCATCCATAGTGCTAATGTGGAAAAATTAATGAATATGAAAAAAATCACAATAAATCTTGTTTAGATTATTTGACTAAGTTACATGAGAATTGTTTTGGCAATATAAGTATCCAGTATGGAAAATGATATGAAATAACAACATTTATTGAAAAAGTTAAGCAGTGGCTACTCTATTCTTCAACTGAAAAATATTTTTAATACAACTCAACTAATAAATATTTATTATGCAATAACCTACTCTCATATATCTTATAATATCAACATTTGGGGCTGTTCCAGAAATTCCAACGGGATATTTGTATTACAGGAAAGAGTTATCAGACTAATTTTCAATTTGAGAAACAGAGGTTTCTGTATATAATATTTTAAAAATTATAACATTTCATGTTTTCCCTATATATATATATATATATATATATATATATATATATATATATATATATATATATATATATATAATATATATATATATATATATATATATATATATATATATATATATATATTTGTTTGGGGGTCTCGAACCTTGTTATATATTGTAGATTGGGGTAGTCTTGGGGTATAGGTTCAATAATGAATCTAGGTGGTGGCCTAGTATTACTAGTTATTTGAGTTCAACGTTTCGATGGAGGGCCCCTCATCTTCTTCAGGAACAACATTCAAAAATTGAGAAACAGTATTTTATAGTATGAGACACACTGGAAATAAATTTTGTTGTTAGGTTTAATTCAATTTCATACTGTTTGATTGACGGTAAGAAACAGTATAAAATTGTTTTGTTCCATTTAACCTAACAACATGGCTACTCAAATAAGAAAACGATACTTAGAAGAATCTAATAAAAAATTGTTCATATCCTTTTTTTCTACACTCAGAGGTAGTTTTTTTTTCAAATTTGTGTGGTACCAACTTCGAGGTATACCCTATCCAATGAAGGAGAATCATCAAATAAAAAAGAACCAACTGAAATATGATCCAGCAGAAACGCGGGATTGTTTAAAGACAAATAAAAAGTACTAAAAATCCGGTATATACATATATGGAAAAGATGTGGTTTTAAATTAATATTCAATAAATTATAGGATGCATGGTGATTGTTTATTTCCTACAGGATCATGTGCAATATTCATATGTATATTTATGATATATTTCCTGAATATATTTTTGAAATTATTGTCTAAAGTGATAAATCTGATATAATTCTTACAAATATCAAAGTGAGTTGAGAAATCTACTACTCACGCAGAAGTACTTTTCTGATTTTGTTGTTTTACCTTACAAACTGTGTCATTGCTGTACTGGATTCATTCTAAATTGCTTCTGTTTTCGAAAAGTGTATGACTAAGCTGTACATACATGGTTTTCTGATATCAAGAATTTTCGATTCTGTGGAGAGTAAATCTGAATCGAAGGTATATTTTTTGTTGTATAAGGTTAAAAAAAAATCTGGAAAGTTTCTAATTTTTTCACCTAAATCGTATTAACACTTTCCCAATTGGAGCCGTGATTTAACAAACAATGACAAATAATTTTTAGCTGACCCTCACCTCATAATGATTCTAGACATTTGAAATTATAAAAAATAGAATAATCAATGAAAAACCTTTTTTAAGACAAGCTTTTATTGAAATGCACTGAAAAGTTAAAAATGATTGCTTCGGACGTGTGACGTAGTTATTCCGTGAGTTATAGATTCAAAAGCTTTCAGTTCGAATACAAAAGCGACAAGCTTTTGAATCTATAACTCACGGAATAATCTACGTCACACATCCAAAGCAATTATTTTCCACTTTTCAGTGCATTTGAATAGAAGCTTGCCTTTAAAAAGGTTTTTTATCAATTATTTCATTTTGTGCTATTTAGTACTTGAGTACGCTTTTTTCCATGCATTTTTGTTAAAGCATTGTTTTCATGAGGCCTTTTTTTTCCTGTGAAGTGCTCATTTGCCATCTTGGAGTTGCCATCTTCAATTTATGAATTTTGACTAAAAATCAATAATATTCGACTAAATTCATAATCTCCGACCCCAAAAACCCACACATACCAATTTTGACTAGAGTCGGGCCATAAACACTTTTAAAAAAAAAAACCCCTTATACCAATTTTGAATCGAATTGGATCATAAACCTAAATCTCGTATGCCTCTTGGAGCCGCCATATTTTTTTTTCAAAATTTATTTCGACGTTTTAATTTAATTATTTTGACAAAACATTTGAAAATCTCCGACTTTAAAAACCCCATTTACAAATTTTGAATAGAATCGGACCATAATCACAAAACTCCTTTGTCATTTTGGAGCCGCCATCTGGAATTTATGAATTTTGAAAAAAACTCATAATCTCCGACCCCGAAAACCCCATATACCAATTTTGAATCGAATCGTACCATAATCACAAAACTCGTCCGGCGTTTTGTTTTTTTCTCTAACAAAAATTTCATTATGCATTGTCACCGGAATTATAAACATCTGCCAAATTTCAGCTCAATCGTATGTCGGCAAGTGCTCCAAAAATGGATTACAAATTTTGAACCGGAATGAATAAAGAATGTAAAAACATCTCGTAATGTAAAACTCGTGCTTTCAATGTGCTTACCCCAACGTAAGTGTGAATCTATTGTTACTCCCAAATATTTGATTCCATATGTTAATTTAGTTTTGAAATCTGTCCCGTGATTACTGATATATAATGTTTCGAAAATGGGTAATTAATTTTCATAACAGCAGAAGAAGAAGGTCTCTTCAAATTTTATTGTGAGGAGTTTTTGATTAAATCAATCGATTATTTTACCAACATCGTTTTATATTCTGTTTTCCAGGTTGTCCCAGGTGTAACTGGAATGAAAGATCATAGCTTCATCTACAAAACTAGTTATTTCCATTCATTCATGGTTAGTAATCCGTTGATATACACGGGAGAAAGAAGGGGTCCCAGGACAGTGCCCTGAGGTACATCATATTTTACATGTTTCTCATTACTCTTGGAAGAATCCATTTCAACAATTTGTTTTCTATTTTTCAGATAGCTGGTCAGTAGTTCTGAAGCAATTCCCATGATTTCTAGGTTTCCCAAGATCTCCCCCAATTGCTCATGGCTAACAGTGTCGAAGGCTTTGGTAAGATCCAGAGAAATGCAAATAGCTGGCATACCATTATCCAATAAATATAATGCAATACTTTTGAGGTCTCTCTGGAAATGCAAAGAAATCAGCAACAAGTCTAGTGAAGATAATGTTTAAAACAATCACTACTCCGAAATATATTTCATCACGAACAAAACCGTTGAGAGAAGCATAAAGTTCACCTGACTTTCTAACATATGACCATAAACACTATCCCAGGAATTTGAGCATATTTGCAATGTGAATAATAAGCACCTCCAAACTTCTACCGAACTCTATGCACCTGCGTCCAACTTCCAAAGTTTAGTTATTCGGGCTCTTGAAACAGCCAACCATTGTGTCAATATTAGTAAAGTTTTGAAGTGCATCGCTATCAAGTCGAGCCTGACAATCTACCTATCAAAATTCATGCTATGGCGGGAGTTCGCATAGTCTTCTAGAGTTTCGGTGGATTCCAGAGTGCTTCGGCAAATCGAATCAAAAGGAAAAATGTAATGAACTGAGTTGGTGAAGTTTGAGGGTGAACATACACAGAACCTTTCACAATAAACGTTCTGAGAAATACTGGAAAAAGCGTAAAAATTAAAGGTTCCAGATCATTTTGTCCAGCACCCTTTTAGCAACGAACACACAAATGAAAACTGTTTCGGAATGAGGCCGATTCCACACTCTCCACACGATGTGTTTGATAATTATACTAATAATAATTCATTTAGGTAGCTTACTTGTATTTAAATTCAATGCTTTATCATTTTCAGATGTATTCAGTTTTCATTTCATTTACTTACGGTCCCCCGACGCTACGACGCTTTGATCAAAATATTTCTACTTATATTGAATTTAAAGGGCAAATACATATTATTTTTTTATTTTTTAGAGGTTTTTGTTTGTGTCGGGGGTTTTTGAATTTATAATTTAAGTTCTATTTCATGCTTTTTATGAAACTCTATATATTACTAGTAGACACGCTACGATCGACACTCTATCCCCACATTCACACAAATACTGTCCGGGAGGAAACACGAAATTACGACACGAGATCTTGCCTCGCCAAAATCTGCGTATTCTGACAATAGTTGTATTTTCAGTAGCAATACCACTAGTGACTGAATTTTCGCGATAAGTCTGTCGATTTATTTATAAACGAAATTGAGTTGCTAGAAAACACCACGAGTCCGTAGGACGAGTGGTGTTTTCTTCAAGCAACTCAGTTGAGTTCAGAAATGAAAGACAGACTTAAAAGATAAATTCAATCACGAGTGGTATTTCATTAGACTATTTCACGAACAAAGTGAAAGATCAAAAAATTTAAATTCGGCAGAATGAGAGGAAGAAATTTAATAATAATAAATAATTCAAATTTAATTATAATCATGAAATACTTATTTTAACTATAAACAATTTGTTTTAATTATTATTTGTTACATATAATGATAAATAATTTTCTATGAACACGAACATAATACATTATTCTCGACTTTAATTATTATAAATGGTGCAATTGTAAAATTTTTGAATAGTATGACCGTTATTAGGTGGATACGATGTATTGTTGATATTATTACTTGATGTACTTGGAGTACTCTTAGAAGTATTCACTATATTCTGATGATGTTCAGCACTAAGATGTAAATACGGTTTCATCGAGTTCGAACTTCCATGTCCAGTAATTTTCATAGCTTCTTGTTCTTGTTCAGGGGCACGATTAGAGTGATTTGTTATTTTTAGTTTTTTAGTGTCTAATCGTATCTTTTCTGCAGAGAGTTTTGTCCATTTTGATATTGTATTGATACCAATAGGGTAATTCTTGTACCAAATTATATTATCAATATATTTATTCTACTTGCCATTCACTGTCAGGAAAAGTCTGTCATTGGTAATAATTCCCCTTTTCGGTATGTCTCCGGTATAATCTCACAGGACACATTTCAGGATTTTCCAAATTTTGAGTAAGCCATTTAGTATCTGCACAGTTTTTATCACCACCTTGGCGGGTTTTGGAGGATATCGGAATATATGCAATTCTGTTTGTTGAACAACCTTTGTTGTCATTCTGTTCCTTAAAAAAATGTAACATGGAAAAAGTTGCTTCGTTACCTCTCCAAGCTAGTTCTACTGCAGCTAGGTGGAAAAACTTCTTTTGGAGTCCCTCTGGCGTGTCTTCGTCCCATTGTTAGCACATATTTCTATATTCGTCTGCAGTCATAGCGACAGAATTCAGTTTCTTTTTTTCGGGTACAGCTTGCAACAATTTTCTCTCAAAATCTCGAGCCGCCCTCGCCTCCTTGAACATAATATCTTTGAAGGGATCAGTATGTCTCTGATACTTACAAAACTATTTTTCTTTACCTAATTTTGCAGTAGTGTTCCATATGGTTTTGATAACACTCTCCTTGTAATCACTACCATCAATTTTCCGCATATTGAATGTCCAGTCTTTCAGAATGAATGCTAATCTTTCGTTGCTATTTTCTGCATCTAATTTGTAGTTGCGTTCCGCACAGAACTTCATAAATTGTCTCCATATATGAGATTTTGATTTTTTCGTATTAGTGGGTATATTTTCTTCAATATTTTGCTTTATTACTTCATTTGAAGTAGCACCGAAGCTACTCATTTTGACGTTTGCAGCTACAATTATTTTTGGTCCAACTGTCAAACTTTGCATTGCGATCCGTATCCATGGTTACGTCGTTGAAAACACGATGCTGACGGACCAATCAGAATTGAAAGACAGCTGGTGTTTTCGCGATAGTACAAGCTGTCTTTGGTTTTTGATTGGTCAGATTTTGTGAAAATTCCAAGGTGCGTGGAATAGTCATAAATATTATTACAGTTGCAAGATTTTGGCAATGCAATATCGCACGTGCGGTTTTGAGTTTCAACCTGAAATTATCATTCCGACTTTTTTCGTTTCTTTGATTGTTATTAAATTCAGTAGACGATTCAGGGTGATTGATTACAAATAAGTAATCAGTTTTGATTCCCTAGATTAAGTTTTTGACCGAATTCATTCTCATTACAAAACGGCTTTAGCAGAATTGCGAAGACTGAGAAGAAGTACTTCAATACTTTGATTTTATACTCAGTGTCGTACTTAATTATTCAAAAATATTTTTGCAATTGTCACATAAAGCTAGTATTAGTAATTAAAATGCATTAACCACTATTATCGTATTTTATCTTTGATTTTGTAGTCTGTACACCATCCAAGCCATACTATATTCAGCACATACTGTATGATACCAAATCGTGATAATTCATTCACTTAATCCCATTCAATCACTTTCCACATTCGTAGTCCGTACCGTACCACACCCTGCCTTATTATATCCAACACCGTACCATATCAAATCGTGTTTATTCATTCACTCGATCCCATTCTCTAATTCATTCTTTCGTTCACTTTACACTTTCATATAATAATTTGTAAAAAAAAAGTTGAGAAATTGTTTTCTCCCGCTTTTTCAGTTGTTTGACCAACCCTCAGAAGTTAATGAAAACTTGTACGAGTTAAGATCACGGGGGCCTTACCTTCCATAGTGGGATCCAAAACCACTCTTGGGGCATTGAAAACTTTTTCGCCGGCTGCGAGAATCGAACTAGCGCCGTACTAACGATCATACCACTGTGCCACAAACGGTACTACATCGTATACTGAAATTTCATATCGATTGAACGAGTGAAAGTAGCTTAGAATCCGTCACCAATTTATCCTCATTTCTCTCTCCTACTCCATCATCAGACCCTGATTAACATATATCTATATCCTATTCATTGAGACCATTCCAATGAGCCAACACGATACCTCTATTGTAATTTGGTGAGGAGTTGGGTATCCTGCAGATTCCAGGTGATGCTGCAACATCAGGTAAGCATGTTCTTGCAATATCATTGAAGTAACATGATACCAAATTTTGAATCGATCAGACCTGTGGAAGTTGCTCACATCCCTTCATCAACTAGAAAAGAACTGATGACCCTCAAACGGCCTTGAATCATAGCTAAGAACACTCGTGATCAAGTCATATTTATTTCAAACACGAAAAATAGAATCAAAATCGGTTCATTCGTTTGGGAGCTACGATGCCACTAACACATACACAGATACACCATATACAGTGCGGTTTTTACTAGTCCCCCCCCCTGTTAACTTCTGAACGGTTCGACGTAGAGGTCAAGTGGCACATCGTTGAAAAGATAACTCAATTATCTTTTCAAAAATCTAGATTAAGTTCGTTAATACGTTTTTTCGCATATTGTGCATATTGTGAAAAAAAGAATTGACAAAATTCACAAAAATAGGTTGGTTGGGAAGAGAATTGATTTAAGTTTTCAACGATGTGCCACTTGACCCCCTATGCATTTGAAATTTTTAAGTTGATGTTACCCCCGCGCCATCTCTTGAGCCATCACAATGTCTTTTGTTTCAAAGAGTTGTTTCGGTGATGTCATTCAATATATTCTTGGTCCAGTTGTTATATGTCGAAGCGTTCAAAAGTTAACAGTGAAGGGGAAAGAGGAGAGGCTATTAAGAACCGCACTCGCAATTGTGATTAAGTAGAACAACCATAGTTGAAAGAAGAATTGAATTACCTTATCAACGATGTGCAAATCGACCTCTATGCCTTTCAAAATTTTCAAGATAATGTGTCCCCAGCGCCCTCTGTCGGGTAATTGTAATGTATCTACTCTCAAAAAGTAAGGAATACCATTCAATGAATTTCATGTCTCATTGTTTCACATCAAACCGTTCAAAAGTTATTGAGGTAACGGTACCATTCAAATCCGCAGTTATATTTGACATTTCAAATGCATATTCTGTATTTATTAACTACCAATATGGATAACACTCCATAAGGCGCCATGTTAACAAAGTGAAGTCACGAAAATCAGTCTGTCCTTTTCCATGCGGGCGTTTGAAAACTACCGCGCATGCGCAACTTTTCAATTTCGACTCATGACATAAATATTCAAGGTTCACTTGACATTTTGACCAGAATAAAAAATGACACGTGAAAAGAAATTTCACAATTTTGTGGTTAAGTTACCAAAATGATAATTTGCAAGAACTGAAATAAGCTTGTCATACTCTAACATTTTTTCACGTGAAATGATGACCACTATAACGAGATGGATGAATAAAAGCGGGTCTTTGATGAAAAACGTGTTTATTTCTTGGCGCATGCGCATTCACTTTTAGCGCACAATTTTGAAAAACGATGTTCAATTGTTTTGGCTTTACATAAGCTATTCTTATTACCAATATTTGAAGTAGTTATTAAATATATGAGATACACACGTTGAACTTATAACACTCCTTGCGTCGGGGATTGAACATGAATAACAATATTATCGGTTAGAAACTCAATACTTGTTTCGAAATATAAACAATAGTGATTTGTAGTGGAAAAACATATTTTGGGATTCAATATGTTCCTTCTTCGATAATGTTTCTGCGCTGGACGAAATTTTGAATATTTGATACGATTTTTTTGTATTGTTTATGATTTTGCATCGCTTTCATAGACTTGGGGATCATATTGTACGCTTTAGGTGAAAGTTGACAAAATTTTCTTCGGCCGAAGGATTTGGACATATATGGCCAGTTTAGCTTGATATATTGAAGAATAATATTTTATATTGGTATTAAGATAATATTTATAGTTGTTTCAAGTCGAGGATTCCAATTTTGTTGAATATTTGGGTAGAAGGATATCGTAGTTTTTTTAAGTATAAGTTTCGATGAGTTTTTTTCAACTTCAAGATTATAGAGGTAAGTTTTCACTATGCCACCCCATCCCAGAATGCCACAACGAAGATGTGGTTCTTCTAAAGCATGATACAAAGTTTTCAGATGCTGATAAGGAAATGTTTTTTTCGATATTTGAATTTATAAAGAAATGTCTGAAGAGTTTTGACTATAAATGTAATGTGTCCAATAACATTCGAAAAAATGCCCAGATCTTATATCTTCTAAAGGCAGAATGAAGTAAGATTTGGTATTGCCCCAGTAAAATTAGTTGATTTATTAGCTAGGCTTGAGCTTTCATAGTGTTATAAACAATCATGATGCGAGTCGTTTTTGCTATGGTTATGGACAACAGATCATTAGGTTCCGTTTGAATCTTGAAGGTTCTTCCGTGAATTAAGATTTTTGAAGTAGTTAGTAATACCAGATGTTGCCCATAGTTTATAGTAAAAAAAATAACGCAAATTTGCTTTCCCGAAATGTCCCAAATCAAGTGAAGAATTCAAAGTATTCACTTTGTGAAAAACATCCTCCATTTTGAGAACGACGAATGTTATAGTTATCAAGCAAAAAAATATCTGAGAGAAATAAACGCATTGATTAAACCGGCTTCTCAGAATATTCATCCGAATGCCATGGTAATAGTTTCAAATCAGATTTTTTCTGTAACAAAAAACTTCATTTTTCAAACTGCCTTGAAGATGGGTGTTATGAGAGCCTGCAGAAAAATCGAGTATTGGTGATACTCAAGACCTAGGATCTGCTATTCTGGTAATACATTGAATTCTAGAACAAAAGATCCTGGAAACTTCTGTAAAATTTTGAAACTTCGACCGTCAAATGTTGAGGGTAACAATCTTTTTTTGACTTACGGCAAAGGTTAATGCATCAATCAAATATCAGGCATACAAAAAAAGCATGCAATTGCTTTTTCTGTCTTCAGCAACTATAATTGTTGACAGTGGCAGTAATTTAATGAAGCTGAATCGATATGGGGGCTGGAAGTCTTTATGGTTAATGATGAGAAAAAATCTATTGTGTTCTGTTTGTCTTGAAACTGCTTGAAGTTTTTCAATGAAATGTTTTTTCGGTTATATATCACATCTGTTAATATTTTTTGAGGTCTCGTTGATTCTCAAGTTGTTTTTGTTGTGGAAAGTATAGTTTATAACACATTTGGAACGGCTAATTTCCACAGTGCAAATCTTAGTTCTTACAAACCTTTCGCTTGATGTTATTTTTATTCTTTAAAATTCCAAGGCTTAACATTACCTCATCAGAATTCCGATAATTTATTCCAGATCCAAAGTCTCATTTCAGTTCTTCAATCACGCAAGGACTTGATAACACAAGAGAATACTCGATGAACATATTTGTTTTTCTCCAAATAAGAAATTGTATTTCATATTTATAGAATTATCAGGAAGAATTTATTTGCTAACTACCTCTGATCTTGCCTTTCAAAAAAAAAATATGGAAGAGAGTCCGGGTAAATGGGTTATCATGAAGACTGAACCGAGTGGAAATATTTGAATATATAAGGGAATAATCGAACAAAAAACATCATGTTTCATCACATGGATATCAATGTTTACTCCCAGTATACTAATACTTAACTGAGTCTGGAAATACTCTATATAAAAGGAAGAAATATACTTTCCTTTGACGATATTCACTTTGTGAAAGGGAATGTGGGTTACAATTTCAAGTGAAGCGTTGAATACCTGTTTTCTTCACTATAATTTTGATATTTCGAAACACTATTTGAATCAAATAGAAAATAACCTGCCATACGAAATGGCAAAAGACACCCACTGTATTGAATTCGCAGGGAATAGTTGGAGCAGATAATTGTGGGCGGAGGTATTCATGTGTTGCAGTCTGCGAATGTGGAGTTGCATACACAAACACATCAGAATGTTGAACGGTAATGGTGGTATGTGAACAACTGATACCGAAGCAGAATTCATATATTCATAGGGCAGTCCTATCTCCAAACCATCATGTGTCCATAATATCTGTATACCACGAACAATCATGTTTGGTGTATATTTTGTGAATTCTCACATGAATGGGTATTCGTATATACAATATTACGAGGGTTGATCTGAAAAATGTTAGTAGTAAGACATGAATGCGAACAGAAATTGATATGAAAGATATTGTCAACCTGTAGTTGCAATTCTACAAAGCTCAACACTCATTCGCAAAATTCCTAGGCTCAGTAACTTAATGTTCGCCCCTTGAAAGTCTAACTTCACCTAGTTTGAGGTGAACAGGCCGCAGCCATGCAACGAACGGGGCGGACATTTGTATTTGTCTGGTATGTGGGCGGCCGCGACTAGACTAACGAGGCTCTGGCAACACGGCAAAATCTCGGAGTAATCAGCCTTAGCTCTGCCCAGGGGGCACCACGAGGGGTCACTGAGTCGAAATACCTAAAGGCAATGATTTCATTTTCAGGGTACTGGAGAGAATGCAATTCCGAGCGTACTAATGTATCGGAAGAGATTTCTTTAGAGTACTCTACAAACGTTAAGGGCCATCCAGATGGACCTCCAGCAATGTAATGTAGCCACGGCAGTGCTTGCAGCTGCTATGAGGGACCTAGAAATGACCCTTAATCAGGAACCATGGATACGACATTCCTACTAACATTATAGGAAAATTATACCAAGCAGAGGGGTACAATGGCTTCAAGAAGTCCGAATTCACCTATTTCTGACCAAATATTCTACCTCCAGCTACTACTAACTCCAAAAATGGCTCAGTTAGTGAATATTCGTAAAGGGTGTGGGCGACCGCCACTTGACTAACGAGGCTCTGGCAAACAGACCTAAATCCAAGCTGTGAACGCCGTGGCAACGGATATATGACACCGGGGTCTTAAAATAAACAGTGCCGTAACGGAGCCTCCGAAAAACAGGGCGAAATTTCGGAGTAACCAGCCTTAGCTTAGCTAATAGTAATAATGATGAAGTCTCCTAGAGTAAAACACTCCAGAAGTAAAAAAACCTCTCCATTCGGATTTCCGGGCGAGAGGTACTCGAGGGGACTCAACATTAAAAATTAATTTTTGCAACATCCGCGGACTCAACAAGAACATCAATGACGTTCATCATCACCTACAGACGGAAAAACCGGATATTCTGGCTCTAACAGAAACACAAGTAAACTCATCCACCAACAAGGTCCATATGCTTTGTCCTGGTTAAGAACTCCATTCTCGATTCAGGTTCAAAGGTGGAGTCTGCCTTTACGCCAAGGCTAACTTTTCATGCCAGCGTGAAGAGAGTTTGGAACCGAAAGACTTTGATGTGATGTGGTTCAAGCTATCTGATACCAAACTGACTAAGTTCCTCTGCTGCCTTTACCTATCCCCTAATGAACCTTCATATAACGACCTCTTTGAGTTTTTATCACTCAAACTGGACTACATTCAGGAGAACCATCCAACAGCTGAAACCATAATCATGGGAGACTTTAATGTACATAACTCTGCCTGGCTCAAATTCTCTAACAAAACAGATGATGCAGGTCGTCAAGCCGAGGCCTCCGCCATCACTCATGGTCTAGAACAACTGGTCGAGCTACCAACCCGCATCCCTGATGTCAACAACCAGTCTGCCAATACACTAGATCTTTTCCTCACCACCTGACCCGTATAGAATAGAAGTTTGTGCCCCACTTGGAAACTCTGACCACACCCTCATCTCCACAACATGCTCTTTCCATTCACCATCGAGCTGCACAATACCACCCCGTCTCATGTGGCATTACAATTCGGCCGACTGGGAAGGTCTTCGTATGTTTTTCTCAGCGTTTCCATGGAAGAGAGTTTGTTTCTCTTCAGTAGATCCAACACGATGTGCTGAGACAATTTCTGAAATCATCATGTTGGGGATGCAAACTTACATACCGAATACCGAAAGAAGAACATCATCCGATAAGACCTGGTTTAACAGAAACTGCTCTAGAGCTGTGGCTTCCAAACAGGCAGCATACCATCGATGGCTAAAAAATCCGGGCCCTGAGACCAGAGCAGCATATGTCGAGGCTAGAGGCATATGCAAAGAGACAATAGAACGCTCAAAAGATGCCCACAATGCCAAAATAAGATCAAAACTTGCTGAATGTCCTAACGGATCCCGTTCATTTTGGTCTTTCGCCAAAGCTGTGGGAAGAAACTTCACTTCCAGCTCATTTCCTCCTCTAACCAAAGAAGATGGAACGACTGCCCAGGAAAAAGCCAATATCTTTGCGCACCTATTTGCTGGAAATTCCACTCTGGATTCATAGGAAAAGAACCCCGAACATTACACCTATTGACAGTCACATGCCGAGATCACCTTTCGCCAACGTACTATCAGAAAGATTTTGCTGGGTCTCAACACCAACAAAGCCTGTGGATCTGACGGAATCCGCCGATTGTTCTCAAGAAATGTGCCCCCGAACTAACACCTGTTCTTTGCAAGTTGTTCAACCACTCTTACAATTTGGAGGTATTTCCGTCCAATTGGAAAATTGCAAGAGTACATCCAGTCCCTAAAAAAGGCAAAAAGGCCCTACCTAGCAACTACAGACCTATCGCACTTCCATCTATTATTTCAAAGGTCATGGAAAAAGCCATCAACATCGAGCTCATGAAATATCTGGAAGACTCAGGAATTGTCAACGATAGGCAATATGGCTTCCGCCATCAGAGATCAACTGGTGACCTGCTCGCTTACGTCTCACATATATGGCAGCTATCTATTGAAAAGTATGGAGAAACTTTAGCTGTGGCATTAGATATCTCCAAGGCGTTCGATCGAGTTTGGCACCAGGGACTCCTCGCCAAGCTTCCGTCTTATGGCTTGCCCCCTCAGCTGTGTTCTCTGCTTGCTAGTTTTCTCTCAAACAGGTCTCTCCATGTAGTGGTCGATGGAGTTTCATCTGACACTCTACTCATAAATGCTGGTGTTCCGCAAGGATCCATTCTCGCACCAACACTATTTCTACTTCACATCAACGACCTGTTGAAAGCAACTTCATGTCCACTACACAGCTTTGCCGATGATAGTACCCTCCATACTGTTTTCTCTTCCAGGGCCCCTATATCAGCCCGTGAAACCAGAAATGAACGAGGAAGAAATGTTAATAATATAAATATGGACTTAGCAACAATTCTCGAATGGGGATCTAATAACTTGGTAGAATTTAATGCAAACAAAACACAAGCATATCTTTTCTCTAGAAAAGCCGATCTCACTGTGCCTAACATAACTTTGTCAGGAGTAAACATACCACTGAAGCCATCCATATCGATGCTTGGTATTACTATCAGCAATAACCTTTCCTGGGAAAATCACGTGAGGTCCATTGCCAAAAGTGCATCCCAAAAACTTGGTTTTCTGTTTCGTGCCAAGAGCTATTTCACCCCCAGTCAGCTGCTTATGATCTATAAGGCACAGATCCGACCCGTCCTGGAATACTGTTCCCATATTTGGAGTGCGGCACCTAAACATATCCTGAGGCTATTGGATTCTGTCCAAAAAAGGGCAATTCGTCTCGTCGGTGATGCCTCGCTTACAAACTCGCTCACTTGTCTGGAACACCGTAGAAAAGTTGTCGATTAGCTCTATTTTATAGATATTTTCATGGGCGATGCTCTTCTGAAATATCAACAATCGTTCCTGCTTTGGCAGTCTCTTCGAGATTAACCCGTCAAGTTCAGTCATCACACCCCTTCGTGGTCACTTTGGAGACCTGCAGAACATCACTTTCCAAAGACTCATTCATCCAACGAACAGCGAGGCTTTGGAACTCATTGCCTAGGGAGGTGTTCCCCGAGGCATACAACCTTCAGAAATTCAAGAAGAACACCAACTCCTACCTTCTTTCCCTAGGTTCCCACGATGTTCTCTGAACATTACAGGATATCCCTTTTCGTGGGAACCAGAACATAAAAAAAATAAAAAAAAAAAAAAGCCTTGTGCAGGGTGCACCACAGGGCCGGACCAACGCTTCCGCCCTCACTCACTCGGGGTTACAAATGACCACGAGACAAAACACCGGAAGAGAATGAGGACAACTCTTGGCCCTCTCGGTTTCCTTCAGGCACTGAAGAGGTTATGATTCTGAGCATTCTCCTGGATTGGAAGAGGACACTTCATGGTGATGAACAAACGACAGGGACCGTCCAGATGAACCTCCACCACCGCAAGGTAGGCACGGAAGTACATGCAGTCGCTAGGAGAGAATTCGAAGCGGTACTTAATCGGGAACCATGGTGAAAAAAATCGCACCGAGTAAGATACAATGAGCCAAAGAGCTCAAGTGTCGTCGGAGACCACAGCCTGACGAGCCTAAAGGGTGGAGGTTTTAGTGGGTAAACCTGTCTTAGGGGGTCCCACACTTTGTCCGTAATAGATTTCCTCCACCTGCAAAAAAAAAGTTATGATTCGAATTACAAAAATTGGAACCACCGAATTTTCTTCAAAACCCATAAATTAATAGGCGTCGTGCATAGTATGAAACTACTTGTTATGAACTTAAAATATACCTTCACAGTCTCATGGGTCAATAGAGTTATTTATTAAGTTGAATTTCACCTGAAGGTGACCAGCCAAATGTGTTCAAAAGAATTAAACTTCCAGGGAAAACTTTCTAGTAAATATCAACCTAATTATAACCTTATGTATGTTCACATAGTCAGGGAATAAATGAGTCGGTAAACAGGTCTACTATATACTCTACATTACCTATTTTGGCACCAATTGAGTTGCCTGGGCATTTTTTGTCCTAGTTTATACCTACTGTTCCACAATGGGGGCGAGATTACTACAATATGTGTCTAATTAGAGTAAATGTCTACAACGAAGTCAGTTACTAAAAAAACTTGGTCTTTTATTAGATATTGAAGTCCGAATCGATTCAGATGGGGATGTCATGTTACAATTCACTTTCTTCAAATAATTTATTGTGGAACTGAATTTTGGAAATCTTCGAAATGCCAAGTAGAAATTTGAATAGAATTAATTAGCTGCCAGAATGAGAATATAATTCGACCCTACAAGTATCGAATGAATGTAATTTTTTGTGGAGGAACAACGTTTCTTGACATATTTTTTTGGGTAACCTTCCATAGTCTCAGAATGAAAATATAATCAGGAAAATCTATACAAGTGTAGAAAGGGCAAACTAATTAGTTCACCACGATAAGTTACTGCGTTCGCCAAATTATATTTCCTATAGAAAAATTATTCAATTTGTCGGTAACTTGTCGTTTCCTGAATTTGCGTATAAAAAAAAAGTAAACATTCTGAAGATATTTCTCTATATAGTTTTCGACCCCACACTTCCCATAGTCCAAAGATCAGTGCCATCATGTTCTCACTTATGTGGGAATATTCTACTATGAGCTCCACGTCTTTTTATGAAAGCAACTATTTAAAAAAACTCATCATCCATTATTGTGAATAAAAATATGGAAGCAGATGAGTGTTAATCATCGACAGAGGCAATACAAAATAGGGTTATGTTAGGATATGCCAGTAATGGATGGATTGACAGAATGAATGCATAGATAAGCTGCGTTCAGCAAGCTTCGTCCGACGCCAGCGGTAAACTACTGCCGTGACATTTTTAATAATGTGACAAAATGAAATTCAATGAAGTGAGTCCAGTTGAAACAAATTAGTAAAAAAAAATTGAATAAGGTGCAAGAAAACGAGAGCAAATAGCTGAACAATAAAAGATTGATGTCCTGAAACGATGACTTCGAAAATTTTCAACACTAATCATTGCAGCGCGCGGCGTCCGGAAACGTCGAATCAAAATTTTTAAGCAAATAATATCTTGATTTTTTGAGAGGTAGTCATAATTGGCGTAAAATTTGAACTGGATATTTTCGGGCACCGCATTCTGCAAAGTTAGCACTCTGAGAGTGCTCTCAGACTATGAGGAACACGGAAATGTCAAACTACAATTTTTAGGACAATCATTACACACCATGTTATGAGTGGCTATTTCTCTTCTCCTTACAGCGAGATAACATAATCATGGATATTATTATGGTAAAATACATCACTGATATTTGGTTCCAGAATAAACACTACAATTTCAGAATAAATACTTATGTCGATTTCTTTGAAAAAGTAGGGATAGGCTAGACAGGGATACTTGGTTTTACCATCAACAAGAAGTACAAAATAATGTTTATTTTTACTCCGTTTTAGGAATTAAAATGATAATTTTAGTGTTTCTGCTCAAAATATCGAATAACAACAATATAAACTTATTATCCACGATTCCAATCCAACCAGAGAACGGAACCTATAGACATATCGCATGAAAAAATATCCAATAACAAATTTGTATTTCCTCACGTGACCACAATGTGAAAGGGTCTGATGGAATCCCAAAATAAGGAAAATGGACTTCAAAGTCAGAAATAAAGGATACTTTCGACTTTGAACAAAGCCTATGTGTTCTCAAACTTGAAATTTTTGGAAAATGCGACTTGAAGGTTCCATATGGGATAGACGCCAAATTTTTTTCTCCTGATGCGTTTTACCCATTGCAAAAATTATTCATGAATTTCTTGAATCGACCAAATTCCAATGATAGATAGTAAAAAAATTGGTTTATATGATATGTATATACATACTCCATCTGAGAAATTAGTTTTTGCAGTGTTTGATGAAAAAATTGATGAAGTAGACTTAATTTCATGAATTTTTGTATACAAATTTGATATTTTGAAAGGGGCCCACTTGTTTCACATAAGTTAAATTCTACATTATCACAGAAAAGTTTGTATCGCAAATAAAATCCGAACTAGATGTGAATGCGAAACCATCACATACACACACATCATTATCTGCTGTACGTTTCTTGACAGTTCTTCTTCAAAGCTATTATGAATAAGCATGTAGGCTGAGATACACAATATACAGTAAACTTTCATCATTTCCTGGTATCTTCGATTGTTTGTTTTATTATAGTGTTCATAACCTAAAATAGGTGGAAATGACTAAATTTTTACCATCATTTGACTATTCTGAAGGCAATTTTACCTATTTTTGCCTTCGACTCATTAGGCAAAATGTCTTGATTGCCCAATTTTCGACTTCTGAATTACTTCCATTTTCCCACTATTGGTAAATTTAAGGTAATTATAACGTAAGAGTTACCTTCGCCAATTTGGGCGCTGACCTATTCGAAGGTGGACATGTAGTAAATTTTACTTAAAATGTTTGTTGGGGTGGGAGGAACAAGCAGAGAGCTATTGTGTAACAGATCAACTGAGACCCTATATCCCGAAAACAAAGCTTACATGAAAATAAATCTAATTGTTACCTAACAAACCGATGCTTAACGTTTAACGGTTTAACCCTGGGTCACCCTGTATAAAAACTTGCTAGTTAATTTATACACTCCACCGTTCTCATATTTTGGAGTTGTTCAACATCAATATCGCATACAAAATAGATAGTAGCTCAGGTGAATTCATTGCGAACAAAAAAGTTTAAATCTGAGAAATCTGTAGTTTGTTTGTTAGACCGTCAATGGTAAAACAAGTTCAACTTTTGCTTCTCGCCTCTTGATTGAAAAATATTGTTTTGCGAGTCCGAAATATTAAATTTAGAAAGGTTTTAAAATCGACCTCTTAGAAAGTCTGGGAATTAATAAATGCAAAAGTCACAATGTTTGCTCAATTAGAATACCTCAAATAATTCTCCTTTGCTATCTTTTTTCAATGAAGATTAAACAGGTAACGGATATAATATCCGTTCCACTTAGGCCCTGTTCTATCAATTTCCCAATGAATTATACGTAATATCGCCAATTAGATTTAAATACCTACTATAAGATCTTATTTTGTGAGTTCCGAAAATTTGCACCAACTTTATCTGCCAGATCAATAGTGGTCAATGGAAATGCGTCTTATCATGAAGTACAAGTGAATAAAACCCCTCTAGTTAGTATTATTTCAACCCGAAGAAGGTATTGTATGGCGAATCACATGTCGTAATTTTCTAAATTCAATTTAATGAAAAAATTTTAGTGAAGTGAGTGAATTTTGTTTGCTTCAATCAAGTATCGGTCGCGTCAATACAATTTTAGTTAATACGGGGTAAATTACGACCGTGTGCGTGTGATTAATAGCCATTACATGATCGTTGCATACATTATTTCTCCTACGACCCATAAATGAACAAAATTGTTTTCCAACAGAATTTGAAAATAAAGATTTGCTTACCTTTATCATTAAGTAATCACCATCTGGAACTCCCTCAATGAATTTACTGAGCTCGTTTGGCTGGAATGTTTCGGATTTCTTTCCAATGTATCCTTCAGATTTCCGCTTCAGAAAAACATGTAACCTTGCGTATTTTGAAATGTCAGTTTGATAGTTTATATCCATCATCAATTTTAATATGGAATAGTGTGTCCATAAAGTTGAGGATTTGAGTTTATTTGGAAGTTCTTCAAAACAAACTAACAACACATTTTCCGGAAAAGATTAAATATTTTTTGTAATTCTCCAGTCCATGAATTGTCTGTATAATTTGTCACAGATTTTTTTTTATTCTGTTGGAACTAAATTTTTACAGAAATTTTTCGCTTTATAAGAAATTTCTGGTGGTGTATAGTTATTCTAATCCCAATTGGAACGACAATGAAAATAAGAGCACTACGAGGAGTGTTCATATGTACTGCCGGCAAATGGGAAATTTATATACTACCAGTGTTTCTACTTTTAAAGCGTTCCTGATACAATCATAAAAAAGTTATGTCGTGTGGAAGAGAATTCCTTCTCGAAACTTTTTATGTCGGTCCAATTGGGATTAGAAATACTATACAAGATGATTTTCCACTGCTCGACATACTTATAGATACTTTTGACGCGTTGATATTGAATGTCGATTGAAATTAAATGTCAAACAAGTATGTAGAAACATACCACTTGATTATCCCCCTATACGCCGAAAATTCGTTTCATTATGAAAAGTACGTGTTTTATAGGCCAAAATGTGTTTCGAAATAAAAATCCGTGTTAAAATGGGCAATATTAATAAATCGGTAGATCGGTATTTAATTTGCGTATTATAATACGGGAGTAGAAAAAAATTGTTTTAACATTATTTGTGCCCAAAATAGTTATTTTCGGTCGTGACAGATATAATGTGAAAATTGACTTTCTTCAAGGTTTTCGATATTTTTATATACTGCAGACTTTCGATCGGATTCAAAACGATTATACCACCGTATGAACACGAGTTCTTCAAAATGGTTTGTTGTACATGGATTCCAGAATAACACTATATCTGAATACTATTTCTTGCGCAAGGCATATTTTCCTGACAGCTAAGCATGGTAAGCACAGCAGGTAAACATAATTATAAACGCAGTTCAGCTGTTTGTGATGAATATTTATACAAAATTGCCTTCAACATTACTCTCACGTAAACGGTTGGCCGACTAGATTTCACACTGCATGATGAATCTAAATCGTCGATATTTATTCAGCTGCAATAACAATAAAATGATGACTCGAATGATCATTTGAAATCCATTCAGGAGAAGCGACCAAAATATGCTTGGAGCTTGCAAATCTGTCAGATACCCATAAACTTCTGGGAAATAACCGATTATTTTTCGAAGTAACCTCTGGGGAATTGATATATGTAATTGTATCAATAATTATCCTATCATGTTTTTAGAGATACAATAAAACCATAATATTTTGATGGGACCATTCGTTCAACATGAGGCAAAATCAACATAATCACAGCAAAGTTTGAATCGCAAGTAGAGTTACGACTGGGATTAACTACATGCTTGTATCTTCCTCTACTGCAAGTTCAGACTCAAAGTTATTATCCAAACGCCACCAATATGTTTATATTATTATCAACTGCAAAACTCCCAAGAATGGACTTTTACAAGATGAAATATATTATGTAGAATTTGCGTACTTCAAATTGACTAGAGCGGAAACAAGGACAATAAAAGTGCTTTGAATTTTAGAAAGTTGCCGACGTTTCGACGTTTATTTGAGGTCTTCTTCAGGGCCAAAAATATATAATTCATGACAATGGGGTTACAATACATGAATTGTCATATCATATGTATTATTGTAAACCCATTATATATTTTCAGCCCTGAAGAAAACACCGGCATCTTTATCAAATTCATATTACTTTCATTGTGACTGTTCCCGCTATTTCAAATTCCATTAAAATATATGTATAATGTCGGCATGTATGTAGTATGTATCTGCGATTCAAAGATTAACTTTAGTCCCTATCTTCTATCGTTCAAGATAACCTCGTGGAGGGTATTCACGTTGAAAAGGGAATTGAAAAATCCACGATGAAAATGATGTTACTTTTGGTGAATGTCTAACAGAAAACACTTTCCCAGCTATATCCGCGTTATACATCGAACTACATCTGTTAGATACTTTGAAAGGACCTAAACTTAAAAGAAAAAATCTGAAAGTAAGTGAATTTGCATTTTCATTCCGATTGTTATTTGATTTGCTATTCCAGTCGTATTTATTTCAGATCAAACTTCTTGTCTCTTTCTTATTCATCGTCTCCAGTGTCCCTTCTCTCTCATTCTATGACCACAGCTGCCCCTTCTTCTGCTACATCTGTCGCCCCCAGTCAGGTGAATCTTCGCAGGGAACTAGGATTTGGTTTCGATGAGACCTATTGGTGGAATCATCGCTATGAACTTTTGTGAACAACCAACCCTGTATAAGGAATTTTTGTGGTTTCGGATATATAATTTTTCAACATACATATCTAACAATCTTCAGAAACAGCAAATCAATAAATTCTGAGATGAAGATTTTTTATTCTTTCACCTAGCACTTTAGAACGATATTTCACAAAAAATTAACGTTTACCAATTTTACCCCTCTAGAGTTTCATTTTTAAAGGACTTTTTCCGACTTACTTGGATTTTCTTCTAGACTACCTTATATCCTGCACCAAACCTCCCGAGAAGTGATTTTTTATTTCAACAAGATGATGCACTTCCCTTTTTGTAGTTCATTTAGATGATGTGTTCCAGACTCGTTGACTAGGGTGATGGGGGACGATTGAGTGGCCAGCCAAATCACCTGATTTGACACCCCTAGATTTATTTTCATTGGGATACTCAAAAAACATAGTATACCTCACTGAACCGGTTAATTTATGACATTTTAAAGCGATAATTCGTCACTAGATACGACGTATACCTCCTGAAGTTATTGAGAGTGTTATAAAATAATGTATGTATCGTCTTGATAGCCAGAGACGCACAATTTGAACATTCAATTTAGTTGATATTCCAAATGGTCATTGCCATTGAATTTAGTATTTGGATATGGATAATTCGTTTTTATTAATTTTTTTATGCAATGTATTGTCATGTATTGGGGTCACTAAAAGACTCTATTGGGATAACTTAATGAAGTTCAATAAAAAAAGGAAAATAGCATTTTTTTTCAATTTCAACAAGAGGCGCACGAATACACGAATAACACTCACACATAACCCAATTATAAATAAATATGGGTTATCCAAATGGATACCTCGTTGCCACAAGGCAATCTTCCTTCAGAGGACCATCTTTGAAGTATCCTTTAGTATGCGGATTTCTGTTGTCGATTTGCAATTGTTTGATTGAATTGAATATTTAATGAACATAAAACACTGCGTATTTCACAAATAATCCAAGTAAAACAAAAGTTAATGGTATAAATAATAAAATGATGATTAAATTCAAACTATGCAGTTCATGACAATATATTGACGCCAACATAATTTTTACTCTATCGTTTCTCTAAAGATGTGCTCTTTCAAATTTCGTAATAAAAAAGGGATATCGATACCGTCATACTTCTTCAGGAACTACCCTGTATGCATGAATTTCTTTTTGTGAAAATGCACAACTATAAATAAAATTTGTCATACAGTTTTTCACACAAATTATTTATTAAATTTGTAACGAATTTATTGATTGCAATACGAAAGCACTGTATATTCTGAATGACTAACTCTGAATCTATGAGATTCTAATCTTAACTAAAAACTCCCATGACAAGGAAACTTCTTGGGATCCATTAGGTTTATTCCAAATAGAGTATTATTTTTGTATCTATTAATCTGTAACATTTTATTGGTGAATAAACGAAACTATTATTATAATACGTATGTTCTCTCCCATATTCCATGAATGACAAAAAAAGGAACCCTTGTAATATCCCTAACATGTCCTTTCGTCTAACCATTTGTCACAGAGTATATTACGTAAAAAGTTGGAATTTGGCAAGATTATAAAGCTCACTGACCCGCATATTTCTAAATGTGAAGCTTTTCGCCAAAAGAATATATATGCCAAAAAGTTATACATGAAAAAGCGTACTTCAAAAAAAAACTCCGACATTAATATCTGTTGATCGCATATGCATTCATTCGTGTAGGTTATGTTTCCTTTTATGGTAACTGGATCAGACTTGAACTCTGATTTTATTACCGTGCAGTTCAAATCAATCTTTCACAAGCGGTGATAGCTGTATAACGACTTCGTAGAAATTGTTTTAATACACGCCCACACTGAGAATCATAAACTATAATAGCTAATGACATTTTCGAATAAGAAGGTTACGTAGGATGGTCTATAATGCGTATTAGATTTCAGCCGTTCGACATCTTATCAGATTTGTTTTGCCACCTAAGGAGCTGAGAAAAGTTATTACCATACTTAAAACCCCACCCAAGGTACTCGTGATGTTAGGGAATGACATTATTGGACGGCATGAATAATGAGAAATATAATAATACAGTGTTTCCCGAAACTTGGATCTCAATAAGGTTAAAAGGGATAGATTGACAACTTTGCCAATAACTCGCGATCTCTAAGTATTATATCAGGTTGGTTTTCGTTCGTAATATCTACAAACCACTTACTGGATAATTTGATATTTGACATTTTCATGAATGTGCTCATCATTAGAATACCAGAGGGACGAGAACCTATCTAAGATGCACCAGAGCTTCTTCAAAAAGCGGTAAAGACGCATCTCGCAGCAAATATCAACATGAACTGCGGCAAGTTCTTGCCATTCCATTCCTCCTTTATTCCTCTAGAGATGGAGAATGTACTGCATCTTATCGGAAACTGCATTCATAATATTCCATTTCACATTTTCCCAGGGAGGTTGCATACTTCTGAGTTCGAAGTGTACCCTCATCTGGATGGTTACAACAATCTCAAAGCAGGGATCGGAGATTCAATTTAATTTGAAGTTAAATAATTATTTTATGAAGTTGGATTCGTTCTAGACGAAGCAGTAATTCCGTTCTTCCTGGAGGATGTTATGAACTTTAGGCAAATATAGGGCAACCAGCTCAGGATAACAATCTTTGATCAGCAACAATATTCGTCATTTAGATTCCGCCCTCGACTTGAATGAAGAGAAAGAGACAGATGATATATCTATACTCATTCTTTGAACTCCGCAGCCTCTAACCAGGTGATTCTGTTCAGCTGGTGAAACCTCACTCTCATCGGATATTGAGATCAAATTGACATGCCGCAAAATGGCAAGTATTTTAGACAGACCAATTCAGATGGCCTCATTGCCTCTAAGCAGGGCACATAATTGTCGTGATAACAATGATTGATTTGCCACTCTCAGTCAAACAAAGGCTGATGATACTGACGGTGGATCAACTGAAGATGATATTTGTTGCCAAAACTAATATCCATGCGAAAGAAGTAGTCTATTCTCAGAGTGGAAGATCAAATTTGTTGGGAAAGAATTACACAAAGTCGTCTCCACAACGTTTAATTTCTCCAGAAGAGTATCGAAACCAAACTTTTGATGAATGAATTTCTTCGAAAGTTGGGAATCAAGTCCGAACTCTTGATTGGATTTCCCATGTTTCAGACGTATATACGTCCATCTTCAGTAATTTAGTGCAAAAGTGGCAAAGTAAATGTGGTGGATGAAAATAAGAAAGAATAACTGTACAATATTGAGATATTTCAAAACAAGGATATGCCTTTATATTATATAATTAATCTTTCTTATTTTCATCCATTACATTTAGTTCATCACTTTGGTACCAAATTACTGAAGATGGACATATAAACATCTGAAACATGTATAGTCCAATCAAGAGTTTGGACTTGATTCGCATCTTTTGGAAATTAAACGTTGTAAAGACGAGTTTTTGTAATTCTTTCCCAAAAAAAAACTTATATTGTCCGAGACAGAAGGGAAAATGAGTGAAAATCCAATATTTACTCATCTGATAGAATCTGTTGCTTAATCAAAAAACCCATATAAGTCTTGAATCTCAAGATTTTACCGGCATGCCCAGAGATTACAAATTACTTCTTAGCTGGAAATGAGTCTAAATTTGGCTCTTCCTCTTCCTTCCACGGATGTGAAAACGGCTTTTTCAGTTAAAGAAACTACGGTGCCCAACGAATGTATCGGAGATTTGAAAACCTGCATAACCTGCTCAAACAACTTCACCATGCTAACGTTCAACAAAAACGTTGGCAAAAATTCAACCGACGGTTTCGTTAAATTTCACGATTATGATGTTTTGCGTATCAGGTCTGAAGAGAGTTGCTTCAGATGCAAAGAAAATTGAGGACAGATTGGTTTAACGAAATTATGTTTCTCCGTGAAATGTTTTCGAATTATTCTCAGATAGTAGAAGCAATAAGAATAATCTTCCTTTCGGAATTTGCACTGAGTGTATGATTTGTGGCAAATATAGTACAACAACTGAACTGAAAGTTGCAAAATTAAGAATAGCTCCAGAACATAGTGATATAATGATAAAAGGAAATTGGATTTCTACCACAATTAATTTATTTGTATCTGCAGCTAATAAGCATCGTTCTTGTTACTTGAAATATTTCTCCACCGAAAACATCAAAACAGTAACGTAAAAAATATTATTCGTGTTCTGTACTGTGAATTGTAAACAAAAATGGTATATAAAGAAGGCTAGATAGGTCCTAGGATAAAAATGAAAAAACATAATACAGCATTTCTAAATATATTTTTGTTGAAAATTCGAGATTGAGTCAATGGAAATAAAAATTGACCACACAATCCTTGAAGATAAATAGAAGCAGTGAGTGTTATCCAAACCTGACCACACGAAAATTAGACATTAGCTTCATTTAAATGTGTGACTATTTCAATGGGAAATATTATAGTTGGCGACTGGCGATGTAGCGCAATACAAATATGATTGCGCGGCTGGCTTGTCAAGTGTTCAAATGGCTGGAGCCCAAGTACGAATTAATGTCGCAGGCCATAGACACAAAATGATCATGAATCTCTAGCCCTGATAAAAAAAGTTTATTGCGCCATATCATTCATGAAACCATGTTCAGTCAATTGCCCGTCTATTCGAGCAAATTTTAAGCAAAAAAGGAATTTAACAAAAAATTTAACCGACAAAAAAAAGAAACTGAAATAAAAAAATAAAATGAACTTTTTAGTATTAATAACTAAGCTTCCAAACTAATATATAGTCCATCCCATATCAATTGCAGAAGCTGTTCCTATAGGGAGCAAATAAAAACTCACTTCGCTAACATGAGCGTATATGCGAAGAAACGGAACGAAAAATAATGTGTACTACTCGTAAACATTCGCCACCGGCGAAGCGAAGATCATAAGAGCCGATAGTCAACGTGGACCTGAGTGACAGCTGTCACCGATTCGTCTGGGCCAATCGAATCGAATGCTTGGGGGTGTGTCAATACGATGGGAAGTCATAAATCACGCGTTATATGTGTGTTTTAATAGCTCTGAAAGATTAAAAACCAGTAGCGTCTGTGGTCTTGGTGTGTGCCGATCGAAATACGTTTTAGGATATAATAATAACCTACATCAAACAATGAATGAAATTATTCTTCTTTCTTAATGTATTTGTATAAATAAAAGCTTGTCCTTAATTTTTTTTCATTTTTAATTATTTATGAAGTATTTTTAAAATCTTAAAATATCTTAATAAAATTATACTTATATATACTTATAGTTTTCCCAATATCAATTGCAGAAGCATAAAAAAGTCTTGCGGCGAAATCCTGTGAGCAGCAGTGGCGGAGATAACTAATTTTCTTTTTCGACTCTGGGGTATATACCCTATCCATTAAAAAAAGGAATCATCAAAATCGGACTACTCTGCGTGGTCATACATAGAAAAAATAAAAATATAAATTAGAATATACGCGTCGACTAGAGATCCTCCCCCTATTTTTTCGTCGGTTAAAAATGTGTAAATCTATAATTGAAGAATATATGATAGTGACAATGATAATTATAAACGAATATATTCTAAAGAGAAGAAAGGTTACATTTCGGCTGGTGCCATTCGACATGGTATTCCACATAACCAGCCACAATATATGCAAACATGTAATATTGCTTGATGGTGATAATCATACAATCATAGTGTATACATTGGTCTATTCTATGGCAAATAAAAAATTTAATGCTTTCTACGTTTCACTGAGAGCATGTCTTCCGATGCCTAATTGGGAAAAAAGGAGTAGATCTAACATTCTTTACCCAAAATTTTTTAGGATTAAGAGGAATACCACGTCGTATCTACACAGGAGTGTGAGAATGACATTCAGCGTGTTTCCAGAAAGTAAAAACAAATTTGTGAAAGTTTTATTAACCCGTTTGGAAGTACATGGATGGATCTCTGAAACAGAAAAATGATTATTGATTTTTTTACAAACTATTACTCAACTTGCTTCGTTCGTATGTCATTCTTTCCGGTTTAAAATTTGTAATCCATTTTTGGAGCACTTGCCGATATCCGATTGAGCTCAAATTTGGCAGGTGTTCATAATTTTGGTGACAATGCAATATGAAATTTTTTTTAGAGGAAAAATCAAAATGGCGGCTCCAAGTTTTGTGATTACGGTAAGATTTGGTTCAAAATTGGTATGTGGGGGTTTCGCGGGAACGGAGATTGGATTTTTTTTGTCTAAATTAGAAAATTCAAGATGGCGGCCAAATTTTATGATTATGGTCCGATTCGATTTAAAATTGGTATGTGGTGGCATTCGGGGTCGGAGATTATGAATTTTTCGTGAACATTTATAAATTCAAGATGGCGTCTCCAAAATAGCGGAAGAGTTTTGTGATTATGGTCCGATTCTATTCAAAATTTGTAAGTGAGGGTTTTCGGAGTCGGATTTTTTTTTGTCAAAATTTATGGAATTTGAATGGAAGCACATGGAGTTTTTGTAAGAGGAAAAAAACGAAATGATGCTCTGAGATAGCGGAAGATATTTAGGTTTATGGTCCGATTGGATTTAAAATTGGTATGTGGGGGTTTACAGAGTCGAATATTATGAATCATCCTTCAAAATTCATGAAATCAAAATGGCGACTCCAATATGGCCGATGATCTCTGTGTTTATGGTCCGATTCTATTCAAAATTGGTATGTGGGGATTTTCGGGGTCGGAGATTATATTTTTTTTATCAAAATGCACAAGTTTAAGATGGCGTACGAATTGTAATTGTGGCCCGAATCGATTGAAAATTGGTATGTCGAGGTTTTTGGAGTTTTAATTTAGTCGAAGATTATTGATTTCTAGTTGAAATTCGTGAATTGAAGATGGCAACTCCAAGATGGCGGATGAGTTAATCTTCAGATGGTCTCCTCATTGAAGGACTAAATAGCTCAGAACTTACGGGAAAAAAGGCCTCATAACAGCAACGCTTTAGAAAAAATGCATAGATTGAGGCGTAATAAGTACTAAAAAGCACAAAATTAAATTATTAATAAAAAACCTCATCAAAGACAAGCTTTTACTCACATGCACTGAAAAATAAAAAATCATTGCTTTGGATGTGTGATGTAGGTTATTCCGTGAGTTATAGATTCAAAAGCTTGTCGCTTTTGAATTCGAACTGAAAACTTTGCGCGACAAGTTTTTGAATCTATACCTCACGGAATAACCTACGTCACACCAAAGCAGTTATTTTTTCGTGCATTTGAATGAGGGCTTGTCTTTAAATATGTTTTTTATTAATTATTTTTCGAAGCTTTTCAACGCACGTTTTGAATGGGGACTCAACTGCGAACGAACGAACGGAGTTGCAATGCTCCTCATTGACCAGGCAGTGCGAATTACTGCCTATGTAAGTGAGTGCCAAACTATTTATTACTCTCTGAAACGTGCATGCCCAAGAACGAAAAATTCGACATACCAACCTTATTTTAATTGTGTCGTTCAATTCAAAAGTCAAACTAATAATCGTGCACGAGTAGTTGCGATTTATCAAAATGATATAACTAATATTTTGACTCCAAATTTGAATTCATCAGTAATAAATACAGATGATATGAATGTAAGAATTTCTGCTGTTGGAGATATTTGTTCCTGCATTGGAAGGCTGGAAAACGGTGTTCAAGATGTCATGCTAGTTATCTACATTTCACCGGGTCAGAAAATCAACGACATTAAATTATTATAGAAAAATCGAATTTAAACGGTTTTCTTCACATAAAGGATTCAATATAAAATTGAACCAGAGAAAGGTAGATCTCAGGTGAAAAACAACTACTTTCCTGGCAAATACCACGCAGAACGTTGAATGATATTCACCTGAAAATCCATGCATACTTCCATAAAATATGATGAGGGCCAAGAAGCCTGAAACCGGTATGCGGATTGTTAGGTGAACACGACTTAAATTAAACATAATCGAGCTTATCAGAAAGAAACATTTGCATTCAATGTCCATTGATATTTTATGGAAGTATGCATGGATTTTCAGGTGAATATCATTCAACGTTCTGCGTGGTATTTGCCAGGAAAGTAGTTGTTTTTCACCTGAGATCTACCTTTCTCTGGTTCAATTTATATTGAATCCTTTATGTGAAGAAACCGTTTAAATTCGATTTTCTATTCATTCCACTTCCAATGGCACTTATCTCTCACTATATGCTAGACGGGCTTGCCACTCCTACTGAGAAGGAATCTTTTATTTAGAAACCTATCGAGGTAGGAGATTTTCGGAGTGTTTCTTTCTGTCACTAGGTACCGCCAGTTAAAGTTTATCTTTTCCGGCGTACCTATAGGTGTTACAAGATCGATGATGGTTTGTTTACGTTGTGTATCACTTCAGCCAGAGTTCTTTGGACTTTTGGCTGGTTGACTACTCCGTACTGATGAGGGCCAAGAAGCCTGAAACCGGTATGCGGATTGTTAGGTGAACACGACTTAAATTAAACATAATCGAGCTTATCAGAAAAAAACATTTGCATTCAATGTCCATTGATATTTTATGGAAGTATGCATGGATTTTCAGGTGAATATCATTCAACGTTCTGCGTGGTATTTGCCAGGAAAGTAGTTGTTTTTCACCTGAGATCTACCTTTCTCTGGTTCAATTTTATATTGAATCCTTTATGTGAAGAAAACCGTTTAAATTCGATTTTTCTATTCATTCCACTTCACAATGGCACTTATCTCTCATTAAATTATTAATTGCTAGAATCCTGTTAGAATACACTGACATTATACTGATATAATACATTTGGCGAAAACAATTCACATTTAAGTACTTCCGCTTGTTTTAGCTGCTGATTTCAATATAAATTTTGCAAAAGAAAAGTCGCAGCCACTTATACAATTTTTGTTTGAGAAATTTGATTTAATTATGAATTATAATCTGACGCAATCTACTACTAAGTACGATACAGCAATTGACGCTGCTTTTTCTTGGTATATTGATAAAATAGGGTCACAAACATTTGTCTTTCATTTCAGTTACCACAAACCAATTATTTCTCTGGTAGATTCTGATGATTATACCATAAGACGTCGATATATATCAGTACAATTACTAACGTCGACCACAAACTTTCGATGCTTCAAATGCTCGAAAGCTCGATTGCACGGACCGAAATAAATTTGGCACCGGTGCACTGTGTCCGCATTTAGAACAAGCGGCATTTCGGGAGTATAGATTCGTGATACAATAGATTTTTATTGTAAAATAATATTATAATAAGCCGTTCTTATTGTGTTGTTTCTGAACTAGTGACTGACGTCACTGACTATCAATAACGTCTCATGACTATTTGAATTGTATATTCAATGTAAATATTATTTTAATCTCACAAATAAATACTATTATTTTTGTATTTCCAAATATGTCAGACTAACAATTCATTACTGTATCGCAATTAAATTATATTACTTAATAATTATATTTTATATACATATCATTAGAAGCTTCACACCTCACTTTTTTTATCATATAACTTTTTCCACCAACAATCTGGCATGTTGCAGATTTCCACTCCATGTGTGTAATTAAACAAGTAGGTAATCGTGTTGCTCACATCTCATTACACTTAAAATTTGGGTAAGTGAAACATAATCTTTCGCTCCCGACGGACTGTTATAAACCCAATACACTGTTGTCTAAGCAATTTGAGGAGTTTCTCACGTGTTCGAAGTCGGAGCGTCAGCAAAATGACAGTAAAGGAGAGGAAGGAGACCGGTATTATCGCAACCTGTGCCGTTATTATTATAGTAGTCTGCGCGCCTTATTGGCTCTGTAAATTTGCGAAATGATGTGCTTCTATTTAATAATACTCGCGCTTTTTATTTAATATCCTGCCTTGCTTTCGTGCAAGACAATATGAGACGTCTGGGGAGCTTCAAGAGAGAGTCAATTTTGTTTTTTTATTGGCATCGAATGGGGTGAATGCATCAGTCTAAATATAGCTCTACGAATCTGAGTTTCCTGAACGTCTGCCAACGAGGAATAATAATCTCCCTTTGACATTTTTTCAAGGTGGATGAATGAAAATTTAGAAAGATATAATGAATTGTCAGATCAGAAAATATGTTTTAGAAGTTTTCAAAAATATAATTATGAAACGACATATTCTAAATAATATATATTAATATAACTAGAAAAGTTGATGATTATACGATTCAAGAGTGGTATGAAGAAAAAAAACAAAGCCCCTCACAAAAACGCCTCAATATTTTCTTTCAACTATGAAAAGTACAGAAGTGGGCAACTGTGGCTGGCCAGGTTGACGAGAGTCTTATCGATATCTGAAGCCAAACAACATCGGGCGCGGCTAGTATTTGGATGGGTAACCACCTGACAAGGAAAGTGCGCGTTAAAATACCCCAACTACTGTAGCGTAGTAGCATTATCGTAGCTGCGCCATATCACGAGCTATGACAATAGATATGCCGTCCTTCGGAGGGGACGTTAAGATGTCGGTCCCGAGTTCATAGATGTTGAGCTCGTTAAAGTACCCTATCTCTGAAACAACGGAGGATTTCGCAAAATTTCCGCAAATTGAATGAAGAAAAAAGAAAAAGGGCAGAAACCAATATAATTGTGGAATTAATACGCGATATTGAGGAACATGTTATCCGAAAATGAAAATCTAGCAAGAACAATAACATGATCGCAACCCTGATAATAGTCTCTGAAGTATAGAAATATAAAAAAATACTTAAACAAAGGGAAAAAATTATATGTGGGTTTGTTGTAGTACGCGCGGAAAGAACAACAAACCTTCACATCATATTAAGATTTTCGGGACACCGACTATAACATGGAAACAATTTCAATTGCAATTTATAAACATTTCAGTTTTTGAAATTTCATTTAAATAAAAATAAATAAACATGAATTACCAACAATATTACTTACTTCAAAATATTAAAATTGCATCGGCCGGGATTCGATCCCGAGCCTCCCGCGTGGCTGGCGAGCATTTCACCACTGAACCACCGATGCCTGTTTCTGACCTATCAACCAACTAAATACAAAAAGTCAGTAGTTGTTAGTTTAATTGATAGAACTTTTCTATTATCAGACAACAAATATCAGAAACAAAATATAACACTTTTTCAAAAAATGTGAACGAGAATAACTACTCCAATTCTTTCATTGATGGAGTCATTGAACACCGGTAGAAAGAACTGCCACAAAGAACAAAATCAATGAAATAAAGTCAGTACCTACCACAAATAAATACGTCAACATTATTTCCACCATACAGTACAACAGGAAATTAATGAACCTCTCAAACCATTGATGCTAGGACCTGCCTGGAGCTCTTTTGAGTCCATGACATCCATTTTCACTTCCCTGAAAGATCGAGATCCCCTAGATAAACAAAGCAATGTCATCTATAAGATATGTTGTAATTGTATCAACACATGTTACATCGGTGAAACCTGCCAATCCACAAAAAACGGTTCTATCAGCACAGTTACCACATCCAAAATAACGACCCACTCCACTCTGAACTTGCTAATCACTCCATTGAAAACAACAATTTTTTCGCGAAAATGCCCAAATTCTTATCAAAAGTAAATATAAGAGACAGGTAGCTGAGTCACTTTATATCCACATGAACCCAAATAATGTAAATACCAAGAGGGAAGTTAATGGAATAACTTCAAACTACACTCTTTGTCTCGATATGTCAACATCCAAAATTTTTTATTTAACTCTTTCGGGGTTATGTTATCCATAACAGTCTGAACATGACACACCACATAATTTATTTTCTACCTCTCATATGTCACCCAAACCTCCTTCTTATATTTTATATAATCTACTCTTCTGTTTCAAAGTGAAACTACCAAATGTTCCATGATCTGACATTCTTACCATGCCCATGTTTTGTAGTTTTACATCAGATGACAGCTCGCGCACCATTTGGTGACACACAGCTTTGCTCTTTCAATCTGAAGTTTTAATAATCCAAATCCAGTAGGAATATTGTGAGTATTAATTTTAGGTTATAAACAATAATAAAAATAATGTTCATAAAAAAATTAAAACTCGCTTAAATAATATAAAATCATCCAATATGGCCTTAAAAGAAAATATGAAAAAAAAATCCAATGAAGCTTTATGCCCAACATCTCCATGTGAAGTTGCCTCTTTCGTTTGAATGCACCAAACGCTCTCCGATTGGCCTAACGTCACCGATCCTATCGTGATACCCGCGCCAAAACGAAAACACATAAGTATAGTTTTCCCAATATCAATTGCAGAAGCATAAAAAAGTCTTGCGGCGAAATCCTGTGAGCAGCAGTGGCGGAGATAACTAATTTTATTTAGATACTTTAAGATTTTAAAAATACTTCATAAATAATGAAAAATGAAAAAAAATTAAAGACAAGCTTTTATTCATACAAATACATTTAGAAAGAATAATAATTTCTTTCTTTCAAAACTAGAATATCCTAAAACGTATTCGATCGGCACACACCAAGACCACAGACGCTACTGGTTTTCAATCTTTCAGAGCTATTAAAACACAAATATAACGCGTGATTTATGACCTTCCATCGTATAGACACACCTGCTAGCATTGATGTCCGACTTGATTGGCCCAGACGAATCGGTTGTAAAACAGACAGCCGTCACTCAAGTCCACGTTGACCAACGGGCTCTTTGTGCCGTATGCTCCCAGTAAGCACATCATCCCGTGACATTTTTTCTTTATTTGCAACCTTAGGTGGTCCAAATTATTATAGAAACTTATAATGGATCATAAAATCAAAGGAAAAATATAATAGAACTTCTGTCATTTCGTGTACTGGGAACTCAGCTTTTTGCATAGCGCAAATCCAACCTTTTTGAATGCAATTTTTTGCATAGTGACCGAGAATTGATTGGATGACCGCTTATGAAACCCAGCCTTATACTCTTTGTGGTTGCTCTCTGCTGCTCGGAATGAAATGGCATGTTCACGCAGGTCAAGCATTTGGACTTCAACTGAGCACTTTTTTGGAAGTCCACTTGATCCCATGTTTACAAAGAACTGGAGAGTTGAAAATAATAATATTTTAAATTATAAAAAAACGAGTAAAAAAAAGTTGGGAAACACATTTTTATCCTTTGTTAGAGCAATTAGATTTGTATACATGAATTCTGAGAATATTCAACTTCCTTAGATACATTGTGTATACACGGGCCAGGAATATCCATTTGTAGATTTACTTTTATAACAGACATATGCAGGTATTTTATTTTGTAAGAGTAGGTCCCTAAAATAATACCAATTTCAGGTCTTCAGAAAAATTATTTGTGCTTTTTCAACTATTCTGAAGTGTGTTTTTTTTTGTTTCAGGGTTCCGTACCTCGAATGGAAAATAATAAAACTGGGTACTCAAAAATTTACGTTTTGAATTTTATTTTATGAAGAGCTAGTTGTGAGGAATATATTCTGAAAATATGCAAAGATGACTATTTTCTGGACCTGGAATTTTGAAGAAATTATTGCATGTAACGCTATACTCAAAGTTCGAAGAAAAATTATAATAAATTCCTAGGTCTCATAGATTCCCAGAAATTAATTTTACGAATTTATCGTCTGCGGACCCTCTCACGTCCATTACCGTTTTCCATAATGAAGTTGATGTTTCCCATTTTATTCCGCACAACACAAAATATATTGTTGACTATTGAATTTTGTAGGTTATTCTCGGAATTTCAAATTAATAATCGGTCGTCTGCGTCTGTTTAATTTGGTTTCTATATATTATTTAAATCAATATGTTTGCCCTATTGGAAAGAGTTAGTGTCATGCCTCAACCTGAGTTGCACTCCCTTTGTTTTGAATGGATCTGTTTCATTAGGCAAACGTTGTCGTTGGTAGATCTAGAAACTATTCAACATAGCACAAGGGGTGTTTCCAAGATAATATGTCGAATAGGATCGATTAGATAATTCATGGGCATTATTTTTTCAGTATGCTATGATCAAGAGAAGTCGTAAATTCAACGCTTACTTCACCGCAACTAAACCAATTTATCTGCCAAGTCCATCCTGTGTGAACAATTATTGCGTTTCGAATGACAGTCTCGAGCATGGCGCTCATGATTTAAGAGCACACCCATCTCTTGATCTCTTGACATAGGTGCGGAATACGTATTGTGTTGTTTGCGGTTAATTTGTTATGCTTTCATTGTACGTAATTAATTTATATGTCTGATATGCTAATGTCATACAGGTCTGGATCATATCCAGTCGTTTTTTCCAATCATCTCACAAATGTCATTTTAATCACCTAAAATACTCATTCCATCGGGGAATATTATTCAGAGATTGGAGGATACATTTCTGGCCATTTTCATTTCCCTCATTGGTTTGAAATTACTTCTATCTGTATTGTTTCAAATTGATAATCGTTCCACATCCAAGCTGACATTGGCAAAAAATTATTTTAGTTGGCGATTCCATTGTGTGCTATAAGAGTTACAATGTTTGCTAGCGCCTATTTTTTCACGTAAGTACCGTCTGACTTAGCTCCGCATAAAATTTTCGTCAAATATTCTAGTACCGTTGGCTTATTTCCTTTTCTCCTATAATCCCTCTCTAACACTCATTTCCCTTTCACCAGGATGTACATTGACATGAAAAATTTTTAGTCATATTATTCTGGGCTTTATTTTGATTGCCCATATATTTTTTAAATATTGTTCATTTTATCTCTTGAGGCCGTAAAGTGTGTTCACTAGATGTTTTCCTTTCATTATTTGTTATACCTCAGCTGGCCATGGTGATATTTAACCAATTCCTCCAGTCTTGTTCTTTGAAGTCATCTCAAGAAAGTTCATGCCTCAGTATGTTTCCGCAATATTCTTAGTATTGTATCTGGACATTATTACTTATTTATTCCGTTCTGTAGATTTGGGTACTATCAAAGATATTTAAAGCGCAATATCTGGATCTTATGATTTTATTCTCGCGAGATATTCAACTTTTCCATCATCTATTTCTAGCTGCCAGCATAGGGTTCAGCCTGTTATAATCATCTAGGGTTTCGATTCATTTATTTCCCAACCTTTGGGCTCATTAGTCCTTCGAGTAGAGCTTTGCTATTTTCTAGTACAGTCATTTCATCAATTCATCAAGCTCACATGTCCATTCTTGCACATTGCTTGTTCAGTGTAGGACCTATCTGTGTATCAAGTAATTTTTAGTTGAGTATTTTCGGACTGTTTTTTATTGCCACCTTTTTCATTCTATAATTTTCACCATGAATCGTATATCTGTTACTGACAGATGAAAGCATATTTGATGAAGAACAATAAAATAAATTCCAACACATATAAAGTCACATCCTCAGAAACTTTCTCATCATGGGATATCAACAATCATTCAACTATTTAGCTGAGTTTGTCCAGGCTGATCTTCAGTGTCACAATTATATGAATCCGGCCCTGTTGATGTGCGTTCAAAGCAGACAGACTGCTCCATTTGGACGGTTTTGAGGGCACATATGATTTTATGATGAGAGAAAGGGCCGAGACCGTGAACTCCTTCCTCATGTGGGTGTAGAAATGACTATTTCGGTATGGGCAGTATTGGAATAATTTTGTTTTCCATTATTTGTGTAGATTGCAGATATGTGTGGGTATAAATAACTATTGATTGTTTCGCATGTTTATCACATTTCATTAGGGATTACTTATATTTCCATGTTAAAATATTCTGAGATAGTTTCCATTTACAACAACAAATTCAAGACCTAATTAGTATGATAAGAAAAGTCATGAAAAAACAAAGGAATATGATAAATAACTAGTAAATAACTATTTGCTCTGAGAGTGAATAAATAAGAAAAGTTTATTTAAAAATAAAAAAATCCGACTTAAAAAAGGTGGAAACAAGATGACCAAAATATATTGTCTGAAAATTATGTTTTAAGAGGTTATTTATTAAACTTAATACTGTAAATAATCCCATGCAGTCGGAGGCATCTCCTTCAATTTAAAATGAAGATATATTATTGCCTCCGACTGCATGATATTGTTTACAGTATTAAGTTTAATAGTTAACTTCTTAAAACATAATTTTCTGACAATATTTTCTAGTCATCTTGTTTCCATCTTTTTCAAAGTTCACTTTTTACGCAGTCGGGTTTCTTATTATTAAATTACCTTTTTTTATTTTACACTTTTAGTTGGGATTTTTCACATATAGCGTCTGGTTGTCGCCGTATTGAATTTTGTCAAAATATGGCGTCTGGTTGTCGCCATATTGAATTTTGATTATTACTTCATGTCTTTATTCACAACATGGCGAGTGGTTGTCGCCATATTGAATTAAGATTAAGATTAAGACAATTGGATTTGGCAATTGGGCAATGTAAAAAACTCAGACTCATACATTGCCAAATTTCATTTTTAGGTAGTTATCATAGAAATACTACTTATTGCGGAGGTCTCCAAATTTTTTTTCATGCCAAACCAAATGAAATGAAATTTAGCATAACAGTGCTATCTGTCTACTATATACTATAATTGAGTTCGAAGATGGGCCAAATCAGAATGGAGGCTACTGACATAATGATGAAAATTCTCAAATTTCGATACCAGTGTTGGCAAGCTATATGTCGTTTGATAGGAATGTTTAACTTCACAATCTTTTAAGATGGAGAGTTTGTCTCTTGGATGTACAAAAACACTAAATATCGCCATTTAATTGAAACTGTTCCTGTTTTGCAATGAATTCATAGTTTTTTTCCGCTCTGTGTGGTCCTTTCATATGAGGTATGCTCGTTTGTATTGATTATAATACAATTTAACAACAGTTTGCATATCTTTGACTCGCATAATTCATCAGTATTTCTGTTTCTAGTGAAAATGTACTAAAACTGTGAAAAACGAATAAGCCACATGTCAGGTCAAAACGTCATCCATTTGTCGGCAAAGGACGCGCCATCGGAATTCTTCACGCCAAACAGTCCCCGAAGATGGCTGACAGAAATACAGATGGACATACAGATAGTAGAACACGTGAGTGATTGATTTGTTTGAACATATGAACATGATGTTCATAAAATCAGATGTGGAATAATCTGCAACTGGAAGATAAACTTTGGTCACTATCTTCCATCGTTCAAGATAACCTCTTGTGGGGTATTAATTTTTATCGTGGATTTTTCAATTCACAGAAAAATATTTCACCTTTTCAAAGTGAGTGATCTTATAAGAGTTCCGTTTTTACTCATTAATTTCAAACTGCTTTGAATTCCAGCGAATTTGAACGCCGTCGTCTATCGTGTACGCATATTTATTTACCAACACGGAATAATACCAATTTTTTTTTCACCCCATTGTGGTCCACTCAGTACAAGAGCTTCAATGAATCGTGAACACCAAACTGCGTGTTAGATGAAAACAAATCCATATTCTCCAGTTCCCCACGACCGACGGACCCTCCACGCGATTGTGCAACCGGCATTTCGAGAGTCAATGTAGAGTATTGTGTCGTTGGTTAGGGATCCAAGGGTAACGCAGTTGGGGGAGTTCCACCGAAATCAATATCTGGTCGTCCTGATGCGTCACCCTCTGACGCTGCAGAATACAAATAGCGCAACTTTGGCCAGCGATGATTCACGGGATGCATCACACGGTGAACAGTTTCGATTGATTTCCAGAGAAATAATGAATCATTAAGGGGGCCTTTGAAAAGCTTTGGTGCAAGTATAGAAATAAACTGTTGATTGTTATTTTTTCCTCGTACTTTGAAACAGGGACGGATATTGTCCCAGAAACGTCGACTCAGTCGTGGAAGGTTAGAAATACTGATTTGTTTGATAATATGAACAGGATGTTTATAAAATCAGATGTGGAATCATCTGCGACTGAAATCTTCCATCGTTCAAGATAACCTCATGGGACGTGTTCATGTTGAAAAGGGAAACATTCTCGAGTCAATATTGATTAACATTTTTCTGCAAATTGGAAAATATACGACAATAATGAGTTCTTTTTTAATATCAAACAGAAAACACCTACTTCCCCGGTTAAAGCGACGCTGTACATTGAACTACATCTCATAGATATTGTGACTCAAAAGAAAAATCTCAAAGTGAAAATTTGCATTTTCATTCAGATAGTTATTTGATTTTCTATTCCAGACTTAATTGAGGACTCATATGGGTGAATGAGGCAAAGAAGAAAGTTTTCCAAAAAGGAGTACTCACCAGAAATCATGTATAACATTGATGCAAGAGTGACATCACAGTCACTAGGTCTTCAATACATTTTTGACGACAAAAATCTACTTCAAGCTTCCACGATCATCAGGAACACCGGAAGAATTGGGAAACACATTCTCTAGAAGTAATTCCACTGTGCAATGCTAGAAAAATTTCTTTTGGGAGTGATTTTTTGAAATAAGTGTTTTTTTGACATTAAAACCATGGCAAATGATAGATTGATTTGTTTGATAATATGAACAGGATGTTCATAAAATCAGATGTGGAATCATCTGCGACTGAGAGATAAACTTTAGTCATTATTTTTCATCGTTCATGATAACCTCTTGGGAAGTGATCATGTTGAAAAAGAAAACATTCTTAAAAGAAAAATGTTTCTGAAAATTGAAAAATCTACAACAATACTGAGGTTATATTTTTTTTATATCTAACAGAAAACAACTACTTCCCCGGCAAAAGAATGTTTTCAACGTTGGAAATACGTTCCTTTTTCAAAATTCATAAAACCAATGATGGTATGAAGGTTCAAATTCAAACTCAAAAATTGACACCAACTTTTTTGATAAAATTAATTGACATAGTTTCGAAACATCCATTCCAATACATGATGTGGGGCATCATGTAGCTGATTGGTAGAAATTATATCTCGATCATCCTTTCCAATGTATATGAAACATACGTTTTCTACAAACGGCTTTTTTGTCATTTAAGGCGTGGAAAAACGCCGGCATATTCCATTGAGATTCACATTTTATTCAAATTTTATTTACCCATTAGTTGAAATTACAATATACTATATCTCTCCTCCCCATCTCCCGAAACTCCCATTCATCAACCAAAGCAGCTACTTCAATATCATAACAGCAGAAACCAGACAATACCTGTACACTGAGAGGAGCAGTCGACTGGCTGTCATGTCAAAATGTTATATTCTGTTATTTGTAATCAAGGAACGTTGTTGCACAACTTAAATAGTTATGTTAGGTAGGACGATAATAGCCCAAAGTTTATGAACGTATTCAGATAGGAGTAAGATCAAGCGGCAGCAAATTTACTGCTACTCAGTCTTCTGAATTTAGAAGAGGAACTCTCCGACGAAAATATATCTGTATATGAAATATATTATGGTTTATTATATACGAAACTGAATGATTTGAGTATAACGTGTAGCACGTATTAGGATTAATATTTACTCAATTCTGTAATTTGTTTCAAGGTAGGATCGATAGAGTAATGGTAGATATTCTCCTTCAGTTAACCTTTGAAAATATGTTCAACTTTCTCTAAGTGGGTTAGGTACCACAGTAAAAAGTTGGTCCCTCGAACCGGATCAAATAATGATAATAAAATATATATAAAATAAAATATATATATATATATATATATATATATATATATATATATATATATATATATATATATATATATATATATATATATTATATATATATATATATATATATATATATATATATATATATATATATATATATATATATATATATATATATATATATATATATATATGTATATATATATAATGGAAGAATTTTGATGGATATAGCCCTCAAAGAGAAGTGTTAACCGTAGACACATGTTTCGGGCTTTCGGCCCTCATCAGTACGGTGAAGAAGTGCAAGGATGAATAACACTTGGTAGTAAACGACAAATCAACGGAGTCAACAAATTCTTCCATTGTGTTTTTAACAGTCCCCTCGATATTCCCCCCTTTCATCTATATATATATATATATATATATATATTTTCTTCCACCGTATTTATCTCATTCTCTTCATATAATTTTATTTACATAATTTTTTTTGCAATTACGTTCTGACATAATTGGAGAATTACGTTCCCCTTTGTTGTTATTATATCAATATCAAAATTAACTATGAAACTCAACAGAAAATAAATGAATATTTTTATTTTGGATATAATCGTAGGTTACGCAGGAATCGCCAATTTTTTTAATTTTTCCACCGAATCATTCGAGGAAGCATATGATTTTGTCAATAGTTGATATTGATGTCGATACACGGAAAAAAAGGATTTGTTAATTTAACCAAATTTATTTGGTCACTTTTATTGGCTTGACTCGACTAAATAAAATTAATCCCAAAACCCAGGTGTATTCGATTGATTGAATCATTATATTGCGGTGACAAATGGATTATTCAATGCAATGCTAAGATTTCTTTGATTTGACTATATGTTCACCTATCGAAACAATCTCCAACTCATATTGTGAAGTCCGGACTTAAATTTACGGTGTAGGCTCCCATACCATATGTCTGGTGTAGTCTCTGACTGCCATATTTATCAATTCAGTGGATTAACAAAATGATTACTCATTTGAATAGATATTTTCAGTGAAGAAATCAGCTTATTTTGTTGAATTGACATTATATTGAATCAATCAATTCCATAAATACTTGTTTGAATAAATATCGTTAAGCAATCAGTAAATTTTGTAGATCTGATTATTCGATTCAACAAAACAATTACATGGTTGAAAAAACATTTCTGCCAAACGAGTAATGAATAGAGTTGATCGAAGAAGATATTTGGTTCATGCAAATTAGTTTCAGTTAATTGAAACTTTAAATTTGATCCAAAACCAAGAAATAATTTTACTCATTTTGAGATTATATTTTGTCGTGCATATACGACACTTTTATTTGGTTGATTCAAATACATTTTATTCGATTCAACAATTAATTTTTTTCTGTGTCGTGGTGGACTTTTGAGCTCCCGGTAGTCAGTAGAATCAATATCAACTGGAGTTTTCAAACTTGTTATTGCCATTTACTACCATCGCTATTCCTGGATGTTACTCAAGCTTCTGATGGAGTTTGACATTAATGCTTGATCTGTACAAAATAATCCTCAAAGAATGAGTGGATATTATGATCCCAGATATATAATTATGTGCCCTTAGATTTGGGCAAGGAAATGTGGTATTCAAAACTCAATTACTCCGAAGGAGGGAATATTTTAGGGTAGAATATGATACATGCGACATCCCAACTTTAGAAGAACCAATTTGACTGCAAGCCAACAAAAATTCGAACTCAGCTATGAATGAAGTGCAAATGACAAATTGAATTAATTAGAGTTAAAGTCAGCATCACCAATAAAAAAATGGCGCATTCCCCAACGCTAAGTAAAAAGGAAGCAATTGTGCCTTCTGAAAAAAGTATGGCAGACTGGAAAAACCCTATCATGAAAACAAGAGAAAAGAGAAAAACTTGATCTGGAATACCATAGTATATTATATACAAGTGGAAAAAAGTGCATATTTTTGGATGAAGTTTGTTGCCTGATAGTTAACGTTATTGCCAATTGGACATTATTGGAATTCGACTTTGTAACAATTTGAGGCCCAAGCCACGGGTGGAGAGAAGGCACTTTATTCCCCAAAATCAGGAACTGAATAACAATTTTAGTCCCCTCACATTACGCAAAACAATATTATTGACGTATCGGAATGACGAAGACTCATGTCTCATCACATAACAGTGTCTAGGAATCTGTAAGGTCATAACACATATAACTCTGGAACATGTCAAATATTCTTGCATAAAAATCTTTCTAATTTACAAAATGAAGTGCTACCAATGCAGCATGGTATGCCAGAAATCAGATCTCTATATTGAGCTATAAGCCATGAAAGTGGTTGTTTTCTAATGGATATCCAACTCACAACACCTACTGAGTAGGTTAATAGCAGTGAACAGTTATGATTGAATCGGGACAATTTTACCTCATGAAATTGCTCATTGCCAAAAACTACAAATTTATATCTCCAGATTCAATGAGAACTTCATAAAATTGTTATTTATATGTATTCCCTCACACGGTCACACAACTATTCAAGAGGTGTGGTGTACTCTGAACAGCCATCGAGGTAGTTTCCCCATTCATTTCAGACAGGAGAGATATCAAGTGAGAGCGAATTTACTGCTACTCAAACTTCCGAGTCGTTATGAAATGTTTTCTTTGCAGTTGAAAGTTATTTAATTAGTTCTGTTGCTACAAACTCACTGTGAGTGGAAGCTTCATTATATAGTATTCAGCATGGAACAATAACTTGGGATTCATGGGGTTTTTATTATTTATGATTGCATTTACCTGAAAAGCCAAGTGTTTATGACCTTACCAATTCCCGAATCAAGAAAAAAATAATAATTTAATGAAGTCGCGACGGAAATGGACTTGTTAGTATATTTTTGGAACTTGTATAAGTAATAGATTTCACAAACTGTAAAAAATTTGGAAATAAATGCATTGATACCGCCCCAAAAATTGTTACAAGTTGTCGAATATTTTTATGAATAACAGCATAACTGTTTTCATTTATTTCATAGAATGAAGAATAAAGCAGAAAAAAATATCCCTAGCTTCCTACCACTCCACTGATGAGAAAAATGTAACTTGAGATTTGAAAAGACTCTTTTAGTTAATCAGTCAATTTATTCAGTTATGAAAGTTTTTCTGATCACCATTTGTCTCCCATTGAACTCTAGAATACAAACTGATGTTTTTCATTGTACACTTTCCACGATTCAAGCAAAAGTTTGGAAAAATATTTCTACTGCACAAAAGTTTCATTTAAATCCAAAGCTTTCACTTCCACTGTGAAATTGCGTTATGGCTTGGATTCAGAAGAAATTTATGATGAGTAAAAAAATTGTCCAAACTCTTTTCTTAGAATTGTGGGAAGTTGTTCAATAGAAGATATATATTTGGGTTGAAAAACTTGATGAAAGACAAAATATGAGATCTTTCAATTTCCAAATTTCATTTTTTACACATGTGGAAAAATGTTCCTCAAATAGCTTCTATAAAAGAGACTTAAATAAAATACTAATGTCATTTCTCAAATTTTCATTTTCGTAAGATAATATACCACTATCAATCGGAATAAAGACATATTCGTTCGAATAGAAAGACCCAAAAAGTACTGTATGTCTAATTTTTTTCGAATCTAACTAACTGTGGAAATAGTGGACAAAATATGACTTATTTGCTTTTTAAATATTTGGCACTAGAATCAATGTATTTATACTGAAATATAATGTATCGAAATATAAGCTTTTCCTTTCGTCGACGATGCGCTTTTTTAGATACTCCAGTAAATCGAATGACATCTGTTTCAATTGAAATTCAATAAATCTTATTCAATTAAATACTTTATATCCTATATATGTCACAGAGAGAGTTCTACTAATTATCCAATTAGGAGAAACAATGACCCTATTGATAGAATTAGATCAATTAAGATTCAATTTGAAGCTTTGTTAGCGTTTATGATTTCTCTCCAATGAACAAATAATATCAACTGAAAATCAACATAATCTATCGATATGCCCGATTGTCGACGACTACAAAGATACAGGTAGTGGTCATCAATTATCATAAAGTATTCATCCCGAAGCTGTTGAGTGCATGCCAGATGATGCCCAAAAGAAAATAAGGGTACCTTTGGGACACTATTCTTCATTATTAATATCAATGACTCACATTATTTCAGCTTCATAAATCTATATGCTCTGGCTGCTAGCTATGGTTCGGAAGTGAATCCAAATTAACTAGACAGTGGAAAATACAAAAGACTTTTTAGAAAAAAATGAAGTCACTCTATACAACAACAAATGTAACGCTATCATAACTAAACGAAAAGTTCCTTGAATAATATATCATGTATTCCAAACTGAGGAAAAAACTCAGTTGGTGAAACTTGTGAGGAATCTAAAATATTTTCCCAAAATTATGTGGTTAAAAATGATTATGGATGCAAGAGACTACTAATGTTTGTCAATAATAGCTCAATAATCAACTTCGGACGAGCAATTCTTCATCTTGTCCACCACTTTAAGATACTTTGCAGGAAATATAAACCACTGAAAAGTATTCATAAAGAAAACTACATTTTCAATGTAATGTTTTTCTTTCATAATGACAAAAAATATGCTTCCATCTTACTTAAATATTTTCCATACAAGCGGAACCATTCGAAGGTATTAATGATTATGATGATAAACCATCTCAAGTGAAAAAATAACTATTAAAAAACCTTATTAAAGACAAGCTTTAATTTAAGTCGTGTACTAAAACGTATAAAATGAGTTTAGGTCATCGCTGACAATGATTTAATTATTTTTCATTGAATTATTTGGTTCCAAGAAGCATTGTCACCGGAACTATGAACACCTGCCAAATTTCAAGTTAATCGGACGACTAGAAGTCGATCAAAATTCACTTGGGAGATTTGACCCAAACTAACTAACGAACGAACGAACTAACAAGTGAAACAAAATAAAAGCTTGTAAAAGAGAAATTAAAAAAATTTATAGTTTGGTTTTATAGGTTTAAAAATTGAAAAAAAAAAATTATTATATAAAAAAAAAAAAAAAAAAACATTCTAAAAGTTAGTTTAAATATATTTATATATATATATATATATATCTTTGTATATATATATATATATATATATATATATTATATATATATATATATATATTTATATATATATATATATATATATATATATATATATATATATATCTTTATATATTTATATATATGTGTGGAAAGTATTTGCTGACTAGTTAGGTACAAAACTTGGGATATTGGGGTAAGCAGCATTGAAAAAGTAAACTCTTTAAGGTTTTTCCAATCTTTCGGAAATATTTATTTCCTTTATCAGGGAGAAACTTTGTTGTTTCACTTGTCACACCACATAGAGTACACATTCATATTTCTATAATTTTAAACAATGCTAATGTGGTTGTAGTAATTTTAAACTTCGTTTTATTCTTGATCACGATTTTTTTTCTTTTGTATCACTATGTTAGATGAATATCTTTTTTAACAAATATTTTTTTTATAAAATATATATATTTATATACAAATATCAAAATACAAACTGCAAAAATTACTTGCAGAAAAAACGTGATTGAAAATAGAAAAATCATCATGTCAGAGCCATGCAAATAGATGAATTTGTGCCTATAGTGTGATCTGTGATTGGCTGTCGCAATTCACTGAAATAGTTCATATAATAAATTCAACATTGTTATGAATATCAGGTTTATACCGCATTGAGTTCCCGAATGAATTATCCAAAATCTGTCTAAAGTATTGCCAAACTTGGTGAGAAACTCAAATCCAAAGTTTCGTTGACTTAACAGTTGAGAAAGTTTCTGTAAGAAACAGGAGAACCTCACTGTCACTAAATTACCCGAATTAGAATGAAAAATCCCACGATGCGACGAAAAAACCATGTAACCGCATTTCAGGCTGAAAGATTAACTTTAATTGTATCTTAAATTCCAGGCAGATAATCCAGAGGACCCTATCTGCAAATCTCTACTACGCATAAACTCCACAGAAAGAAAAAGTTCAGCAGTTTAGATTAGGATTCGTACTTTGTGAATTACTTGATTATTAGTCACAAGAGCTGAACGAATTCTAAGCCAACTTGGAGTCTAGATATCTCATGAAAGTTTACTTCGAATGATACACAAGTTTCATGGAAAAATTAACTGATTTTATTTTCCAATAATATATTATAGGTATTCTTTCACTTGATGAAGATGAGGAGAAGTGCGTTCAAATTTTATTAAAGAATACTTTTCAATCCAGAATGTGGAATGCTATGTTTGCCTTCAAAAAGGACAAAAAAATTCCCAATTGTGTGTCAAATTAATTTTTTCAGAGAGTTGTGGCCCAGAATTAGTGATTATGTGGCAAATAGTCTCCGACATATGATTAATTTATTCAGCATTTAATTTTGCATATCGGGTATGATGATAGCATATCTTACCCGAAATTGTTAAGGTTTTACTGTTTTCAATTAATGTTAATTTCTTCATTGAGCTTATTGGTTGAATAAATTCTATAATCCATTGAGAAGTTATTGTGGCAATTACCATAATTTTTTTTTCCATGCAAAGTCCCATCGAATTATTTGATATATCTTCTTCGATAATAACATCTGAAAAAGAGGGTTGATAGTACTGTTTCTTTTTGTTCATATAATTTGAGAACTAATTGAATTCATGAGATTTCAGATGGCTTGAACGCCTTTAGAATACCTTCTCCATACTCTTCCTAGGGTTGGGTTTGATCGAAGGATTATTAAAATCCCTCTGAGGATGATTCTTCACTTGAAATAGGAGACAAAGGCGTTCCTACCAAAATGTGGAAGTCTCCGTCAGAAATTTAATTCAAATTTTATTACTTCACATTTTCAGGTTGTGGAAAATATGTAAAGAAACATCTTCCATTCACGATATGTATTTTTCCTTAAATCCGGAGTGCCCAAAAGAGTGTCATTCCGAAAATTCTAATGATTATCAAAATTTTGCGTCCCGTGCTTAAAACACAATCTTTTTGCAACTTGTTACATACATAGCTATTTTCTATCTTGGAATTGAAGGCAAGTTGATTAAAAAGAGTAGGTAATATCCTTTTCATATGGCATGACCACAACTCAATAAATACATCTGTCGCCTAACTCTTTCTGATTTATTATATTTACGATTTTATACCATAACGGATTCTTCACTCAATAAATATGCCCATCTAAAGTCGAAGATGTTTTGGTATCTCAGAATCGTATTAGCCGAGCAAATATCCTAGAAATAAAATGTTTTCTGGCTGAACGATATGGATTGATTGAGTCTCAGCTCGGCAAGGCGATTTCCCGTGGAAATTGAAAAGTGTTCACAATTTGACCCAATTTGATTTTGTTTCCTATTTCTGCTCCCTCATGATTAATTTTCGTGATAAACAACGCTGCCTCGGGATGTAATTTATACATAGATTTGATAAAGAGGGGCCTTTTTGTGAACTGTGATTACTTTAGGTGGTTTTGCCAGTTTGGGCTCAACCCCATCGAATCCGATCAACACAGTTTGATTGATGTATTTCCATTTTCAACATGGCAGAGTTTCTATAGATGATTACTCCAATGAAATCAAATCTGTTTTTCCATCAGCTTATTCGAATTAAAGTTAATCAAGAGTTCCATGCAGTATTTTAAACACAAGATATTTGTTTGAGTACTTTGAGAAGGAATACGTGAAGGGTAAAAGTACAAGATCCGCGAGTACAAAGGTCGTTTCGATGAAGGTATGCATGAAAATAAAGTAATGAAGGATCTCATTTGATATGGTTGTTATTAAGAGTTCTAAAGATTGGCATGCTTCATGGGTAAAGCCCAAGATGTCAATCGATTGCTCAGATATTGAGTGAGGAATCAATATAGAATTGACTGATAAAGGGAAAGATCGTGTCTTGAACCAGATACATAGGGATTTTTTCATTGGCCAACTTAAATCAACCCCAGGATGTTGGCATTGCTTATTATTTCTCGGAAATGAATGATTCCAAACCCACATATCCAATTGAGACAGTTGAATTGCCTATACTTTGTAACGCTCTCCTGGAAAACTATTCACTTCCAGTGAAACGTACCTGCCTGACAACTCCTTTCTTTGAGGAGGAAAGAGCCGGGCCGTGGGTATTATTTTGTTTCCTTTTTTTTTTGTTTTCAGGTGTTCAAACTCAAGCTATTTCCTTTTTTTGGGCGCCAGTTGAATAATTTCAACGGGGAGGTGAAAATGGAATACAGAACAGTTCAGAATGGAAAATACCAATAATCATATAAAGTGTATTACAAAAATTGCATATAAGAACAATATAAAAAATGAATATTTTACACACGGGTATGAAATTTAGATTTGTATAATCTCGACTTACGGACTCGGAAGGAATCGGTATAAATCAAAATATATTTATATATTTTGGTGCCCTACCTAGTGACTGGACTGATAAATGAACGTACGAGCTACCACATAAAAAAATACAAGGTGCCCCTTGGAATTATCCAGAAACAGCTGTTTTTAGATCACACTGGGTTCTTAAGAATTAGTGAATTTACATAAAACATATACTTTCTGACAAATAGGTAACTTGGTAAAGGATAAAGCTGATATTTCCGGGTTTGGTCCCCTTTTCTTTCTTTCACGCTCTGAGGGAGAAAAATCAAACGTGTACTCACTGAGGGTCCCAGAATACTCTAGTATTGTACTTATCCCACTGCCGGGTGAGGTGTAATGCCGTTTTTTCAATGATATGGTGTTTTCCTAGTGCTCTGCCGACAAACCACTTGCAGATTATTGAGGCTGCGGCTTCTGTGTTGAGGTACAGCTATTTTGCACAAGACGGCCCCGGTTTCTCAAAATAGATCGTTGTAAAAAACCAATTGCTCAGGTGGTGCCTTGTAAACGGCACGTAACGGGGTGGTACAAAAAAACCTATGGAAATCATTGTCAGCTATCGCCAACTCAAAAAAATGTTGATATTACTGACCTTAGATGTTATGAGGTTTTTTTGACAACAAAATTATCCCATATGGAACATACAACGATGCAAAGACGTCGTACCGTATTGCCACTGTTTACCAGAATTTCTTTCAAACTCTCACGTTCATACGACACCCAAAACGACAAAAGGTTCTCGAGCGAAGTCGATAGCTTTTTTCCTTTGCCTCGAGACCGGCTAGAAACGGAATTTCCAATGCCATGGCCAACGGTGTACAGGGTGGCGCAAATAAACCGTTACAACTTATTTGTTGAACATAAAATACTGGATATTGTTGAGAAACCAACCTGTTCAAGGTGAAAAGACAGGAAAAAACACATAAAATTCGAAGTAAAATCGAGTATTTCCGAATATTTACCTCAAAAAAATAACTTCTTTGCTTTTGTTTTGTACAACAACAGTACAAATTCAGTGGACCATTCCAATCGTTGACCTTACTAAAGAGCAGTTTGGATTAGAGTTGATAGCATTTTCTATTGTATTTGCCTTCTATGTCCAGTACCGTGAATCCTACCTTTCTCAGATCATCTTTCATTTTCTCTAACCTTCTCTGACCTACCTTTTTATTCCCCTTAGATATTCTGATTATATATCTTAGCCACCGTTCTACCTTCTCTCCATTAGTTTAATGCTTGGTTCATATGGCAGGTCACTAGTCCTTAAATTTCGTCGAAATATTTCTGCGTCTTTGCTTTCTTCTGCAAATCGTTTTTCTATTTCTCTACTTCCTATTCCTCAGTTGTTAACGTTACTACATTCAAATCGCTCCTCTCTTTCTTTTGAGTACATTCTATTTTCTGAACACTTGATATAGTTTTATAGTCTTTTCTCTGTTATTACTTCACCCAACTATAATCTTTGCTTTACTTCCATCATTTCTGGAGCCATATTCTCTTGCTTTTTTTCGTGGACATAGCTATCAATACAAAGTAATCGGCGTATCTAGGCACTGGTTTAATGCCATATATCATGCCTTCAGTACTGAGTTGTTATATCTCAGAATTTATTCCTGCAATATAGTACATATTCAATTCATTTATTATTATCAGCGCTAGGATTCACATACATCTAGTGTTATGCCTCGTTAGTTATTCCAATCTTCCTTGCACTACTTCATGGAAGGGTGTAATTAGTTTTCGAATACACTTTTCTGACATACTTTCCTCTTTACACATTTTTGTTATCAACGTCCACTCGGAAAAAAAGAATTTGTTATTTCAACCAAATTTATTTGGTCACTCTGGTTGGCTTGACCCGACTGATGGAATCATTATATTGCGGTGACTAAATGGATTTCTAAATGTAATGCTAACATTTCTTCGATTTGAATATATGTTCATCTATTGAAACAATCTCCAACTCATATTGAATGAACATTTGTTTCAACACAAATATAATATTTATTTGAATCAAACAACAGAAAAAGGTTCAATAATATTATTGGATAGCGAAGCTTTCGCACAACTAACCCTGACTTAGATAATAGCAAAGCCAACTTATCATCGTTGCGACGTCTGGACTCAAATGTCTGGTGTAGGTTCTCAGGCTCGGTTGCCATATTTGTCAATTCAGTGGATCAAAAAAATGATAACTTACTTGAACGAATATTTTTAGTGAAGAGATCAACTTATTTTGTTGAATTGACATTTTATTGAATTCATCAATTCGACATAAATACTTATTGAAAAAATATTTTTGTTAAAGCGATCAGCAAATTTTGTCGATCTGATGATTCGATTCAACAAAATAATTATTTGGTTGGAACAAGATTTCTGCCAAAACGAGTTATGGATAGAGTTGGTCGAATAAGATATTTGGTTCATGCAAATTAGTTTCAGTTGATTGAAACTTTCAAATTTGATCCTTAACTAAGAAAAATTTTTACACATTTCGAGATAAAATTTTGTCGTGTATATGCTAAAATACACCAACAACCAGAATATGCACTGGAAAAAACAAATTGTTGAATCAAATAAGATGAATTTGAATCAAACAAAGAAAAGTGTCTTTTTTTTATGTTCTGGTTCCCACGAAAAGGGATATCCTGTAATATTCAGAGAACATCGTGGGAACCAAGGGAAAGAAGGTAGGAGTTGGTGTTCTTCTTAAATTTCTGGAGGTTGTATGCCTCGGGGAACACCTCCCTAGGCAATGAGTTACAAAGCCTCGCTGTTCGTTGGATGAACAAGTCTTTGGAAAGTGATGTTCTGCAGGTCTCCAAAGTGACCACGAAGGGGTGTGATGACTGAACTTGACGGGTTAGTCTCGAAGAGACTGCCAAAGCAGGAACGATTGTTGATATTTCAGAAGAGCATCGCCCATGAAAATATCTATAAAATAGAGACAAATCGCCAACTTTTCTACGGTGTTCCAGACAAGTGAGCGAATTTGTGAGCGGGGTATCACCGACGAGACGAATTGCCCTTTTTTGGACAGAATCCAATAGCCTCAGGATATGTTTAGGTGCCGCGCTCCAAATATGGGAACAGTATTCCAGGACAGGTCGGATCTGTGCCTTATAGATCATAAGCAGCTGGGTGGGGGTGAAATAGCTCTTGGCACGAAACAAGAAACCAAGTTTTTGGGATGCACTTTTGGCAATGGACCTCACGTGATTTTCCCAGGAAAGGTTATTGCTGATAGTAATACCAAGCATCGATATGGATGACTTCAGTGGTATGGTTACTCCTGACAAAGTTATGTTAGGCACAGTGAGATCGACTTTTCTAGAGAAAAGACATGCTTGTGTTTTGTTTGCATTGAATTCTACCAAGTTATTAGATCCCCACTCGAAAATTGTTGCTAAGTCCATAATTATATTATTAACATTTCTTCCTCGTTCATTTCTGGTTTCACGGGCTGATATAGGGGCCCTGGAAGAGAAAGTGGTATGGGGGGTACTATCATCGGCGAAGCTGTGTACTGGACATGAAGTTGCTTTCAACATGTCGTTGATGTGAAGTAGAAATAGTGTTGGTGCGAGAATAGATCCTTGCGGAACACCAGCATTTATGAGTAGAGTGTCAGATGAAACTCCATCGACCACTACATGGAGAGACCTGTTTGAGAGAAAACTAGCAAGCAGAGAACACAGCTGAGGGGGCAAGCCATAAGACGGAAGTTGGCGAGGAGTCCCTGGTGCCAAACTCGATCGAACGCCTTGGAGATATCTAATGCCATAGCTAAAGTTTCTCCATACTTTTCAATAGATAGCTGCCATATATGTGAGACGTAAGCGAGCAGGTCACCAGTTGATCTCTGATGGCGGAAGCCATATTGCCTATCGTTGACAATTCCTGAGTCTTCCAGATATTTCATGAGCTCGATGTTGATGGCTTTTTCCATGACCTTTGAAATAATAGATAGCAGTGCGATAGGTCTGTAGTTGCTAGGTAGGGCCTTTTTGCCTTTTTTAGGGACTGGCTGTACTCTTGCAATTTTCCAATTGGACGGAAATTGTAAGAGTGGTTGAACAACTTGCAAAGAACAGGTGTTAGTTCGGGGGCACATTTCTTGAGAACAATCGGCGGGATTCCGTCCACAGGCTTTGTTGGTGTTGAGACCCAGCAAAATCTTTCTGATAGTACGTTGGCGAAAGGTGATCTCGGGCATGTGACTGTCAATAGGTGTAATGTTCGGGGTTGTTTTCCCGATGAATCCAGAGTGGAATTTCCAGCAAATAGGTGCGCAAAGATATTGGCTTTTCCTGGGCAGTCGTTGCTAGTGTTCCATCTTCTTTGGTTAGAGGAGGAAATGAGCTGGAAGTGAAGTTTCTTTCCACAGCTTTGGCGAAAGACCAAAATGAACGGGATCCGTTAGGACATTCAGCAAGTTTTGATCTTACTTTGGCATTGTGGGCATCTTTGAGCATTCTATTGTCTCTTTGCATAGCCTCTAGCCTCGACATATGCTGCTCTGGTCTCAGGGCCCGGATTTTTAGCCATCGATGGTATGCTGCCTGTTTGGAAGCCACAGCTCTAGAGCAGTTTCTGTTAAACCAGGTCTTATCGGATGATGTTCTTCTTTCGGTATTCGGTATGTAGGTTTGCATCCCCAACATGATGATTTCAGAAATTGTCTCAGCACATCGTGTTGGATCTACTGAAGAGAAACAAATTCTCTTCCATGGAAACGCTGAGAAAAACATACGAAGACCTTCCCAGTCGGCCGAATTGTAATGCCACATGAGACGGGGTGGTATTGTGCAGCTCGATGGTAAATGGAAAGAGCATGTTGTGGAGATGAGGGTGTGATCAGAGTTTCCAATTGGGGCACAAACTTCTATTCTATACGGGTCAGGATTGGTGGTGAGGAAAAGATCTAGTGTATTGGCAGACTGGTTGTTGACATCAGGGATGCGGGTTGGTAGCTCGACTAGTTGTTCTAGACCATGAGTGATGGCGAAGGCCTCGGCTTGACGACCCGCATCATCTGTTTTGTTAGAGAATTTGAGCCAGGCAGCGTTATGTACATTAAAGTCTCCCATGATTATGGTTTCAGCTGTTGGATGGTTCTCCTGAATGTAGTCCAGTTTGAGTGATAAAAACTCATTAGGTGAAAGGTAAAGGCAGCAGAGGAACTTAGTCAGTTTGATATCAGATAGCTTGAACCACATCACATCAAAGTCTTTCGGTTCCAAACTCTCTTCATGCTGGCATGAAAGGTTAGCCTTAGCGTAAAGGCAGACTCCACCTTTGAACCTGAATCGAGAATGGAGTTCGTAACCAGGACAAAGCATATGGACCTTGTTGGTGGACGAGTTTACTTGTGTTTCTGTTAGAGCCAGAATATCCGGTTTTTTCGTCTGTAGGTGATGGTGGACGTCATCGATGTTCTTGTTGAGTCCGCGGATGTTGCAAAAATTAATCTTTAATGTTGAGTCTCCTCGAGTACCTCTCGCCCGGAAATCCGAATGGAGAGGTATTTTGCTTCCGGAGTGTTTTACTCTAGGAGACTTCATCATCATTACTATTAGGATGCACCTGAAAATAAAGGAGGAATTGGGGAAAAGGAAAGAGGGAGACCGGAAAGTATCGACCGAACACTGAAACATGGAATGATCCATTTCACAGCACACAAAGTCGATATGGTGGTATTTCACCGGGCGATGAGACCATCTTCCACCTACGGTTATCCTTTTAGTCGCCTCTTACGACAGGCAGGATTTACCATGGGGCTATTCTAAAGCCGACCCCATACAGAGTTAGTCAGAGTCTCTTTGTTTGATTCAAATTCATCTTATTTGATTCAACAATTTGGTTTTTTCAGTGCATATTCTGCTTTTTTTCCTTTTTTCATTTTCTCAGTTTTATGCTTTTGAGATCTTTTTTGATGATATCACTTGCATTTCACTTTCGTCTGCATTAACTCTACATTTCCTCCATGTTTTTATTTCAAGGAAATCTATTCAGCCTCTCGTTGTTTTTTATTTCACGATATACGTTTTTTCTTCCATTGTTTTCATATTCCTCTCCGACCTATTGACTTTTTGGTGTAAGTGGTCTTCTATTTTGCATATTTTCATTGGTTCTTTCATTATTCTTATGTTTTTCTTCTTATTTTCATCAATATGTTCCTACATGTTTAACTCTATCTCTCTGTTTTAGAATTCAATTGCAGTTCTCGTTGTATCCTACTAGTTTTATTGTATTGCTATCTTGATCTGTACCCAATCTTCTTTCAGATGTTCCTTATGGAATTTGAATCAAATTCAAGCAAATACTATAACCGTTCATAAACCCGAATCATACGATTATTCCATAGTTTCAATCACTTGACAAACACATATTGGAAATTTTGTTGAATATTTCATATTTTCTCACTTGGCAAATATTTAGAAAATTAAATTCATAAAAATATCCAAAATAACTTGTGCATTACCTCTCATGCAGAATTATGTGAATCTTTCTCAACTGTGTATGCATAGAGCGTTTTTACAAGCTTTTATTTGGTTTCCCTGTCCCGGGGTCTGTCTGTTATTAAGTTTTTAAAGTTAAATTTGAGCCACTTCTTGTAGCCCGATTAACATGAAATTTGGCAGGTGTTAATAGTTCACGTGACAATGATTATGGAATTTTTGTTGAAGAAAAAACTATGATGGCGGACGAGATTTGTGAATATGGTCCGATTCGACTCAAAATTAGTATGTAGGGGTTTTCGGGGTCGAAGATTATGATGTTTTTGTCAAATATCATCAAATTAAGGTGGCGGCTCCAATATGGCCGACGATCTCCGTGATTAGAATCCGATTCTATTCAAAATTGGTGTGTGGAGGTTTTTGGGGTCGGAGATTATGGATTTTCATTCAAAATTCAGAAATTCATAATGGCGGCACCGAGATGGCAGACGAGTTTTGTAATTATGGTCAGATTTGATTCAAAATTGGTATGTGGGGGTTTTTGGGTCCGAATATTATATTTTTTTTGTGAAAATTCATAAAATCAAAATGGCGGCTCCAAGATGGCGGACGATCTACGTGATTATGGTTAGATTCTATTCAAAATTGGTATGTGAAGGTTTTCGGGGCCGGAGATCATGAATTTATAGTAAACATTCATAAATTCAGGATGGCGGCATCAATATGTTTTGGGATAATGGACCGTTTCTATTCAAAATTGATATGTGGAGGTTTTTGGGGTCATAAAATTAGGAATTTAGTCGAAGATTATTGGTTTTTTGTCAGAAAAAAATATTTTTTGAAGCTTTTGAGGCTTTCATTCAAATGCGCTCAAAAGTAAAAAAAATGCTTTGGATGTGCTACGTAGGTTATTCTAGGAATTTTATTTAAAAGCTTGTTGCTTGCGTATTCGAACTGAAAACTTTGTTGTGCGACAAACTCTTGACTCTATAACTCACGGAATAACCTACGTGGCACATCCAAACCAATTATTTTTTACTTTTTAGCGCATTTGAATAAAATCTTGTCTCTTGAAGGATTTTTTTATCAATAATTTTTTTCTATTGAATACATTGAACGTATGTTAACAAATATAATCTTGAAAAAAGTACGGAAATTATCATGGAGTATGAAAAAATCAGAGGTGTCAAATGCACTTATTTAGGTACCGCTGTACTTGATACTTTCACAACAATGAAGCAAATAATTGAAATAAGAAAATATTTTCAATTGAATATTACTTTTTCATTGATATTATTCATTATCGTTACATTATTCTGTGACCTCCTTCATAATTTGTTGATGAACTCTTCCTCATTCAAACTCTTATCCCAACTCACCGCCTCCACTAATCTTTATGTTTGAATAGAAGAGTTTTCGAAAAGTTTTTGTGACTCTTGCAGATTCCACTTCCTATCGATGATTACTAATATAACCAGCCAGCCCAGCTGAGATTATTGCATATTGGAAACCCTTGAATTGTTTTTCCCTAATCTTCTTTTGGTTCTTTCATCGCCACCAGAAAACTTCAGAGTGCATCGCTAATGAAAGATGATGATGTGTGAAGTTATTCGATACATTCGAATAAGGGTGTTTTTGTAATTAATAAAAATAATACATATTTCCCAATATATACTGACAAAATATATATATATATATATATATATATTTATATTTATATGTGATATATGTGTTTAAAAAATACAAAATGCCTTCTTCAAAAAATCAGCTCATACTTTATAATGGCTGCGACAATGATGGATGGATGATTTCATCGAAAAAATAATATTAAGACTTCGCAAACAAAAATGGAAATAAAGTTTATAATTTTTTTCGATACAATGATCTCCTAATTCTCAGTTTATGTTCAGATAAATAAATTTCCTAATCTACAGTAATAGAAAAACCAATTTCAATCTATTCAGTGCGAATGCGACACGACCTAGTGAGGCTACAAATATTGTACCGGCAGGGAGGCTGGTCGTGTAATCACATGCTTCATGCTTCCCAAAATCGTTGCATCACCCCATTCCAGCCACCAGTGTTGCCACAACATATATAATTATTTGAAGGGAATCGCAGAGGATTTCGTGGATTTTTCAATTCACAGAAAAATACTTCTATTCAATATTCAATTGAGAATGTTTCCCTTTTCAGAATGAAGTATGTGCTTCGAAATATTTGTAATGATAGAAGGCAGAAAACTATGAGAGAATATAAATATGCGACACAATGTGTTGAATGCAACCTATGTGTTATATGGAAAAATAATAATAAAAATTCAGGAATAGAATAGAGTAGGTACAAGAGTTATGTTTTTTTAGCAAACTCTAACTCTTTGGAGTAATAATTCAAGTTGGAATTCTAAAAAAAATTTTGTTTGGCATATTTTTCGTCACTAAGTACTTTCTCATTCATTATAGGTGTTAATTTCCTTTCTTAGAAACTCAAAACTACATAAAATTTTTCTTTACATTTTATTGAAATATGTGTCAATGCGAGAAATTAGAAAATATGGCGATATTTTCTACATGATATCGGATTAAGTCATCAAAATTTTTCGTCTGGCATTGCTTGGGAATATAAAAATGATACAAAACATTGTGAAATAAACACAGTCACACCCACGAGTATTATGCAGAGTGGATTTCTATTTCATCACGTCTGTGAACATGATACCTTGGGAAACCTTGTTTTCAATCCATAAATTCACACAAATTCGCATCCAAAATAAAACGTGATGAATAAATAATATTCAATGAATTCATAAGGACTCCGCAATTCCATTTGAATTGAATTTGCTTTTTCATTGATAAAATATCAAACACGATTTGTGAAATTCAAAAAACCTTCGCAAATGCAGCGAATTTAATTTCCAATCATTCCTTCAGAACTGTGATACGGCACGTGAGATTGCATTGCAAATGTCCAGAAGCCAGTTAGAATATGAACATGAAAAAACAAACAAAGATGCGATTCTTATTTTGTCGCAGTTTTGTCATCCAGTTAGTGATTATGGTGAACCATACCATATGAAATACAATAAAATTATTGAAAAATAACGCATTTGTTCTTTTATCTCAAAGGGAGAAAAAAGTTATGCACAATAGATATAACCAACAATATCTATTACTGAATGGGAAAATTAAAACTGATATTCGAGAAATTTCCTAATGATAACGTTGAGTTCGTTTTCAGAAAAATCAAATCAAAATATCAGTAATAGTGTTAGTCATCTCTGAGAATTTTGGAAGGAACATATCGATTGCTCTGTATGGAAAATGCTAACTGGATGTAAAAAATGACAATGGTATAAGCAGAGCTGTGCCGAGCATTCTTGAAAAGTGCCCCCGAGGCCACTAAGCACTTTTATTTCTGAAATGCTCGCGATTACTAAGCACTTTCAAAAAGAAATCGGATTTAGCGAACACTAAGCACTTTTCGAAAGGGTGAGACTGTTAAGCACTTGAGTTACTTTTAGATATACAATTGCTGCAATAAACAATTTGGTCCAAATAGAAAAAGAAGTTTTTGAATTTTTGGGTTTTCACGACGAATTGAATTTAGAACAGCAATGGAAACAGAATAATTGTGTAAATCGCAATGCTTTGCCCTGTATGATATATTATTTATGACTGTAGCGTGGCATTGAATAAACTGGTGTGGTGAAATAAATAGGACTGGCAAGTGATCTTGCTCTTCATATAAAGTCCTGCAAGTCGTTTTATTCCCATGATACTAAACTGTATGGGAATGCCTTAGTGGAACATCAATTCCTTCAAGAAGACCTCAACTCGATTGTGTGAGGATTCGCTTTTACCTCTTAACGTCGACAAATGCGTCGTACTTCATCAAGGAAAGAACAATCCACTCCACGCGTACACAATAAACGGTCAACAGATACGTATAGGGTCTTCACATGTCGATCTGGGAGTGACTATTAATACTGACCTAACTTGGTCCGAACATGTTATATCTACATGCAAGCGCGCCAACACACTGATCTACCTCATCCGCAAACCGTTCTCCCATCTATCATATTCAAGTTCCATAAAACTCTACAAAACCTACGTTCGTCCAATTTTGGAGTATGCAGGTCCGATACCAAAAACTCCCACACACCCATTATGAATAGAATCGGGTCCTAAACTCACTAACACAGCACGTTAAATAAAAACTTCTAAACATATTTCGAAAAAAAAACATGTTCGTAAAAAACCGGATGGACCCTCAGGAAACTTTTTCCTGGCCCCTCAAAAGTGTCCCAGAGAGTTCAGCACATAGAGCTCCGCCACAATCATAGTAAAACATACCTGAAATTGACTTTGACGACTGGTCTGGTCTAAGGCCCTCCCAGTCACAGAGAGTCATACGAATATTAGGTTTGTACCTATAACTGTTCTGAGTATTTCTTAATAGAATATCATCATTTCTAGGAAGTCTATTCATCAAGATTCTACATTCAGAGAAAAATAGTTAAGCACTAAATTTACTCCGCAACGCAAAACATTAAAAATAATGCTTTTATCAACACTGTAATCCCTCGAATATGTATAATATACGAATTTTCATGTTTCGAAAACATTTGTAGATTCATAGGTAAGGGAAGGCTTAGTGCTTAGTAATCCCGGTAGGTGCTCCAGAGCACTTCAGTTCTTTGGGGATCACTAAGCACTAAGCCTTTTCGTGAAATGCTCGAAGCACTAAGCACAAAGCATTGGTTCAAGAAAGTGGTCGGGAGCACAGTGTTTGCGAGCACAAAAGTGCTTTGAGTGCTTTCACGAATACTAAGCACAGTGCGCTGGGTATCATTATTATAATTATTCAGCAGCAGTCCGTAAGATACAGAAGCAAAACATAATTCTACCGAACAATGGGCCAAGTTTTTCACAGTATCTAGCAATATATTTTTCAAGGTGATCCCAATAAATGCTATTGCAAAAGCACGCAGAAGTGTTGAACTTGTGAATATGACAATTTGTAATACTGACAATCATCCAGTTTTTATAGTGAATATTACTAATGCAAAAACCAAGCAGAACTGAACATTAAAGATGCTCATACTTCTTGAGTTTACCAGGTAATTAATTGTGGACTTGCCATTGCTTCCGCTGTACCTCAGCAATATTGCTTGTAGATAATGGTGGAGATTTGAGAAATTCTTCCGTGGTAATTCCATTCCTCGAGGATCACCAAAAACTCTAAAAAATCGTGTCAGGACCACCGTCAATGAATAAGTCGAAAAATAAACAACAAAATAACCCAAACTGGGTTTATGCTCCGATAGGTCACTCCCGCGGTACGGTATCGTTTTACTCGGTACGCTCTGTGCTCTGTAGCGATTCGGTACAGATCATTCACCGAGCGCCTATATTTCCTTGACTTGCACGGGAAGGAATCCGTATACCGCGTCTCGGTACAAACAAGCAGTAGGGGCGCGGGATTTGTCGATCGTTGTTGAGCGGTGGTGTCGCGCAAAATGTCAGCGGAGAGAGATATCCACGTGATTCTGGTCTCAAAAATTTGAAAAACGCCTATATTGTCATGGGTATTCCGACTATTATTCAATAAAATATATAATGACTAATATCTTTTTTTTTTCATTTATATTTATGTAGCTACCCACCTCAAAGTAATCTTTTCAGCACTAACACATTCCCATAATCTCGAATTTTGTTTTGTGATCCTGGGCGCAATTAGGCACAGAAGCTCATGATATGTTTGTTTTGACATCTTAAAGTATGGTTTCGCGGAAACGATCGGCCGTTGCGATTGGTCGGTTAAAACCTGAGATGTAGATCAAACTTAGTTAGATTTTACTACTTGAGCAGAATGGACAACAAACTTATGTGCTTCCTTCTTGAAAGAGAACAGGATAAGCAGGAAATTATAAATCTAATAGAAAGGGGAGTGAGGTCTGCTCCACATCAAATGTTTGCTAAAAGGTCTGAGGAAGGTTTTTTTAATATCATAATAGGCTCTGCCAATGATGAAGGCTTTGAAATGAGATAACATTTCACTGTATTTTTCAATAAGGAAGTAGATCGTCATGTTTTCAGATTATTACAATAAAAAATTCTTTTGCAACAACTGTACCTATAAAAAACTAATTTTTACCCATTGTAAATTTGATTATTCATGTCCGTTTTTTCTTATTGGGATCAGATGCTGTCCCCAGTACGCAAGTACTCACACGGGGATTTCCAAAATTATAGTAAAAAGCATTATAATAACATAAAACAAAATATTTAATAGTGGAATTGTTTGCTGGTCATCTTTTTATTTTGTTTCCCTATTATCTCCCATATATTTTCCTTCAATTGATAATTTTGTAATCCTTGTCTTGGGAGTCTAATTTTGCCTTGAAGTCTCTTATTATGTTTACTAATATTCAAGACTCGTCGGAAAAACCGCTTCCATTATTATAAAAGCACATGAGCAGTGGTACGCAGCCTATCGCGCCTGCGAAACATACCTTTATACATCCCTTGAAATTTCGCATCATCTTGTGGAAGTTGTTGGGTCGCAACAAATAGTCGACTATCAATATTATTGGCAATGTAGGGATATCGCCAGTACTTCTTTCTTTTTTTAAGCAAACGCAAATAAATGTTACTAAAATATCTTCTTCTGACGACGACATAATCTCGCGACGATTACACCTTTTCTGCAAGATTCTACCGACAAGTGAGGAGATAAAGGCAAGCTTTCAGTAAAGTAGTAAATATCGCATACAGATACCGTACCGCCATGTCCGGGAGCGGCCTTAGTATTTACTAAAACCACACTTCCAACTTTAATGTTGTTGAAAGTTGTTTATATTATTATCTTGGTATTTTGACCGTGGTTATGTTCCGTAATAAATAATTTGATGTTTACCATCTCTATTAAACGCGATTGTAGGAAAAACTTTAAATGTAATTCGAGCACAAATTATTATTGTCGTCTCTGAAAATTATTTGCTCAAGCGACAAATAAGTTTTCGCTCCCAATTCAGAAATAACTATTTCCAGTCAATAGTATTCTCGAATAGACACACTCATTAAGATTACATACAAAATAAAAGACTCCTCAATTGAACCACAGAAAGGCCATTACTACATTGTAAAATGAAAATATACACTCGAATCATTCAACAATATAGAGGTTAAGTTCAAGCAAGAACAGTAGCTTGTTTATAATTTCATTATCAAGAGTACGATAATTATGTTCGAACCGCTACAACGGCTTTATTATCGGGTGTACTCAGTAAATAAAAATATTCATCTACGGACCGGAAGCAAGGGCTCAAATGAAGTGCTAAGTGTGTTCAGGCGAGATGCCAAACTTTGGTTCAGCGATAAAGAGTTGAAGGGAATGTTCGAAAACTCACTATGCAAAGATTGAATGGGGTATTCAACATCCAGTGATTGATAATGAAAGCTGGTTGCGTGTGTCAAGATGCAAGATTACTTGAATCGAATAATAAGATTCATACTCCCCATAAATATTACTGCTGTTCTCACAGAAAAAAAAACTATACTTTGCTAGTTATATATGAATATTTTTTCGTAGCTTATTTGTCCCCTTCTAGTTTTTGTGCTTTTGCCATTAGGAAAAAAAAGGGTTTGCTAGCTCAGAAGTTTTATGACAAAACAACTTTGTTGTTCCACAGCAACATCTATAATGATTTATAACATCATTTAGATAGTGTTGAGAGGGGAAACATTCTCAATTGTATATTGAATAGAATGATTATTCTGAATACTGACAAATCGACGACAATAATCAATATTTTGTATTATCTAACAGAAAACAACAGCCTGTTCATATTTTCAAACAAGTCATAATTTGGCTGGTTTGTTTTTCCAATCTCAATTTTTTAGGACAGTTGTTATTCAGGGATTTCGTCTTGTTGATCTGTTTTCTTATTAGTTTTTCAGCTCCTATCGTCACTAGAGAGGCAAACTAGAATTTGCTAGCTCACCATCAGTAAAGAATCCCAGTAAAATTATGCGTTTTTTTTACGTGCGGATAGTGTTCGATATATAGAGTACAAAATGCTCTCTAACTACGTATATCGAAAAAAACTACTTTGATTCTTATGAATAATTAGTGAAACTTGTAGTAATTTCCAACAGTTCGCAACACCGCCAGGGTGATTGTTCGCGGTAGATGGAAGGTGGTGTTGAAGCGTTGACCTCTCAGAATTTCACCTTTAGAGGTTATTCTAATAATTATCTGGATCAATTTGTTATTTGATTTTCTAAAAATTTTTTCGGTAACACACTACCAGTTTCTAAAATCTTTGGGAGTTTGGCTGTGGCTTTTCTGGATAGCGTTCAACATAAAATATTTCTGTTGCACTACCGTCACAATAAGCTTCACGGTAATAAAAACGAAATCATCGGAAAAAAATTACCACCTCAAGTTTTAAAGTGAATTCTAAACACCTTAACTACAACTGCACCAATAGCCTCGCAGCCGATGCATGTATCATTCAGTGCGGGGTTGCCAGTAATCACTCCCTGATATACATTTCAATGTTCAATTATTGAAAAACTAGGTGACTGTAATTTCGGAAAAAAATTACTTTTTTGTTTCAAATGGCGTGTTCGATATGTTATTTGAAACAACTCATTATTTTTGGGGACGTATATTTTGAAAGCAACGTATGCTGCAACTACAGCTTTGTAACATTAATAAATTTTAATTACTTTATAATCCGCTAAGAAAAATTGTTTGTGATTTGGCTTCAGTTGTTATACTTCTACTATCCAGATCATTCAGTTGAAATAATGATTTCAATATATTTATTCAATCAACTAGTGTATTAATGGTGGCGATTAATGATCGAGATATTTTAACGCGATAGCGAATCGAGCGCGTTAATGTTCGAGATCATTCATCGCCATTTTAATTTAAAAATCCGTCGACCTCGTTCCTGAGGTCAACGTGAAATTTTTGATATCCATTACCTTCAACTAAGAGAAAACTTACAATATTTGGATTTTAAAATACATAAATTTGACAGCGCGAAGGTAATATGATTTGACATTTGATTAATATTCGAATTCGTGTATGTTTAGTTGCCTTTACCACAATTATACTTCAATGAACCAAATCGACCATTTCCAGGTTCTTAATTGTCGATTTCGGTGTATGTTCAGTTGCATATATCACAATTATGCATTAAAAGAGAAATTGAAGTTCAATAGGGGTCATTATCGATCGATTTCGTGTAGATTTAACAGACTCGTTGATACGAGGTCGCCGGAAAAAGTATATTAAGTTACCAGCGGGTGAACATACATTAGGTCTCATGTTTAGATCCCCGAGATCCCCTCAGAGATGTTTCAAGCAAATTCAAAATTATAAATTCAATAATGATTGTAAGATAGTGATCCTTTCTATTTGAGAGAATCGCGTATAGCTTCCAAACTCCGAGGGAGGCTCTGAAGGCACAGATACCCTCTTAGTTTGGTGTTTTATTCAGCTTTAAATTCATAGAAACACATTTTTAATCAAGTCATTAGAACAAATAACATAAAATATCAAAATTACAATTTCTTTAGATTTCTTTCTTTTTCTTTTCTTTTCTTTATTCAGTGAGGTGATGAGGTAAGTATTACATTGGATCATATTGATAATTTTCCTAAATTAAGTTGCATGGTTAGCTAGTCTGGAGTGAATGCCTGAGCCTGGAAGGCTTGTGGTGCATTCCTATCATTCTAGCTAACCGTTTTCAATGTAGCTGGTATTTTCTAATTGATTATCACTAACCTATACACACACACACACACAATATATATATATATATATATATATATATATATATATATATATAAACTAACCTAAGCCCAAAAAGTTTTTTAAGGTTTCTTATTGTTGGAGGGAGAAGAGGGATCAATGGAATCACACAATATTTTCTTTTTACTGAGATATATGACACAATATTTTCTTTTTACTGGAATATATTTAGTATGTGCTGGTTTTTAGAGATATATAATTTAGTCGATGATTTGAATTTCTTGAGACTCTCGCATTCTCTCATTTCTGTGGGCAGTGAATTGAATATTTTGGGGCCTAGATAAAATATAGTTCTTTGTGTATGAGATTTGTGGAAGCTAGGGATATCTATTGTAAGATTGGTAGTGAATCGCGTAGTTCTAGATTGTTGGGGACGTAGTTTATTTTTTTGTTTGTGAATCCAGGTATGGCTTTGCAGCGTGTAAAGACTTCTTACATCTAGGACTCGAGTTTCCGAATAAAGTTGTTGTGTAGAGAATAATCTATCTTTCCTGAGAATAATCTTCAAATGGAGTTTTGTGTTGTTTGAAGTTTGTTGATTACGTTTTTAAACACTCCACCCCAGGCCATGATGCAATATCTTATGACTGATTCTATTAATGAGTTGTAGACTATAAGTAAGAGTTGTTTTCTCAGAATGTCTCTGAGTTGGTAAAATTTATGTAGGAGTTTCCTGGATCTTTTGAGCACATAGTTAACGTGGTCATCTCATCTCATGTGCTGATCTATTATCACCCCTAGATATTTGATTTTTTGAGCTTTCTCTATATTGGGGCAGTCGCAGTTGTTTCTTGCTGAGCAATTTTTTTTAATTACAATTACAAATATACATTGAAACAAAACACAGATAATCAAATTAATTGCCCATACAATATATAAATAACTTAAGACAGTAATTTCAATGGCTAAACGAAATAATTTTCGCAATACTCCTCAAATACTTCAATTTATCAGGGGAATCATTATTACTTTTTTCAATCGCTCATCGTAGTCACGATATTACTGAATCTGATTGATATTACTAAACTAAACGTAATTTAACAGTCCATCACGAGATGTCAGTATGAAACAATTGACGTCAAATTATTCGGGGATTTTTTATCATGAGGGATATTTTGTCCGAGGATCAAAACGCCTGATACCCCTCATATATTGAGGCGCCGTAATATTTTCCATATACCTATTTTCACCTCAAATTATTACTGTAACTGTCCTTCAATTAGATGCAGTACCACTTCCAATTATATGTAAAGGACAGTAATATTGAAATGTTCAACATAATTTCCAATCATTTCAATTGAAGCAACTTCCTTTGGCATGAATTAATGAAGTCTCCATAATAATCACTATCACCTTGTACTTGCAACTGTTGTCATGATTTGAAACTTATTGAAGTACCTAATTAATATTAAGACAATTGTATTGTCGCCATACTGTCATTGGGTTTTTGCTGAAGCATTTAACACGTTAAGCGCCACGAATCCCTAACCCTGCGTTTCACTTTTTTGGTCAAATCGGCTCCGAAACTCAAACGCTGGGTCTCAAGTTATATCTGCACAGTATTCGTTGTAAGTCAATGAGTGGGTTTCAGAAAGCGTTACAGCATATGGAGCGACATTACTAGAGGCCTGGTGGACCTAAATAGTTAATGAGCCTACGTATTTTTGTTTTTCTTTTGCGGATATAAAAGTAAAAAAATACACATCAAAAAGTCAATATATTTAAATCTTTGGTAAATGAACATACATACAAGTATAATAGCAGATGCCATTTAAATAGTTTAATTGAAATAAAATAATGTATTTACAGTTTGGAAGCTATGTGTCCTTCAAAAAACACGGTAAACAAACAAAAAATGTTTACGCTGTTAACACTTATATCTTGAATTTGACGTCTTCAGTTGGGCTTCTTTTCTACCTTTCTCTTGGCCGATGGCCACTGGCTGTTGTTTCATCAAGTTTCAACAGTAATATCCTCGACTGCGCGCGACTGAACCTTGTCTTACTTGAAACCATGGGTTTCTTGGCCTGGAACTACTCCAGGCTCCGAAACCCAAACGTTGGGTTTCATCTTCAAATCTCTTTTTTTACATTATTTCTATTTTTATGATAAGTGTCATATATAAATTACAATAATACAACAAAATAATCGATTTTGATTTCATTTCGTGTTTGGGCCCCGAGGACAAAAAATTCAAATGTATGGTGGGCGTTAAACGTGTTAAATAAATAAATAAATATTTTAGAGGTACTCATACCTAATGTAGTGCGCGGTCAGAATATATTCTCTATATGCTGGGTGAATAATCCAACACAACTATCCACATCCATATTGAAGAGGAAGGGAAAGTGTTACTAAACAGTCTCTGGAATATCGCCAGTGAAGTGGTCTTTGTAATACGGATATCAGATGTCCCCAGAGAAACTTGGACGTGTCAGAATCTCACTTTGGAGTAGCTGAGTAGTTGGGAATTGAGGGAATTAAAGTGTATCTTCAATTTTTATGTGTTCAGTGTTATATCTGTAGGATATTTTTGTTGACGAAAATAAAATTATGACCAATCAAGAAACCATATGAATTATAGGAATTCGCGAAGGAATATCCTCATTGAAAAGTGAAGTTATGTTTTTTCCAATACATATCTTCTGACTGTTAGGTAATTTGATGGAAAGTGTTCATGTTCTACGATTGTAACAATGCCAGATGGGCAAAACTTCTGAATATACCTCCATAATTCTAGAGGAACTTTGCTGTCATAAACCTTCTTTTGAGTTTGTTTTGAGTGATTGATAAAAAAAAGTTTTCTACTAAATAAAATGAAGAAGTAAAGAAAACAAACATTTTTGTCTTATCCAATATACTCCCGATAAAATACAATTTCACTGAAATTTATATATATATATATATATATATATATATATATATATGTTGAAAAGGAAAATATCTCGATTGATTATTGCATAGAAATATTTTTCTGTTAATTGAAAAATCCACGACAAAAATGAAGTTATTCTTGCGAATATCTTACAGAAAATATCCACTTTCCCCGGCTATAGCCACGCTGGACATTGAACTACATCTGATAGATGTTTTGAAAGGACCCTAAAAAAGAAAAAAATTGATTTTCTATTCCAGTCAAAATTAGGAACTCATATAGATGAATGAGATAAAAAAAAAGTTTTCCCAGAAAAATATTTTTCAATTCACAGGAAAATCTCTCTATTCAATATTCAACTGGAAATGTTTCCCTTTTCAACATGAATACCCCCCACAAGAGGTTATCTTGAACGCTGGAAGATGGTGACTAAAGTTTATCTTCGAGTTGCAGATGATTCCACATCTGATTTTATGAACAAATCAATTTATCATACCCCATGACAGGTTATGATGTCAAACAAACACTGCTTTCAAAGTGTCAATCTGACAGATATATCTAAAAGTTTTCCAACTTTGCAAAGTGAGATTGCGTCTAGAAAATGTGTTTCTCAATCCTCCCGGTCTACCCGATGATGACAAAAATGTATTGAAGACCTAGTGAATGCGATGCCAGTCTTGCATCGATGTTACAAATGATTTCTGGTGAGTGCTCCTCCTGGGAAAACATTTTCATTTATCTCATTCATCTATATGAGTCCTATATTAAGACTGGAATGGAAAATCAAATTTTTACTTCCAGATTTTTCGTTTAAGCTAGGGTCCTTTCAAAATATCCATCAGATGTAGTTCAATGTCCAGCGTGGCTTTGGCCAGGAAAGTAGTTTTTTCTGTTAGATATTCACAAGAATAACTTAATTTTTATCGTGGATTTTTCAATTCACAAGGAAATCTCTTTATTCAATATTCAACTGAAAATGTTTCCCTTTTCAACATGAATACTCCACTAGAGGTTATCTTGAACAATGGAAGATGGTGACTAAAGTTATCTTTGAATCGCAAATTAATGGACATAGCCCTCAAAGAAAAGTGTTGACCGTAGGCACTATACGATTTGTTTGTTTGTCGTTTACAACCAAGTGTTTTTCATCCCTGCACTTCTTTACCGTACTGATGAGGGGCGAAAACCCGAAACACGTGGCTACGGTTAACACTTTTTTTGAGGGCTATGTCCATTAAATTTTTTCCATTTTGTTTTTAGCAGTCCCCTCGCTATTCCTACCTTTCATCTTTATAATCCTGGACTCGGATGTCACGCAGGTAGCTATAGCTGCCTCCGTGGTGACGTTGGTTGTTGCCCTGGAATGCAGGGTCTGCTAACCGAAACCACAAATGTGCGGCTGGCTTCTGTTGGTTGACTCCGTTGATTTGTCGTTTACTACCAAGTGTTGTTCATCCTTGCATTTCTTCACCGTACTGATGAGGACCGAAAGCCCGAGACATGTGTTTAACACTTTTCTTTTCTTTTACATTTCTTCTATATATATATATATATATATATATATACCTATTCTTAATTTCGTCACCACATATGTTTATTTTCTTTATTTTCTCCGCATACGGGCCTTAGTCAGACTATGTATTGTTCATTGGATAGTACCTTTCGATATTGTTTATGTCATCTTCAGGTAATAAAACGTTGTTGATAAATATATAAATATATATAAATATATATGAAAAAGGAAATTGTGGCATAATGGACATATTTAAATTAAAGAAGAGAAGCATCCTCCAGCGAGACTCGAACTCGCAACCCTAAGCTTGCCGGACCTATGCTCTACCAATTGAGCTATAAAGGCTATACGAAATCGACACACACTCGTGAACACTTTACTTCCTTCAATTTAATGCGATGTTGGGAAATGAAATAGAAAAATCAAACGTACTTATCAGTGGCCGTCGAGACCCGGTACCTATTCACACAAACATCATCGTCGAAGTGACGATTTCAGTTGAAGATCAAGGAAGATGATCTCCAACCACTGATAAGATTTTAGCCAAATATAAGTTGTGAAGTGGGGAATTGTTGTCCGTGAGAAATTATGAAAAAGGAAATTGTGGCATAATGGACATATTTAAATTAAAGAAAAAAGCATCCTCCAGCGAGACTCGAACTCGCAACCCTAAGCTTGCCGGACCTATGCTCTACCAATTGAGCTATGAAGGCTATACGAAATCGACTCACACTCGTGAACACTTTACTTCCTTCAATTTAATGCGATGTTGGGAAATGAAATAGAAAAATCAAACGTACTCATCAGTGGCCGTCTAGACCCGGTACCTATTCACCCAAACATCATCGTCGAAGTGACGATTTCAGTAGAAGATCCAGGAAGATGATCTCCAACCACTGATAAGATTTTAGCCAAATATAAGTTGTGAAGTGGGGAATTGTTGTCCGTGAGAAATTATGAAAAAGGAAATTGTGGCATAATGGACATATTTAAATTAAAGAAAAAAGCATCCTCCAGCGAGACTCGAACTCGCAACCCTAAGCTTGCCGGACCTATGCTCTACCAATTGAGCTATGAAGGCTATACGAAATCGACACACACTCGTGAACACTTTACTTCCTTCAATTTAATGCGATGTTGGGAAATGAAATAGAAAAATCAAACGTACTCATCAGTGGCCGTCGAGACCCGGTACCTATTCACCCAAACATCATCGTCGAAGTGACGATTTCAGTAGAAGACCCAGGAAGATGATCACCAACCACTGATAAGATTTTAGCCAAATATAAGTTGTGAAGTGGGGAATTGTTGTCCGTGAGAAATTATGAAAAAGGAAATTGTGGCATAATGGACATATTTAAATTAAAGAAAAAAAGCATCCTCCAGCGAGACTCGAACTCGCAACCCTAAGCTTGCCGGACCTATGCTCTACCAATTGAGCTATGAAGGCTATACGAAATCGACACACACTCGTGAACACTTTACTTCCTTCAATTCAATGCGATGTTGGGAAATGAAATAGAAAAATCAAACGTACTTATCAGTGGCCGTCGAGACCCGGTACCTATTCACCCAAACATCATCGTCGAAGTGACGATTTCAGTAGAAGATCCAGGAAGATGATCTCCAACCACTGATGAGATTTTAGCCAAATATAAGTTGTGAAGTGGGGAATTGTTGTCCGTGAGAAATTATGATAAAGGAAATTGTGGCATAATGGACATATTTAAATTAAAGAAAGAAAGCATCCTCCAGCGAGACTCGAACTCGCAACCCTAAGCTTGCCGGACCTATGCTCTACCAATTGAGCTATGAAGGCTAAACGAAATCGACACACACTCGTGAACACTTTACTTCCTTCAATTTAATGCGATGTTGGGAAATGAAATAGAAAAATCAAACGTACTTATCAGTGGCCGTCGAGACTCGGTACCTATTCACCCAAACAGTTCGAGTCTCGCTGGAGGATGCTTTTTTTTCTTTAATTTGAATATGTCCATTATGCCACAATTTCCTTTTTCATAATTTCTCACGGACAACAAACTATATATATATATATATATATATATATATATATATAACCGTTCTTTTCCTAGGTTACCATCCTTAATATCCCAAAAAACCCTTACACTCATCAAATTATTCATTTGTTTGATTCAATTCCAGAGCCAGACGTAAAGAAATTCAACCATTCCAAGCATGGAATATGGGAAGCAGCTTTTGATCAGGGTGACATGAATAATTCTATAATTGGAAATGGAATCTGATAGTTTAGAAACAAAATTCTCAAAGGTCAACAGAAAATTCAATCTACCAGCAGTAGCAAACTTCAATATTCACAATGAATTTATGATTCCCAATTATATTCCACTACCAAACTAGACCCCATAAAAGCGGGTGAGAATTCGCTTCTCAATTTGCGTCCCATGCAACACCAATTTCCGATAATGGCTTATTCTCGATGCACTTTTCCGAACTTTCAGACGGATGTGCAAAAAACGGATGTGTGACTCTCTGTCGCCATAACTTAGAATCATGACGGGAAAAACACCCGTGTCTGCTCTCTGGATGCCGAAAACAATAATGAAATGTGCAAAAAATGGTGGAATAAACGAGCTCTGGCCCCAACCCCTGTTCTCCCTGGATGCGACACAAATGATTTAGTAAGTGCGTCCCGAACGACGAAAAATGGACCCAAAACTTCGTCTCTTCCATACGTGGTGACAAATAACTTTAGGGGCAACGGTCAAGGATGCGGAATATATTTATTAGGCCAGTCACTATAGATCACCATTTCACAATTATTCAAAAAAAAAAGAACTATGATTTAAACACGACGAGTGGAATAAACACTTTTTGCACGAGTTGCAAATTAGTTATTTGTGAAAGCAGTTTGGAAAAGCACTATTTTTCGTAAAAAGCGTGTTTTTTGGAAGATATGTATTTTTCGTCTAATCGAACCATAAATCATAAGAATTGGTGACAATATTGAAAAAGTTATTTTGAGTTTAAAAATTTAAATAAATAAGCATTTTGAAAATCGAAAACCTGAAAACTTCTAATCATCAATAAAGAGTCAATATCATATGAATCGTTCAATACAAGGTGACACTTTTCTGTTTTTTTGCAGCCATTTTGAATATCAAAATATGCTTCTTTTCAAAATATTTATTTATGTTCATTTCTGGGTATTTGGGATTATTACACAGGCAATAAATGATTTATTAATAATTATCATTATGATTTCTCATATGTCTTTCTTGGGTTCGTAACCTTGCACAACCTAAAACATAAATTGAATTAATCTAGAAATTGCACCTACAATATACCGTGTTCGTACGGCAAAAGTAATATTGGTGAGTTCTATAGACCCTTAGAAGTGCGGAAAACACAATATACCTGAGAACAAGCTTTGAAATCTAATGATGAATATATTGAAACAGGTCTGAAAAAAAAAAAACCTTACAAAAAAATAAAAACTCAAACAATCAGGTTCGGAATAACCATACTTGGTTACATTAGCATTGAAAAAACAACTGAGAAATAGCAGAATGATAATCGCATGTACATCCAATTTGTCGCTTCAAATTTTTGACAGATCTGACAGTCTGACATCAGACGAGAAGAAAGTTCAAAACTAAATACTGCAAAAAATTTAAAGAGACTGCTGATTGTGATTTTTTTTTGGGTTTTGAAAACGGGGACAGATATTCTCTTCGGAAAATCAACCTATTAACGAGAAATCCGTCATTTTTACTCTTTTTTTTACAAGAAAGTTCAGAATACAAGTTACTGACTGACTGAATATCTTTCTCTATCGAGATGAAATAATCTGAATTGATTTTATCTTTTTATTGGTGTGGAAGGTTATAAAACCAGAACACCAAAAACAGGAATTGAGTTTATCCACAAAATATATAATGATATTGAAGTTTGGTGTTGAAATATTTATTATTTGATTTTTTTCAATATTTGGACAAGTAACTATGTGTTCATAGTGTATTATGTCACTAATGACCAACTATTGACAACTAGTGTAATTTCTTGTGAATGCAGTAATCATTTCCAAACTGATATCAATGCAGCATACACTTCACTGTATTTCTAACCGAAACCTAGAATGCTGCTGAAAAAGTTTCACTACGAGAGTCGAATTTTGCAATTCTTCATACGGATGTGTGTCAAATAATTTCAAAAGAACTTACCACTTCTCTATATGACAATATGAAATGATCCCACTCACCTGAAACAAAAAAAAAGTTAAATAACGTTGAAATCTAATTTTTCTGTTTTTAAGTAGATTTCATAATGCAGCGTCTTTGGTTCCGTTATATTTTATTTTAATGGAAAGAATGTTGGATTTGCAATGTTTGCCATTCGACTTCCCAACTATGTGAAAAAAAAATTAGAATAAACTTTTCTAGATCTTTGTTATTGCCAAATCCAAAATACCTTCTTATTCACACAAAATGGAGAAATGGAAGAACGAACATTTTTCTCAAACCGCCGTTGTAACAAGCAATTAATTGTGTTTTTTTTAAATAAAACTGTTTCATTTGATTTAAATCTTTTTTTTTATTCGTTCGAAAAACATGATTTAAACATTAAAAGCGTGTTTAAAACAAATTTTTTTGATACCAATTTTTGATTTGACAACATTGCTATGATAGTTTCGGGTAAATATGTAAATCTGGCAACACCGATTACAACTGTTTACAGATGCCAGGGTGAATCTGTCCTGGTTGTTTGTGTTTAATATAATGTTTGGGAGAAAAAGAGATACTATTGGGAACAAATTTGAACTTACTTATTCTTCAGACAGATAAACAAAAAGAGTGAAGTGCAAAAATTGGCATATCAAGCCACCGTTCAAAGATTACTTTTCTTCAACGAATTCCACATCAGATGTTGAACTATTGAAATTTTGAAATGGTCGCTTTCAAACTAGTAGTAACAGTAAAATGATAGATTCAGCTATACAGTTGCATACAACCGTTGCTTCATATGTCGGTGTTAAAGGATTTTATCAGCGTTCGGGCAAGTTCATAGCAAACTGAGGAATCGCTTTGGGATAGACAAGTCTACCAAGTGGATTACAGCCTTCCAGCCAGTCAATACATCTGATGACACCAAATCAGAATGATTCAATTTTATATGTTTATTTACAAGTTTTGAATCCTATTATTCATTTTTCAAGAAGTCATGTCATATTTTGCTTACTCAGTGGAGAATAGTTTTTGTGTTGTATTTGTTTTTCTGTTATACATTTTTGTTGATTTTTGATTTATCCATTGTTTTTTTCATAAAAAACTGATTTAAAATAATTGTTTTTGAACAAATATGTTTTAAACAGAGAGTCGTGTTTGAAACATGTACTCAAACAATGTTTTAAAACAAATGTTTTAAAACATGCCAACCCTGGTTCATAGTGAGTAGACACACAATTTTAGAGATTGGTGCATATTGTTACAATTCTGGGGTCCGTCTATTTAAATACTCGAATAATTATTGCCCGTATATTACACTTCACAATTACAACACAATAACGTACTCTGAACTAAATAAATGAATTGGAGTTCAGAATACCGCGCTTGACACTGTACTAGTGAACTGTACTATCTTCCAACTGATCAAACAAATAACAAAAAAGCCACACTATCGAATATTCCAGGAAGATGGGTGAATTTTCCAGACTGGCCTCGACCTTTCTATCTTAAGTATCTGATTCGGGTTGATTACATAGAAAATTCCAATCTCGTCGGCGGTATAGGACTCAGGCTGTGGCGGGGGACCCCCGTAAGGAACTTTCTTCAACTCCGGATGTAATTCGATATGGAGATTTATCATTCTTGAGAGAATACCGTTATGCTCCCTCCATGCCACTTTCTCTCTCTTTCTCTCTTTATCTCTCTCTCTATCGCTCTCTCGCTCTCTGTCTCTCTGTAATCTGTATATTTTTATTTTTTTAATTTCCATCATTTTTTCAATGTGAATAATATATAGTAAGGAATCAAATCAAAAAGTTTCCATTGATATTTCATTTATTGAAAATTATATATAAAATAGTGAATTAAAGATGATATCGAGGAAGCAGAATATGTTGCCATCAATCTCATATATCCACCATTTTGTGTTCTTTTTTCTCAATATTTTTTCCTTTGTTGATGTTTTCTATTCCATCAATTTAATTGTCATTATACCATGTAATACTATACCTTTACCAATATATCCTTTCTCCTAACTTTTCCGCCACAATAAAACGTATTATATTCCTGATATAATAATACTATTCATTATATTATATCAAATTGACGTGCAACATATTCAATGCGAACCATTAATCCAACTTCGAGATACAAAAAAAATAAGAAATCATCCAAAAAAAAAAAGGATATAATCTTCTAAACACACGTTATAAAGAAACAAAAATATCTTTCACGTATTACCACTCAACGATAATATTCGACTTGTATTCGCATCGCATCCTACCGTTAAATTTCCCGCAAGCAGAACAACAGTTCGGTTGGTTTCGTACACCTTCGAAATCGTATGAGCAAGGGCTAGACGCTCGTCACACAGACTCGCATATAATAGAAAGAAACAGAGAGAGAGAGAGAGAGAGAGAGAGAGAGAGAGAAAGTCGCATGGAGGAGGCATAATGCTTTTTGCTTACGGGACTTCCAATAGGCGGAAATTTGTTTATAAATTATTCGATGTGTGAAATACACAAATTTTTCGAATTCTGACTTGAAATTCAAACATAATTCAAATGCTACATGGGAAATACCAAATGATGAACATAGCAACTAATAAAAATTCGAACATTTCGAATAGTATCCTGGATCGCGACATATTTCAATAATGAGGAATGTAAATCACCAAGTTTATGGACAGTGCATACGCGCAACCTTGTCGTGATTCCGAGTCTTGAGTGCTATTTTTAGGTCGTGTTTACCAGTTCAAGTTGGAAAACAATCATGAGTGCATACATAATGTGCAACTTCAAGTATGTTTGTGAAAACAAATACCATAACACAAGAGCAATGAATCACGAATTTTTTCCTTTCAGAGAATACTCCAAATACGAAAGAATAAATCAAAAATGTATGGAATAAATCCATAAACTGTAACATTTTTGGAATGTTTCTATACGCGCATTCTTTCCCATATTTGAATAATATGTATGCCAACAATAATATAATCCAAAGCTTTTTTGTGTTGTTTATGGCAGAAATATCAAATTTTCAACTCCACCACGAAATAAAGATCCACAGAGAAGCCAACGTTTCTATCGGCCCCTTCTATATTCCTGGGTGAAAAATCAGATTTCTGTAAACTACTTCCCACGCTAAAAAAGTTGACAAAAGTGAACAGAAAAACTCCATGTGACTAGAAGGACAAGACAAAATTTGCTCATAAGATGGAAAGTGGATATAAAATTAAAAATAAATATTATAATGATTATTTTTTGTCATTTCTATGAACCAATGGAAACTTTCAATTCAAATCATTCATGTACGTTTTGGCCAATCAAAACATTATTATAGTGGAAATATTCCACCTAGAAAATTGCCGCAGGAATAATTTGATGTATTTTGTTTTTATTGTCTGACAACGTTTACGGAAAAGAAGGATTTGTTAATTCAACCAAAATTATTTGTTGATCTCATTGGGTTGATCCGACTAAATAAAATTTATCTCCAAACACAGGAATCATTAAATTGCGGTGACAAAATGGATTTCTCAATGCAATGTTAACATTTCTTTTATTTGAAAATATGTTCATCTATTGAAACAATCTCTAAATCATATTGAATGAACATCTGTTTCAACACAAATATAATATTTATTTGAATCAAACAACGGATAGATTGAGGAATATTATATGGTTTGAATTATATGCGTTAGATAGCGAAGCTTTCGCACAACTGACCCTGGCTTAGATAATATTACCAAATAACAAAGCCAACTTATCATCGTTGCGGCATCTGGACTCAAATGTCTGGTGTATGCTCTCATGCTCGGTTGCCATATTTGTCAATTCAGTGGATTAACAAAATGATTACTCATTTGAATGAATATTTTTAATGAAGAGATCAGCTTATTTTGTTGAATTGACATTTTATTGAATTCATCAATTCGACATAAATTGTTTTTTTTTTGTTAAAGCATCAGCAAATTAAAAAAATTTTGAAAACTTATATTTGAATAAGATTTTGGTTCATGCAAATTAGTTTCAGTTGATTGAAACTTTAAATTTGATCCGAAACCAAGAAATAATTTTACTCATTTTGGGATTATATTTTGCATATCATCGGGGTCATCTATCACTAATACTAAAGACGAGTGTAGCCTGAAGGCTCTTACTATTTGGACTCAAATAAGTGTGCACAGCCATTCACGAATTTGGAATTTTGACTGAACAAGGACTAGAGACCAGTCTCTAGCCCTTGCCATGATGGTGTTCCTCAAAAATGGCCGAGAAAGGAATTTTGCTATATAAATTACGTTTTCTATAGAGGATGCAGCTTTATCTACCCAGTATGGATTGGTAAGTTGCCCATCACTCCAGAGATCGCCTGGGACGTTTGAAGCGCGACACTTTTAATTGTTTAATTGAATAAATTTAGTTTGATTCAACAATTTATTTTTTTCTATGTAGTTCTTCAATTTGACGTCTGCCATCAATTCGCATGAAAAGTGGGAAATTAATAAAAACCGGTTTAGTGCATTGTATCATTGTGCGAAGAAATGTGTTTATGATCGAAACATAAAAAAAGAATCTATAGAATACCACACTAGAGTTCGATGAAGTAGAAAATAATTCTCCAGATTTCTTTCTCAAATTTGTTACCATTTGACAATAGCCACTCGAGCCAGTTGGGCTCTCGTGTCTATTGCCTGGCAACAATTTTTCGAAAATCTGTCGAATGATTGATGAACTTAAAATATTATACCAACCCATTTCCATTGCCCCCACCATGCCAACGCATTAAAATCGATTGATTTTCATAATAGTATAGTATAATAGTAACAATAGGGGTAGATACTCCATAGATTATATTATTTCTATCGCCGATCGTCTTTGACATGCTAGGAATGAAACAGGCATGTGGCAATTGTGAAACGGGATCCAGAACTAATTCTTAAATATGAATTATATATAGATCCATCCTAACCTGATGGAGTTCAATACCATCAAGACCAAAGATTGTGTTTTCTCAAGAAAAGCCGACTAATTCAACTATAACCAATGTTTTGAATTCAGGTACTCAATCAATGAATTGTCAATATATATGCTTGCAGTCAATATTAGAAAAACTTTTTCATGTAACGATTACGTAAGAACCATCCAAAATCAGCTTCACAATAACTAGTTCTTCAGCGTACGCGAAGGATATAATTTCACGCCACAACAACGTGTCGGAATTCATAAAGCTATAATATTATCCCCTCAAACAAACATTGAAGCTACATTCAAAAATAGAACGTTACGTTCGTTTGACGAAGCTACCATAACTAATCCTCTAACAACGCTAGAACATAGCTAAAAGTGGGCGATATTTTTCCGTTTCACAGATACTTCCATGGCAGATGATCCACCGAAACATATACCCCATTCTCCCTCCAGAAGATTCTATCAGACAAACTCGTCAGATTCACTCTGCCACCCATGCCAAACATTTTAACGGCTATGATTTTTTTGGCACACGGCACATTTTTCTACGACTACAACCTCTAAATATCCAAGAAGAATATTGATGAATTTTTCTACCCTCCTTTTAACTGTACTGTTTTCTCCCGAACATATGCTTTCTATTCCGACAATCAATGAACATATCCTTCCTTATACCGCCTATATGATGTTTCTTGTTATTTTTATTCAATGTCGTCCCATTTCTACGAACAGTGCTCATCACCGACGCCTGTGAGCACTCCCAACCTGAAATTTCACCGAGTTTATTATTTTAACAATCTCAACATCCATGATTTTGGGACCGCCATCTCAATGTCCTTTCCAAAAGACGGCATATTTCTCCCATATCTTCATTTCAGCTCATTGATATGCAGCTGTGAATATGCTGCTACGCTGCAGTTATAAGGGCGTTCTAAACGTGTGTGCTCCCTGGCAGACTCTCACCCATCCAAGTACTATTCGAGCTCGGCATTGTTTTAATTCAGATATCGATAGACTTTCGTCAATTCGAACAGTCAGATCGTGCCCCGTCTATATAAAAAAAGTCCTCTACACCATCGGCCATGATGTACTATCACAGAATGGGCCATGATTGCCACGATCATTGAATATCATTGTCACCGAACATGGGCAATAACAGGCGATTATCCCTTCTACACGTTCGTGATCGCCTGTATTCGTCCATTATGGCCGATGGTGTAGAGCCGGCGTGAAGTTCTCTGAAGAACCTCCTACAGTCAAACTTTTCCCAAAGTTCTCACGAACATAACATTTTTATTAAGAAATCGATAGAATTAAACCACCAGCACAAATTTATACTTCTTCGGGTACCATAGAGCCCGATATTATCAAAACATAATAATGTTAATTCCATTTGCTCGTATACTACAGATAGCCAATATAAATACAATACATCAAAATAGCGGTGAAAATGTAAGCGAGTGATTTCCGTGATTTTGCCATAGGCACACACATTCAGACATTCTGATATTAGTGTTTCTTAGGCTACCACAGTATTCACAATTTTCCTGAAATCTTTTAGAAATAGAAATATTTAGTTATCCTTTGTGACATTACAGAAATGTAAAGGATAAGTCTATCACTCAATCTGAGTAGACAAGTTTTTTTATTTGATATGTTAGATATACCTGTTTATTTAGTTATATTGAAGTCTTCTGGCACTTTCACATTTTATTCTTGATTCCTGTTTTTATTTGTGTATCAAATTATAATGTTGCTTCAATAGAACTAAATAAATAGGAATATCTAACATATACCCGACAGTGCCAGTTTCACTTCTCAATAACAAAGGTATGATGTGCCTTATCATTGTACTACAGTCTTTAGCATATTTTATAGAAACATGTCATTTAGGCTAGACCTGTTTTTTTTTAATAAATGAATAAATATCAAATCAAAAGACTTGTCTACTCGATAAGACGGTGATAGCAACTTGTTCCTTACTTTTCAGTTTATTTTATTTTGTCCGTAGCAGAGTTACGGTTTTTTAAACTTTTTATTCTTTTTTTAACTTTTTTGTTCCAACCTTTGGTGCGACAACAAAAAGAAGAACGATATGATAGCGTAAGTATTAGATACTTAATCAATAAACAATCTAGACTAGGACATTCATGATGAAACAGTTATTTATTATATGGAATAGGATGAAGTATACCCCCCTTTACCCTATATGAAGTTGAAGTATTATGGAAGAATTAAATGTGCATGATTATTCGTCTTGTGACAGTAGAAAATTAAAAGATATTTGAAATCCGCGCAAAAAAATTGCCGATAGAAAGTGCTAGTAGTATTCATGAAGTCTGAAATATGGTATAAAATTGTTTTTCTGCCGCTTGGTATATTTTTTTAAATTTAGTATTGTACTATATTTATATTTTTGAACTCAGAATTTTTTCCTCCTTCATTTGATATCCCACTTGCTAGAATAGCAACAAAAAATTCAGAGGCCCCACTTTTTGTGATGTAACATCCGTCATATTGATTTTATTCGTATAAAGTGTAGCCTACGTCACCTGGACTACGATAACGAATCGATTGACACTCATTCACCAAAATCGGTGAGTAGTTTAGGTGGAACATTCGCAAATACAAACATACATACACTGCTAAAATCATTATTTATATTTAATATTTTACCATATTTTATTTGTGAATTCATAATTTTCCCCCTTCATTTGAGATCCCAATCGATGCGATAGCAAAAAAATATTTCAGAGAGCCCCACTTTTTTTATGTTACATCCGCCATTTTGATTTTAATCGTATAAAATGTAGCTTGTGTTGGGCGGACCATAATAATGAATTGAAGGACGCCTCATCCTTCTTAATCGGATTAGTAGTTTAGGCGCTACGGTGGAACATTCGTAAATACAAACATATATAGGCTGCTAAAATCATTACCTTTCCCTTTCGGCGATGCCGTAGTCGGGTAAAAATACAGGCGGCACTAATAAAATCAGCGAAGTTCCTGAAAGCTACCAAAAATGTATTATTTTACTACTATACAGGCATCCATAAAAACAATGAGGTCCTAAGGTAGGAGACCCAAATTCAGACACTGTCCTAAATTCCGACACATTTCTGTTTATAAGACTAAAATAAGAAATTTACAAAATATAGATATATGTTAAGACATCTGATGATAAAATCCAACATTAATTAATTAGGTCAAGATTCGTTTTCTACCTTACCGACACTGTCACGGTCGGGACGTAACCTTAAAGTTGGATGGTGACTGAAAGATGTGTGTTGTGCTCATTTGTAAAGTATTCCTAATAAGGTAAGCAGATTTCGACCATAAGTGTCTTAGCCACAAGTCACCACTAAATGAGTAAATGTGAAAAAACTTCATGGGGTTGAATATGAAGTCTTCAAATTTTAATATAAATAGGGTTTACTGTTAGTATAATTAACGAATTCAAAAATTTAAATAGTGTCGGAATTAGGTACAAGTAAATTCGTGTGTTTCCCAAATCAGACAATGGGTGTCGGAAATGGGTACATCTGATATTTGGTAGATATGGTTCTGTTTCTTTCTATTCGCATGAAATAAGATAAGTATATACCGTTTTGTATAGCAGAGTTCTTTTTAGAAATCGTATCCAAATTCCGACACAGGTGTCAGAGTTCGGAACTTCAACTGTCTGAATTATGTTCGAGTATCCTCCATTATTTTCACGTTAAGATATAATCATTTATCATTGTTTTTGCTGTGGTTGCAGAATGTCAACAAAAAAGAACCTTAAATATAGCAAAGACGATTTAAGACGGGCTTTGGATTCCATAAAGAATGGCACACCTTGTTCAGCTGCAGCCAATGTCCCAAGAACTACGCTAATTGGAAAGATCCAGGGCATTTATCGTGAAGACTGTCGTAGCGGAGCACCTCCAGTTCTAACTGTGAATGAAGAAAACCTGTTGATACAGTGGATCATTAATATGGGGCGTATGGGTTTTCCCGTCACCAAAGATCAATTGCTCGACAGTGTCTCTCTTCTGGTAAAAAATTTGAAGCGTTCTAACAATTTCACAGATGGAAGACCACGTCGCCGATGGTTCGATTTATTTACCAAAAGGCACCCTGAAATTAGTGAACGAATAGCACAAAACTTATGCGCCTCTCGAGCAGCCGTAACTGAAAATAAAATCAGAAATAGGCATAAGGAAATAGAAGATTACTTTATTTCATCTGGAAGTATTATAACTGACCCAAAAAGAATATTCAACACGGATAAATCTGCTTTTTTTTGTCGCCAAAAGGCCGTAAGATACTTGCTAAGAAAGGAAGTTAGTCACTTCATGATAGATCTGGTGATGGTTGGGGTATTGGTAAGTCAACCAGTGGATGGATGACCTCCGAATCTTTTTTCGAATTTATAACCAACATTTTTTATCCATGGCTTTTATCAGAAAGCATCCAGTTTCCAGTAATATTATACCTGGATGGGCATAAATCACATGTTACCTTACATTTGACAGAATTTTGCAGAGAAAAACAAATGATCGTGATAAGCCTGTTACCGTATTCTACACATATACTACAACCACTGGATGTGGGATTGTTCAAAACCTTAAAAATGAAATGGAAAAGTGAAGTTCAAAATTTCAAAACACAAAATAATTATAAACATTTGGGTAAAGATACCTTTGCTCCTGTTCTTCAAAATGCTCTGAAATCGGTAACAAATTTGGAAAATATTTTCAAAAATTCTTTCAGAGTATGTGGTCTTTTTCCTTTCAATGCTGATAATATTGATTACACAAACTTCTTACTCAAGATAATAATGAATTGGACAAAACAAAAGAAGCAATAAATACTGAAATAGAGAGCCATTTGCGATATCTCGAGTCTTATGTTCAGCCAGATTTTCTGAATAAATGCTATGAGTTGATGGGTGCAGATTGGACAGGTTATATTGAAGATAAGAGTTTATATGATATTTGGTACAAAATGTACCAAAATCGGGATTATCCCAAGACAAAGAGAAACAACCAAACATTACAATAGAGATACAAGAAGGCCTAATTCTAGAAGATGGATGGGAGAATTTAGTTCAATTTGAAGCTGATGATGCCGTACCTGCAGACACTTTTGAAATAGAACCGACACTTGAAAGTATTGAAACCGCAGTAGACGTTATTATTGGTTCCAAGGAAGAACCTGATGAAGAAAATATACCAGAAAATGAGAAAAGCATTGACGAAATAGTTGAGGAAGAAAATGGCGGAAATAGAGAAACTAGTGTGTCAGGAAAGAGTATAGAACGAATACTGCAAAATATTGAAATGACCCCAGAAAAACGAACCGATAACGTTGAAGGCGAACAATCAAGAGGGGAATCAGTCAATAAAGCAGAAATTGGGCATAGTCGCAGTAATACTGAACATTCTCGAGTACTACCAGGAGTGGTTATACCATTTCCATTCAAAAACTCTTTATTCTGGCCTGAACCAACTGAAAAAGTGAACAAGAGGAACAGTAGGGTTAAAGTTCCTTCTGTAGGCACCACCGATGCTTGGAGAGAATATTTCTTGAAGAAAGAGGACGAGCAGAAAAAATCAATTCAAGAAAAGAGGATAGAAAGAAAAAAAGGAAAGAAAACAAACAATTGCGCCAAGAAAAAATAAAGAAACCCAGAGAAAAATCTATACGACAAAATGAAGGAAAGAACACATCAGAAGAAGAAAAGAGGTCAGATAGTGGAGAAGACTTATCTCAGGGTCACGAAGAAACGGGAAATGACCGAATTGCCAACGAAGGTAAGAAATAATGTTCATGGAGTACTCAGCATAGTTTTACTTTATAAGAACTATTGTAGGTAATGGAGAAGCGAGACCCTCAATAGATGATGGAATAAAATTTTTGTAATTGTCAACTATTTTGACGACTATTATCCGGCACAAATCACGAATAACGACACTGAAAAATGGTTGGCTACTGCAATGGCTGAGGCTGGTGGATGGTGGAAGTGGCCAAATACCAAAGATGAAATTTGGTATGATCATCATGAAATTGTCAAGAAGATCAAGCCTCCTGTTGAAATTACTAAAAGAGGATTTTATGTAGTTGAAGAACTAAAGTACCATATATGATGTTAGAATGCGTTTGTGTTATTTTTGCATTAAACTTTCAATGATGGGGAGTTCTTGTTTTCTGTCGGAATAATGTTTCTCGAATGTCTGATTTAGGGTCACCGTCTGAATTAGGTTCACTGACCTGTCTGATTTTGAAACAAACTTTCCTCCTACTGTCGGAATTAGGTGTCATTGGGGTGGTTATAATAAAATGTGAATAAAATTATTGTAGACAGAGTTTTATTATAAATAACTGTTCAGATCTCCTTAGAAATGATTATTAAATCCAGAAAATTGAAACTGATCAATATTATCAAATAATCACTGATTATATTGGATAAAATGTAACGTAAATTCCTAAAGGTGTCTGAATTTGAGTCGCTTACCTTACAAGCTTTCATGGGGAGATATTTCTTTACACTACATTATTTTACATTCTTTTACACTATATATTTTATATTCTTTTACACTATATTATTTTTTCATCATCCAAAATGTTATTGTCCTCTTGAAATTACTGAAAGTACCTATACTTATGAGGGTTAGTGGCAATTTATTATGTATTTTCAATCCCATATATCTAAAACCATTTTATAGTTATGTGTCGGAAACACATAGATGGTCAGAATTCCTGGTATCATAATTATGATTTGAAAAATTTAGTTTGGAGTTATCGATGTAAAGGCATATAAGAAATATAATTTTATAAATAGCAGAAAACTTCTTCTGCTACTATTGAGCATAATCAAAATGTAATTATGTTGATTACATTTGTTCGTTCACCACAGATATCTAATGTAAATATAAAAAATCAGAACACTTTCGGTGACAATGTAACCGAATATTATCAGTGATTTCCGAAGTTAGGCCATAGGCACACACACCCAGACATACTGACGTAAGTACAGAATGTCTTAGGCTATCAGATTATTCACCAACTTTTTTTCTCCGAAATCATATATCATACCAGTAAACACCATGAAGATTATTTCAATGAATGGGATATGGTTCCCATGTATCCTTTGCCGAACAAACTTTCCGGTTCCTGGAGGTGATTTCATAATTGTTTCCAAAAAGTGAAGTTTTCTGTAGTTTCTTCTCATCTTTTTCCATTTACCCAAATGAATCGATGGATTTATTGGGTTGAGTCCATTGTTTTCTTCTCTTTTATCACTTTGTCTTTTAGTTTTCCAGTCCACATGTCGAAACCATTTGTTTTTCTCTATATATCACTCATATCAGTTTTTTTCTTTTAATTTTTTTTCTCTGTTTTCTCTTCTCGTTTTTTGCGATCTTCCACTATATTTCCAGGAATTATCATCGTTATAGCAACAAGTACTAATTGAATTACCTGAATTCATTCCTGAAGAGTAGTTTGTTCAAAAGTTCTGAAAGTATTGTACGTCCTAGTTGGTTCACTAACTGTGAGATATCTCTGTATAAACTTGTATGAGTTCCCTCTCCTTCAGAAAATTCAAACTAATGCAAATATATATTATTCCCGGTAATGTTCAAAATGGTAAAAATTCAATAGCACTTAGCATTGAAGATCTCCTTATTTTTCGGTAGAGCTACCGCGCCCTACAAATTAATTCCCAGGAGGACCCAAATAGGTCCCCTCAAAAACCCCAATCCATTCTGATAAATCTATTGTTAAATCTCCACAGGCATGAGTTGAGTAATATTCATTCTGGTCGAGCACAATGTTTCAAAAGAATAATTAATAAACTGTTTCAAAATCAAAAAGAATATATAATTGCTCGGGAGTTCATTTTAATTATTCAGACCTTAATAGGAAGAGACACATTGTTCGGCAGAATGGAAAGGATTGGTTGATGATCGAGAGATGAAAGAGTATGACAAGATTACGATGATTTATAGAGGCTGTGTGATTAATATAATTGCCTGAAGAGCAAATGATGCAAATGTGAAACAGGATTATGAGAATTTTCAATTATGTATCGGTCAAAATGTACATTGGACAATCTCACCGTGAATATCTGGATATTTTTGGACAAACATGAAAACACTGATATCGCCTCCATTAGCTTCTGACAAATAGAGATTTTCACCCTTCTACGATCAACCCCTATTTTTCCATCGCGTTTTTTTTTATGTTATCCACAGATCCGCAATAGGGTTGCAAGATGGCAATCGTATATAATAATCGTAGTATAGTTATTCTAAACCCAATTGGAACGGCAATAAAAATAAGAGCACTACGAGGAGTGTTCATATGCACTGCCCGGCAAATGGGGAATGTATATACTACCAGTGTTCTTACTATCAAAGCGTTCCTGGTAAAATCATTAGAAAGTTCAGTCGTGTGGACGAGAATTCCTTCTCGAAACTTTTTATGTCGTTCCAATTGGGACTAGAAATACTATACGATAAATTGAGAACGGGATAACTGGATAAAGAAAAAACGGGATAACAGGGAAACGGGATAACAGGAATAACGGGATAACGAAAAAACTGGAAAATGGGATGACAGGATAAGGGAATAACGGGAAAACGGAATAACGGGATAAATAAAAAACGGGATAACAGGAAAACGGGATAACGGGAATAACAAGCTAACGAAAAACGGGATAAAGGATAAGGGAAAACGGGATAACGGGATAATTGAAAAATGGGATAACGGTAATAACGGGATAACGGGATAACGAAAAAATGGGATAACGGGATGACAGGATGAGGGGATAACGGGAAAACGGGATAAAGAAAAAACGGGATAACAGGAAAATGGGATAACGGGAAGAACGGGATAACAAAAAAACGGGATAATGGAAACAGGATAAGGGGATAACGGGAAAACGGGATGAAGAAAAGACGAGATAACAGGAAAACAGGATAACGGGACAACAGGAAGCGGAAGGAGTCAAAAGCATAATCTAGATGGAACAACATGAAGGGAAACATAGAAAAAAAGACATTCTTCGCGGACGAGAGTTTTCGGGAAAAACATTTTAGGGAACATAGAAATTTGGACAGGACAACGTCTGTCGGGTCAGCTAGTATAAATATATTTTCAAAACAAATCATCGTATCATGCCAACGAGGGAATCACCCGCCAAAGAAACCTCTTAAAACTCCCAATTCCCTCAACTGATTTAATCAAAACCTCTCTAATTTATAAAGCTGCACAGATTGACTATCATTTCCCTTCAAATATTAGATATATTGAAGATTCTAACCTGTTCAGATCTTCTGTTAAAAAAAATCTCCTAGATTTAGCTATCTATGAAATAGAGGAGTTCTTTCATAATACCCTGACTAACACCTAGTGGCAAAGCTACATCATTAGTCTACCATAAACTGCATTCAATTTTAAATAACTTTTACCACTTTTACCTATTTATCATAATGTTTTACACTTAACTTTATATTGTGACTGAATTGCCTACAAAAGTGGTTTATTCATTTATATAGGTTTAAATAGATTTCAATGTGTTTGTGCATGTACCCGATTTATACTCGGAAGTTTCTTGTTTTTTTTTTCTCAAATACATTTTGTAAGTTTTGTTAAGCCACGTAAATACAGAGAAATTTTTCTACGATACAAAACAACGTAATATTCTTGATAAACAGTAAAGGTCAATATGGACCACCTGCTAGACTGAAACAGTCGATAAGCATACGTTCGTAAAACCATACGTTGTTATCGGGAGACAAATAAAATGCTTTTAAAAATAATCACCAAGAAATATCCCTTGTAGACCGGACGCATAAATCATTCAACTAGAAGCGTAAACAACGATTATTGATTGCTACTGGGTACATTCCCAGCGAGATAAGAAAATCAGTTTTATTTACTACCGAAAGAAAACATATCCATATTTCAAACACCCGTCCAAATTCGATAAACATGGGGTCATTAATTCCGCGATAGCGCGACAGCTACCGTAAATATATTATCCAATTATAACATAGATAAGCGAGAACGGGTTAGAAAAACAAGTCCCCTATCAGTTTTACGACTTCACAACACACTAAGCTCCGCCCACTAGCTCCCATGTTAAAGATCATATAAAAGCGTGAATTTCATGTCAAAGGCGGTAGTTCGATTCGGTATTCCACAGTGAACACGATAATATGCCATTCGCAAAAGTTAGGTTAAAAAGTCAGTCTAATTACAGTATCGTGCAATAATAATGAGAGTTTCCAAACCGGTGTAGTTGACTTCAGCAAACATAGAAACTCAGCCGATTCAGATCAAGTATTGAAGCTCATAGTAAAAACACGAGCGAACAGGTTAGTTTCCACAAATTGTCAAAGCTTCCAAAAACAGAGATAATACAACGGGATTCAGCAATTTCAATGGTTCACGATCACTTAGAAAAACCTTAACTGTATACGAATATACCGGACGAATTAATTAGAATAACCGATTGACGCGGGAGAAAACGAATAATAAAGTCTAATCTAATTGCCTTTTAAAAACTACATCCAGTGAATAAGTGTTAAACAGGGTGAGTCTCATGTTTGTTTTTCTGTATTTATGTATGTGGCAAAAACCCAACCCATTAAAATGTGTATGGGTCTATAAAGTATGTCCATAGTTTTCAAGATCACCAAGTTTTCAAAAAGAGAATTATTGTTAGTCGTTTGCAGCACTTGATTGCAAGGTTTCTTTTAGTAAAATTATTTCTATTGTGACGATCATTGCAGAATTATCTGCCAATACGCTAAATTAGTTTTCTTTGTATGAATATTGTTTCCTATCATTCGTCCAGCCACTTTATACGATGTGTTCTTTAATTCTGTTCCGGTATTTAAGAGAAATGAAATCAGATCTGAGCCGCTCCAGACCTAGTTTCAGTATCGACCTTCTTCAGACAGTCGATTGCTCTTAATACTGTTTTTCCAACCTAACGAATAACGTCTGGTATTACAGGTGTGGTGGGTTAAATCACAACACCCCGTAGTCAGGGCAAAACAATTGGTGGTCAGGTGTGTGGTTTTCACAACACCCTGTATAGCCCAGAGTAAAACAATTGATGTCAGGTGTGCGAGTAATAATTAAGGAAGTACATTAACGCATATATGATATTTTCCACAGAAAAAAAAAAGTGTCAAACAAAAATTTAATTTGAAATTTTTTTTAATAAATATTTTATTTTTTATTTTTACAAATAAGTGTCAGTGGAAAAAAGACTAATTTGAACAGAAGTAAATGAGTAGAAAAATTGTGAAAATAGTTTAGTATAATATCGTTTTTATTTTGCAAACACGATATTGGGAAAATAAATATATATAGCGTTTATACCGATCAAAAACTCAGGAAGTATTCGAAAAGGCAATTGAAGTTTTATTTTCAATCAATGGAGATTTTTATCAAAATAATTAAATCATGGAAACTCAGACAACAGTGCCGAGGGTTAGGTATGAACCGCAAATTAGTATCACTTTGGATAATATTCCTTTTTATAATGGTACCACAGAAATCAAAGATTTTATTCGTGAAATTGAAGATTTGGCAGCTGTAGCAAAATGGACAGACAGTCAAATAAGTTCTATAGTTAGATTAAAACTGAAAGGCATCGCTAGATTATTTATTGAAGCAGAAGATGAATTACAAAATACCGACAACTGGCAATTAATTAAAAAGGAATTATTGAAGCAGTTTAGCAAATTGAAATTACCTGGAGAAGCACAAAAAGAATTTTTGAATTGTTATCAAGAAAAGAATGAATCAGTTAGGAATTTTTTCATAAGATTAAAAATATGTGCATCAAAGATAAGGCACCTCACAGGAAATAATAGAATTGACAATGTATTAGAGCAAAAATACGAGCAGGATATTTTGGTTCAATTTGCTATTGGATTGTTAGATCCTGTTAGAAAAAAAGTTTTATCTGAAAGTCCTGTCAGTTTAGAAGAAGCCATCACATTAGCAGAAAAAGAAGAATTAATTGAGCAAATTACGAATACACCGAATAGAAATTTCAGAACTTTCAATGCGAATATAATATTGTGCACACATTGTAACAGAAAAGGTCACACAGCAGGAGATTGTTATATGAAAAATTGCGTATGCCTAACATGTCAAGAATTCGGACATATGTCATATAGATGTCCAAATAGAAATAGTTTTCAAAATAAGAGATTAAATGATTCAGGAAAATGGTTTTCCAACTACGCTAAGGAAAAAAGATTTAAAAAATATGGAAAAATGAATAAATATAGAACAGAATTTTCTAACAATTCGAAAGAAAATAGATTTCAATCTCATAGAAGCAGGAATGAACGAGGAAATTTTAGGAGAATAAATTATAGAAAGCAAAAAACAGGAAAATAGCAGGAAAAAAAAAAACAGGAAAAATGGAATGGCAGCTTTCAACAAGCCTCAGATGAAAGCTGCGGGAAAAAACTATTTAAATAGTGCGAGGCAAGAGGAAAATATACTTAGCAACGATGGAAAAAAAAAAGAGAATGTAAAGAGAAGGAATTTTGAGGCATATATCCATAGATATGAGATCTCAAGTATCAGTGGCTCATATTAATATTGTTAGAGGTATGAAATTAAATTATGATTTGCCGTATCACCTCAGAAAAAGACAAGGAAATTTCACTCATTATATTGGCTCGGTTATATTGCCAATCAAAGTAAAGGAAGGAAAAATTATTGAACATGAATTCTTAATAGTTGAAAATGATCATCGTAGTACTGAAATAACAACTGGGATTAGATTTTTTACGAAAATATGACGTTCAAATTGATTGGAGAGAAAATCAAATGTATTTATCAGGGGAAATTATCGAGTTGAAAAAGAAAATCCAACACATATGCCAACCAAATCGGGATGACGAACAGAGGAAGTTGCAAAAGAGATTTGAAGAAGTAGAAAAACGATTGAGAGATGTCAATATCATGATGTACGATTGGATGAATTCTGTAGAAAAACTAGAATTGAAGAGGGAGGGCCCGCCCAAATCAATCCGCGAAGTATTCTTAAACAGAGTTTCATGCCATGAAACGAGATGTACAACTTCGAATCAAATAGAGATATCAGGGACCGGTGATTTAATTGTGACACCAGGTTTAGAAAAAACAGTTTCAAAGATGTCAGCGACTGGTGATTTAAAGGAGACGCTAGTCTGCAAAGAAATAGTTGAAATTGAAGAATATGGAAAATCGTCTGGAACAAGAGAAAAGCGAAACATGCGTTTAAACGAGCAACAAGAGAGAAGAGAGGAATTTAGAAAAGTGCCACCTATGGAAAATGGAAAAACCGACGCATCCTGTACATTAGGACCGATAGTCACACGTGACAGTCGACAAGTGGAAATGCATACGTATAGGTACGAGCATTTCCTGCCTAAAGAAACGGAGAGATGTAACGGAACATTGCCCATACAGCACTACAGCGAGGAGAAGAAAATTATAGTCAGAAAATGGAAAAAGTTGGTATGAGAGTTTTTGAAAGTGAAAATATTCCCGAAAGTAGCCAGACATATTCAGGAAGAACGGAAATTGCAACAGTTAATGCATCAAGGAATCAAGGGAAGGTGATGAATGTAGAAAATAGTAAATCATTGGAAGATAGTTTTAGAGATAGATACGAATCACCCACGGGAGATGCTCTATCCACCAGGAAGTTGGAATCTGCCAAGCACCTAGGAATGACAGTCGCCAAAGATAAGATTTTTTCTACAGTCGTAAATCAGAAGGATGAAAATTTCTTGACTAAGGACAAAATTCTACCGCCCAGATTTTTTAATGTATTTAAAGTTCAAGCAAAAAGTATAGTGAACTCCGAAGATACGAAATTACGAAGTATTGCAGAAAATGGATTTTTAACCCCGAGAAAACGAAGCATAGGAGAAGATTTTGATATGGATACGAAAGTGAAGAAAGAAATGAACCCCGAAGTGGAAAGAATTAGAACTTTAGCCAGACAAGAAGGAAAACCTAATTTAAAAAAGACATCGCCCGTTAAAAAAAAAAAAAAAAATTCAACAAGTATAGGAATGAAAGCAGCAGACAAGCGACACAAGAAAATGAGGTAAAATTAGATCAAGTTTAAGTTCAAACTCAAGAAAATATGCCAATGAATTACCAATAGTTAATGCCGAAAATAAAGAAAAATGTCAGCCAAGTGAAATGTCCAAAGAAAAGGAAGAAAGCATTTCTGAAAATAAATTCCCCCTTACACAACCCATGACACGCGGCACTGTTCAAATGACACCCATGAAAAATTTGGTTCAATCAGTTAAATATCAGTAAACAAGGAAATTTTCAGTATGCACCAGAATGTAGGAACGTATATATAGTATGTAAATTATTATAGTTTCAGCAGACTGCAAAAAGACGCAGAAACAATTGAAAAATCCCTGAAGGTTAATTTGCCAAAACATATTTATAGCTACAATGAACTTGTAAAATTGGAATGAATAAAAATACGAAATCTACCGATACCTTAATGAAAAACGGAATTAAATTAATTGTATCATAGTACGGGAACAAACTGAAAAAAATATATAAGAGAATCAACTGACAACGTGAAACGCGAACAGGGACAATTTTAGCAAGTGTTTGGATGTAAAATAATGACAGTAAATTCCACGGAAAATTCAAGCAAAGCTATTTTGAGACGGATATAGTTCATTACAGGTCATAGAAAAAACGAAGAATGGTCGATAGAACTGAAATGAAACACTGTACGGATTACAGGCTATAAAAAACCAAAAACGCGATATGTTATGAAAATTAATTAAATAGTTATAGAATATCGAATCGCCGAGTTACATAATACAGATAAATAATATAATCACGATTTCCGGAAAATGTGTTTACGGATTGGTAGAATATTCACACTAGAACATCGCGACGTTTATAATTGTACAGTACCTAAATAAATAATGATAAAATTTACTAACCGCGCATATAGGGAAGGTTTTGACAGGAATATCGTGGACTATTATTGTTGAAACCCAAGAAAATATCTCTGAACAAACAGCAGTGGACAATCCAGCATGGCGAAGCGAAATGATGAGACCAGCAGATTCCTAGAGCAGTGCGAATTCACAGTGTGGTTTGAGTTCAAGCACTCCGCACAGAATTCAGTGGACACAATTCACCACACAAATCACCTGTGTTAATGGTACCGCACAAATATGATTCCCAGGAACGAAGATTTTTAAACGAATGAATTACCACCATTTGACCACCGACACCGAATACCATTTACAACATTATGCTAAGGAATGACCTTGTCACTGAACCAGAAAACACAGGCTGTGCTATCTGTCTAGTTCCGATACCGACTAATTATCACGGATCACTGACCCGAGAATCGTGTGGAAGGCCCTACAATCCCCAAAAGCCATATGGTTAGAGAAGATAAACAAAGGAACAAATAGTCCCGTACCGCTGATACGTACCCTTAGCCAACCAGCGGCGTAGCAGGAAAAAAATTCCCAGAGGATCCAACGGATAGAGTTAAATTGATGCCCACCGGAATAGAAGTGAGAAAATCCCCTCGTTGAAGAAGGCGAGTACATACCCTTACAGTATGGAAATTACCCCATGGAAGAAAGAGACTTTATTGTGTGTTTGCATGATTATTTGCATGTTATTTTTAAGAAAATTAGAATTAAGTACTGAGAAGTGAGGTTAATAACTTTGGTAATAGAGTATAATTATCCTCTAGAAGATGTAAACCGTAGTCCATTGTAATTGTCAAAGTAAGACTTATAAAATTTGTCGCTAGAATAGGATTACACTACAGCAAGTTAAAACATTTTTGCTTATTGTTGGTGAAAGTGATGTTATTTTGAAAAAAAAAATTTGAGTTTGTCAAATCTTTTTTGTAGAGGGTTGGGACGAGTGTTGAGCCACGTAAATACAGAGAAATTTTTCTACGATACAAAACAACGTAATATTCTTGATAAACAGTAAAGGTCAATATGGACCACCTGCTAGACTGAAACAGTCGATAAGCATACGTTCGTAAAACCATACGTTGTTATCGGGAGACAAATAAAATGCTTTTAAAAATAATCACCAAGAAATATCCCTTGTAGACCGGACGCATAAATCATTCAACTAGAAGCGTAAACAACGATTATTGATTGCTACTGGGTACATTCCCAGCGAGATAAGAAAATCGGTTTTATTTACTACCGAAAGAAAACATATCCATATTTCAAACACCCGTCCAAATTCGATAAACATGGGGTCATTAATTCCGCGATAGCGCGACAGCTACCGTAAATATATTATCCAATTATAACATAGATAAGCGAGAACGGGTTAGAAAAACAAGTCCTCTATCAGTTTTACGACTTCACAACACACTAAGCTCCGCCCACTAGCTCCCATGTTAAAGATCATATAAAAGCGTGAGTTTCATGTCAAAGGCGGTAGTTCGATTCGGTATTCCACAGTGAACACGATAATATGCCATTCGCAAAAGTTAGGTTAAAAAGTCAGTCTAATTACAGTATCGTGCAATAATAATGAGAGTTTCCAAACCGGTGTAGTTGACTTCAGCAAACATAGAAACTCAGCCGATTCAGATCAAGTATTGAAGCTCATAGTAAAAACACGAGCGAACAGTATAGTTTCCACAAATTGTCAAAGCTTCCAAAAACAGAGATAATACAACGGGATTCAGCAATTTCAATGGTTCACGATCACTTAGAAAAACCTTAACTGTATACGAATATACCGGACGAATTAATTAGAATAACCGATTGACGCGGGAGAAAACGAATAATAAAGTCTAATCTAATTGCCTTTTAAAAACTACATCCAGTGAATAAGTGTTAAACAGGGTGAGTCTCATGTTTGTTTTTCTGTATTTATGTATGTGGCAAAAACCCAACCCATTAAAATGTGTATGGGTCTATAAAGTATGTCCATAGTTTTCAAGATCACCAAGTTTTCAAAAAGAGAATTATTGTTAGTCGTTTGCAGCACTTGATTGCAAGGTTTCTTTTAGTAAAATTATTTCTATTGTGACGATCATTGCAGAATTATCTGCCAATACGCTAAATTAGTTTTCTTTGTATGAATATTGTTTCCTATCATTCGTCCATAGACGATTGAGAGAATTGTGTCAGTTTTTTAAATATATATATACATTCTTAACATTTTATGAGTGCAGTCCTTTATTTATTTTCTTTTATGAATAACCTTTCGAATCTTTCTGAACGGTAGTACTTCCTGAATAAACACCCCATGTTCCGGTATTTAAGAGAAATGAAATCAGATCTGAGCCGCTCCAGACCTAGTTTCAGTATCGACCTTCTTCAGACAGTCGATTGCTCTTAATACCGTTTTTCCAACCTAACGAATAACGTCTGGTATTACAGGTGTGGTGGGTTAAATCACAACACCCCGTAGTCAGGGCAAAACAGTTTTATCACTTATTATATTACCAACAATTTTCCAGCTTTGTCAATAAGGATTTTTCTTGCGACAGTAAAGTATATTTTAATTTGATTTGATTTGATATAGGCTAAAAGCGGGCTGCAGAAAACCTGGCTAACCGAGTAACAGAATGAAATGTTTTTCAAAAGTTAGTACTCACAGCAAACATAATTAAAATCACTGAGTGCTTGGGAAAAAGTTGTGCATAAGCTTTATATGGCCTTTTCTCGGAAAAACAACCATACCAATGTCGCAACACATTGGTAATACATTCGACATAAGGTATTCCGAGTGGTCGAGCGGTATGAGGCGCCAGACAGATATAACTGGTCCACGACAGGGATCCTGGGTTCAAACCCCAGTTCTGGCAGCTTTTTTTTTATATTTTTTTCCTTCAAATGGAAAAATGATTTGTTTGATGCGAATATTCGTCCCAAAATCCGGTGACAATGCATTATGGAATTTTTGCCGAAGAAAAACCAAAATGGCGGCTACAATATGGCGGACGAGTTTTGTGATTATAGTTCGATTCTATTCAAAATTAGTATGTGGGGGTTTTTGGGGTTCGACATGATGATTTCTTTGTCAGAATTCATGAATTCAAAATGACGGCTCCAATGTGACGTGGTTATAGCCCTATTCCAATATAAATTGGTATGTGGGGGTTTTTGCGGTCAAAGATTATTATTTTTTTGCACGAATTTACCAGTTCAAGATGGCAGCTCCGAGATGGCGACGAATTTTGTGATTATAGTCTAATTCCATTCAAAATTGGTGTGTGGGGTTTTTGTAGTCGGACATCATGATTACTCAGTCGAAATTCATTACTTCAAAATGGCGGCTTCAGGAAGGCGATGTGTTTTGTTATTATGGCCTGATTCCATTCAAAATTCGTATGAGTGTTTTTTGGGGTCGTAGCATATAAATTTTTGTCAGAATTCAATAAGATGGCGGTATTTTTCATGAATGATTTCAATTGAAATATCAACACTCACAGAGACCATAAGAAAATTAATTTGATGTTCGGGCAGAATTTGTTCACAATTTTTGTACGCAATTTAGTATAAACGGATTAAAAAATTAAACCTGTTTAAATCTTGTTCTAATGCCTTGACACAAACTTTTTATGGTTCATTACTATATCTATCAAAAAATATCTTCAAACTACATCCAAGTTGACCTTTGAACATTTTTCTATTAGAATAAAAACTTTTTAACAAAAAATCAAACCGACGAAATACGGAACTGAAAAGTAAAAAATAAAATTAACCTTCTTAGTCTCAATAACTAAGCTCCTTAACTAATGTAAGTAACTAATTTTGAGTCGGCGCCAAACAAACAAGCGAATGAATTAGGTAAGGCGTAAACTGATGGCATCGAGTTGCGCGGTGACATTCTGATAATTTTTTTGAGGTAATTTAATGATCTTCGTTGATTGTTCGTTTGGCGCCGACTCAAAATTAGTTACTTACATTAGTGAAGGAGCTTATCTATTGAGACTAAGAAGGTTTATTTTATTTTTTACTTTTCAGTTCCGTATTTCGTCGGTTTAGATTTTTGTTAAAAAGTTTTTAGTTTTCAATTTTTTGTGGCTGAAATCTACTAATTACTAACTGCTTGTTTTTTAATTACTTCCAAAATACTTACTTACCCACCTTACTTCAACTATTACCAGTTAAATAATATGATTATCTACTTTCACTATTTGTTGTAATATTAAATTATTTTTGTTGTTCTGGTTAGTTGATTTCATTACTTTGTATATCATTCCATCCTCTCATAGAATATATTGATTGTGATAATGACACTAGCGATCTGTCATTGTCAACTACATATGTGTGCCAATGTTCACAAGTGAAAAATCAATTATCGCCTATTTTTCTACCCGTAAGGGTGGATAATTCCATTCGAAATCAAAATATGATCAACTATGAGGTATACCCTATCTGATAAAAGAAGAATCATCCAAATCGAAGATCCCAGTACAGTTCAGTTACAGCTGATAGAATCGGTTAACGGACCAGAATTCAGAGGGTGAGTGATCAATATCCTTCATTTTGCTACCCTTAGGGGTGGATTTCATCTTTTGAATTCAAATGGGACTAACTTCGAAGTACACCCTATCCACTGGAGAAAGAATTATCGGAATCGGACTCCTCAGTAAAAAGTTATGCGTGATCAAACATAAAAAAAAATATACGCGTCGACTAGAGAACCTCCTCCTTTTTGGTTTCGTCGGTTAAAAAAACATCAGTGGCACGTCTATGCCTTGGCACCAGACATTATTTTCCTCAAAATCTTATGCTATTACTAATATATCCTATTAGAGAAGTATTCAGGGATAAACATAAACATAAACATTCAATAAATAATTATAATTCTTTTTTTTTCATGTATTTAAATATTTTACAAGGAATATATATATTCAAAAGGAAAACATTCTCGATTGAATATTGAATAGGAAGATTTTTCTGTGAATGGAAAAATCCACGATAAAAATGAAGTAATTTTTTGTGGATGTCTAATAGAAAGCAACTACTTCCCCGGCTGAATGTGAATGAATACCCCCCAATAAGTTATCTTGACGATGGAAGATAGTGACTAAAGTCTATCTTTCAGTCGCAGATGATTCCACATCTGATTATATGAACATCCTGTTCATATTTTCAACAAATGAATATATATATATACATAATACAATGAAATTTCTATCATATATACAACACACATCATCCTCATTATTGTTATGATCATCGTCAGTATAATTATCAATTCCATTACGTTCTACCTTCCATTACGTTCTACCTCATCAAGCTCTACCATAACAATCTCTCCAACCAAAGGAGGTATTGGGTCACCTTCCAACAAAAGCGGTTCAATTTTATTGTCATTAACGGCCCATCCAGATTGTTCTGGTAAGAAATTGACGCAGTTTGCTTTTCAAGCATTTCGCCGCATTTCAGTCAGCTCTTAGACATGATATATGATTTGTTTTGGGACGAATATTCGCCCCAAACAAATCTTTCTTCAATTTCGAAGGTGAAAGATTTGAAGAAAGGTGCTAGAGCTGGGGTATGAACCCACGCTTCCTTTCGTGAACCAGTTATATCTGTCTGGCGCCTTAGACCTCTCGACCACTCGGAATTTACTTCATGTCTTCAATGTGTTGCTACATTGGTATGGTTGTTTTTTCCGAAAAAAGGACATACAAAACTTATGCACAACTTTTGCCCAGGCAGTCAGTGATTTTTCTTATGTTTGCTGTAAGTACTAACTTTTAAAAAATATTCCATTCTGTTAGTCGATTGCCCAGGTTTTCTGCAGTCCGCACTTGGACTAATATGGCTTGTTCGCTTGTCACATATTGTCCATGATATTCTATCGTAGAATGCAAGAAACTTATGAATTACGCTTGTCAAATAGATACAAACTGTTTTCGATTACATTCTTGTATAATTGCTTTCTTTTCAAAATCGTAAAGTGAAATGAAACTATCGAATGATATCGGGAAAAAATATATACGTTTACTTTTTGAGAGAGAACTTTTTCGCTTATGGAATTTCCCCTTCTACACTTCCAGTTCCAGACCGTCTGAAACGCCGAAATGCATGTCTTCTTTAATAATTGCAGAGAACGATTCGAAACCATATAAAAATTAAACTTTCCTGAACGCGACCGCCAATTTAATTTGCAAGATATCTTCAATGCGATTTAGCTCTGAGAGTTAACTACGCTTTGCAAATTGAAATAAATCGACCGAAGTTTTTAGGCAGACTGGAAAAGTTTTTCGGGGATTTTAACCGTAAAAAAAAGAATGTTAACGGAAAATATTTTTGATGTTTCCGAAGGACACAAATGTATATTGTGCAGTGATATTAAATTTTAGCTTCAGAAAGTTGGGGGACTTTTTAATGTACATTAGTGATGATATTAGGAACAACATATAAAAAGTTACCAACCGTAAGGTGTGTGTTTAATTTATTATTTAACAAATATATTGCAAAGTTACATTGATTATTGAACATCTTGAGAAAATATTATTTGTTTGAAAAACTGATAGTGCCATTCGGAAGAATGGAAGATTTTACATAAAAAAGGTATATATATGTAAAGTTTTTCTTCAAAATAAAAACTGTAAGATGCAGATTTTTTTTTCTAACGTACGAAAATGTGAGGCGGCGACACTGAAGTGCATGTTGGGAATAACATATCAAAGATACCAACCGTAAAGTGTGTGCTCAATTAATTACTCAACAAATAAGTTGCCCAGTTACATTGTATATTGAATATTTAAAAATCAAATAATTAATAGTGCCACTCGCAAAAATAAAAAAAATTACATAAAAAAAGTATCCACAATTTTTCTTTGAAGTAAAAACAGCAAGCTGCAGATTTTTTTGCTGATGTGCGGAAATGTGAGGCGATTACAATGAAGTGTAGCGCTGGAGGAGCACGCAGCCACGAGCGCTCTACACTGAATTTGTTATAACTTTTGATCTAATTAATTAAATTGGGCCAACAAAAATGACAAATTTGATTTTTTATGCCTTGCTTCAAAGACCAAAAACTCTAGTTTAAAATGTGATAATAAAACATTTCCATACATGATATCGGCAAACTATAAGTCGGTTGATAGAGCTTCATTAGCTCCACATAAATAAAAATAAACTGCAAATTATCATTGATAAAATCTACCTTTCCGACTGGCCTCGCCATCGATTTTTTAATAGCATATTCTTGTTCGGCATTTTCCGAACGAAATTGTTTTCTATTGTTTAAACAATTAATAAACAATCAGCACACAAATATAAGTTTATAACTTTTTTCTGCAAGTCATTCCTAAGTAATATCAGAAGGTTCTAGGAAAATCCATAGCGTCCTCCAGGGTTCCGAAATATTGCATGATTTTAAGCTATTTTTACTCACTAATATTATTCAGTTATTGGTGAATTTCTACATTGCTAAAAAGATCATATCCAGAAGTTTGTGATGTCATTGTGAGTGTGAGGTGGACACACAAAAAGTAGGATCAGATTCTGAAATGAATAATTATCAAGAAAATATTTTATTTGTAATAGAATTTTATTCATGGTTAATTGAAACATAGTCGAATTTTAGTGGTAACCTTGAAATAAATCTATTCCTATTACCGTGGGATAATAACATTATGCAATAGATGTTGGAAAAATATACGATCTGAGACAGCGTAGACTTGGATTCCGAAGAACTGTCGATAATATCGATGAAGTGGATATTTGTATTCCTGCTTCTGTATTGAGAGAAGATAAAAAAAAGTATGAAAAAAAAACTGATGTCATTGACGGACATCGCCACTTCACGACTTTCACATAATTGTGGTATATACTTGTGTGCCCACTGTAAACTTTTGCCTTTTTCTAGAAAATTCAAGAGATAAAGAAAACTGTTTGAAAGACAATTTAATATGAGTTGACTCATCAAGATGGCTTATGGTTTATATGCGTAGCTACCGGTAAATAAATGAAACGTATTTATGTGGTAGTTATAACGAGAATAACAAACTTGTGAAAGATTAAAATAATTGCATTTGCAATTGAAATATGCATATTATTCGTTGCAGATCTATTGTGTATGCCCTCATGTTATGTTAGAGACATCTGTTTAGACCCGTTCTTGTTACAAGACTCCATAGGCCAGACCTTGAGTCCTCCATATATTGAAGGGGTTGCGGTTTTTCCTCCCCTATCGTTGAGAACCTTAGCCTTGTAAGGCGTTCACAGTAGCACATTATGAGAGCTGTAGTTTCCTCCTCTTCCTGACAGAACCTACATCTGGTTATGTCTGCTAGTCCGATGTTATTCATGTGTTTGTTGAGTCTACAGTGCCCTGTCTGGCTTAGCAGGTACACTATGAATTTTGGCGATGGTTCCTTGATAAACTCTTTGGCCTGTCTCATGCCCGGCGCCTTGTTCCACCATTCTTGAGATTGCCCTTTCAACCCAGTATTGGTTTGTGTTGTCCGCAGCGCTTTCGCTGTGCCACAAAAAAGTTATGTGCCAATTGCTATACTTCTGGCTAATGAATGGGTCTCTTTGTTGCCCTTATAGCCTGTGTGGGCCTGACACCCAAGCCAGAGATAGTCTGTTTTGACTGCCTACCTTCTGTAGGGTGTCAAATGTGTTAGTTCAATGCAAACTACACCGCAAAAAGGTTCCCAAGTGTTATCTTCAACTGAAAACGGACTGTTGCAGGACAACTGGATATGTGGATATGGTTCGAAGAGTGTGTCAACGTTATGAGGAGACTGAGCCCTTTCATAGGCGATATTGAACAGGCAGACAGTGGTTTACAACAGATTTATTGTGTCAAGAACATTGAAGGAATCGTCGCCTTATTGCGGTGCAAGTGCAAAAACAGCTCCGAGAGATACGAGGAGTGGCTATTAGTCAGACCCCTAAAACACCTGCGATTGATTCAGAACTTACCCCAGCTTATCGTCAAACACGCATGCCTGCGTTTCGCACGAGATGATCTGTTCTGTTCTCACATAAGACCAGGATAAGCCTCTATGGTAGCGAACAAAGAAAAAAAGTTTACTGGAGACCAAGAGAATGATCCAATAAAAGAGCGGATTGCTTATACGGGGGTGGTTCCTGCATGATCTGGGGAGCGCGATCCGACCCTGTTTTCAATCCGTAGGAACGACAATGGTCACATGGGAGAAGGTTTAACGGGTGCCAGGTACAAAAGAGTTTAGCAGTTCATGTGGGACATTAGGTCGACTACCTTAGAGTCCCGCACACCGCAAGAATAGTGCAGAATTACATGCCAGCCAGCATGCAGCCCAAACATAAATGATGATGGGATGAGCTAAAACGGGTAATTCGTTGTGGACTTAACTTCGCCTTGATCTCGATCGCATATCCTCGGTTGTGGGATACTGTAATAAATTAAAAACTCCAAAAAACTGTCATTGTCGCATATTTCTGTCATAATACCTTTCAAAGGTGTATTAACACATCCCACTCTTGAAATTTTCAATTTCTGCAATTAAAATAGTTCATGCATACCTAGGAACTAGTGATAAAAAAATTTTAAACTCAAAAAAACTGTTACTATCACATTTTGTTGAGTAATAATGCTTTGAAAACATTTATTAATACATCCCACTCTCCAAAATTTTCATTTTTGTAATCAAAATAGTCCATGCGCACCTAGAAACTTGTGGGATACTGCAATAAAAAAACGTGTGTTACACAATTTTGAGTAATGATGCCTTTTAAAAATGTATTAACACATCCCACTCTCAAAATTTCCAGTATCCATAAATGTGAGTTATTAATGTTAGTATTATTAAAAACCTCCCGTTCATTATTCTAATTCTAAAAGTCCCAATCCTTTAACCAAAATAAATTTTAGGCATACCATATTTGAATAAATTTCCTATAATATTGGTTTCTGGAGTTCCAGTGAATTTTCACGATTAGTTAGAAGAGTTGTTTCCTTGGACCATATTTCATTCGCAATGAATAAATATAAACAATCACAGGACCCCTTCAGATCGATTGCCTCACACTGGAAAATTTTCAGTGGATGTAACGCTCCGAAAGTGCAATAAATCATAATATGTTCAGTAGTAGGTATGATAGACATCAAAACTGTTATTGATTTCACAAGTAAAAACTCGTTTTTTTTCAACGACGGATTGTCAACATCTTTGGGGGTTGTGTTTTCAAAAACGGTAACTTGACAAATATTTGTCTGATTCTACGTCGTGGCACATATATGTAACAGGAATTTTGAAAATGTTTGGGGGTGTTTTAACCCTTGGAAACCATCATTATGCAATTTCCATAACGTCAATCATTTGTAATAGTTTTGTGAAAAATTCTGTAAAATATTAAGAAGTTTTGTTAAAAATGCTGTAACCGTCCAAGTTTGATGTATATTTAATAGGGATTCTTCAATATTTAGGGTAATTTAACCCCTTGGGGACCAACATTTTTGAATTTTCTAGGCGTCAATGATATCTAATAAATGTCTGAGAAATTCTGGCACCCCTCCGATCACTATATACTGCATATTTTCAAAAAAACAGAGTGTGTGGTGCAGCTTGAATCAAAAGCGTCCTTTTCCTGGAAAATGGTAATTGTAAAAAAAAATTGGTTTGGGACGAAAATATGTAATAAAAGTGTACAAAATTCTGAAGCGGATTTTTGGAAAAGCTTTGGGGAGGGGGTGTTATACCCATTATTTAAAATTAAGTTTTGATTTCAATTGTCAATAAACCATACTTCTTTCATTATTTAAAAAGTTCATTTGTTAATTTTCAGCCTGAAAAGACACCATAAATTCTATCATTTTTGAACTCATATCAAAACATATTGGATTGTCTTTACGCATTATATTTTTTAATCTCATGAATAGTTTCTAAAAACATATAGTTGAATTCATAAGTTGACAGTGGGGCGATTTCAATGCACGCAAATTTATGTTCGCTGATTATGGTACCCAAAACTCAAAAATACCATCAGTTCGGCAGTTTATATTTTTTAAAACACATAACTCATCAGTCTATCTCTTCCTTAATTGAATCTTATAGAACAGCGAACCTGTGAAAAACGAACGTCATACATTTGTCTGTAATAATTTTGACATTTCTCGAATTAGAAGTTATTTATCAGTAATTTTTCTCGAAGAGAATAAATAAAGAGATTGAAACCTAAATTTGTACTGTCTATATTCATTTGTCCATTTGTTCAACAGACAAGTTAAATTTTGTATTTTCAGAAGATTTGTGGATCTGAACTTTCAACTTTTTGATATCATTATGAAATTCTGGAGATGAATCAAACCACAAGGAAAACAGTTTAGTTGAACTTTTTTCTTTCGTTTATAGTTAGATTACATAGGAATGTTAGAAAGGTTTGGGAAAATTTAAAACCTTCAACTTTGATCATATAATTTAGGGTTTGCATAAAAATAGAAATGGTCTTTGTGTTTTTCAATAAAAAATATGTCCCATGATGTGATAATTCCAAAATCAATAAATAAATTTGGGAATCTACCTCTCCAACTAGCCACGCCATCGGATTCATTTCATTGAATACATTCTCTAACAACTCATCTCAGAGCTTCGGTTTTTCCAAATGCTTCATGTAGTACCAGATTATTCACGAATATAATATTATCCATTGGACGGCCAGAAAAAAGTGCTTTGTATGCACCATGAATTCGAAATCATATTTACACGTTCAGATTCTTCCCATACCGTACTGTTAATATTGGTTTCACTATTTTCCACATGGATATATAGTGCTTCTCAAAAGTCCCCTCTCCCCCTCTTATTTTTGGAACGATTATACATAAACAAGTGACATTTGGAAACTGAATATTAAAGGTTGTAAACTTCCCTACTAGTGATGATAGATGACAAAATCGTCAAAGATGACGTCACAAGGCCATTGTGACCAATAATTTTAAATGGAACCCTACGGCAAGCGACACCTCTTTTAAGAGGTATCGAAAAAACCTATTCAATGATACTAATTTTGTTTGTGTTTATGGCAGTTTTGGCAACTGGCTTTTAAAAAAACGCAAAGCTGTGATTAATTAAATCAGTTGATACTAAAATTCCAAATTCAAGCTCCGCCTCTGGATAGTTGTCAAATGAGCTGACGTTTTTGTTAGTCTCCCTAATTCGACGTTTTTGTAATCGTCCAAGTTTTTGTACATTTAATAATTTGTGTATTGTTGATCGAACGTTTAACTGTTTTAGCAGCTTTTGGTACTTTTAATATTTTTGTACATTTTAATAATTTGTTAAACTGTTGTGAGCCGAACGTTTAAGTGCTTCAAGAAGCGGAATGGTACTTGCTTTAGGTGATAAAGTAGCAGCGATCCTAATTCTAGGTGAAACTGGACAAAATATTCATGCAGCAGAACGCATTTTTAATGAGAGGTTTCCCGATCGCTCCGTTTCGAGAACTTATTCAAGGGAGCTTCTTCGTGAGTTTGAAACAACGGGTAGTATTAATGATGCGAAACGATCTGGCAGACCACAAATTTCTGATAGGAGAAAAAAATCGATATACTGGCAGAAGTAATAGTTAATCCTACTTCTTCAACAACTCACGTTGCATCTACCTGTCAAGTCAGTCGAAGTGCAGTACACAGGGTGTTGAAAAAAAAACGAAATTCATCCATACAAATTAAAAATGGTTCATCAACTCTCAGACGACGACCCAGACCAAAGACTAGAATTTTGTGAAAATATGGAAACTAAAATCAAACAACAGCCAGACTATGTCAAAACAATTTGTTTTAGTGACGAAAGTACTTTCTATCAAAATGGAAATGTAAATACACAGAATGTGAGGTATTGGACTGACGCAAATCCTCACCTGTTTCGTGAAACACATACCCAATTTCCCCAGAAGGTGAATGTTTGGGAAGGTATCCTGGGAAACCACATCGTTGGGCCCCTTTTTTTGAATACTAATTCAACTGGTGAGGTTTATCTGGAGCTGTTGCAAAACGCAATGGAACCGTTAATCCTTGAAATTTTGGAAGATAATCCAGATAAATTCGGCAATTTGGAAATAACATTCCAACAAGATGGTGCTCACTATTACGGTGCAGTAAGACGGTATTCGGATGAGGAGTATCGTGGTAGAGAGATTGGACGACGAGGTTCAACGGAATGGCCAGTTCGATTACCGTACCTCACACCTTTGGATTTTTTTCTGTGGGGGTACCTTGAATCGAAGGTTTGCGCCACTGAACCTGACAATATTGACGTTTTAAAACAACGTATTGTTGCAGAATGTGAGGCTGTTTCCACAGACACATTTGCAAAAGTACGAGAAGAGTTTAAAAATTGGATATTTCACTGTCAGGAAGTAAATGGAGGTCACTTCGAGCAATTTCTTTAAGTAGATACTGATTCTTGAATCTGTAATTAATATCATACTGAATGGAATTTAAATTTTAATGTTTACTAATGAGCCATTAAAACTGCCATAAACACAAACAAAATAAGTATCATTGAATAGGTTTTTCCGATACCTTTCAAAAGAGGTGTCGCTTGACGTAAGGTTCCATTTCAAATTATTGGTCACAATGGCCTTGTGACGTCATCTTTGACGATTTCGTCATCTATCATTACCAGTAGGGAAGTTTACAACCTTTAATATTCAGTTCCCAAATTTCACTTGTTTATGTATAATCGTTCCAAAAATAAGAATGGGGAAGCGGACTTTTGAGAAGCACTGTATGTGAGTAATATGTCGATAATTTTGCTGATATCAGAGAAACTGATAGATACTTATATGGTGCAGATTATTTTGATGACATTAAATAAAATATATATACAGGACCTCTAATCATTTCAGAATATGAGTCTTTCCATATCAACACAATGTTATCCAGTGGCTGTTAGTATTCTGAATCGTGATTACCCCTCACTCTCCTCCAATTCCATGCATTCCCACATTCGGAAACCCAGCCAAAAAACGACGACTGTTAATCGAATCAGACGTATTCAAATGGAATCAAACAATCCCACTGGATCGATAATAATCAGGGTACGTCATGACCAGAGCTCAATTTCCAGCTGAGAATGCAACGCCGGACTCAACCCTTCCAGACCGCAAGTCGTTGCCATTTCACAGTCATTTATTTCAGAAATCGTGTTTTCGGAAACTAAACGATGCCAATGCTCCAGTGAAACTTCCTATGTGATTTGGGGGTTCACAATTCCGAAAAAGTAGGGTTTGTGACTCTTTGCGGGTGAACACACAAAAAATCCGAAGCGGAGAGTTGAATTTTTGCATTTGTATTTTTGGTGACATAGATATATACAAAATAAATTTCTCAGTCGATTGGTGAATTGGGATTTGAGCACCGGATTTTTCATGGAATTTGGAAAGAGTCAGAAACACGGGAAAAATGTGCACTGTTAATTTCAATAAGCCATACACCGCTGGATTGGGAAGAAAATTTTCCACTGAGAACGAAAAGAGATAGGGCAACTCTGCGAACGCCAATCAATTCAGAGTGTTCTGATGTATGGAATAATTTCATTATTATTTAGGAAACAGTTAGAAAAATTCCCAGACATGTCGATTTTCATATTACGTAGCGCATTTTTCGAGTAACCATTTATATTCTTGTCATTATGAATGTTTATGTGATAACGTCAACCCCATTTTCATTCGAAAATATATTCATGAAAATTATCAGGAAATTGTTAACCTAGGTATAAATCGATATATACCCAAGATATAAATCGATATGCTCTGTATGGTTTCAATGCGGCACAAACGAAAACGACTTGATTTATTTTTTTGTTACAAGACAACTGCCAACAAAAATCAGCTCATATTCGAATATAGTTTATTTAATCTTTTTATTCCTATAAGAATTGAAGGAAGCATTGTAATGGTACATTTGACCAGTACACGAAGAATTGATGTTGAAAAAAGAAATATTCTCAGTTAAATATTGAATGGAATTATTTTTCTGTGAAAAAAATTCACTATAAAAATTAAGTTATTCTTGTGAATATCTTTCAGAAAACAACTAGTTTCCCGGCTGAAGCCACGCTGGACATTGAACTACATCTGATTATTATTTCAAATGGAGTCGGTGATAATGCCAGAACACAACAGATTGGCGATTCATTCCATGAAAAGTACCCAATAAACTGTGATATGAATAAAAAAAAAATAAAAATGTAACACTGTACATGTTAGGGATCTTCCAAAAACTGACGTACTGATGTTGATGAAGATCCTCAAGAAAATATTTGTGCGGAAATGAGAGAGCCTTCAGAGTGCTTCTAGAAAATTGAAACAAGAAATTAGAAGTCGGACTTGAAAACTGGAAATACTAGTCTGCAGGAAATAGTCGTTCTCACACTCAACGCCCTCCGAAAATAAATGTCGAGCAGAGATTCTACAAAATAAAATGAAAGGTTGACTTTTCTTCGAAAAAAACATAACACAAGCAAGATGTCCACAAAATGATTTGATTTCATAGCTTATCGAACCTTACCCTCACGAAGATGGTCTACCATATAGTAATATTGGATTTCCATTATACCTCATTTTCCTGGGAATTTTCGCAATTTCTTTCTTCTCCAGATCTAACACTCCTCGATTTTTTCAAATATTTCATATTGTATCCCATTTTTAATCTCCAGAGTATTTTTTTTTTTCAAGTTGATGGTCATATTCTCTCAAGTGTTTCCTTTTCATTGTGTAGGCTCCAAGTTTACTCATCACAGTGTTGTGTGGTTTATGATAAAAAAATTATGTGGAGAATCACAATTGCGAATGAGTCATTATTCACCCGAAATCGAACATAATTCCCAACCACATAACGCCAGAAAACATATTGAGTCGTTTTCTCCGCAAAAACGTGAAAAACTTTGTCGCTTCTGAGCTATTTACAGACCAATTCCGATATAATAAATGGCTCCCAAGAGAACGAAATCTGGCGTGTTGCGTTTATAAATAAAACCTTTATGGCGACAGTTTATTTTTTTACAGCCCTCACACCAAGAGACCTATAGGGTTAGGTCGGGGACGATATCAGTTCTATTTTGAGAGCAACTCTTGGTAATTACCTATTTTTGTCTTTTATTCATTGCGATTGAAAAATTTTGAACAGTTAATGCGATTTTTTTATTTGGGTGGCAGTTGCACCAGAAATGCAGTATTTGAGTTACATTTTCTCGAAAATAAGGAATTTGAAAAGAATGCAATTTTGTTTTACTGGAGATTTTTGTATATACAGAGAATGTCATGAAAACACACATTTGTAGAAAAGTGATACATAACATACAACATACAACATACATAAACAACCTACAAAAGCTACATTGATGCGGTCAAGTGCGACTCGCACATCAAAGGTTGCGTACCATTACATATTCTATATTAACAGCAGATACCTCTTTCAAGCCACAATAAATAAATTTGATAGGATTCGGGAAAGAAATAAATAAGTATTATGAAATCTATTTACAAGTTTCCAAATCATTAAAATTTGTACCTATAGCTGGAAAAATCATACATCTGAAATTCAACTGCATTTGTTTGTTTTCATGGAATAATTTTGTAGTTATAGAGACTGTATGCATACGCGCTTTGGTTATTTTTTTTAAACACTCAGAAGATTAGGAAGCAATACATTCCAGATATTGTCTGATAATACCGCTCGTTTCAATGCTTGGTATGCATGTTTCTAAAAATAGAACCCAAAACCAGTCTTTTATCCAAGCACCAGGTAAATATAAACTGAATGAAAAATATATTATGAGTTGGAGAAATATCGCATTGCATAACGTATATGTTGAGTTTTTTATTTACTGTTGACGAATTCATTATATGATAGCCTTATCGGAGGAGAGTAGGTATACAGTTTCATTTTTGTTTCCCGTTTAGTGTAGGCAATTTTGCTTCTTAGAATATCTGCAAATTTTCTGAGAAACATTCGTTAATTATTAATGTGTTCGTATTAGAAATGGAAAATGGGGATCTATATCTCATTAGAATATCGACCGTTGATGTGATTTCGAATGTTCAAATAACTGGAATTCCATGAAGGTCGATTAAAAAACAAAATTTCAACCGATAAACGTTTCTGAACTTTATTGTTACCTACCTACATCTATATGATTCTGAAGTATAAAAACAAGAATTTACATTTTCTTATAGTGTTTTGTGACCTCACTGGTTATTATAGCTTGGAGTTTGGTTGGGTAAAGTTCAATTAACCGAAACCACTATGGATCTGTTGCCGACGTTTCAACTTTTATAAAGTCATCCTCAGGGCACTACAATAGGGATTGTGAATATTACAAGGGTGAATAGTAGAGTAGCTTAGTACATGATAAATCACATGATAGAAACCTCAATAGAGGTATCAAGTATAAACAACTCAAACTGTAAATAGGTCAAATCTTATGAAAATATTTATATATAAAATTGTTATTTTACTACATGATTTGTTTTACAACTTTACCATAATTTTTATTCATCTAAATTTTATATATAAATATTTTCATAAGATTTGACCTATTTACAGCTTAAGTTGTTTGTACTTGATACCTCTATTGGGGTTTCTATCATGTAATTTATCATGTAATGAGCTACTCTACTATTCACCCTTGTAATATCCACAATCCCTAGTGTAGTGCCCTGAGGATGACTTTATAAAAGTTGAAACGTCGGCAACAGATCCATAGTGGATTCAGTTAATTGAAGTTTTCCCAACCGAACTCCAAGCTTTAAGAATTTACATGTTAAAATTAAATTTTTTAATAATGTTCAGATAGAAAATTAACACAAAATGGCCTTAAATGACAAAATATCGTCGAAGAAAAGAGGAAACCTTCGAAAAAGGAGGAAAAGATACAAAAATATTTACACTTAGGGTGGCTTTCCTTGTTATTATTGATGTAAAAAGTAGATTGGCTCTTCAGCCTCTTCGTACTTCGTACATTACTCTTCATCTATTCAAGACCCGCGACTCCTTGCGGAGTATATCTGTTTCCTGGGAGCCAAATTCCTGACATGTAGGTAATGAAACCCCATCGGGGAACTAAAGCCTCTTGCGAAACAGCGCCTGGCAGTCGCGCGCAGGTGTTCCGAAATTTCAGCGAAGTTCGTGCAGTAACGGTCTAGTTCACTGTCTGATCTATGCATTTTTTGAGCAATAATTTACCTGTTTCAAGTCTTTCTTATTCAACTCGAGAAGCTGTTTATCTTTCTTTGGCGATTGGCTCAGAAGCCTCTCCACTTGTCCTTGTCCTGGAACCTTAGTCCAGTGAGTTTTGTTTGGTCAACTTCCCAGCGCCGAAACTCTTCCCAAATATGGCATTTGGAAAGACCACAGAAGGGTTCTGGTCCAGAAAATTGAGTATTTGCCTCTTTTTTGTCAAAGCTGTCAGCTTCCTCATATCCCTTGATTACCTCGTGGACAGACACCCACAGTTTGCAGTCCCAAGTCAGTCCCTCTCAAGTTTTTGCGCTCATAGCTCTTAGTGCTGCTTGGCTATCTGATAGGATATAGATTTTTGCCCCCCTGAAGCCTCTTGCAAGGCATTATTGGTCCGAATTTCCATAGCATGGATTTCTGCTTGGGAATTTGTTGGGGTTCTGAGTGCCTAAAACTAGACCCATTACTTCTACTCTAGCCATTTCGTCCATTTCAGAACCATCAGTATACCAAATTGATGCATTGCTTTCTAGTTGAGGTCCGTTTGTTGTGAATATATGGTGCTTATATGGAATCACTTCATCATTCACTTCGAAGTGCTGGCATAATATCTGATGGCTTGTACCTGGATTCTATGGGAATATTTTCCAGAATCTTCAGATGTCCAATAAGATTTCCAGCTTTCAAATTTGATGTTTGGTGCAGTCTGCAGGCACATATTGCCGCTTCGTTCATTACACACAAGCGCAGTGGCGGAAGTTCAGCATTACTCCTAAGTCGCAGTGGAGCAATTCCAAGACAGGTAATTTGCTGCAATCATTGCAGCTTGATTTGTGCCGGGAACTATTGAGTTCTTGACCATCTTACCAATGAGGTATAGGTGAGATGATAAGGTTTCATAATCGTTTGATGTGACCAGTATACCATTTTCGGCTTCAAACCCCATGTCTTGCAAAAAATCTGCGGCACGTCCAGGCTGCCGCTGTAGCCTTGGAAATAATGTTATTTATATGACTTTCCCATGTCAGTAACGCCCAGGTATGTGACTTTCTTGGAAAAAGTTTGCTAAGTTCTATCCAGGTTTGGGGCTTTCAGTTCGTACTCTCGCCACTTTGTGAATGGATCTAGCACTGTTTCGCGAGGAATTACATTCAGTCCTTTCTTTGCGCACCAGCTTCTGATTACATTCAGGGCTCTCTGCATTCGATTGAATATTATTCAGTCATATTTCCACCTAATATTGACGTCATCGGCATAACCGTGAGTCATAATTCCAGATTCATCTGAGTTTCACTATCAGATTATCCACGGTCAATGACCACAGCAAATGAGATACGACCCCACCATGTGAACAACCTTTTAATGCTGTCATTCTGACCATTTTCTCTTCAAAAGCAGCTACAATGATTCTGCTTTTCAGCATTGCGTGTTTCCATCTGATTAGTGAGGTGTTTATATTCCTTTTCTCCAGTGATCTTATGATGGGGTCATGTGAGGTGTTATCGAGAGCACATTCTATATTTATGAATGCACATAGAGCCATTCCTTTGGCCAATGCATTCAACCAAGCATTGTAGATTTGCCAGCTTGATATGCAAGTTTTCTGCGAAGCGGTCTATCCAAGAGGATTTCACTTCTTATATAACAGTATATGATTTTCTCCACTGTGTTAAGGAGATAGGAGGTGACACTGATGGGGCAATAAGACTCTCATCTGCTGGACGTCTCCCATCCTTTGGTATAAACACCACGGCAGCCTTTCTCCAGGCTCTCGGTATATATTCAAAAACAAAACTGGTTTTAAGATAATTTTGTAGTAAGGGAAGAAATATCTCGTACTATAAAAAGTAAAGTTGGCAGTACATACATACAACCACAGGATTAGTAAAGGCGAAATATATATATATATGAAGATTAACAAACTGAACCATTGCAAACGTCAACAATGTTCGATATCATTCCAGTTTCTGACAAAAAAAAGAAACAATCACCTGCTTTACAATATGAGTTTGATTTCTCCTATGAAGTTCGAATGCAATGTGTTTGAATTCTCAGTTATTTCATTTGCACACATTTTTTCATGTTCTGTTATGTAAGCCGTTCCTTTGAGGATTTTTTTTTTTCAAAATTGGGGCAGATTGATTCAACATCAAAAGTATGGAGGGATAATTCAGAGTCTTCTGCAAGACTTGTAAAACAAATAAAAGGAGTCTTGCAGAACAAGTTATTCCTCCATACTTTTGATTTTGAATCAGTCAGCATCATTGAACTGTAAATAATTCTGAGAAGAAGCTTCCTCAACCAACTAATTCAGACTATGGTATTATTTATGAAAAATTCAGAGGTTGTTACAGGGTCATAGATAATATGCATTTGCGAATAAGTGAACCGATAAGGGGATGTATCCACATTTAATATAATATAATAATAATGCTTATTCATGAAAGAGATAATATCTATTGGATCAATCATGTTGGGTCATAAATGATGATGATAACAAACAACATTTATTTTAGTCTATATGTGTGTTCGAAAAGGTTTAGGTAATGATTATTCTGAATATCCAAAATTCCGGTTGAATCGCGTCTAGAAATTTGATAATTTCGACCCTTCGGCTACCATTTTGGAACCATTTTCAAGAAATTAATAAAAACTGAAAATATAAATATGAATTTGTTTGGAGTGAAAGAGGGAAGTGATTTCCAACCAAGATCTCAATCTGCCTAGGTATTATTGAAAAAAATGGTTTCTAACCGATGTCTCGATTTGCCTACTCCTCAGTTATAGTCACTTGGGTAGGGTTGTAACACCCTCTGGGTGTTATTGGTTTCTTTTGATTGGTCCCAGGGTAAGCTATTATGATTTTGGTTCATAATTCATAAATTCCAGTTTCTGGAATGGAACTAAAATGAAAAAGGGAGTTCATATTTCTATACAAAAAATTGACGTCTTGTCTCGGATAAAAATATATATTTCTACACAAACGAATTATTATATTTCGCCCGGTGAAGATATGCAACAAACTTGCTAATGTATTTCGTCTGAGAATGTCTAACAAAGCATCATTGATTCAACTCGGCACGGGAAATTCTGTCAAGTCGGCAGAATACACGAGAAGCTAGAGTAGCTGTTGAGACGAGAGAGTGGACTTTGGATTATATTCCTCGCCCCGAAAGGAATTTTGTAACTAATGAAATTGCCAAATTGAGCGTGGCTTGGCTTTTGAATTCAAGAGCGAAAAGTTTTACAGGGAGTCAAGTCAGTGACGGGTCGGAACCCAGTCGGGTTTTGGCCTTATAGCCTAAAGGTGTTTTCACACCTGGGGCCGTTGCTTTTGGCGGTGGACCAAGGTTTTCGGTTGGTTTTTTGACTTTGCCAAAAATGGGCGGATGTTCAGGCCCGGATGTGAAGAGCCCGTGTTTTGTCGAGCTATCTAGTTATTGGAGATATTTTCTTCGAGATACTGGTATACGGAAGAAACATCGGGAATAAATATGTTGAAATTTCAGTAGTCAGTTCGGATGACTAGATATCAAAGTAATATAATTTATTCGAGTGTCCTCAAGCAGAATCATAGTGACGAAAACTGATAATGCAGCTCCGACTAGGTGGTTATCACGCAATGACCACTAAATCTACCACTTTACAGTAAGAATGAATGAAATTTTATATTTGCATTGTTATAGTCACGTAATTCCCATCTATGGTAGCCACTCCACAGTGCTATAACTTGTAAGTGTCAATTGAGGTGTCTTTAACATTATGGCCACTAAGCAAATTACCTTATAGGTTCTCCAACTCAAAAGTAGAAAATAACCGTTGCTGTAACCATCCCGTACCACTCAAATATCGAAGTCACAATCACCTCAAGGGAGTTTGATGGTTTTGGTGATGTTTTGGTAACTTCAATGTGACAGGCACTTGATTGTGATATGTGGTGATGGTGTCCACGTTCTTGTAATCTCCATAATTGATTGCCACAGTTTGCATTCAATAAAAGTCACCACAAATTACAATTACCTTTAAAATTCACCATCTCCTGACCATGGATTGGTACGCGCGATGACAAAAGCTAAACTTACTTTCCCCAAATCATTTTATTGTGGCTTACAAAAAGTTGGTTTCACCTGTTACGTGAAACATGAATGATATTCATTCAATATGAAATGGGTTATGCGTTCTCAAAAGATAATTTTCCTGGATTTTGATGTGACCGTGGATTGGTCCGCGCGATGACGAAAAGTAATCTAACTTTTCTCAAATTATTTTATTGTAGCTTGCAAGAAGTTGGTTTTACCTCTTATGTAAAACGTGAATGAAATGGATTGTGCTTTTGCAATGAACCATTTTTTAAAATTTTGTGTAAAAAGTTTATTCAAATAGATCAGATCCTCTGACTTGTGCGCCTGCTTGATATTCATGCTTCAATTGTTAATTCAGTTCGCATAAATGCCATCATTTTCATAACTTGTTAATTGATAATTGTTACTTGATACTTGATTGTTCATTGCAGCCACTGTATTAGCTACATGACCTTTATTAACAATTAATGGATATATACCCGCAATTTCGAGGTTATAAATTTCAAGTGGCAGGTTATAATAGTCACGACGTGTTCGCCCCTTTCAAGAGTATGAGACCCATTGCCATTTTGAGGTTATGACTTTGAAGTGGTGACTCATGGGTCTGCGACGTGGGTGCCACTTTCTAGTGGTGGAAAAGGTAATAATTCAGTTCTACTAGCGATTTTATGATGAGAGTCGCTTTAGAGTGGTATATTTCCAGTTTCTACAGCTTTATAGTTATATTCTCCAAAAACCGCGATATTTACAGAAATATGCTGGGTCGCCATTATTGGAGAAATGAACAGAACATGAAGTGAAGATTTATTTGTCGTCAGCACTGCTTCAAACGTGGTAATTTATTACGTAAGTATTGGTTTCTAGTAAACAAGATTGATTAAAAAATGTTTGAAGGATCTAAGTACATAATTTCAGAGGAGGGTTATTTCCAAATGTATAATGTTTTTTTGAAATGGAGATAATTCAGATAGTGCGTGTTCACAATCGAGCTACAACACCCTTATTTCACAGTGAACTTTCAATCATTTTAATAATTTTATCCCGATCAGGAGTAACCAAATTCAATATACTTACGAGTTTGTATGTTATATATTCAAATACTCACAGTCGATCGAGTGTTAGACATGAATCAGGCAAAATGGAAGAATGAGGAACATTTATTATGAAAATAAGTGGCTGGGCAGAGATCGATCTACATATCATTCACACAAGCGTAATTAGTTGTTCAACGTGTCCAGTGTCGGCCACTACATAGCCACGTTTTTGCCAGGTGACCACAACGTGGTTGAAATGTGGCTATCTGAGATTCAGGAACGTAGATCGGAACGTAGCGGCCACCAAAAAAGTGTTTCCCATTTTGGTAGCCGCCGCGTGATGAAACCGTGTATATTACGTGGCAGTGGTTGTGGTCAAACACCTCAAAGTTCTCCAGAATTGTGGCCGCTACGTTCCGTCTACTGAAAATGCTACTTGGGTCGACAGAGTCGTACGAGAAATTTGGGAATTATATTTGGAAAATGGGATACCAGAGACCAGATTAGTCTACTGGGTGAGAGCGGAGCTTTTTGGAAAGGTAGCTTAACGCTTGCTTTCATTTCATTGTTTGGGGTGAACCTATTCATGATGATGCAAATGCATATAAAGTTATTGAATTAGGGAATTATCGGTAAAAATAAATACGAGGTTTTACGGGAAGTACAGATTCTATTTGTTTTACCTAAGGAACAAGTTGATGTAAATACTAAAAATATGAGCCCTCTTCGAAAAATTAATCAAAAAAGACCTCGCAAATCGAGCCGAAGGCACGAATCTGAGTCCGACGGACTAATAGTGACCCAAAATAACAGTACCTTACATTCTAGTATAGAAACACTTAATCAAAATGTGTGGAAAAATCTAATTTTTCTGCATATGCGCTGGTGACAGCAGCTGCCTCATAATATGTAAATATTATATGTAGAAACATTTTTAGAAAAAGAGAGTGTGACTATACTTTACACGAGCAGTTGAGACAATACGAGTATGGAAAATTTCATTATGTTATCTAATCAGGCGTACGAATTAATTCTAAGTTCGTACATTTTTATATATTTTTTGGTATGAAAAATGTTGAAAGGTCGTTATCATTTTCTTCACATAAAAAAAAGAAATGGTCAGTGGAGTCCATTGCTTTTTGTACAAAGGGCGACATCGGCAAAATTATTTTTTTTTAAATTTATTATTTTTTGAAAAAATTTAAATAAAAAACAGTCAATAATCTATTGGCCTGTTTTACAGGGTTCAGGATTTTTTCTCGACCCCGGGGTCTCGATCTGCCTACTCCCCAGGTCTCTCAACACTAAGAATCCAAAAAACAAAATAATTCATTGATATACACGACCATTATAGCAATAAACTCTGGGAAAATTTGAGGAATTCAATACTATGATGAATTGTTCTTAAAGTGTTTTGGTATCCATAAGAAAATGAACATATAACACACCTCTACAAAGTTGAATGAACTCCCATATAAGCGAAACTTCCAAGAGACCGATTATGTTTCCTCTTGAGTTCAGAGTAAGCTTCGAGAACAAAGTTATACCAGACACCTGCGTTTGATTTCAAAGGTCCCATTTCGATATGGAATACAGACTGTTTGTCAATACATTTCACATACAGAAACAAAACTCATGCGAAAAAGTTAATTTGAATACGATCAACTTTTCTGGATACGCATGTAAAAGAGACGAGAGAGAAGTTGAATCGACTCACCTTACAAAGAGGGGGGTTCGAAGCAATTTATGAAATTCATAAAGTTAAGATTCGAAAGTCGATAGTTTGCATGAGTTTTTGGCTAGCAGACTTTCTGTATTTCCATTTCGGTATTCGGTTCATTACATTATGATTACTTCTTCAGTTCGTTGTTCAAGGAAAGGAATTTGAATCTACTTCACCAATTATCGATTTGAAGAACTACTTAGTTTTATAAGTGTCTTGTGGTTATGGTGAAACCCATTTGTTATTCAATAGTCATAGGTCAGGTCACTGGTCTTGAGTGAGCTCTTTAATCATATAAGATATATTTCATAAATAATTTTTTTTTATCAATATTGTATATACCTCATAGTTTCTTGGTAGAGCATATATTTTTTTTCCGAGTCTTCTCAACTCATCACATAAAAACATCATTGCATTTATATAATATTGTTTCCTTATTGCTACGTGAATTTTGGCTAGAAAATGCAAGCATATGTTTCCTTGAAAATGTTCCCAAAAAATATGTAATAAAAAATTTAAATTATATTAATCACGTTACACTGAAATATTTCCAAAAGAAAACAGTGGGTAATAGAGTCAATTACAACTTTAGAACAATTTACTTATCGCGATCGTACTATTGTACTATTTTCTAATTACTTATGAATGGCTGCAAAAAATGATAATTTCTCATAAGTTTTATCTGTGAATCTCCTCTTAGGAATGTTGCTCGGTTCTGATCTGGGAAGTCACAGGAAAACTTTATGTCTACCCTTTCGTTTTCGTGAGAATTCGTTACCCCTCTGTAAATTGCTTGGAAGCACGCCATTTCCCTAATTATTCAACCAAACAATGGTTAATTTCGTTACTTTCTTTATTTTATTTTTTTCATTTCTTCTTCTGTTGGAGGTGATATATGGTACAAACCTTCATAACTCTACCTTCGCTATACTCCATTAGATTATTTGTTCATTCAACAGACAAGCAAATTTACAACCATAAATACAAGGGATTTTAAAAAGTATTACAACCTTGCAGGGTAAAAAAAAAACATTTATCAATTGCAAATTCTGAATTTTTACGGATTTCGGTATTTTGCTTGCGATGGCATTGGAAATATTCTCATTTGAAACGAAATCTGTTTTTTTGGTGATGTGGGGAGTGAAAGCTACTCGGTGTACTTTCATGTCGATAGGAGCCCTTCCCGAGAAAATCAAGGTTGAACATTTTAACAAACTCTAAGAAGTTTCATTTTGAAAAATACTATATAGACTCAACGTAATATTACCTTTTCGTGAAATTACTCCAAATGAGTCTTTTTAATTTAACCAATTCCCATGGAACTTTGGGATTCAGTTAATTCGTGGATTGTGGTGTGATAAATCTGATTTTTAGGCAAAAATGCATTATGAAAATTAATGCAATTTTTGGTGGTAGAATGGTAAAAAAAACTGTGTTTTTTTACTCTTTGTCTGATAATTAGAAATAGTTCAAGATGTATCACAAAAAGGTAGATTTCTGTAAATTCGATGTGAGCAACCATTTTTGAGAAGGAAATAAAAAAATTATAAAACTTTTCAAAGTTCATTGATAATGTTAACCATATTTTTTTCGAAAACAACTGCTTTTATCGACTTGACATACCCCCTTTTGTAACGAACTTTCATTAAAAAACTCAAAATAAATACGCACAATGAGGTAAAGGTAATTTGTATCCCCTAGAACCCCTAAAATTCACAGTTAACTTCAAACAGGACCATTTTTGTTACCAGAATTGTGAACAACGCTTCAAAATTAATAAAAATTCGGGTTTCTGAATTGCTATCAGAATTATTTTTGAGATAATTCCTTGGCCAATTTTCATAAAAACGTTTATTCATCATATAAGCCCTGTGCACACTTTTTTGATACACTTTGTATAAACCAATGACGAATATCTAATTCTTGGAGACGAGTGAATAACATTATTGACTCATATGCAATGAGAGAAGATTCAGATATGATTCTTGGAATGAAACCTAGCATCTCTTGAGCTTTAACAACAAAGTTAGATTCGATAGACTTTCGCTGTCTATTAAATCTTTGTTTTTCATTCTCCCACAATTCCAAGCAAAAAAAACAACAATATTGTGTAGTAGCTTCATAGAACTAGATAATAATATATCATTGACATTACTACATTCGCACAAAAACGAAGTCATGGATAATAACAAACACATACATTGTTTGGAGTATTAACAATGAAACAGCCTCAGTCTAATGAAAAACGATATCGATTGAATACACAAAATTCATATCTACGAGGGCGGACTGAAAAAGTTCCGACTCAACAAAAATATAAGACATTTTTTCTTCAAATTTATAATTTTTTACATACCCTCCTTGTTATATATATAGAGTATACTACGGTCTCTGCTGAAATGCTATCTCGAAAACTTAACGAAAAAGGGATATAGTTGCTTTTGAGAAAATGATCCCCATCGAATTTTGAGCTACATTGTTGTTTTGTATGTGGTATGTCTGACTGTCCGTCTGTCTGTCTGGCTGGATGGCTGTCTGTTTGTCTGTCCGTCCGTCCGTGCGTCCGTCCGTTCTATGTATCAATCATAAATTGAAATATCTTGGGAACCCTTTGACGTATCGTCTTGAAGCTTTGCCATTATGTTCCACAAGAAACAATATCCTGTCATTAAAATATGAAGGAAATCGGAAAATTCCAACTTAATTTTTCTCGAAAACGACTGGAAATATCGAAAATTTTCAAAAGAGCAAATATATTGTTCCTGACAGTTTCTACAATAGTGTTTCTCTGCATTGAATAGTACGGGAGATATAGCCGAAAAATGGTACACATGAATATTTGACCGTAATATTGGAAAAAATTACAAGTTGAAACATTTTATTTATAGAGTTTCATGAGTTCCATTGGAACATCTGAACCATATTTTTTTAATGAATCAATGTTAGAAAAAAAATATTGAAATTTTCAATAATATAATTCAGATTTCTCAAAAACTGTTGGACATATCAAAAAAATATAGAAAGCAAAAAGATTCCTCTTACTATTTCTACAAAAAATCTCAGTTGACTTTTCCTTCAAATCGAATAGTACGGAAGAAAAATCAAAAAACAAGACATTTCCATATGTCCCCAAAAACCATTCAAAATATCGCAATTATATTTAAAAAAAATTATAGCTATTATTCCTACGAAAAACCTAAGTGAACGAAGATTAAAATAAAATAGACATATTTGGTCGCAGTAGATCTCTCTACTTATATATCGTAGTATACACATCTTTGGTGCTCAATGATAGTTTCAAAGTAATAATATCTCATGAAATATGCCATAGTCTCTACATTCGTCTCACACACCTTTTAGGAGCAATCATAAACTCTAATATGCTTCCATATCGTCGTAAATATGATCCGAGCTCAATACTAATCTGATATCCTATAAAAACTACGCACACCAACTGGAAGGGGCAAGGGGCCGAAGGCTTGGGGCTAGATCTGGTGAGTAAGGAGGAGGGGGGGGGGGAGTAGTTCGCACCGCTGAGGTGTGAGACAGGAAATTGTCTTGGTGAATTATTTTTTTCTGCAAATGTTTTTTCGCAATATCTACCACAGCTTGTCAAGTAATGATGGGTCCAGATAACCGAATTGGATAACTCCCAGCCGCAAAAATTATTTTTCCTTTTTTTGGAACCGATTGCCCCTTCGCAGCCCAGTGGTTTGACTGTATTTCTGTTTCTGGGATATAATGGTGTATCCAAGTTTCATCCGCGCCTGAACTGTGACAACAAAGCGTTGGAAATGCTCATTCGAACATGTTTTTGGTCTTACTTAAGCAAACACGGCAGCCAACGCGCCAAACAACAACTGAGCGTCCAAAATGGCTGCAATTTTGGTGAGTACGAAAACTTTTCAAACTATCCTCGTACATTCCTCTGATGTTTTTTCAATGTTTCAGCAATCATCTAGGAAATACTTATTTTCCTTTTCAAAAGTTTCATTTCTGACAACATACAAATACTATATTTCATCATTTATTAAATACTCTTTCTCTAATTCTTCAGTATGCATACCTCTCAAGGAGCATGCATACAGGATGTTTGGTTCGAACAATATGGTATAAGAGAAATTGTTTTCATTTGACATGAATTAAGTTCCTTCAGGTTTGATGTAATCGAATAGGGATTCTCCTGAATTACTTGAATTGAATCGAATTATTTCCTATGTTGAATTTACTTCTCATCCTATCAAATATTCAATATCTTAAAATCCGCGAGTACTCAATTATGTATATAATCAGAAATGTTCGAGATGCAATGTTCTATCAGTATAAGGCATTTTTTTGTTGCTTTGTCTTGAACCATATTCATGAAAATATCTGATATCGTTGTCTGGTTAATATACTGATGGAAATGTAAATATTCATTCATATTCAGTAGGTATGTCTTCATGAGTAATGCAACGCAAAGTACTCTGAAATCTAATCTCAAGAACGCCATATGAAATCCCAGACCGATAACAGACATCATTCCACTCCAAGCGAGCAAGGGTTGTTTTTTTAATACAGCTGTGTTTGTTATTCTGTCGATATGTTTGGAGTTGTTATGTTCGTTTTGTCCACCGTCTACCTTCAATTGGGTAAAAAGTGTTCGGAAATAAAAGACGTGTCCAGAAAAACATCTAACACGTGATTTCTCAGACAGCAATTCCCAATCATCACAAACTCAAATTTGCTGTGTCAGGTATTCAGCAGCGTTGACAAAGGGACACGAGTAAAACGTTTTGAGCTAGTAAACTTCGGGAGTTCATTTGTGGAGAAGGAGAGGGTCATTCTCGATACATCTATCTGTCGAATAACTCACTGATTTTATTCCTTACAACAAACGCTTTGTTTGTAAAATTGGGACAAAATATCAAGCCATGGAAAGTAGGAGTTGAAATGACACGAACTTTCTTCAGGATCATATAGACAGATAAGAACCAACAATAATTTTTTTTTTCGAGGTCGGGACATATTAACTGAAGGAATTCATTGGATGGCATGAAGAAAAACCAAGTGAGTCAATACGACTTTTCAGAAACAAAATGATGTACAAACATAAATAGCATAAATCAACACAACATGGAAAAGCACAGTCAAGAAGTATACTTTGCAATTCAACTCAGGACCAGAAAATGTCTCTAAATTATTTCGTGAAAAAAAATTCGTTATTCACCAAACAACCAATAATCATAAAAAACACAAGTAGATGTCGAGACTTGGTTTCTATCTCCAATGAGTTTCGAGGGTAACTCACTGGGATCATAATGGACAGATAAAGCGTAGTGCTGGCCACACTACCTTTCTAGAGTATCACTCGGCTGCAAAATATAGCAGCTTCATCTGCTATATCCCAATGATATACAGTGCTTCATTTTATTTCACAGAATATTAAGAAGTTACCAAATAAATGAATGATTTTAGATGATACAAACATGCGTTGATACGTTTACGCATTGATTGGATCAAACTGATTCGTTCACTCTTCTACACATGATAATTTTTTAGGTTGTAGAAAAAAAATGTTGAGAAATTTTGTTCCCCCACATTCTGTTGATATTATCTGAAACTATCATGGTTTATTCGGAATCATGAAATCTTTTCTGGAAGTTTTAGAGGAAAGCCAGTATCGAATTATTTACTTTTGGAACCATCACAGTTTTCTGGGTTGTCCTTCCATTTATTGATCTCATATATCTTAGTTGATATTCTCATCTTCAAAAAGGTAGTATTAATAAGCTTTCATTTTGATTATATGTTTTGTAACACTAGATTCCTACATAGTCCTTTTCAATCAAATTCGGTATTCTTCTTTTACTCCTGCTTAATGAAAAGAAAAAAAATATCGAGAAACGTTATTCCTCCACGAAAAGTTAGGTTTCATTGGAATTCAACAGAAAATTATTCGTCTTCACTTTCTTGTTTTGTCATTCACATCCACCAAATGTTGACATTCATTTGTATTTTTGTTGGAGTCTCTTCGTTATTCACTAAAACAATCGCTGGTAGGTCCCATTCTGATAGGTATGGATTCGTATGCCTTCCATTCAGATTAATATCATAGTTATTTCGTGACCTAATATGGGAGAGCTGGAAATAACCTCGAACAATCTTCGGACATTTTTGAGTTGTGGTTTTGAGGATTTTTGTCTTGTTCTTCCTCTCTTTCCCTAGTTGCCAGACCAGTATGAGACCCCAGGCCTTTTCTTTCTCTCCTTACCTTTTGAGGTCTACCACTAGTTATCTGCATCGTCTGCTTCTCATGGTGCCTATCCGTTCCGAATGTTGACGACCAGGATGGTTATTATATCCTTTGTCGGCTGATGCTTCGAAATGCAGCCTGTTATGAAAGGAAAAATTATTGTGAACTTGGTGAGTTGCACCGCTTCCAGTTACCCAAGAAATAACCATGGTGCAGAGCTTTCATTAGAATACCAGGGTGAACATTTGAACAAGTCATAGAAAGGTTTAGGTTCTTCTAGCCACAATATAGTACAAGAGTTCGGGCGAGAAACAATGTTTCATAAAGTATACGGGTGTGACCATTGGGTCCAATTTTACAGGATTATTTCTCAACGCATGACGGAACTACTTTGGATCATCGAAGTAAATGGACCCTTCAATTGAAGCATTCTGGTTTAGATTATTCGTTTCACAGTGGTTTGTTTTTGGTTATATGGAAAATCTTTTGGAGATTTTGTTGATATATTTTTTTAAATCAATATAAGTGTTGAAGTTTCTTTTCGTGTCTTATTTAGGGTGATGGTAAAAAAAAATAAGTGAAGAACATGAAGTCTGGTTCAGTTTGAAATAAATGATATGAAAGATTATAATTTGGATAACATAAAGTCTAGTTCATTTTTTTGATAAGAACTAATATGCTTTTCAAGAAGGCAGTTACAAATGAACCAAGTATCTTTCATTGAGAAAAAAGTCCCATTGTTCATGAGGAAAGACTTTTCAAGGTGACAGAAAAAGTATAGAAGGATTTTTTTTTATCTAGATAAAAGAAAGACTGCATATTTGTGAAGCCGCAGCCGAGTCTTCGTTCCGGGGGACAATTGATTACCAAAATAGATAACAGTGCCTTATATTATTAGATTATAGAGACAATGTATAATTGATGGTGACACAAAATGGTCTTTTGAGATTATAACACTGGTGACAGCAGCCTACATGATATATACATATTCATATTATCATATATATTGACTATTTTACGCTGGTAATTTTGGAATTTCAACATTACATTGCAAAATGGTCACTGGGCAGTGGTAGAGTTCCAAATGAAGCAATTAATAATGACAACAAATTGAAGATTGCTACAATATTGAATATTATACGTATTTGTCTGAAGCATCACATTTCGAAGGATTCAAGACTATTCTTAGCCGCCACAAAGAGCGCCCATAATGCCACGCCATAGAAAAGGGCCGAGAACACGTAGCATCTTAGTGGAATAATTCCTTTGGAGACCGCTCTAATTCCAACTAATTGTAGGTCTGATTAGTAGGTCTTCATATTTAATGAGTGGTTTCAATCATCGTTGATATAGATACCCAGATACGTCTATTACTCAAATTCCGATATAATCAGGGATTTTCTACCATTCCTGATCGGTGCATTTTGTTTTTGGTCGGTGGGTGTTATTTCCATTGCGTTTTCCAATAACAAAGAACATCCTAAGTTGCATCTACTATATTAGGTACAAGGATAAAAGTGAAGAATTGAAATATGCAGAGATTCCACTTTATATGATGTTCGGTTTTACCAACAATGTCTCTATTATAATTGAGTCGACGGTTTTCCGCTGACTGATTTAATAGAAATTATAAACAGTTAATTCACCAATATTGTACTGGAAACATTCTATTAGTTGATTTTGTGTTTATATTAATTGAGAACGATCACAATCACAGAGGTTTATTCAATTGACTTTGAAAAACAGAAATATAAAAAATATTTTTTCCCAACATATTTTATCAATCTCCAACTGAAGTGTATCTCAAGAACGGTAAGAAATAGAAAAATTCTGAGAACGCCAATCGATTTGAAATATCCTATTTGATATACGCTCAGAGTTTTGATATGAAATGTACTGATTGGCTTTACACTAAAACCAAAATGTAGGAAATGTTTTACCAATTACAATAATGAAAACTATACCATATTTCATGGAGATTATTTCGTGTGACAATGAAAAAATATCGAATAAATGAGTTGAATTCGCTTCAACAAACAGGAGAATAAAAAAATGACTATCATTTTTATGGATGATCTGATAGATAGGATAGAATACCTTCGTATTGCAAAGAATAGGTAATAGAGGATGCGCCTCTGTCTTCAAACACAAGTTATACCCGTTCATTCGATCCGCTACTATAATTTCTCTTCAGACCGCCATTGAACTAAAAATGGATAAAATCTCAACGTGCTAGGAATACCGTACATGATCATCCGAAAAGTCTAAATAACACGTCCGAACAAGTCCACGCCTCCACGATTTCAAGACAATCTCGTCTAATCACTTTTATTACTAGACTGGTGCCTGTTAAGCTCTATTGCCAATTCTCTTTGGCAAAGTTAGAGAATGGAGACGTTCCGGTTTACGAAACTAAATTTCTCCGGAAAGTCGTCCAGGTAGCCGGATTATTTCCTTGTAATCCATGTATTATTGGATGAATTATTCGCTAGTTTAAGAAACTGCTTCAGAATAATTTACGAATAATTTGCACTCGTACAAATTTGGAATATTATTCTATTCAACTGATTCAATAAAGGATAAGTTCCATGCGTTATCATTCGTCTTCAAGCCCAAATATTCCGTGCAAGACGGGGCGTTAAAACATGCTTGCATTCAGCCAAGCTACAAAGTTACTTGCAAGGCCAATGTTTGTTGAAATAGACAAAACTGCTTTTGAAGTTCATGAAACGATTATTTATCAATATCCATTACAATTGATATATTTGATGAAATGTTATGACAATTACATCTTAATTATTGACATTTTGAGATTCTCAATCCACAAACTGGAAAAAAATGTATTTGGAAATCTGTACAAATGTCTTTTCCTTTGACTAATGCCAAAAGAATGATTGAACTTTCTTGTTCATTTGATGTATGGGATATAATAATAATAATATAATATTTATTCACGATATACATACAAATATAATCTGTAACATGGGGTGGATAAAGTAATCAAAGCGATAAGTGCAGAGCACTTGTTTCGTGTACATAGGGAGTGAAAAAAAAATATGATCAAATATATATAAATAAATTGTTGAAATGTTCATAAAAATAACTAATAAAAAACCTTTTTAAAGACAATCTTTTATTTGAGCCGTGTACTAAACCGTATCTCTGACAATGATTTAATTATTTTTTGTTGAATTATTTGGTTTCAAGATCTGTCACGCGAAGTGTTCATAAAAGAAGGCACTAATTAATTTCATTGGACAATCATTGGTTGGTAAGTAACAACTTGTCCAAGTATTAATTTGATTACAATTAGCGCTACAAGCTTTTTGAAACCAAATAATTCAACAAAAAATCATTAAATCATTGTCAGCGATGACTTAAGCTTATTTAATACGTTTTAGTACACGGCTTGCATAAAATATTGTTTAAAAAAGGTTTTTTAAAAGTTATTTTATTTTTTGCTTTTTAGTTGGTTCGCTTTAATCTGTTCTTTTCTAATAGAGCATGGTTATTACAAGGTCCCTTCCCTGTAAGTTTTGAGCTGAATTAAATCATGATCTCTGTCCCCAAAAACTCCCACACACCAATTTTGAATAGAATCTGACCATAATCACAAAACTCGTCCGCTATTCTGAAGACGCCATTTTGAATTTACAGATTGTGACGAAAAATTCATAATCTCCGACCCTGAAAACCCCTACATACCAATTTTGAAGAAAATATGGCCATACTCAGAAAACTTATCCTTCGTCTTTGAAGACGCCATTTTGAATTTACAGATTGTGACGAAAAATTCATAATCTCCGACCCCCAAAACCCCCACATACCAATTCTGATTCGAATCTGACCATAATCACAGAACTCGTACGCCATCTTGGAGCCGCCATCACAAATTCACGAATTTTGAGAAAACATTCATAATCTCCGACCCCGAAAACCTCAACATACCAATTTTTAATGGAATCGGACCATAAATACAAATCTCGTCCGCCATCTTGGAGCCACCGTTTCGTTTTTTCTCTTACAAAAATTCCATAATGCATTGTCACCAGAATTATGTATACCTGCCAAATTTCAAAGCAATCGGACGACTAGAAGTCGATCAAAATTCACTTGCAAGATTTGACCTTAACGAACGAACTAACAAGTGAAACTAAATAAAAGCTTGTAAAATACATGTTTATGATACCATATAACGTAACACGGCATTAAGATGCAGTAATGAAACAAATTAAAAGTAAGTATGAAAAAAATATATAAACTAAATGAGAAAATTGCCATACTATAATAAAATGAATTTGTTAAAAATAAATGTAAAATGAGATTAAAATAAGACATAAAAAAATCATCTGCTGTTGCACTTGTTTCGTATAAAATCAATGAAATAAGATGGGTATACGATTATACCAACATAATTCATTTTATGTTGACTACGACCTGAATGATACAGAATATAAATAAGATGTAGTTTAGATAAAATTGGATGGGTACAATAAGGATTGAAGTAATATGAATAAAATAATGATGACAAAGAAAATATAAAAAAAAGAAAAATATAATGAGGTGAAATAATTTACAAAAATTATTAACTGACCAAAATCACGGAAGGAAAGAAGAAAAAAAACTTTTACCATTATATTAAAACAAGAAAATGGAGTGTTATAAAAATAAAATAAAATAAAATACGACATAAATACAATTTGTGAAGTGCCAAAGAAATGGTGGAAACAGTTGAATTGATAAGGAAGGTTGGGTATCAATTACGTATGTCTGATTTTCAAAATAACTCGAGATGCATCCTGGATTGGAGAGAATGATCTCTTTCAATGTTTTCTTGAATATTGTTGTATTTGTTATGTCTTTTATATTTTCTAGTATAGTTTTTCCAATATCAATTGCAGAAGCATAAAAAAGTATTGCGGCGAAATCCTGTAAGATTTTAAAAATTCTTCATAAATAATGAAAAATGAAAAAAAATTAAAGACAAGCTTTTATTTATACAAATACATTGAGAAAGAAAAATAATTTCTTTCTTTCAAAACTAGAATATCCTAAAACGTTTTTCGATCGGCACACACCAAGACCACAGAAGCTACTGGTTTTTAATCTTTCAGAGCTATTGAAACACAAATATATCGCGTGATTTATGACCTCCCATCGTAGACACACCTGCTAGCATTGATGTCCGACTTGATTGGCCCAGACGAATCGGTTGTAAAATAGACAGCCGTCACTCAAGTCCACGTTGACTAGCCGGCTCTTTGTGCCGACGGAAACTGTATGCAAGTAGTACAGATTATTTTTCGTTCCGTTTCTTCGCATATACGCTCGTGTTAGCGAAGTGAGTTTTTATTTGCTCCCTATAGAAACAGCTTCTGCAATTGATATTGGATGGACTATATGCTATTATATAGCTTTGGTGCGAAACAGGAGTATCATCTTTGTGAAATCGTCTTTAACATCAATGGTGTAACGTAATGATGTTTCCGACGAACAGCATAGGTATTCGTGACATGGAAGGTGTTAATGATTTTTATTGATATATGGTATTCATTGCTGGAGGAAATAAAGTCTAGAATTCCTGATTTTTTGTAGAGGTCGTCTGAAGGATATCTTGACTTCTTGGTATATAGTGGCTTCAAAAATCTTCTTTTGGTGATTTCTAAAGAGTTAAGGTTCGATTTCAAACTTGAACCCCAGACAACGATTTGTTATAAACATTGTTTTGTTTTTGTTTTTTAATTGTAACATAAAAACTAATGAAGCAATATATCGATGCTCACAATGGACGAATTGTAGAGAATCAAAATGAGAAAAAAATGGGACCTAACACAACTAGATGGTGTTATTAGTAGTGGAGAAAAGTGGAGAAAAACCGGAAAAACGAAAAAATCAGCGTTTATTAAAAAATTCATAACACCTACATTTTTGAAGTTGTAGCGCAGGCTCTTCGCATCATGATGGTGATATTTACTTTATGTTTGAAAAATCGAGGCGCTGTCGGATCATTAGTTTTTAGATAATTGCAATATAATTTTTCAATGCATTTCATTGGAGCAAGCCTGGATGCGTCATAGGTGGTCCGATTTCAATTTTGCAAAAATATATTGCAAGTAGAAGTATAGAACAACGAAACGTATATTCTCATTATGCATTAAAATGCTGCAAAATAGGTGAGAAATACTGGTAAACATGGCCAAGAACGAGCGAGCGTGGGAAAGCGGCTGAGTAGTGGGGGTAGAGCAGCAGATTCATAACTTGCGCCTAGCGTGCTTGTATTACTATATATACGCTTCCCCGCGTCTGCTGTCCTTTCCCACTACTCAGCCCGTTTTCAGTCATGTCTCATTACGTTTTGTAGTAATATACTTCTATTTGCGACATCTTTTTGCAAAATTGGAATCAGACTACTCAAGAAGCATCCAGGCTTGCTACAATAAAGTGCATTGAAACATTCAAATTGCAAATATGCAAAAACTTATGATCCGATAGCGTGGAGTTTTCCAAACATGAAGTAGTCATTAATTACTACTATTTCGCGGATACATGGCGCTGCAGCTACAAAAATAACACAGTAATAAATTTTTGTAACAAACGTTTTTTTTTTTGTTTTTTGGATTTTTCTCCGTTAATTATAATCCGATCGAGTCGCGATAGGGCTAATTTTTTTGCATTTTGATTCTTTACAATTTTTCTATTGGGAGCATCGAGATTGCTCTATCAGTTTACATGTTACAAGCGAAAAAACAAAAAAAAACAAGATATGTTGCTTTTAAATGTTTATAACAAATCAAGCAATGATAGTTGCGACTAGGAAATATAACAGGATATAACTACGAATCGTCTTCCATATGATGGCAAAGTCAGTTTCCTGGTCTAATTTTGTAATAGAATCAATAGAGCAGAAAATCTCCATTGATTGGTCTATACCAATTCGATTAATTTTTTGGATAATCCGGGGACATATTATGTTAGTTTTGACATATGTTGCTGGTGTTGTCCATAGTAAATTTATCAACCAGTTGTTTTGTATATTATTGTTTTCAATTCTATGAATAGTATTTTTAACGAATTGAAATGGATACACATGTTCATTAATTACAGCAAAAAATGTCAAGAATCAGTAACAAAAATAAGCTTCAAACAATACATTCCAAAATCCAATACAAATAAACAATTATTTAATCAAAAGATGTAGGAATCACATTTTAATATTCAAGTTAGAATGAGAACAATCGATATATGTAATGTTGAGATAATATGTTTATGTCGATTCCCAACAATTTAGTAAGAACAATTTTTTTCAAATATTTTGATAGCACCATAGTGGCCGAAGGCACTTTTCATTGTCCATCTCTCGTAGAGTCCAATTTATTAGTCAAGGTGTTCTTGATATTGTTAACCACCATAGCGTTTGATATTGTTGATATTTTCACTAGCATTGGATAACAATGTGGCAGGTGAATGTCTAAAACAATGTCCGCTATAATTTTTTGCATCGGGAATGGAATGGAATCTGACTAAAAACATTTTTTGCGAAATCTTATTATTTTTTTTTATTGTAGGGTAGTACTCTGTTTTTCTTCACCCTATGATTTTTTGTCATGGGGTATCTTCCTTCCAACTTTCAGCTCATCTCTTTTGTGATATTTTTATGCTTATTTGCCTATGGCTCTATGCTATTTTTATCAACCGCCCATCATCTGCTCTTGAAACAAGCTCGCCCATTCTCTTCTTCTGTTTTCGAAGAATTTTATGTCTATTATCGGAGTTTCTGATTTTGTATATTCTGGTTCATCCTACTACGGCTCTTAACGTGTTAAATTCAACTGTACGAAGTAGTTGTTTTGTTTCGGCACAAATTGTTGCTCCATCTGTCCCTCCATTGTTTTATATATCTGTCTGCACTCTTATATTTGTTTTTCAAACTTAAGTCACGAAAATATTCTGAGACTTGTGCTACTTTTATGGCTTGGAATTTAACCTTCTTGTATGTATAGCGGTCACTTTAAAATGTCTATATCTATCAAAAGTCCATTACCTGTTCTGTATTTTTTACTTGGAATTTGCATCTTACTGGCTCTTTGCGAATAACCCTGTATTCAGTCTTTTCAGTGGAGACAACCATGTTATATTATTTTGCTGTAAGATTATTTTCTCTGTCTGACATAAGCACAGCATCATCTATCTAATGAAGTATTATTGAGTTTTTATTACCCATTCTATATCATGTATATTATGTTAATGTTCTCACATTGCAATAACAACAATGAGTCCTCTCAACGAATCGCTTTGCCTTACCAGAATTATACTCAACATTTTTAGAATATCCATTTTCTACTTGAATATTGGTTGTAGTATCTAAACAATTTCAAGTAACCTTGTTGATACTTCCTTTTCGACCAACAAAGAAATAGATGAAGTTACATGTAATCACACAAATTTTGAAAAAAAATAATAGTTCAAAAAACCGAAAAAACACGCTTTTATAGAAAACCAAACTAACAAAATAGAAAATAAGAATAAAATGTATTTTATTGAAAAAAAAGCGTGGGGTGCATGGTATCGCCTCGGCCAACAATCACCTGTGATCTGAGACATTTCTTACTTTACTGCCCTAGGTGTGTAATGTACAATATAATTATTGATACCATGCACCCCACGCTTTTTTTTAAATAAAATAAATTTTTTCCTTATTTTCTATTTTTTTAGATTGGTTTTCTATAAGAGCGTGTTTTTTAGTTTTTTTAAACTATTATTTATTTCCTACTTTTCAGTTTGGTTTATTTATGAATGCGTGTTTTTTAGTTTTTTATGAAAGTTATATAAATTAACAAATTTTATTTTGCAAATAAAAAAATTTGTGTATTGTCATCGGTCCTCGATAAATTTACATAGTTTGAATGAAATCTGACCGTTTAAAGTGGGTCAAAATCGCGCCCAAAGGAGTCGGTTACAAACATAATCTCCGACCCCAAAAACCCCCACATACCAATTTTGAATAGAATTGGACCATAATCACAGAACTCATTCGCCATTCTGGAGCCGCCATCTGGAATTTTACAATTCTTACAAAAGAATCATAATATTGGACCCCAATAACCCCCAAATACCAATTTTGAATAGAATCGAACCATAATCACAAAACTCGTTCACCATTTTGGAGCCATCATCTTGAATTTTTCAGTTTTGACAAAAGAATCATAATCTCTGATGGGCCCCGAGTAAAGAATCACAATCAACTGCGGACATAGTCTGGTATACAGACGGTTCAAAGACAGTTGAAGGAACGGGAGCAGGAATACATGGGGTAAGGCCAAGAAGGGATTACATAATACCACTTGGCAAATGCTCCACGATATTCCAAGCTGAAACACATGCTATTATGGTATGCATTCAGCAGAATCTAGACAGTGGTTATAGGAAAAAACACATCTACATTCTATCTGACTGTCAAAGTGCTATCAAAGCACTCAACTCTATACAGATGAAGTCTAAACTGGTCTGGGACTGCCTCCAGAACCTCATCGAGCTGGCAACACACAACAAGATCACCTTGATGTGGGTGTCAGCGGTGTCAGCGGACCAGCTAGCTAGACAAGCATCTGAAACGCTATTCACAGGGCCAGAACCTGTACACGGGATTAGCAAAAACCGATGCAGGACCCTGATCGACGAGCTGATAAAAAAAAGACACCAACAGTATTGGGATCAAACTGTCGGGCAAATACACAGCAAAATCATGGTGGGGCATCTAAACCGGACCCTGACGGCTGACCTTCTGAACCTGAACAGGACGAAGGCACGTATAATAATAGGTCTGTTGACTGGACACTGCGGCCTAAGGAAACACCTAAACACCATGGGAGTACGCAGGGAAACCGTGGAGTGTAGGCTATGTGATGAAGAGGAGGAAACAGTCTCTCATATTATCTTCGACTGTGACGCCCTGAGTAGTAGGCGACACAGAACCTTTGGAGAGATCAGCCCGAAAACAGGCATGAATCCGAAGAACCTTATCAACAGGCTACTAAACCTAATTAAAGGCACAAACCTATTTGAATGAGGAACCACTGACGACAGAGTGATACAATAGACCCCAGCTGGTCGCAGTGTCAATGGAAGCTAAGTGCCAACCCTGTCTCTGGCTCGTCAGCTTTCAACCAACCAACCATCTCTGACCACGAAAACTCTCAGATACCAATTTTGAAGCGAATCAGACCATAATCACAAAACTCGTTCCCCATATTGGAGCCGCCATTTTGTTTTTTTTTCAAACAAAAATTTCTTAATGCATTGTCAGCGGAATTATGTACACCAGCCAAATTTCATATCATTCGTACGTCTAGAAGTGGGTCAAAATCTCGCCCAAAGAGTCGGTTACAAACAAAAATTATATGTAGCAATAAAACGAATCTACTTTTACTGGAGTGAATTACCTACAATTTGGATGTTAGAAAAATGAATCCAATGCTATGGGAAAACCATATACCATATAATTTTATGAAAATATATAAGCCAATATTTAACCAAATTTAGTTGCGCTAAATATTGCATTCATTTGGAGAACTAGTCCACTGAATTGTCATTCATAGTATAAGTTAATATTGAAATAGATTTTTGAAACGTGTACAATAAATAAGCAAATAATTGATATATTCGTTCGTTCGTTAAAAATTCAACAATAAGCAGGATCCATCAAAACTAGCGTAACATAGTATTTTCAATCTTCTCGAAATGAAATTATAATAGTAAAGGAAAATGTAATGCTACAAACTTGAATATTGCAAATTAATATATATTTTGATTACTTCTACCAGATAATTTTCACGTTTCTTTTGGTATGTGATATGAATAAAATGGCCATCTGTACAAATAATTTTGAATTTTGATATGCGGTTTCAATGTTTTGGGTGAAAGGTGTTTATTTTCTTCACCCTTGAATAAAAGTCTTTATCGAATTTGACTACCCTTCGAAATATAATGAATTTTTTTGATGACAGTGCTCGTCTGTTGAGAGTTATTTTGACCAATAGTTGGATTACAAATATAAACATAAATACTGGGAGAGTCTACCAATCAATAAACCCATAGGAAGATTCAGTCCAAGAACTGAATGAGTAGGTCACTTGGCAAAGAGCTAGCCTCTAGGAAAGAGATGATGAATTTTGTTCTTAAATTCAGTTTGATTTCCTGTTGATGTTTTCCCTCCGAGTCTAGTGCTTTTGATATTTTGGAGTTAAAGTATTTTTTAAATATTTTTTATCGTTTACTTGGAAAATGTTTCAATAATTCAGATTCAAGTGTACCACTTATGATTCAGTCCAAATATTATTGAACGCCAATATTTTAAATAACTTCATTGTCATTAACAATTCAATTGGTTGTACATAACACAATTTATTAGGAAACATACAACATAGAAATGTTAATTATTAAAACTGTATTTCGTACAATGTTCATTTTCTAAAGTAAATTGGGAGTAAACTATGTACATTAGTTGCCTGAAATGCTTGAGTACGAATCATTATACGTTATTCACTAAAAGTCATGGGTATTTGTAAAGATGGTTTTTACAATGCTTTATTTGCTGTGAAATGTTTTTTCAAAAGTTTGTGACTGATGTTTTGGAAATATAAACAGGTTGAAAGAACATTCTCAATTGAATATTGATTTCATCATGATTTTGAACATCCTGTTATATTATCACAATCAATGAAAGGTTGTTATAAAATGTCTAAATATCGCCCATCTTCCATCTTTAAAGATAAGATCAGATTAGGGGGGTATTCATGTTGAAAAGGAGAACATTCTTGATTAAATATTGCATAGAAAGATTCTGATGTGAATTGAAAAAATCCACGACAAAAGTAAGGTTATTTTTTGTGAATATGTAACAGAAAACGACTAGTTCTCAGGATAAAGTCACGCTGGACATTAAACTACATCTGATAGATGTTTTCACTGATGAAAATCTATTTCACGCTTCCACGATCATCAGGAAGACCGGTAGAATTGAGAATGTTTCGCTTTCCTAGACTTTTTGCTGATGTCGAAATTTTTGTGACGCATAACATTCGCCAACGCACCCTTCTGCAACTGAAACAGATTTCCATCCCCGTGATTTGTCAATTGTCAAAAAAAATCTGATGATCGCATAAACAGTGTAAAATTCAGAGTTGGGAAAATGCATATGTGTGTAGGAGTCTCGTGCTCGTGAGTTGCGCAATTAACATTGTAGGAAAAAATTATTGGTGAGAGCGATTATCCTCTTTTATATTCTATATGAATATCCAACTGTTGGGCGTTTTTCCACTAACCGTAAATCGTCACTAAAGATGAGTTTTTCAATGAAAAATTGTGATAATCAGAACACCTTCCGATTCTATGATGTGATGTTATTCTTTTCATGTAGTTATTTAAGTCTCCTAACTCCCACAATACCAAATATTGATGCAACATAAAACAATAACCCAATAGAGTGAAAAAAGAATGTAATAATACGAAACCAGAATTTATCTCTCTTAAAATGCTCGATTAAGTATTGTCCATTTAGTTACACTTCACAATAACAATACAATCTGACAATTCAATAAATTAATCACAGTTCACTGTTGAAATATCAATCACGTCACTGTCGAACTTAACCCTGATAACTGTACTATACTCCAACTGTCCCACCTTTCTCTCACTTTCCTTAGCGGCAACTAACTCTCTGTCCCTCGCACGCAATGCATTATATAGAGCTCATTAGTACTCGAACATTTTCGAAATCACAGGAAGACACTTCATTTGTTTGTTTCGGGAATTCCAACATCTCGTCGGCAGCGCGCGATTACAGGTAGTGGCGTAATGTATTCAATTTCGTAATAATAATTTCAAAATTTGATTGTCTTATGACATATGTCTCATCACAATCTCATCCTTTGGGGAAGTTTGGGACCTTCAAAGTCGGCGTATCACGGCGCGAGACTTGACGAGCTTGGCTTCGGGGATTGTGCTTAGAGCACAGGAGTGAGGTTTGTGCAATCTCGAGCCTGATCGGTCTCACGACGTGTATAATTTTTCCGACTCGTCGTCTGTCAGTTGCTAGAAAATGGTACACGAGCCCAGGAAGGGATACATTGTCCAGTGCAGTAGGTATATACAGCGCCGATGAGAGGATAGCATGTGCAGCAGCGTATTTTTATATACATATTTTTATTTCTATTATGAATCTGATAATTCAATAATTGCTTCTGAATTCTATTCCATGTTAATACAAAATAATAAAAAAAACACTCAACTATGCTCTGCCACAACCAAACTTCCTCTCCGGGCATAATCGTAGCCGACACTGTGGACAGACACCATCGCGCCGTGTGACCACTGAACAAGCCATACAGCACGGGCCAGCTAGTCGAGCCTCGCGCCTTTGATGATTGAGAATTTACCGACATTTCATGTGAAAGGTCGAGCCACCACGAGCTTACGCTTGTCAAGTCTCGATCCTACGCGAGTAGACCGTTCTCACGATGCGAGACTCGACAATTCCCAAACCGAGCTTGCTAAGTCTCGCGCCGTGAGACGCAGGCTTGGGACTTATAGCAAAGAACTTTGTTCCCCACTTAATGTGAAGGAAGTGGACAAAAAGTGCACTTTTTGAAAGTTATAGAAAAAGTTACTTGCAAGTGTGAACACTACTATTTACAAGTTTTATATTAACTTGCTTCGTTCGTATGTCATTCTGTCATTCTTTCCTGTTCAAAATTTGTAATTTATTTTTAGAGAACTTGCCGACATCCGATTGAGCTGAAATTTGGCAGGTGCATTATGACATTTTTGTAGAGAAAAAACAAAACGGCGGCTCCAAGATGGCGGGCGAGTTTTGTGATTGTGTTACGATTCGATTCAAAATTGGTATGTGAGGGTTTTCGGAGACGGAGATTGTGATTTTCTTGTCAAAAATAAAAAATTTGAGATGGCGGCTCCGAGATGGCTGACAAGTTTTGTGATTATGATCCGATTCGATTCAAATTTGGTATGTAGGGGTTTTCGTGGTCAGAAATTATGAATTTTTTGTCAAAATTTATGAATTTAAGATGGCTGCTCTGAAAGGGCGGAGGAGTTTTGTGATTATGGTCCGATTCTATTCAAAATTTGTATATGGGGATTTTTGGAGTCGGAGAAAAAAAAGGGGGGAATTTTTTAAAAGGTTTTTGATAATTTTTCAAATATATAAATTGGTCAAAATGAAGATATTGGGTTTATGGTCCGATTCTATTCAAAATTGGAGTCTGGGGGTTTTCAGTCCGAAGAAGATTGTTGTTTTTAGTTAAAATTCATAAATTGAAGATGGCACCTCCAAGATGGCGGATGAGTTCATCTTCAGATGGTCTCCTCATTGAAGGACTGGATAGCTCAAAATGTACAGGAAATAGGTCTCATAATAACGATGCTTTACCAAAAATGCATTGGTTAAGGCGTACTTAAGTACTAAACAGCACAAAATAAAATAATTAATACAAAACCATTTTTAAACAAAAGCTCTTATTCAAATGCACAAAAAGTTAAAAATGATTGCTTTGGATGTGTGACATGAGTTATTCCGTGAGTTCTAGATTCAAAAGCTTGCCGCTTTTGTATTCGAACTGAAAACTTTGCGCGACAAGCTATCGAATCTATAACTCACGGGATAACCTACGTCACACATCCAAAGCAATAATTTTTTACTTTTTAGTGCATCTGAATGAAAGCTTGTCTTTATAAGGATTTTTTATTAATTATTTTATATGTTAGTACATTAGGAACAAATCACACAAATATACGGGTAAGGGTATTTATTATATTATGTCCTTGTGAAAATTTATTTGAATTATGCTATAATAGCCTGGGAAGCTGAAGTCAAAAAACATATAACAAATCTAGAAAATATCCAAAAAATATTCTTCAAAATTATATCCTGCAAACCACATACCCAACGGAAAAATTATATCTAGAAACTCATATTATCGATATACAGCAATTATTTTTTCTCACTACGGTAACTAGACAACACAAATATAACGAAGATCTTATCCAAATCACTCGTGAATATAATTCAGGAACAGAATACATGTTTAATAGACGCGGCCGATACTTGATGAAAATTCGAAATTAAAGTAAACTGAAATCACTTCCCTACGATTTTCACAAAAAATTGGTTTACAAAACCCACGACACGTTTTCGCTATTCTATAGCTATCAAAAATTCTTCATACGTTCCAAAATATCAGGCAAATACTTTGCAACGAAGCTCTTACTACTCTAAGGTTATTTCCTCTGACATAAGACAACCGATTTCACTCAAAATGTTCAAAAATAAACTGAAAAATTGCATACTTACTAAACCTCGCTTGATGATCAGTCAGTATATTGGAAGAATTGTGATTATTATTATTCATTTTTCCTTATTGTGTGTCTGTATATACGTATGTAACGATATCTTTCCCATATGTTGATTTCTGATTATTTAATTATAAACAAAATCAGGAATACCTGGAACATCCACATTCGAGGATCTCCTTTTGTGGTTGAACTCCTATTTATTCCATATTTTGTGAATATGTATATGTATTATTGAAATGTTCCTTCTGGTGATTGAATATTATTATATTTATATTTGGTAAACGAAGTGGTGATTAATCGTTCTGGTAATCTGAAAAGATAGCGAAGACAAGAAAAATAGTACGTCTGTTATTCCAAAAGAAATGCTCTGTAGTCAATTGAGTTATTACACGGGAATCTTCAACGTATATCAAATGCTTCTGTAGTCAATTGAGTTATTACACGGGAATCTTCAACGTATATCAAACCAATTGGCTTCCGAAAAATGAAAAAAAAAACTAAGAATACTCAAAGTGCAGCATCTACAACGAATCTTAGAAGAGCTGTAATCTGATCAATGCTAGAAGTGGGTTACAAATCCTGTGTAATAATTGTGTATTCATATTTCATATTTGCCATACTGAAAAATTAATTATTCTTAAGAACAGGTAGGCATCATACGTTGTGTAATAAATTGTTATGAAAACTTACATATATTGCGTTATTACAAAAATCCATAAGGACACACAGCCTATAACTTGAATAACGGTTTCTGTTGATTATACAAACTTCACCATTTGCCATTGCCATTTTTTGGTCTAATGACGTTAATAACTACAAAATGAGAAAGACTAACAAAACTGAAATCAGTGAATTGAAACTGTTTGAGGCAAAATATAAAGCAAATACTAATTTTCTGAATTCATATTTACTTAGCTAATTTTCATATAAACGATATTGGCAGCCCATGTGGAAGGAAGATAAGGCAAGACATCCATAACTGAAATATTTGGAATTTTACTGAAATATGGAATCTATTTTTTTCTCTTCAAACGTCATATATGCCTAACGTTTCATGACTGAAGTTGTTATGAGGATGTTTTCTATACCGTAATGTCATTTTTATCAATACTCCCCTCGCGAAAGGTCTCTTTTACTACCTACTGATAAACCAACAGAGTATTTCTATATCTTGTATATCATTGGAAGAACTTTATTTTTCTCCCTTGAATCATCTTCAATACTTTCATGACGCTCCAGAAGGGAAATATCGAGTGCTGAATCTAACAACAATGTTATAGGCTTTGTGGAACTATGTCCAATGTAGGTTTATATATTGTTTGTAGTATTTCCAAGTTAATATTGATTCCTTTGGAAATATGAACAGGATGTTCATAGAATCAGATGAGGAATTTCCTGCGACTCAAAGATAAACGTTAGTGACTATCTTCCATCGTTCAAGAAAACCTCTTGGCAGGATTCATGTTGAAAAAGGAAACATTCTCGAATGAATACCGAATAGAAATATTTTTCTGTAAATTGAAAAATACACGATAAAAAAATAATTGTGAATATCTAACAGAAAACAACTACTCCACCGGCTAAAGCTACGCTGGACATTGAACTACATCTGATATATATTTTCAGTCTTAATTAAGAGCTCATGGGAAACATTTTTCTTTGCCCCATTCATCTATATGAGTTCTTTAATTGAGACTGGAATAGAAAATGAAATTTTTCACCAAATGAAGTTTATTGAAAATTATAATTCGATAATTGTGGAATTCCAATTTGAGACATTATAACAGTGTTTAAGACACTCACTTCAGACAAAAACCGAAGTCTTGAGACTGGAAAATATGTTTTTTCACTTGCTTTTGTGGACTTGAATTCATTACGTATGAAAATTCATTAATTCAAGATTAGATTCAGTGGATACATAAACGGCGCGGCGGTTATAAAATACGCATTTATTCAACAAAACGAGACCTTTTTGAATAACGTGAATGGCATCCGTAAAACACTAACGGCATCCACTCACCCAAAACTACTCAAGTCATAAGTAGACAAAAAGCAAAAAACAGTCGGAGCAAAGAATATTAGAGAAAAGCGCCGTTTAACGGTAAGAACTGCTGTCAGCTGTAATTTCTTCAAAGAGACACACGACTGGGATCGGTCAGACCGTATAAGAAGTGAAAATAGACATAACGAGACTGGACAAGTTACGACTTCAACGGCACGAGAACAGTTATTGCTACTTCAACTGGATTCTGCTAACAGCACTAGATTGTTAATTTATTCTGCGAAAGATACGAGGGAGGCCGTAATTGGTTTTCAAAGATATAGATGAATAAGAACTTCCTCAAAAAAAATAATATGAGAATAAATACTTGAGGAGTAATAACCCCACCCCATGATAAATATTCAAGTGGTATGTAGGTTTACCTTGCCGAGTTGGTAACTCTGATTCTTTAAATATCGGTGTGATCCACTGAGTTGCAAACTTACAAATGATATACCGGAATATCTTGAAAAAAAACATTTTCGAATCACATAAGTGAGAGCAATATAGTAAACGTGATTCATATTTGTGAAACTTAAACTGAACTGAACTCAAACAAATCTTGAAGGATACAAAAAACAAAAACACCCTCGTTATTTGTAAATTTCAGTTTACAATTCAAAACTTACTTGATTCAGAACACTCCATCAATTAGTCTTTCAGATCTGGAGCATTCCATCTCTTCCGAAAAACTGCATTGGTTATCCTTATATACAGAGGGATCCATCTCATTGCCGGCCTATATATCTCAGATTAGTTCAGCCAAAGTATTAGAAAAATGAGTGTAAAAACGTATACAAAACTGCTTCAACATCTAATATTTAAAATATTGCTTTATTTTTGCTTATTTCGAAAGCGAATAGCATTATCGGCAGTTGCAAAAGCGCATCGTTTATTTTGAAAATAATTAAATTTTTTTCTGAAATCAGGAAAACTCCATCGGTATTCAAGAGGTTTCTATTTAAAAATGTTTCTTTTTCAAGGAAATTTTGGAAATATGTCATAACCTAAATCGCACCCAGATAGGGGAAATTATTCGTACATTTATAGAGAGTATGTTTATAGAGTATGTTGAAATTGAGAAAAAAAAATTACCTGTCCATTTCTACATTTTGTATACAAATTACAAACAGTTTAGTCATTCAGTTGAAAAAGAATTTTCGAATGATTTATCTTTCACTGTGGTGTGTTGAACCCTACTAGATGTTTTACTTTGGGAACGTTCTACAATCCATGGAGAGATTTCTGAGAAATGTGTTCACCCACCAGAAGAGTTTACATATTTTTTTTGGGTTATTCGCTAACAACTTTTTTTGTTTCTTTATTCATACTTGATATCTTTTTTTTCAATATTTTTATTGATGGCTCTTGAGGTGATGAGAGTGTTGGATATGAGATTTTTTTTAAAGTGCCGCATCCAACATGTATATGAAGTCATTGGAGCCAGCGCTCTTGTCGGCCACATTTTGCCTGCGGCAGCAACTGGACGTGCATTAGTCCTCAACAATCCTCTGACTACGCGCAGCCAAATCGAGACATATTCATACCGCCCGCCGACCGTGTCGTAGAAGACTGGACTAATCAGTAACTCAAATATGAGAAAATTCGGGTTGATGTTCCATTTTTTCTAGAAAATGATTTGTTAGCTTGATTGAGGGCAAGTTCAGGATTAATAAATAAATTAAGAAATTTACCTTTCCGACTGGCCGTACCATCAGGTTTATTCATATTTGAAATTGATACATGAATTTTTGGACAATCCAAACAAAACATTAACGATGATTTTTTTATAGTTTTTCAAAATTTCAGGCTATTGTTAATTAACCAGTTTTTTTAAAGTTATGACTTTGGTAAAATTTTTCAAATAATGATAGCAAAATTATTTCGCTTTCCAGAGACCTTTCTCTACCGACAATTAATAAGATTGAAATATTTCGAGGTCATGAATTATAAAAATACATTAGTTATAAATAGATAAGGCCAAGAAAACAGGAAGATGTAGAAAGAAACGAGTTATTTTGGCGAGAGTGTTTTCTGCAGACAAGAAATCACTTAAAAATATCTGTTTGAAATTTTTTGGGCCATTTGTTTCAAACATTTTATAAACAATTGGACTGATTGTATATTTTCTCATTTTATTACAAAAGATGATTAGAAAAAATCTTGAACTTTTTCCAATTTTCCAATTGTATTTTTTTTTGGACTGATTGAACAAGGCGTAAGGAAAAAACTTTCACTATGAGAAAAAAAAGTACATATATTCATTGGAAAAGTCGAAAAATTTGGAGTTCTTAGTAAAGGTCCGAGTAGCTCAGCGGTTAGAGCGTGTGCTTTGTAACTCTAAGGCCCTGGGTTCAATATCCGAGATAGTCCACACAAAAATATTTTTTATTTATTCTATATTAACACTCAAATCAAACACAAAATATTGCTGTTTGTAATAGTCTGAATAAGGTTTTTAGGTAAAGAAAGGTTTTTTAGGAAAGTTATTCGATTCGGCAAACATTGAAGTGCTTCTTTCTATGGGATTTTTGAAGACCATAACACGATTCGATCGATAAATATGTGTAACTCTTTGGTCGTGAAAAAGTTTTCAGGAATATTATATATATATATATATATATATATATATATATATATATATATATATATATATATATATATATATATATATATATATATATATATATATATATATATATATATATATATATATATATATATATATATATATATATATATAATATATATATATATATATATATATATATATATATATATATATATATGAGTTGATCTAGATTTTAAACTTTTCATTTTAATCGTTGACAAACTGTTATTGTTATATTTTAGTCTGACCCATTGAGAAAGGCCAAAACCCTGGCTGAAACGTCTGGAATTAATCAATAAATAACATGAAATAACAACCTCTGCTTTTTGAATGAACCTTATGTCCAAGAGAGGAAAAACAAAATATATATACAGGGTGTTCCAAATTAAGTCGGCACCATTGCCAACTCCGTTATTATTGATGCTACGATTTCGGTTAAATGGGCAAACTGGTAGCATTTTTAGTGGCCTTCTCGATGTCGGAAACAAAACAAAAATTGACAGTCGCGTTGTCATAATATTTCATAAAATGATATTTTTTTCAATGGATCACCCTATATTTTTTCATGCATTTCGATTCGTAATAACATTCTCAACAACAAAGTTCATTTGACTTTTTTCGTGAAGGTGAAAATAAGACAGTTGTATTGATAGGAAACATTTATCGCTTTGTACATTAATACCAAATAGCTTAGTGGTGCGACATGATGATCACGGGTTTCACGAGTTCACATCCCAGCGCAATTTTTTCTTTTTACTGTCTTATTTTGCTATTAGCAACAAAATATTGTCATTCGTATACGTACAGAAAATGGGTGTTTGGACAATCATGAGGTTTTATTCGCCAAAACAAAGAAATTTTTTGTACTAGTGAAAGAAATAAATATTTCCACATAAGTCGCTCATTTTCCACTTTAGGAAGAAAAGTGATATGAGCTTTGTTGTTGAGAATGTTATTACGAATCGAAATGGATGAAAAAATATAGGGTGTTCCATTGAAAAAAATATCATTTTATGAAATATTATGACAACGCGACTGTCAATTCTTGTTTTGTTTTCGGTATCGAGAAGGCCACTAAAAATGCTACCAGTTTGCCCATTTAACCGAAATCGTAGCATCAATAATACCGGAGTTGGCAATGGTGCCGACTTAATTTGGAACACCCTGTATATATATATATATATATATATATATATATATATAAGAACGGTTTAACTCCATTTTTGGGGAAAATTGAGATACAACCGCTATCTGTTGGCGTTTTAGCGCTACCTACCAATGCCGTTTCCTCCCAGGGGGCAACATGGTTCATCCTTATAGATATTACACAGTAAAGTTTAGTTGTGCTGTGGAAGAACGGTTTAACTCCAAGCGGCGTGGGAAGAATGGAACATGTCCATTTTTAAAAGCCACGTACCCGCTGTCGTGGGGTCCGCCAATCCTTCGATTGCGCATAAAAAAACAATTTGTTGAATCAAATGAAATTTATTTGAATCAAACAAATGAAAGTGTCGTATATGCAAGACAAAATATAATTTCAAAATTACTTCTTGGTTTTCAATCAAATTCAACATTTCAATCAACTGAAACTGATTAGCATGAATCAAATATCTTATTCGTCAAACTCTATTCATGAACTCGTTTTGGCAGAAATGTTGTTTCAACCAAGTAATCATTTCGTTGAATTGAGATATACAAAATTTGCTGAGTGCTTTAACAAAAATCTTCATTCAAACAAGCATTTTTGTCGAATTGATGAATTCAATAAGATTCATTCAAATGAGCAATAATTTCCTTAATCCACTGAATTGATAAATATGGCAACCCAGCATAAGATCCTACATCAGACATTCAAGTCCAGACGTCGCAACGATGATAAGTTGGCATTGCTATTTGGTAACCTTATCTGAGTCAGGGTCAGTTGTGCGAAAGCTGCGCTATCTAACGCATATAATTCTAACAATATAATATTGTTTAATCTATTTCTGTGGTTTGATTCAAATGAATATTATATTTGTGTTGAAACCAATGTTTATTCAATATGAGTTAGAGATTGTTTCAATAGATGAACATATACATTTTGTCACCGCAATATAATAATTCTATCAATCGAATACACCTGTGTTTTGAGACGCATGTTATTTATTAGGGTCAAGCCAATGAGACTGACCAAATAAAGTTGGTTGAATCAACATCTCCTTTTTTTCCGTGTGCATTATTCTTTTTGTGTTTCACGAGAACTTTACTCAGTCTTTCTCCTATTGTTTTCAATTTTGCTTCACTGTACGTGTTTTTAAATAGTTAACTTGGTGATGAGAGTGTGAAATGATTGACGACGAACAAGAGGAAGCTACCCAAGGACCATCAAGGCACAACTAAGTACCCTACCAAAGGTCCCCCAGCCAAGTGCTCCCGTAGAAGCAAAAGTTGTGAAAATGCTCGAAAACTTGAAAAAAAATTGAAACGCCTGTGGGAACACCAAGACAAATTAGCCTGAAAAACTATATTTTGCCAGTATCCCCATAAATACACCCAAGCATGGAGATCTACAGTTTTTGAAATAGTTTTTGGTGAAGCCAGAATCACGTGTATTTTACGAGGAACTCACAGCTTTGGAAGTGCCAGAAAACACGAGAGTACGAAACGATGCGCAGCTTAACAAAAAAGAGCATGAAGAAGAGGACGACGGAGACGTCACTGATGAGATACTCTCGTTGGTTATGACAATTTTTGAGGAAAAAACGATACATGTCCAAGCATTCCTTCACAATAAATTTTTTTTAAATGACAAAAATTGAGAGCTTTGAACTTTTTGAAATATATCTCAATTTCCGTTGTTTGTGGCTTTATTTATAACTAATGAATTTTCTAATTCATGATGGTAGTATTACACCGGCATGTTCACGGTGCGGACCTCAATTTTTAACCGACGAAAAAAAGGAAGAGGTTCTCAAGTCGACGCGTATTGTTTTGTATGTATGACCACTCATAACTTTCAAGAAAGAAGTCCAATTTTGATTATTCTCTTTTGATTGGATAGGGTGTACCTTGAAGTTGGTCCCATTCGAAATTGAAAAAAAAGCAACCCTATGGGTAGATAAATAGAGCATAATTTATTTTTCACATGTGAACTGATTCTGTTAAAACTTGGCACACATATGTGGTTCTGATGCCACTATAAAATAATGAAGCCTAGAGTTAATCTAATGTTGGAGACGAAAAACAGTAGAGGGAACTCCTCAACGGTTTACAGCAGCAACCTCGTGTTTGGGCTTATTATTTGCTTCCAACATTTTTTTTTCTCATTATTGGATTCTTCTAAATATCGTTTTATAAGTATTCATAGTATAAAACAAATAATAGTTGAAGTGGGTAATTATATTATATAACAGTTAATAGTTGAAGTGAGATAGGTAAGTAAGTATTCTAGAAGTAATCAGAAATTAAGTAGGTGGTAATTGGTAGATTTTAGCCACAAAAAATTAAACCGAGGAAAAAAGAAACTGAAAAGCGAATAATAAAATAAACCTTTTTAGCCTTAATAACTAAGCTCCTAAGCTAATGTGAGTAACTAATTTTGAGTCGGCGCCAAACAATTGAATTAATCAGATTGAAATAACATAAAAATTCAACGTGAAATCTCTAGCGATAAACAAACATGGGCACGATCACTCGCAATGACGTATGCCCTCACGTGCATGTCCGATTGGTTAGCTGTCTCGTTGATATTAACATCGGGAACGTTTCAAGCTTTACGTAATCATCATTTTACGCTTTACGTGATTAATTTGCTCGTTGGTTTGTTTTTCGCCAACTAAAAATCAGTTTCTTACATTAGTTTAGGATTTTAATTATTGGGACTAATAAAAACTTTTTAACAAAAAATTAAACCGACGAAAAAATCAACTGAAAAGCAAAAAATAAAATAAACCTTCTTAGTATTTGTGTCGGCGCCAAACAAACAATTATCGAAGATCATTATCCATGAAAGAAGTCATCAAAACGCAGGCGTGCATCTCGCTGCCATCATTTTACGCTTCACCTAATTCAATTGCTAGTTTGTTTGGCGCCGACTCAAAATCAGTTACGTTAGTTTAGGAGCTCAATTATCATTTAGACTAAGAAGGTTTATTTTATTTTTTGCTTTTCAGTTGATTTTTCGTCGGTTTAATTGTTGAAAGTTTTATTTTTACTTTCAGTTCCGTATTTCGTCGGTTTAATTTTTTGTTAAAAAGTTTTTATTTTTCAATTTTTTGTGGCTAAAATCTACCAATTACTACCTACTTGTTTTTTGATTACTTCCAAAATACTTACTTACCCACCTTACTTCAACTATTACCAGTTAAATAATATGATTATCTACTTTTACTATTTGTTGTAATATAAATTATTTTCGTTGTTCTGGTTAGTTAATCTCATTACTTTGTTTATCATTCCATCCTCTCAAAAAATATACTGATTTTGACGGATGTGGAACAAGAATAATGTCAGTAGCGATCTGTCATTGTCAACTACTTATGTGTGTGCCAATGTTCACTAGTGAAAAATCAATTATCCCCTATTTTTCTACCCGTAAGGGTGGCTAATTCCTTTCGAAATCCAAATATAAGGTATACCCTATTTATTAAAAAAAGAATCATCCAAATCGAAGAACCCAGTATAAAGTTATGCCTGATAGAATCGGTTAACGGACCAGAATTCAGAGGGTGAGTGATCAATATCCTTCATTAAACTACCCTTAGGGGTGGATTTCATCTTTTAAATTCAAATGGGACCAAATTCGAAGTACACCCTATCCACTGAAAAAAGAATTATCGGAATCGGACGCCTCAGTAAAAAGTAATGCGTGATCATACATAAAAAAATATGATGGAAAAACATAAAATATACGGGTCGAATAGAGAACCTCCTCCTTTTTGGTTTCGTCGGTTAAAAAGGTTAATTTTTCTCTTTTCAGATTCGTTTTTTCCCGATTTGATTTTTGTCAAAAAGTTTTTATCAATATTAAATTACATGTAATAATATTCGAGATAGAGTTTCCGGAACTGGAACCATTTTCTCTACGACTTCATTTGTTTATATAGTACTGCAATACGTCTAAGAGACTCAATATTATTCATTGCCGATAAAGCTCAACGGGGAACCGCCCACAAGCAGAGACATACTCGATATAATGAAATTATCACAAGATGATATGTTTTATTGACGGCTCGGTTTAACAAATAATTTCGCTGGTATAAAATATTATATTTACTAACGAGTGTGGAAAGTGGCACTTATTTATAGTAAACTCGTGGACAATGAGTTTTTCTAAACTACCCTTTCTTAAACTGAAATATTTTATCTTCTAGTAGGCAACAAAGTACAGTTTTCCAAATACCAGTAAAAAAATTGCTACTTATTCTTGATGAATCGAAAAAAATTAAAAAATATCTCGTAACGTAAAGATGATTCAATAAGAAGTAATAAAGAAACAGTACGAAAAAGAAGAGTGTACCATCAATATAGGACACTATATCTAAACATACTTCCTTGTAGAATATTAAAACTCAACTTCATAAATTTCGAGTACTGATATGACAGAATTGTTGACATAATTATGTATTTGATGTAAGATATGGTGGAAAAATAAATGAAATTAATTGAATTTAGTTTACAGGTAGAAATACAATACGAAAAAATAGAGTGTCATAAAAATATTTGATAAATTTTAACCTAAGTCAGTTTTACTGTCACTGTCGTCATCCAAGTTCAAAACAATTTTTTCTCTGGCAACTTGGTCTATATTCAAATAGGATTTTTCTACTTTTTGTACATGCGCTACACAATTTTCTCAGTTTTCATTTGGAATATTCTGCATTTCTGACTGAATCAAAGCTACCACAGATGGAGTTGAAGTTGGCAAAACATACATCCTTACCGATGAACAAAGGAGAATTATTCAAGTTGATCTGGCAAATGTGTGTAAGTAATATTTCGAAGTACTAAAAAAACAATGGTTTTCAGTCAAGCGGTGAGTAGCTAAAGTTGAAATTTGATACATAGATCAATTAATACTCCGCTTTCAGAAGAATATTTCAATAAAAAATGGAATATAATTAATCAAATTGCTATTAATAACAGTTATAGTCCAAACCTTATGGATTATATTCTTTCAACAAAACTTTATGAAAAAACCTACTCAAACACAAACAAACTTCGAAATGCTAACTTAATTGTAAAACCACAAATCAGCAGGAAAACTAGTTAATAACATAATCCAAACCTAATGAAAAGAGGTTAAAAACAATCAAATTAGTCATAATTATCAAATTACGTGGACAAATTTTAATTCGCATATCAAGGGTAATATACGAGATTATTCAGGTATTTTGAAATCCGTACCAAGAGTTCTTCGACCCTTTCTCACACCCCGAACAATAGGCCATTATTGAATAATGGGATTAGTATTTATAATGAGTCTCTTAGATCTGTCGCAAAGGTACAATTTGTGTTAACCGGCGGGTGTCATATTTTTGAATGATTTTCTAGACGTCATTCCGCATCAAATGGTCATGTTTTCATTCCCATTGAGCCGATTGTTCTTGTATTTGAGATACTGACTAGTCTTTGCTGTGTGCAACAATAGATTTCTCAACATTTTGAACGTGCCTGGTATGCGGCTAGGTTTATTTTGAGTAGTACGCAACTGAGACATGCGACAGAGTATTCGACAGCAAACTTTCTCATGTCATGATAATGATGATTTAATTTTCTATGAAATTGTGTAACCAGAATCAAACTTCTATATCAATTAGCAAATTCGATATCCCATTCAATCTGGTATAACAATAAACAAGGTAAAATAATAGCTTCGTTTACTCCACAACCAACCATAATATTTATCATGTTACATACTTGTTTTCGAAAATGCCTCTAAAAATAATATCACCCGTTCCATGTTTATATTGCATTTATTGGTATTTACTCAAAGTGAACTTTATAAATAGGTTTAGCGTATTTACTATTCACACTTTAATTGCGTCATTTAATCAATTAAATTTTTTTTCGATTGAGAATCTACGTGATGACGTTACTCATATTTATCTAATAATACTCATGGATCCCTACACCCATCAAATAATATACACTCTATATCAAAAGAAAATCGCCAAATCTTTGCTTATATCATGTGTTCAGACTTGTATTTTTACTCTGCCTCATTGCTTTTTGCACTTTTCATTTAAAACAAATGACTTGAGAGTGCCAAAACCAAAACTGCGAAATCATCTCTTGTTTCAACTATTTTTCAATATTCTTAGAGTGATTCAGGAGAAAAGGCACGAAAAACTTATGACTAATTCAATAAGAAACTTTCACCTTGATTTGATCATCTGGATATATAATTCTATCAAACTGGAAAACAGCTTGAGAATAGCCTATTCCCAAAAATAGTATAGAAGATTGTTCTCAAAAACTATAGGCCTAACGCCCTATCGAGCGGGTGAGATTTGAGGTCAGACCGCAAAGTAATCAACCTAGGCAAGAGAAGGCGCCACCAGTTGGTTTTCGTGAGTACTTATGTACTCCTTCAAATTTTCTGCCAGCTGCATCATTTAGTTTATGTATTAGACCGGGAGATGGTAACACAAAATATTAGGTCATTTGTACCAGTATGGCGGTTCTTCAGGGGTCTAATTACGGAATGAAAAAAAAGAAAATGATGGTCATAGCGCTGGTACCGGCGGCCCAATCGCGTGGGCGTTAATCGAACGTGTCAGATAAATAACGAGTGTCAAACGATTTGTTCCACAAAAATGCTTGTATTTTCCGATGGTCGATAAAAAAAAGGCGGTATCGTAATGCCATACTTCTCCGGTGTGACTTACAGCCCGCCATACCGACGCGAATACATTAATTTAAAAAAAACAATTCAACCATTTGTACCAGGCTAATTTTTGCGCAGCTAATCATCGTCGAGTAGCCATTCACGGGAATCACCTTGCCATACTTTTCCGACGGTTCCCAATGGCCACCATACCACCGCAAGGTAGTAATTTTTTTTTTGCTAAACGATTTGTACCAGCCTAAAACTTTTTGTAACAGTTTTCTGAATGATCATAAATAGAAGTCTGATCATGCCATACCTGTGGGAGGTGGCGAATATGTACAATATTTTTTCAAAATTCTAAGAATTCATTCGTAATTCGAACGATTTGTACCAGTATGGCACTAATTTTTCCTGTAAGTTTGAGGTTTAACGAATATAAATACAAAATTCCAAACACCTAGGTGGCGGCAATCTTGTCTTATAACCAGATGTTATGTCGTATAATATTGTACGGCTACCGGCGCTCGAAATATTTCTCAAATTGTAGAGGCCTTGGCTCATCGTGTTCGTAAGACATAATAAATGGTTTCAAGATTGTATTGGTTGTCGACATATCAGAGCAAGTGTGGCAGCTCCAGCCCCCTGGTCACGGTATAGGCTTATATTTCAACACCAAAAAAAAATTTTCAGAAAATTATTTTTCCGAGTCTACCACTTTGGATAAGTACAGTGTAATTTTCCCAAAGCATTTTTTTTTCAAGTTTGGAAAATTTGCAATGCCATACTATTACAATTAATTCCAATTTTTTTATTCATATCTTGCTCGAGTGTAACAGAATTCCGCCCCATAGTTACAGTATGGGATAATTTTTTTTAGGTTGAATTTCATCCAAATGAACCGAATACGATGATGCCATGTAACAAATGATTTTATGTTCTGTACCTTGAAAACGTGTCGAAAAACCAAATTTTTCAAGTATGGCGCCACTTTTTCCCTCTACTAGAAGTATGGCAAATATAATAATGGTCACATTGTATCATATAATTTCCAAAAATCCGAATGCCATACTGGTACAAATCGTCAATTAATTTTTTTAACATCTTGGCTCAAGTCCGACAGTCGTCCGCCCCATGGTTACAATCTGGAATATTTTTTTTAGGTAGCATTACATCCAAACGAACAGAATACAATAATTCCATGATGGAGAACATGATTTTAAGTATTTTACAGTCGTATTTTCAAAACGTCGAATAAATAAGTTTTTCAAGTATGGTAGCACTTTTTCCCCCTACTAGACATATGGGAAATATAATAACGGTCACATTTTATCAAATACTTTCCAAAAATCCAAATGCAAAACTGGTACAAATCGTTTTGCGAAAAAAAAAAAATCCTTTGCGGCGGTATGGCGGCCGTTTGGAACCGTCAGAAAAGTATGGCATGATGTATTTCGTGAATGGCTACTCAACAAAACAAAGCTGTGCAAAAATTAGCCTGGAACAAATGGTTGTTTTTTTTTAAATCAATGTATTCGCGTCGGTATGGCGGGCTGTAAGTCACACCGGAGAAGTATGGCATTACGCTACCGCCTACTTCTTTTTTTATCGACTATCGGAAAATACAAGCATTTTTGTGGAACAAATCGTTCGACACTCGTTATTTATCCGATACGTTCGATTAACGCCCACGCGATTGGGCCGCCTGTACCAGCGCTATGACCATCATTTTCTATTTTGTCATTCCGTAATTAGACACCTGAAGAACCGCCATACTGGTACAAATGACCTAATATTTTGTGTCACCATCTCCCGGTCTATATGACAGTCATTGGAAGCGAAAAACTTTTGTGTTTTTACAATAATGAATACAATAGAATACGCTGCAGTGATTAGAAACTTGTTTTTGAAAAAGAAAACGAACTAAGATATCAACATCGAATTGAACGAAGTTTATGGAGACTCTACACCTTCTGTATTATCAATAAAGTATTGACAGCTGAATTTGTTTTCCATAGTTTTAGTTTTCTCTCCCCCTGGAAGTAAATTAATTACCTGTTCTAAGAAGAGAAAATGACTAAATTTGTTCCGATACGTTACTGCGTTTTTGATATTCTGGATGAAAATAAATTAGGAAAATTTAAAATTTGTCAGTAACCAACCGTTCGAAAATGATTCGCCTAAAATATCTCACAAAAAAACTCGTATTGGAAATTATGAATAAAAAATAAACTTCTTTTGAATAAGTTTCGGGTATCACCTCTGTTGCCTTTCTCAAATCCCAGTTATTGGGAAATCATTTGACCTATAGTAAGAATGAAATATTGATGAAAATGGATGAAGAACTCGGAATTTGATACTCTAGAAGTAATCATTCAGTTTTTTTCTCAAATGAATAGCTTCTCAGAATATATGATGGCTATTTTCATAAGGTTATTAGGAGTGAGGAAAAAGTAGACGTCCCATGGTATCGCTTTCATGGAAATGTTTTATACTTTTTTTCAGTATCAACCGAATCATCAATTGTTTCTGAGGGTGTTTCTCAGGTGTGAACAAAAATGGATGTCTCAAAAAAGTGTAGGTATAGGTATCAGAAATAATCCACCATGTATTAAATTTGAAGTATGTATTTTTTTTTTTCATGTGTTCAAAAATGACAAATTAGGTAATTTTTTCTGCATTTTGATTTGGATTCCGAATTTAAGAAAGTTTCAGATTTGTCAATAACATACCGTTTGAGAATTATTTTCCTACATTTTTTAAGAATAAAAATAATACTAATAATTATTATTTTTTTTGATGAATTTTTGAGAGTCACTTCTGTTCTCTCTTTTCCTTTTCCATATTCAAATTTATTGCAACATTTCAATTTGTAACATAGGATGATCAATTCAACGAGATCTATTTGGTATGAAATTTATCTGTCTCCACCTCTTCTTTCAGCAGGGGCATCCATAATATTCCTCCCATGTCATTTGGTACATGGTATTTTCTTATAATTGTGCCCCACTTTATGTTAATATATTTTGATTTGCAAAAAATAGGCTCAGATAAATTGTTCCCGCACGTTCCTTCCTGTCCCAATGATTATTCAAGCAAATAAATGAATGCGAACAACAAACATTTAAAATTGCGGAGGAATACAAATATAAATGAATGCAAAATACTTTATATTTCGCTCACAACGATACGCATGTGTCTATATAGGTATCCACAAGTTTTGTTGGATACATTTTATCACTGGAAAACAAAGAGTTACACAGTGAAATATGAGTCTCCCTCATATACCAGATTCCTTCTTTAGAAATAAACTTGCGTGACCACAATCAATTGATCAACATATTAATATTTATATATGTATCGGGTTCACGTTATTAGTAGAGCTGGTTTGTACAGGAATTCACTTGTTGGAATTGATTATCAACGAGATTTGGCTTTTTTGTTTTTCTGTAAAAATATTTCCTTTTTATGAGCAGATCTGAAGCCGTTTGGGCACAGAGCTGTCTTATTCGTCTCAGTTATTTGTAATCTGAAATTCTTCCAATTGTCAATTGTATATTCTTCTCTTCATCGGTTAATACAAACCTACCTCTCTCCATCCCTTTTTCGGTCTCCTACTTTTTTTGATATAGTGTGCTAACTGCAAGTCATGTCTCACACTATTCTTTTCTTTCATCTATACTTCATAAATACCCCACAGTCCAATATATATATATATATATATATATATATTATATATATATTCATATTCATATTCATATTCATATTCATATTCATATTCATTATTCATATCTTTCATATTCATATTCATATTCATATTCATATTCATCTATATATCATTCATTCATATTCTCATTATTCATTCATTCATTCATCATATTCATATCTTCATTTTCATCATTCATTCATATTCATATTCATATTCATTTCATATTCATTTCATTTCTATTCTATTCATATTCAATCTTCTATTCATTTCATATTCATTCTTTCATTTCATATTCATTCTGTTCATATCATTCTATTCATATTCATATTCATTTCATATTCATATTCATATTTATTCTATTCTATTCATTTCTATTATTCATATTCATTCTATTCATTCTTTCATATTCTATTCATTCATATCTTCATATTCTATTCATATTCATATTCTATTCATATTCATATTCATATTCATATTCATATTCATATCTCATATTCTTTCATTTCATCATTCATATTCATATTCATATCTATTCTACATTCTATTCATTCATATTCATATTCATATTCATATTCTTCGTTCTATTCGTTCTATTCTTTCTATTCATGTCTTCATATTCATATTCTATTCATATTCATTTATATTCATATTCATATTCATATTCATTTCATTTCATATTCATATTCATTTCATATTCATTCATATTCATATTCATATTCATATTCATATTCATATTCATATTCATTCATTTCATATTCATATTCATATTTCATATTCATATTCATATTCATATTCATATTCATATTCATATTCATATTCATATTCATATTCTATTCATTTCATATTCATCATTTCATATTCTATATTCATATTCATATTCATATTCATATTCATATTCATATTCATATTCATATTCATTCATATTCATATTCTTTCATATTCATTTCATATTCATATTCATATTCATATTCATATTCATATTCATATTCATATTCATATTCATATTCATATTCATATTCATATTCATATTCATTTCATTCATTTCATATTCATATTCATATTCATATTCATATTCATATTCATATTCATATTCATATTCTTTCATATTCATATTCATATTCATATTCATATTCATATTCATATTCATATTCATATTCTTTTCATATTCATATTCATATTCATATTCATATTCATATTCATATTCATATTTCATATTCATATTCATATTCATATTCATTATATTCATATTCATATTCATATTTTCATATTCATCATTCATTTCATATTCTTATTATATTATATTCTTTTATTTATATTATATCATATATATATATATATATATAATATATATTTATATTTATATTTATATTTATATTTATATTTATATTTATATTTATATTTATATTTATATTTATATTTATATTTATATTTATATTTATATTTATATTTATATTTATATTTATATTTATTTTATATTTATATTTATATTTATATTTATATTTATATTTATATTTATATTTATATTTATATTTATATTTATATTTATATTTATATTTATATTTATATTTATATTTATATTTATATTTATATTTATATTTATATTTATATTTATATTTATATTTATATTTATATTTATATTTATATTTATATTTATATTTATATTTATATTTATATTTATATTTATATTTATATTTATATTTATATTATATATATATATATATATATATATATATATATATATATATATATATATACATGTGAATTGCATCAGATTATTGATAGTGACATCTATAATCTGTGCGGTGAAGCTTGGACCTAATATCGTGGAATTTTAAAATCACGAGATTTCGTGCACTTTAACAGGTCACTAACAAATTGTTAGAAAGGCCTACCCACGATATCAATAGTCGTACTTCTCATGCGTTTAACGCAAACATCGATATCGAGAATGAGAGAAATCTGTTACGAATCAAAGACACACCATCCGTCTACAGCCTGTTTCATGGTTTCCAATCATCAGGACGGCTTGTGGTCTCTTTAAAATTTCCCATCAGATTTCTCGTTGAGTTCATGTAGGCCAATACAAACATGTGAATTGCATCAGATTATTGATAGTGACATCTATAATCTGTGCGGTGAAGCTTGGACCTAATATCGTGGAATTTTAAAATCACGAGATTTCGTGCACTTTAACAGGTCACTAACAAATTGTTAGAAAGGCCTACCCACGATATCAATGTCGTACTTCTCATGCGTTTAACGCAAACATCGATATCGAGAATGAGAGAAATCTGTTACGAATCAAAGACCACCATCCGTCTACAGCCTGTTTCATGGTTTCCCAATCATCAGGACGGCTTGTGGTCTCTTTCAAATTCGCATCAGATTTCTCGTTGGTTCATAGCCTTAGGCCAATACAAACATGTGAATTGCATCAGATTATTGATAGTGACATCTATAATCTGTGCGGTGAAGCTTGGACCTAATATCGGTAACAGATTTCTCTCATTCTCGATATCGATGTTTGCGTTAAACGCATGAGAAGTACGACTATTGATATCGTGGGTAGGCCTTTCTAACAATTTGTTAGTGACCTGTTAAAGTGCACGAAATCTCGTGATTTTAAAATTCCACGATATTAGGTCCAAGCTTCACCGCACAGATTATAGATGTCATATCAATAATCTGATGCAATCATGTTTTATGCCTAATATGAACAACGAGAAATCTGATGCGAATTTGAAAGAGACCAAGCCTCTGATGAGAAACCATGAAAAGGCTTAGACGGTGGTGTTCTTTGAATTCGTAACAATTTCTCTCATTCTCGATATCGATGTTTGCGTTAAACGCATGAAGTACGACTATTGATATCGTGGTAGGCCTTTCTAACAATTTGTTAGTGACCTGTTAAAGTGCACGAAATCTCGTGATTTAAAATTCCACGATATTAGGTCAAGCTCACGCACAGATTATAGATGTATCAATAATCTGATGCAATCATGTTTGTATTGGCCTATATATGAACCAACGAGAAATCTGATGCGAATTTGAAAGAGACCACAAGCCGTCCTGATGATTGGGAAACCATGAAACAGGCTGTAGACGGATGGTGTGTCTTTTTGGATTCGTAACAGATTTCTCTCATTCTCGATATATATATATATATATATATATATATATATATATATATGTGTTGCTGTTGATCTTCCATCCATTTCATATGATCTCATATCAACATAAATTTTTTTCAAATTTTTGTAATGCGTTTAAGAATGAACATCTTTTTCACTGATTCTAATTATGATATTCTCACAAGAGATTGGTTTCTTGATTTGTTCGAAATATGAACAGGGTGTTTCTAAAATCAGATGTGGAATCATCTGCGACTGACAGATAAACTTTAGTCACTATCTTCCATCGTTCAAGATATCCTCTTGGGAGATTGATTTGTTGAAAATATAAACAGGATGTTCATAAAATCAGATGATGGGAGGTATTCGTATTGAAAAGGAAAATATTCTCAATGTAATATTAGAAAAATCTTGAGATTCCATAATGTTCCTCTGATCTGCTTTTTTCTTCCAGTTCTTTTCCGCATCTTGCTGTTATGGAAACTTTCATTATGTGTACGTTCTTATTCGTTTTTTTTTCATAGCACATCCAACACTTGAATGAATAGCAGCATTAGGAGTGCCCCCCAGCTTGGACTCGTTCAAAATTTCAAATTTCTCAGATAGTTCTCCTCCAGCTGACACTAGCCATCCTAGCACCTCAAATTCTTGCATCAATATGTTTTTCTCATTTCATTTTCCACACCGTATATTTTGAAGTTTGAACAGAACTACAACGTAACAATATTATCTGTAAACGAAATTACTTTTTTTTTGTAAAAGGGAAACATTCTCAATTGGATATCGAATAGAAAATTTTTTGTTAACTGAAAAATCTACGATAAAAACAAAGTTATTTTTTGTGGATGTCTAAAAGAAAACAACTACTTCCCCGGCTAAAGCCACGCTGGACATTGAACTACATCTGATTTTATGAACATCCTGTTCATATTCTCAAACAAATCTAATTTTTCTTCCTTGTCATTTATCAATTTTTCAGAATAAATACGAAAATTACAAGCAAAAAAGTTGATTCTCATCAATGAATGCACTAAATGCAAACTATCGCAACTTCAATTGGAAGCAATTGTAGAGCTCAACAAAATAATGAATAACGTAGACTAAGTGTGCTCGAAAAAACAAAGCAGCAATCAGTCTATACAGATATTAAAACAGTCATTAGTCACAATTACTCGACAAAACAACCGAATGTCACGAACTTTGTACAAACGAACCACTTGAAGTGGCGACGACCAGAAATTAACAACATTCCAGAGTACACCGAAAACTAGGAGAATATTGAAATTTTGCTAATTTATTTCTTGCTGGTAACTAAAGCTCCAAAAATGGTAGAACATCTAGCATCGTTATGCTAGATGTTGATTAACCTTGACCGTTTACTGTCAACCTGATTCAATGCCCTGTCAATTATTGACACATACTTAGTTAATTTTTCGATTCAACTAAAAGTGTGCGATTTACTTGCAATGACCAGTTATTGTTTGATGATTTTATAAAGTTATGACAGTTGATTTTATTCCTGACGGTTTGGATAATAACCTATAATAATAATGATGGAAGCTAGTAACTAAAATGTATCTTTCAGTAGCAGATGATTCCACATTTGATTTTATGAACATCATTTTCGTATATGTTGGGTTCTCACGTCCAGCAGTTCTTTATGTTGTTACAGTTTTCACGAGCAGTCGACCGAATGCCAATGCAGTTTTAAGGCCAACGTTTCGGCGAGGGATCTCGCGTTCTTCAGGGCTAAAATAAATATAAATTTTATTTTTGTTGTATGAATACATAATTTACTGAGAAAAGAAGAAAGGTACATAAAAAATGGTATCACAACATGAGATAACCAACATCTGAAAAAACATTTAGGAACAATTTTACTCACACCCTTTACACTGTTGAGTCTACTCACCTCGAAAGTAATATGATGAATGTTGTGAGGAAAATGTAAGGGATATTTTTCTATAGAAATCACCAAAATTGTTCAAAGAGTGAATTGAAATACAGGTTTTGTCTTTGTTCGCAACAATAAGATCATGGTACATCGACTGTACAATGGAAACGTGTGTATTGTCAACTTCTCATATTGTAGGCAGTGGTTCAGCCGGAATTCCTTATCTCGAGTATCAGGTGACAACATTTTTTGTGTTTTAGTGTCGAGCCGGATTCACATTACCTAAAGCTAGATTTATGCGTTGCCAGAATATTTCTATAAATTCCATTTAGATTATTACATTATTTTTTTAAATTCACGCAATTGTTGTTGTTATTTGAGATGTGCCGTTTTCTTAACGAGTTCTCTCTATCTATAATGGTTGTAGAATTGAAATCAAAATTATGATTGGACAGGAAATGATGGTTGCTAAGGGCTGTTTCGTAATTTTTATTTTTGTTTCTTTCCTCGCAATCGTATTGGTGTTGTTTCATTCTACATTTTAACTATTGTTTAGTTTGTCCAATGTATGTTAGTTCGCATTAGTTAGCATGTAAAGATTGCGAACTAACATACATCGGACAAACTAAACAATACTTAAAATGTAGAATAAAACAACACCTATATGATTGCTAGGAAAGAAACAAAAATAAAAATAACAAAAAAGCCCTTAGCAACCATCATTTCATATCCAATCACAATTTTTATTTCAATTCTACAATTGCAATTTGCACCTTCCAAATAGCTCATATTCACTTGGAAAACAGCCTGTGAAAATACACCAAGACATCGTTACTGCTTTTCCAACATCACCATTGTTTATTTTATTACGATGGATTTAGAAATAACAAGACTATGATGAAATTTTTTGTATCGAATAAAAAACGAATCACCTCGTTGTCGTTCACCGTCATTGCTTTCATTTTATTTTTTCGAGAAATTTATAATAAGTTGCTGAACTATTATTCCAGCAACAGATAAAATTCAAATATGCTTCAGTCGATTCGATGCACCAGTATTTGGAAATCCTGGCGAACTCTAAAGTTCTTCGGGGAGTTGGGTTTTTTATTTTTGATGACAACAGCAAAACATCATCAAGAAACTCGTGCTGTTTGGAGAAGATCAGGTGTCCTGCAGTTGAACCAGATGATTTTTCGGCAATTGCAATTCTCACTGCATGATCTGCCTTCTTAGAGTTGATATTCGAGGTATAGTGCCCGAAGAGAAGTCCTGTTATTAGTTGCACGTCTTTCTTGTCCAGCTCGAGAAGTCTCCCTCGGAAAGCTCGCTAGTCTTCCCCACTTGTTTCAGTCCAGCTATTCTTTTCCAGTCAAATTTGATTTGATCTTGTTTCCTGCATGAAAACTCTCCATAAAAAAAGTATGAGAGAGGGTACTGGGCCAAAGGATTAGTTGTTAATCTCTTCTTCGATAAGGACATACTAATGTGATTTTGTTCCTCCAACGAATAATAATGGTATTTGAATAAGTTTCTAGAAAACACATTTGTTTTCCGAAAATGATCATAAAATCTCATAAATATCCCATTGAAATATATGATAATACTCATTGTTCACAGATTGTTTATTTGTATAATACTGGGGGTTGAAAAAAGTCCAGAGATAGTAAATACAACGAATTCATCACAATACTTACTAATATTTTTTCTTTAGTGTGATATTATGGTTACTTGATATTGAGCTAACTGTATTGTCGAAAAAATTCAGTCATAAATAGGTTCAGAAATCCTCACGAAACATTTTGACCATGGATCAAATCCTACACGATTGTTCGAAAAAACTAGTGTCCAACGACAAGAATATAAACAAGCATCACGAGAGTTATAAATTCATATTTATTCACATAAGCTTATTAACAAACATTATGCAAGAGGCGTTAATACTTTAATCTCCGTTGCCAATTCAATAACTCACAGCAATTATACAGAATATTTACACGAATTGAAAATTGTTCTATGAATCAATATACAGCCATACAATTATTAGAAAAAAATCAAGTAAGCTAATTAAATATAATTGACAGTCGATCCAAGTAAACTAAAATAGAGTTTCTTTCTCCACCATATCATACGTTCAATAAAAAAACTGGAAAACGGGATCGTCTGAGTTTCAGGAATTTTTCAGTGAAAAATACACAGAATTATAATAAATACAATGTTATGTATTCATGAAAGGTATGAACACACATCAACTACCTTTAATAAAATGCATACGAATGCCAATTTGTCTACCATGAGTTTTCTACAACATATATTATATTTTTGGAACGGTGTTCCTTTACGCGGCTTGCGGTAGGTGTTGACTGGTAGAAATCGTCACGTAAGGAAAAACGTTATGACCCCTCCATGCGACTTTCTCTCTCTCTTTGTCTCTTTCTAATATATACGAGTATGTGTGACTGCTACACTTGGTCCTATCAGAAATAAATGTCAACGCATTCAATTCCTATAGGGGGAAATAGAAAATGCAAAATTGATGGAATAAGGTATTTTGAACTCACTACATACAGTGATTTGATATTTGAATTCAAATATACCTATTTCAGCATGCTAGAAAGCCTCAGTTTTTCAAGCAAGGCAATGAATAATTTGATTTTCATTTTGTAGGTGGTATAGCTTCAATATTCTCCGCAAATTTCCTAAAATTCAGTAGTTGAAAGTGTCGTATGAGCCCCAAAGTGTTGAAAAAGGGAATTATAAACTCTTTCGTTAACTTAAAAACAATAAAACAGTGTGCTGAAAGCCTAAAAAGTGTGAAATAGTGTTTCTAACACGATATCTGGCCATTTGAAAACTGCAGGCTATTGTGACCCTTAATAACCGCCGAATACTGAATTTCGACAGTATTGGTTAGCCAGAATGAAAATGGGGGTTAGGATTTCAAAACACTCGAAAGTGAAAACGATTTGGCTTAGAAAAAGTGAAAGGACACAAACAACCACAGCTGAATTGCTGGAAAAATTCAAAAAATGACCTCCCAATGGAAGAATCCAGCGATGGAGGTGCGGATGGCAACAAAAGCGTGGATAAATTGAAAACAAAAAGCCACAATGTATCACCCAGTGACAAACACCGTGAAAAAGACATTATTTCACCAAACCAAACCACCGAATCTGATAAAAACAGTGTGTGTGTGGCAAATCTAACATCCGAAAATAGCGAAATCGCCAGCTGTTCGGTACTAGAAGCCGAGGAACTCTGAAAAAGATTCGATATAGTGTATCATTTTCGCCAAAGTGAAGCCGAAAAACTCAAAAAACTCAAAACTCATATGATTACATTTCTAAACATAGTAAAAGCGTAAGGAAGCGAATATTAAACCTGGAGAGCCAGGCGAGCCCGAGCCGAGGTTAGCGTTAGAGTATGAAAAAACTGAAAAAGTTCAAAAACACTAAGTGACACGGAAAACGAAAAGAAAGTAACCCATCAGAATGTGGGGAATGGAAAGGGGGGTGAGGAAAATATACTGAGAAACCTCTGTCTGGAAGAAACATTTTGTTCACCACACTTTCCGAAAGTAAAGAAAAATCCAAATATTTTCGAAGTGACAAAATATTGCTGAAAAAATGGTCCATTACATCAAAATATGGAGGATGATAAAAGGAATTGAATGAATGTGGTTTTTTGTGGAGGAACAACGTTTCTTGACATGTTTTTTGGGTAACCTTCCACAGTCTGAAAATGAAAATATTCAGGAAAATCTATACAAGTGTAGAAAGGGCAAACTAATCAGTTCACCCCGCTAAGTTACTGCGTTCACTCTATATTTCCTATAGAAAAATGATTCAATTTGTCAGTAACTTGCCGTTTTCTGAATTTGCCTATCGAGAATTTAAAAAAAAAAATTCGAAAGATAGCTCTCTATATAGTTTTTGCTTGACGTTTCGGGGACTATATCTGCCACCGTTCTCAAAATCTTCTAAATCTCCTTTAATTGTTTTATAATTTGGATTTTTTCTCGCAGAGTCTTTTTCGCTTTTCCAACTGACGGATGTCAATTGATAGGCAAATTCAGAAAACGGCAAGTTATTGACAAATCGAATTATTTTTCTATAGGAAATATAATTTGGTGAACGCAATAACTTATCGGGGTGAACTAATCAGTTTGCCCTTTCTACACTTGTATAGATTTTCCTGATTATATTTTCATTTTCAGACTGTGGAAGGTTACCCAAAAAACATGTCAAGAAATGATAAAAGGAGTAAAGGAACTTCGTTCCTGACCGGGTCCCCCGACCACACATTTATTCGTAAATATGCCATTGCGTTTGGCAATGAAATCGCACTCGATGTTATTTATATCATTTTGCTTATTACGAAATATATATAATTAATCTTATATAATGACTTAGATCCAGACCCATACCTATATCCCAACCAGTTATCACGGTATACTACCTACCCAATCCGCTCAAACCCAAAACGATGACAGAATGCGTGACTTAACCTTCCCGTTCAGCAATAAAATTTCTTTGGTCTTTCTGCCCCATTGAGAGTTGCACAGCACAAAAAGAAATCCATCTCTCCGACCGTGACCCAGCTATAAATATGCTCGACCGGTTTTTAAAGAAAGAGGTGTGGTAACTCCACGCGCGGCGGATGGAAGACGATAGTAATATTTGTCATTGTACAGGGTCTGGTGAAGATTATCAAAAATATATGTTGGCGGTTCGAGTTACTCAACTCTTTCAACTTTCTGGGAACTCTAGTTGATTCGAAATTATCTTGGATTGACCAAATAAATCACCTTTGTAACAAGCTCCATAAAACGTATTTTGCTATATTCTCTCTCAAAAAATATCTCAATGTTCAAGGTCTGATTAACGTCTACTATGCACTAGCATTCTCAACAAGCTATAATATAATTTCCTGGGGCCGAGCCACAGAGATAACTAGAGTCTTCACCCTACAAAAGCGCATTATTCGTCTCATTTTCAACTCAAAGTATCAAGACTCCTGTAGAAACCACTTCAAGAAACATCGAATATTGACAGTGGTCAGTATCTACATATTGAAAATATTGTGTCACATCCACAAAAGCAAACACCATCTGAAAAAGTGCTCTGAAATTCACAAATACAATACTAGAAATCAAAATAATATTTACATGGAGAAGTTTCATCATATGGAGTACAAAAAATCTCCGAAATTTAGCGGGAGTCATCTCTACAACTTACTGTTTGAATCACTAACAAATCAAAGATTCAAGATTCAAGACTGATCTTAAAAATTTTTTATCCTCAAATAGTTTCTACGACGTTTCCGAATTTCAAATATACTTACCATTCAACTTTTTATTCGTAATAACTGTATTTATTGATCTCTCTAACCAGCCATAAATTTAAAAAACTCTAATAGTTTCTAAAAAAAAAAAACTTTATATATTTATGTATCATCAAATTATGAATTGTATGTTTTTTTATGTGTGTTGTATATTTTTTGTTTTTTAAATTCAGATGACGAACCTACATGTAACATGGCAGAAAGGTAATAAATAATCTATCTATCTATCTATCTATCTATCTACTCAAAAGAATTCAAATTATTACCCAGAAGATTTAAGAGTAGAAATATTTACGCTCCATAATATTGAACGGCCATAGGAAATGAACGCCAAGATGCAATCAACCCGACAAAATTCACAATAAATTAATATTGTCATTACTAATTTCATGTTCAGCTGAACAGATTCATCGACTCCATTTGCTCCAGCATACATACATCAGAATTAGAATGAATTATACTCAGTGTTCATAAAGATCATTAATAAGCAAGCTCCTACATATTTCAATAATTTTCTTGACATAAGATGATCAGAATCGGTACATCAAAATAAATAACAAGTACATTGTAGAAAAAAATTTTGAAGGAAATATCACCAAATAATGCAAATTTCAAAACTAGATTGGGGAAAATGTATTCAAAAGCTTAGTCATTCTGTTGAAGTATTAAGAGTATGTATTTGTATGTAATTCAATATTAAGCTTAATACCTAAACCTATATACCAATTAATGGTACTAAACGTTCGGTGCGCCAATCTTATACTTACCAATTTTCAATGTGTTCATAATTGGTAAGAATAACTGATTACTATGTGTTAATATTACTTTTCGCAGTCATTATCTTCCCAGAGAATACCTTTCGTTGTAATCGGGAATTTCCATCCTTAGATTAACTATTAAAATGTTGAATCCATATAATTATTATGAAATATTGTAATGAAGTCGTTCATAATTCTATTCTGTTTGCTCAGGATGGAAAACTTGACTTTTTTCTGCTTCTCAGTATCTCTCTCTCTCTCTCATATATATATATATATATATATATATATATATATATATATATATATATATATTATATATTTATATATTATATATATATATATTTATATATATATATATATATATATATATATATATGTGGTGGATTAGTGACTGGCATATTGTATACAAGCTGATTCTATGTGGGGTTGCAGTCAGGTATAGGACTGATTAGGAAAACTCTTTGGTATCCGTCAAGCTTTCGGCAATCTTTATTGCCTTCCTCAGGTCGACTACAATTGTATGGATTACATTATGATATTAAATATTATTTGTCTACTTACTAACGTGAGATTGATGTAAAATTAGCACATTAAATGAACAGAAATTCATGAAAGATTAAATAAATTTTGACAATGACAACTTCTTTTTTAATCAATTCAAAATCAAGGCGAAAAATTTCGATCACAGGGCGATATACCTTTTCTGCTATTCATTTCTAGCAAATAAGTATAGATTTGCGTAAGATTGTTCAAATCAGTTTTTTTATTCATTGATTCCTTATCATTTTTTATGTGAACCATCTCTAGAAATATTCTTTTGTTTCCATTGGTCTCGTTATCTAGAATTTCCGTATTATCATAGTCCATCCGATGATCTCTTTTATTCACATGTTCAGAAAGAGCACATGAATTAACATTACGTTTACAGTCGCTCTTATGGGATATGATACGACTTTTAAGGGTTCTTGATGTTTGACCGACATATGTTTTAGAACAGTCTCTACACGGTATTCTATAAACAACATTGGATTTTTGTTTATTTTGAATCGAACTCTTCACTTTTGTGTGTAATTTTGATATGGTTTTAACATTTTTCTTTGCGATTTTGACATTTTCATATTTTAATACATTTGTTAGTTTTGGAAACAAAAGAATATTTCTAGAGATGGTTCACATAAAAAATGATAAGGAATCAATGAATAAAAAAACTGATTTGAACAATCTTACGCAAATCTATACTTATTTGCTAGAAATGAATAGCAGAAAAGATATATCGCCCAGTGATCGAAATGTTTCGCCTTGATTTTGAATTGATTAAAAAAGAAGTTGTCATTGTCAAAATTTATTTCATCTTTCATGAATTTCTGTTCATTTAATGTGCTAATTTAACATCAATCTCACGTTAGTAAGTAGACAAATAATATTTAATATCATAATGTAATCCATACAATTGAAGTCGTCCTGAGGAAGGCAATAAAGATTGCTGAAAGCTTGACGGATACCAAAGAGTTTTCCTAATCAGCCCTATACCTGACTGCAACCCCACATAGAATCAGCTTGTTTATATATATATATATATATATATATATATATATATATATATATATATATATATATATTAATATGGTAATGATGAGGTTTTTGCTTGTATGAAAAGGTCCGAAACCACCCTCGTAGTCTTGAAAAATAATAACCGACAGTGGGGCTCGATATTCCCAATATTACAATGGAAAAACTGAAATTAAATGACTAGTCTAGTCGAGAAGTGAGTTTCTTGCGAAAAATAGTTCCAAGTCTCCAAAAAGTATAAGCAATAGCTCATTTGATTTGGGATGCAATTCTGAGATAGAATTTTTTTTGTTTTTTTTTGCTAACGAAAATTGCAAATGTTATTAACAAAAATCAGAAACAAAAAAATTTGTTCAGTTTTTTGGGAATAACTCAAAAACCATGAGGGATAGCGAAAATCGGAAGAAATGTTTTTGAAGAGGAAGAAATTTCGAATAGAAAAGTTCGATTCATGGAACTCTATCTTCATTAATTATAATTTATATTTAACGCTAAAAACAGAGCTCCGCGCGTCCGCTACGGCATGCGCGCGTCGCCTCTAAAGAGAATACATTACATAATTTTTTTCTTATAGTATTTAACATCAATTTAAAAATTTTAATAAACTATGGTATGTTCTTGATACTTGAAAGAACAAGGTCCTGTTGGAAACAAAATTAAGTTCATTTTTCAACAAGTACTTATTTTCCGGTTTTTATGGGAAAGGGCATAAATGTTTGAATAATAGCTCTGAAAAATTTTCGCTTCCGGAGCCCTTCTTATATATATATATATATATATATACAGTGTGACCCACTTAAGACCGGAGCACCCTTATAAAATCTACATTTTCCGACCGATTGAACTTTTCCTTTTTTCAGCAGGAAGAGTAGCAAAAAGTCCACGTTTGCACCAAATTTGCAAAATATAATTCCAAATTTCAGGGCATACTATGATTTTTGTTTATGTTCTAAATTGCTAAATTTCATTAGCGACTTTTTTCGTGAAATTTCGACTTCACCACTGGATTCAGCAACCTTCATTCAGGTTAATCCTGAAATTTCATTTGAAAATATCCATTGGCAACAAAGTTATAACAATATTAATTTTGATAACATACCATTATTTATGAATATTTCCGACAAATTCTGAGAATCGGCAACACTGTCAACACAAACGTAGGAGATCTTTGAGGTTTCTGGTAGAAATTCATAACACAAATTGTTCTCTATAACATCTAGAAAGGGGTACACATTTGGAATAAAATAATGAAGTCGAAAAACATCTTATCATAATAAGTTAATTAAAACAATTTTTGAACGATACTGTCAGAGTTTTTGGGTTCTGGTATTATCTCCTTATACAGGCTATCCGACTTCTTCAGCAAAGTCATTTTGTTAACTTCTTCGTTCGCTAGTGGCAAAATATTATTATTGAATTGAAAATTTAAAAATGTATTTAAGTCGAGAAAGGTGATGACGTTATTATTTTCAATAGTTATTCGAGTAAAACAAAAGTAAGCCCTGACAAAGACAGATTGATTCTCATAATTGGAATATGAGAAAGGTATTGATTAATATTCAATTACAATAGGACGTTATGGCTTTACAATTGTCTTTGCAAGAAAAAAATGAAATTGTGCGTCTTTCTGGATACAATGATAGAAGTGAAAGAGAGGTATGCAAAATATTCAATGATAAACATCCAGATCGCCCCCCTATCAGTAATAGTACAGTGCACATAATAAATAAAAGTTTCAATGAAACAGGAACTGTATCGAAGAATATTTTGAGGAATAATTTGAGAAGAAGGATTGGACACGAACAGGTTATATTGGATTACTTTAGGAATAATCCCAATGCCAGTTTAAGAGTGACAAGCCTAGATTTGAATTCACTAAGGGAAAACATACGGAGAAGCTTGAGAAAATACAAAATGAAACCATTCAAACCCAAGTTTCTGCATATTCTGGAAGACGGAGATCAAGAAAAACGACTAGAATTTTGTTTGTGGGCACAAGGAGAATACCTGAGAAACAAAAGTTTTTTAGATTGTATTTTATTCAGCGATGAAGCCACTTTCACGACCAAAGGTGTTGTTTTATCTCAAAACACTAGATTTTGGGCAACCGAAAACCCTAATTGGGTTATAAACTGCAAAAGAAAATATTCGGAAAAAGTTCATGTATGGTGCGGAATATTGAATGAACGAATCAAAGGCCCATTTTTTTTCTAAGGAAATATAAATTCCATGAAATTACTAGAATTTTTCAGAACTGAACTATGGAATGCTATTCATGATCTTCCTATTGTTGAGCGAATAAACTTACATTTTCAATTAGATGGATGCTCTGTGCATAATGCTGGAATTATTAAACAATGGCTGAATGAACAGTTTCCTCATCACTGGATTGGTCGAGGAAATGAATTGATTGGATGGCCACCCAGGTCCCCCGATTTGACCCCGCTTGACTTCTTCTTGAGGGGTCTTCTTGTACAAAAAGTTTACAAATCCCGCCCAAGAACTAGACAGGAGTTGTGTGAAAGAATACGTCGAACTTGTAGAGAAATAACACCCGAAGGACTCATAGATATGAAAAATGTATAGAATGGAATGGTGGTTTGGTGAAAGCAACAAAAATTTGAAATGTATCGATTAGGGGTAGATAATTATGGACCAAGATTACTCAATGTTGTATTATCGAAGTCATCTGTTAGCCATCGTAAAATTTGGAATTAAAATCAAAATAACGTTTTTATTTCATTCGAAAATTCTTGGTTGATACAATAATGGAAATCATGAGGAGTCAGTTTCTCGACGTTATGGATATTAAATTTTTTCCAAAAATACCATTCTACAATATGTTATAACTCGAGAACAATTTGTGTTATGATTTCGAATTTCTACCAGAAACCCCAACGATCTTCTACGTTTGTGTTGACAGTGAATGTGTCTGAAATATTCATAAATAATGGTATGTTATCAAAATTTATATTGTTATAACTTTGTTTCCAATTGATATTTTTGAATGAAATTTCAGGATTTACATGAATGAAGGATGCTGAATCCAGTGGTGGAGTCGAAATTTCACAAAAAAATCGCTAATGAAATTTAGCAATTTAGAACATAAAAGAAATCATAGAATGCCCTGAAATTTGAAATTATATTTTGCAAATTTGGTACAAACGTAGACTTTTTGATACTCTCCCTGCTGAAAAAATAAAAAATTCAATCGTCCGTAAAATGTAGATTTTATAGGGGTGCTCCGGTCTAATGTGAGTCACACTATATATACTTAACAAGATCACGTTATAAAAGTTTTCAAAACTTGTTTATTTTGTTTATTATAATCTTTTGAAGTTCACCAAAATTCTAAATTAAAAAAAAAAAAATATTTTTTATCCATGTTTTGCTGATGCTGTTTTTTCATTAAAAAAAGGCATTTAATAACATTCGAAAAACCTTTTTCAGAACATTCGTTTATAAATTTAATTTAGCCATCATGTTGTCTAGAGAAAATGATGAATAAAAAAAACTTATTTTATAATATTTTTTTTATATTTCCATTATTTAAATAATCAGTTAGGATTTTGTTTTCTTTGGAAATCATACTTGGCATTTTTCAATAGAATAACAAAAAATAAAAAAAATATTAAAAATATAATTGTTTAAATTAACAATTTGTTATAAACAAACTCCAAATCTCATTTATTTTTCTCTGAAAAAACTAAAAATTACATAAACAACCATATGCAACAAAATCTTAGAAAAAAAAATTGACACTTTGTTGCATATGGTTGTTTTTGTTATTTTTAGTAGTTTCAAAAAAATATAATGAGATTTGTTTATAAAAAATTGTTAACTGAATAAAGAATTACATTTTCAATCATTTTATGATTTATTATTCTATCGAGAAATTCTAATTATGATTTTTAGAGAAAAAATAATTCTTAACTAATCATTCAAATAATGCAAATATATAAAAACTATTAAAAATAAGATTTTTTTTAAGAGATATATTGTTTTTAAAAAATCATTATATTATATCAAATTGGCAAAAATATTTTTTTTAAATATTAAACTTACCTATAAATTTATTTATAAACAATTTATAAACAAAGATTTTTTTTAATGCTATGTAATTAGTTCGTTTGATGCGAAAACAGCAATAGCAAAGCACATAAATTTTTTTTTTACGTTTTTCTAATTTTTTATTATTTGTTAACTTTAAAAAATTATAATTAACATGAATACACCCTGATATCTCATTTATTATCTCAGTTATTAATATCTCAGTTATTAATATCTCAGTTATTAATGATGCGATTTTCTTGAAATTTTGGTGGTGATTGTAAGTTAGAAGTATTTGGCATAGTGAACATTTTTATTTACCCTGACGTTGGGGGGGTAAAAAATACTTTTTTTGATAAATTGATATTAGGACTCATTTAAGATAACTTTTTCCATCAGATTTGAAATCATCATCCCCAAAAATCCCTCAATTCATATTTTCAGAATCTTGAGAGCTGATTTTAGGAGATTGAGAGCAGATTTTTTTAATAAGTTCTTTATTTGTAACTGTGGTAACAAAATTACGAATAACATTATTTTAGATTCTTGTTTTTTCACATAACTAGCTTCTGAAACAATACACTTCTCAACAATTCGTACATTCACTTTCATTAAAGTTTGGGGAGCAATTTGCTGACACGCTTGCCTAATTCTTATGCAAAGTTCCTCTCTATTACGCGGCCAAGTAGCAAACACTTAATTTCTCAAGTTCCCCACAGAAAAGAGTCACAAGGGGTAATATCCAGCGATCTGGGGGGCATGATTCCGAAGGAGAATTTCTACCTATCCACTTCATAGGGAAAGTTGCATTTAAAAAGTTTCTAACTATCAGAGAATTATGTGCGGGGGCACCATCTAACTGAAAGATTAAGTTTTGTCTCTGTGCTAAAGTTCATAGTATCCAGGAAAAAAGAGCCAACAATTCGTTCCTTAAATATGCCACACCACACGTTAACTTTCTCACTGTATTGGTTTTCACAATCAATTACCCAATTCGGATTTTCGGCTGCCCAAAACCTACAATTTTGACTATATACCACACCGTTGGCCGTAAATATTGCCTTGTCAGTAAACATCATGTTCCTTGGAAAAAGTCTTTCGCAAAATTCAGATCGCTGTTCAAAATCACCATTTAAAAACAGAGTATGTGGAAATTTTGGTAAATGCTCTAATCCTATTGCGTTTCAAACACTTCCATACACTGTTTTTCGTTAAATTCAGTATTCTCGCAACTGCTCTTATACCATTTGGGTTGTTTCGAAATTCTGCTAAGATACGTTCGTCGTCTGGATAGTGTCCTTGATTTAAATTGTACCATCCTTGGTCTTGAAAACCGCTCCAGTCCTTGCAAACAATCTGTTGATTTTGGTAACGGTATCGCGAGAAATTGATGCTAGATCATGATGCCTTTCATTGAATATTCCAGCAACCTGAAGCGTAGATCTTTCATTATTACCAGATAAGCGGATAATTCCTACTTTTTCACCAATTGTGAGAACTACTCTTCGGTTTTGTGGCATCTTATTAACAATTGAGAAAACACTGTTTGACTTATTGACAATTCGTACGAATTACTAAATGTCAAACAAAAACTTTTGTTTCAAAGCACTCTTTGATTAATTTGCTTAAAAACAACACAGGTCAGCATGCCAACGCTAACAGAGCACTCGTATATAACTTGGCAAAATTACGAAAAAACCTAAATCGTAGTATGAGGGCAGTTGGGAAGATACTGAATTCAACGAAACGGTATGGTTTGATTAGGGCATTTGAACTAAAAAGTTAGAAATAAACAACCTCTTAGGAAAAGTGATTTTAAAATAAAACAAAATCTGCTAAAATCAGATCTTGAGATTTCGAAAATATGAACTAAGGGTTTCTGGGGATGCTGATTCTAAATTTGATAGAAAAAGTTATCCAAAATAAGTCCTAATATCCTTTTCCCAAAAAAAGGCTTTTTTACACCCCAACACCGCACGCCAATGGTGAATAAAAATGTTCACTTTGCCAAATACTTCATTTTTCTAACAAACAATCACCACCAAGATTTCAAGGAAATCGCATTATTAATTACTGAGATATTGGGGTGTATCTATGGAAAGCGGGACACACCCGAGAACTGAATTTCACATTTAGTACAGATTTTTCTTCTACATACTATTACCTACCCCATACGGGCTATTATGAATCCTAACAATGAAAGTATGAAATCGTCTTTGTCAAATAGTTTAAAAAAACCTCTTCTAAACGAATTCGGTGAGCTATTTTGAATATAACTCGCGAAATCCCCTGTTCCATTCGATCAATTTTTACCAAGAAATGATAAATGCCAGCATTATGTTGTTCAATGAAAAGCAGTGCTTTAGAAATCGAATTGAAGTAAAAAAAAACAATAGAATGTGAATGTACCGTAAAGCTCAGACCGTAAGCACAAAAAATGTATATGGAATTCAGATGTTCGAGTTTGGAGATCTCGAAGGGATGAAGGACAAAAAAGGGTCGGGTGGACTTACCTTTATTTGATAGGAATTCAACTTATTCTTCGGAAGGGCGTTGAATGAACTGAAGTCCAATCGGCGAGTGAAGATTCCATTTGCACCGCCAGCAATTCTGTAATGAAAAAATAAATTCATTAGTTTTTTTAATTTGGATTAGATTCTGGCACCATCATGTGATCTCCGCAAGATGAGAATTTGCTGTCAGATGAAAGAACTGGAATAGTTCACTTCGAAGTAGATTAGATATAAATATGACTTCCGAAAATGAGCAAAAATTCCAGATTGGAATTTTTAGTAAACCTAGAAATTTTAATTTGAAAATATTAACTGAATTATTAGACGACAATATTTTGATATAAATATAATTCAGAGAAAATTATGTTCTATTAACAGTCATTCACCACTATCCAAACTATTTTGGTTACATCAGTAAAAAAAATATGAGGATTTTCACAAAAAACATGTATTTCTGCCTTTTTGTACCTACGCACTTACGTGTGCGTTCGTCAGTCTATCACAATCATTTTTCTCATACACTGTTTAACATAAAAAGTTGAAATGTGGCTCAAAACAGATAACTAAACCACATATGAAAAAAGGAAAATTATGGCATTTCAGACAAATTTCAAAATTATAGAAAAAACTATCTCCGAGCAGGATTCGATGATAGTTTTTTTCTATAATTCAAATTTTCTTCTGAAATGTCACAATTTTCCTCCTTTGATAGTTTTCCTAGAAGTAATTTTCATTCGTAAACACATATTTCCCAGAAAAACACAATTTTTTTATATAAACATATTGTAATAATTTGCAGTTATCATATCAAATTTCCAATGGAATACAAAACTACATGAAATCAAAACAAAATTAATCATCTAACGAAATGAACTCTCTTTAATAGTTGGTAAATTAACAAGCCCAATCATTTTGAAATTATTGTGTATTAAAAATCATCAACAATTATCGAATAAATGGAATCACATCATTGAATTGTTGGATGCATTAATTTTCAGTCGTAAATAACTTCAATATGAAAAAAGTCCATACCTTCATCAGCAGACCTTTAAAATTCTTCCCATTGAAATGCAAACAGTTTCAACATTCCAAATAGACACACGATTAGCAGGCGGCACTATCAAACAGGATCACTTCAAATTCTCAAGATATCAGAGGAAGGTATATTTTGCCCCATTTTTTTTTAACAACTTTCATAAAGTAGGAACTTTTACTTCAACATTTTATGACCATGAGACTTTCACCAAAATATTAATTTGTAAGCTTATGAAAACTGTAGATGAATTGGCGATACAAACTATTAGGTCACATGAATTCAAAATGAAATATTTTTGAAAAAGATGGAAGGTGGTTTGAGCATAAAAATATTGAAATTGGTATTGAGATATACCATGGCCATGTTTCACTTGAGTAATGACGAAATAAGAATAATATCTAAAATTTCGGAATAAAAAATCATTTTTAATAATGATGAAAAAATAATACATTGAAAAAACATAATAATATCCAAAATTAGGGAATGAAATATAATTGTTGAGTGTACATGACTAAATTGTGAAGGGTCGACGAAGCCCTTTAGCCTCTCCCTAACTCGATCTATTAGATCGTTTGCACATTGTAACATGACTAAATATTCCATTGAATTGTTTACGATAACATTTCATCCCGAAATCTCCATCTCAGAAAAAAAATTGCTGCATACACTTCCACCAAGGAATATGAAGTAATTCCTTCATTTTATGTTTCAGTTTCCGATCGAAAGGAAAAATCAAAGCGCAGCACAAGAATGCAGTATAGACAGAACATCGATCACTTCCAGTGACAGCTCTTCGAATGAATCGAACATGGATAAAGGATATTGAAAACGTAATATGACTCATTCTCCATTATGAATTTACAGGCGGAATTTCCCAAGTATCCGAAATGCAGTGTGATGTCGCACAGCTGGAAAACAGGGTTAAGTTTTATTGAAACAGAATGAAACGTGGGGCTGATTGACATATCAATACGGAAAGTGATGAAGTTATTCAGATAGAAAATTCCAACTCCTCTACCAAGCTGAGAGAGCGAATATTTCACCGGGATATCCCGAATAGTCCAGGCAAATCATATTGCCACTATGAAAAATCAACTGAAGTTCAATGCCCCCTTCCGATAGCACTCTCACAACAAATGTTATGGGTAGTGTGTTCTACAAGTATCATGGAGCCTATCGTACCTTAAATTGTCTTCTCCAACACAGGTGTTCTACAAAGGAGTATCTCAGGACCAAAATGACATGAACAGGATGTACATAAAATCAGATGTGGAATCATCTGTGACTGAAAGATAAACTTTAGTCACTATCTTCCATCGTTCAAGATAACCTCTTGGGAGGTATTCATGTTGAAAAGGGAAACATTCTCAATTAAATATTGAATGAAAATTATTTTTTCTGTTAATTCAAAAATCTACGACTAAAATGGAGTTATTTTTATTTTTTTAGATATTACAAAATAAACTTTATTATTGTTGTAGATTTTTAAATTTACAGAAAAATCTTTATATCCAATATTCAATTGAAAATATTTCCCATTTCAACGGAAAATAACTACTTTCGCAGATGATTCTGCAACGACACTGGAATCAACTTCACTAACAAATAAATAAACGAAAAAAAATTTAATATCAAGCTTTTAATAGTTTCTTGACATGTTTTTTGGGTAACCTTCCACAGTCTGAAAATGAAAATATTGTCAGGAAAATCTATACAAGTGTAGAAAAAATCCAAATTAATAAAACAATTAAAGGAGATTTGGAAGATTTTGAGAACGGGGGCAGATATAGTCCCCGAAACGTCAATCAAAAACTATATAGAGAAGTATCTTTTGAATTTTTTAAATTTTTTTGATAGGCAAATTCAGAGAACGACAAGTTATTGACTAATTGAATCATTTTTCTATAGGAAATATAATTTGGTGAACGCAATAACTTATCGGGGTGAACTAATTAGTTTGCCTTTTCTACACTTGTATAGATTTTCCTGATTATATTCTCATTTTCAGACTGTGGAAGGTTACCCAAAAAACATGTCAAGAAACGTTGTTCCCCCACAAAAAACAACATTCATTCAATACTTTTAATAGTTGTTATAAAAACAACTAAAATGTTAAAAATAAAAATTATAAAAAAACATTTTTAAATACAAGCTTTTATTCAAATGCACTAAGAAGGAAAAACTAATTTATTTCATTGTTTGATCTAGGTTATTATATGAGTAACAGATTTAAAAACTTGCTGCACAAGATTACCTATTTTGTATCCGCGGCAAGCTTTTGAATCTGTTACTCACATAATAACCTAGATCAAACAATGAAAGAAATTATTTTTTCTTTCAAGTGTACTCGTATAAAAGCTTGTCTTTAAAAATGTTTTTTTTTATAATTTTTATTTTTAACTTTTTAGTTCTAATAAAAGCTTGGTCTTATTTTTTTTTTGTTTATTCATTTTTCAGTATTTATGATGTTGAATGGGTAGTTTAGTAATTTCTACCTGATTTATTTTTGAATTCTGAAAAATGTCATAATCTCCGACCCCGAAAACTCATAGATACCAATTTTGAATAGAATCGGACCATAATCACAAACATTGCCGCCATATTGCAGCCGCCATTTTGTTTTTTCTTTCCTAACAAATTTTATAATGCAGTATCACCGGAATTAGTACACCTGCCAAATTTCAAATCAATCGGAGGATTAGAAGTAGGTCGAATTTAACTTGCAAGATTTGATTACAGACAGACCCACAGACAGACACCGGGACAGGTGAAACTGAATAAAAGCTTGTAATAAAAGCCTTCAAAAACGTACGGATCCTCCAGAGCTAAGTATAAATAGGACAATTGTGCCATAACAAAACGGTGCCAAATACCTTGGTATGAATCAGGATGTTAAGCAGAAATACACTACACTACAAAAAGAAAAAAAAATACAAACAATATTAATGGCTTCTTGATAAAAAGTTCTTGCATCTCTTTATACCCTGTGTCCATTCAGTGCCTAATTATTGACATATAGAAGAGAACGTGAAATGAAAAACTTTTCGGTAACTGAAGTTGTTTTGAAAATATGCTCAACTGTACGGCGTTGACATTTTTCATAGCGAACATTGAATTTTTCTGCTTTTTGTTGTTGTAAAAAAAGTGAGAATTGATTTGCGGTGTTGCCAAGATATAATTTATTCTCCTATTTTTACCACTGGTGCAGGGTCATCATATGTGAGGTATAGTTCATATTTATTCAGATTCTGGGAATATTTTGTTAATGTTATATTTATTTACAGAGCCCTCAAATTCAAAAATTTTGTAACTTCAAATGAAATGTATTCGTCTTTTCAAGAAAACACTCTTTTTTTGCTGTTATTAATTTCCATTCTCTGGAAAAAAACTGGTATCACTTGAGGCATTGCAAATTCATGAGTAAATTTCCTATTTTTATCATTATAACGGAGTCTTTAAGGCCTAATCAATCATTTAATTCCATTATAAAAATATTTTCAACAAGCTGCATGTATTCACAGGGTGTATACTGTATGTATAACACATGAATGGTCCTCCAGGATCCTTTGCAATCATGAAATATGTTTTTATTGGTCGCGGCTTTCCCACTCCCAACTGAATGAGAATACTCCCCATATGTAGAAAAATATAATAATCAGTATTTCAAATATTATCTTAGGGGACTTCAATTCGTACCCTATGCCCCAAGACTAAAAACATCGTCAATGATCCTGGCCATTACCTTTTGATAATATCCTTTCCATTTCTACTCGCGAAAATAACGCTCTTATGAGAGGACTCCAAGAGGTTTCAGGTAGTTCGCCCTGGTTTTTCGAGTTGTTTCCGTAATTTTCAGTGCAACTGAAGAATATTTGTATAATTGGGAAACGTTTTGAAATCCTTGTAATCACGCCAGTACGAATTTCAATCCACAGAGTACTCTCATTCAAAATAACAACTCAATGAAATTCGTTATATTTCGTTGTGAAGCTCAATATGTTGTTTCATTTCTCATAATTATGGTACACACCCCCTCTGAAAATAAAACTAAGACTACATTTTGATTACAGAAAGTTTGCCAGAAAAAATCCCTAGAGTTGGTGAAAGTGCTACCAGGATCCAGATTTCTTCAGTCAAGAGATGGTCCGGAGACTTCAAAGTCATTAATCTCCGGCAAGTAGAATTATCTTTGTGATTCTCCGACAAAATATTATGTCTGCATTTCTGAATCCACGAAAATTATGAAATTTTTTGGCAACCGCTTGGCAGTTCACGTTGACGATAACAAAACCAAAAACGTGAGCTCATTTCAATAATTATATTTTTCCTAATCAATTAATCGAAAAGGCCGCTGGTACATGATCCGAAGACTGAAGAGAGACAAATATCGGTAAGTGTTTTGTCAAAACATGTGCATATCTCAAAGAGTTGATCCAAAAGGACATACAAAATAACACATAATTCACTCGAAATTGGTGGCATTTGAAAAGTTGGGAGACATTTTGAGTAGCAATTCCTACAAGCAAAAATTCCAATACTCTTCCGAAAAAGCGATGGTTTATAAAATAAAATTCACTTGTTCTGAATTGAATTGCGGTAAAATTATCGATGAGGACTTCTGGGGATTTTAAAAAAAACATGAAAATTCAGCTCTACCAGTTAGGTTTTACTAGACTATAAAGAGCAACTATTTCCATGCAGGAAACCAAACGGAGAGATATTCTAGAGACGGCAAACATGCGGATTGGATTTACATTGATCGCTGTCGAATGAAATGTCAGGACAAAATTCATATTTGTATGTAGCTGCAATTGAAATTCGAAATTGTGATGTGTTTGTATAATGTCGAAATCCGATTTTCTCATCGAGGTACCCGCAGCATTCTTGGTGAATGGAGAAACATATTTATTCGCATAATCTTGGAATTGACAGGTATGAATGGAAGCGAATTGATTCTGTCTGGAGTGAAATTGAAAAGTAGCTTGAACTTAATGCGGACTCGAGTTGGAAATGCAAACATGGAAGGAAGAAATCGACATCCAGTGGCGAATAAAATATATCCTGTTCATTTCCCAAATACCCACGAAGTAAACAATTCGAGCACTTGTTGGTGATGTGACCACCTGAATCCCTTGTTCGTTATTGGCCGATCGGCCATTAAATCTCCAACGAATATCTTATTCGGTCGTATTCAGTAGCATGTCGTAAATTGTGTTAACCCCCTCATACCAATTTTGAATAGAATGGGTACATGATTACAAAACTAAATTATCTTCGACCCAAAGAACACCCACATACCAATTTTGAATAGAAGCACCCCGTAATCACGAAAGTCGACCACCATTCTGTTTTTTTCTGTAACAAAAGTTTCATAATAGATTGTCACCGAGATCATGAACTCCTGCCAAAGTTAATCGGACGACTAGAAGTGGATGAAAATTCATTTGCAAAATTTCACCCGAATGTACAAATCTAGAAATAAATAATAATCACAGAGAAACAAACAAGGCAAGTTGGTTGAAAGATTGTAAAAATATCAGCGTTTTGCGAAAAAATACAATTTTCGAAATATTGAATAAATTAACTGGTAAAGAGGTGCACTACCCTCAAAAGGAAGTTTGGAAAAATTATTTCTCGTGTGCCTATTATCAGTCAGGGAAAGCTTCATTATATTATACAGATTGTTAATTGTTATTTATGCTTCTTCAAATTACTCTCCCGTAGACGATTATGAATAATATCCGAATCTGAAACTATCATTTCAAATCAAATTCCTATTTCATTATAGTATAGTAGGCCCTGGATGAATGAAATTTACAATGGCACTCTCTACCCGAAAACGGCTGGCTGAGAAATCAGTAAAAATGTTGGTAAAGTAGGAACTATTTCCCGCTATATGTTCAAATTTGGCTATCCGCCGCCCATTTCGTATTACAAGTTAAGGTCCCAAACGAAATTGTCTGGAGATTTGCTCAACCGGAAGTTGAACTATTTTCATGGATTTTACGTTTAAAATGAAAAAACCATGTATTGGCTTATTTCCTTCAATTTTCGAAAAAAAAGTCTCAATTTTGGAAAAGAATTCAATATCAATATTCTCAATCAGTACTCTAATCCTTTCTGAGTTTACCTACTAAATTTGGGTTCTCAAAGTGTATCCGTTTCTCGACGCAACTTGAAATTAAAATACACTATATTGAACGCCCACCTCAAGAAATACCTGCATTAGTTTTGGTGAAACTGGTATATTAATCAACCGCATAGACATTATGAAGCGAGATAAAAAATGTAACCAGACTCATAATTTCTCCTTTATTTTTCTATGGTCCTTTAATCCACTGAAATCTTCAACGACCACCTCACGCTTTGTAAAAATACCTCTGTGTTTAAATTGGACGCGGAATGTGTCCCCAAATGGGCATTAAAAGGTTTTTGGTGTCCTGTGGTCCCACGAAGCAGTGCTGAACGCAACTGAAAACTCGTATTATTCCTAAATAACTTGGACATTTCAGATAGTTCATAGATCGCGTTCAGTAGCGGAGCAGATAGTTTCCGCAACGTATGTTCGGATGTTATTGGCAATTCAACTCAAATTAGATATTAAAAAAAAACGACACAAACAAAAAACCTCTAAAAAAATTATATGTATTGGCCCTTTGAGTTTAACATAAGTAGTTACAATTTTATCCAAGCATCGTCGCGTCAGGGGACCTAGGTAGCTTACTTGTATTTGAATCTCATACTTTATCAGATTTAGTTGTTTTCTGTTTTTATTTTACCGACGCGACGACGCCTGGATCAAAATACTACTACTTATGTTAAACTTAGAGGTCCAATACATATTATTTTTTCATTTTTAGAGGTTTTGTTGTGTCGGCGGTTATTTAATTTTTTCATTTAAGTTTTATTTCATGCTTTTTGAAGTTTATATATTACCAGTAGACACGCTACGATCGACACTATCCCCTCATTCACACAAATAGTTTCAGCTTATGACCTTTCCTACCAGTAAGTTGATATTATGAATTCTGATCCCGATATGGGTTATTTTAGGTTTTCCTGCCGCTGGAATAGCGAATGTGCCATCAATCCCAGTTTCGAACATTAATCAATATTTTAATTTTGTATAACACATAGTATTTCAAATAGATGATAACATTTTGTTTTTAATTTTCATATCGTTTGGCTAGAAGTACAGATAAAATCCAAAAAAACTTTTCTGTTCCCCTTATGAATCAATATTGGAAATGCATGTGCTGATTGATAAATCAATCATAAAGGCATATTATAATTGCCTTAGCAGCGGACACATCAGTTTTGTACATGCGGCGTCTGTGTCCCTGCGTTATTGAGTTTATAATGACCTTTTATGACCTTGGTTAGGAGCATCAAGGGTTGGCCCATGCCTATATTTCATGGCCAGTCCCGGTTTAACAGCGCCTGCATTGCGTAGGGTTGGTTGGCTGATGTCAGTGCCGGACTGGAAATTGAAAAGGGCGAAAAATCACTAGCGGTTAGAGACACCAAGAAGATTCCAATCTAAGCATATCTAGGATTGGTAACTATATTCGTATCGGTGAAAATGCATTCAAGATTAACTGTTTCTTCTTTTCTATTTATAAATTGGCAACTCTGGTTTCCATTATTCAAACACGGAAAAAGATGATCTGATATAAATGGAATGTCAGTTACCACAACTGTCTTCAGTGGAGCAGGCACGCTTTCGAACTAGATAAAAGTTCAATGGAAAACTATAATTTTGGAAGAATATAAAAATGCTTCAACATAAAAAAGGTATTGGTTGAAAGTCATTCTTTTTGGAGTAAATCTTATTCAAAACATATTTTGAGACTGTAATAAAATCCCACATTTGAGGAAAAAAATATACAATTGTAGAAGTACGAAGAAAATAGTTGTGTTGGTAAAACATCAATGTCAGTGGAAATGAATAAAAAAAAATTGGAAATCTACGAAAAATAGGAATCAAGAATAGCGGAATATATTCCCAAATCCAATGACGATGACGTGGTAGAATGGAGTAAAACTAAAATTCCAGCTAAAATAATAGATAAAGGAAACTGAAATGATCCGCCTACGTTCGATACATCCAGCCTCAGAGAGAATACTTCCAAAAATATTGCATGACATAGAGAATAAGCTATACTGATTCCCATCCTTTTTACAAGCTTTTATTTAGTTTCACTTGTTAGTTCATTCGCTCGTTTGTTAGGGTCAAATTTTGCAAGTGAATTTTGACCGACTTCTAGTCGTCCGATTAACTTGAAATTTGGCAGATGAACATAATTCCAGAGAAAATACATTATGGAATTTTTGTTGGAGGAAAAAACAAAATGGCTGCTCCAAGATGGCGGACGATATTTGTTATTATTGTCCGATTTGATTCAAAATTGGTATTTGGGGGTTTTCTGGGTCGAAGATTATGATTTTTTTTGTCAAAATTCATAAATTCAAGATGGCAGCTCCAGGATGGCAGACGAGTTTTGTGATTATGGTCCGATTCGATTCAAAATTGGTATGGGCGTTTTCGAGGTGGTGGATTATGATTTTTTTGTCGGAATTCATAAATTCAAGATGGCAGCTTCAGGATGGCAGGATGAGTTTTGTGATTATGGTCCGATTCGATTCAAAATTGGTAAGCGGCGGTTTTCGCGGTCGGAAATTTTAAATTCTTTGACGAAATTTATAAATTCAAGATGGCGGCCCCAAGATGGAAAACGGCTTTTCTGATTATGGTCTAATTCTATTCAAAGTTGGTATGTAGGGGTTTCAGGTTCGGATATTATGAATTTATTCTCGAAATCTATAAACTCAAGATGGCGACTTCAGGATGGCGTACGAGTTTTATGATTCAGATTCTATTCAAAATTGGTATGTGGGAGTTTTTGGGGTCGGAGATCATGATTACTTTCAACTCACAACTTATAAGCAAGAGACTTCGAAATAACGATGCTCTATTAGAAATGAACAGATTGAGGCAAACTAACTAAAAAGCAAAAAGAAAATAATAAAAAACCTTTTTGAAGGAAAGCTTTCATTTAAGTCGTGTACTAGAACGTATAAAATAGGTTCAAGTCATCGCTGACAATGATAGATATAATTATAAAAAAATAATATTTCAACAAGTTGTTACTTACCAACCAATCATTGTCCAATGGAATTGATTGGTACCTACTTCTATGAAGACTTCGCGCGACAAGGTTTTTAAGACCAAATAATTCATCAAAAAATAATGAAATCATTGTCAGCGATGACTTAAACTTATTTCATACGTTTCAGAACATGGCTTACATGAAATCTTGTCTTTGAAAAGGTTTTTTATCAGTTATTTCCTCAGATTTTGATGACGGGGATAGACGTCAAGGTCAAGAATCCATATTTGTTTTTAAGTAGATTTCATATAAATAATACTTCTTGGGGAATCTTCATTTCACAAAACTTCAGTATATTTCAACACCATCTTGACAAACTGAAAGCTATATGCCCAAACTTATTGGAATGAAATTCGATACACAAATACTTTGTATGTCTCAGGTTAACTTCGAAGACGGGCCTAATAGGTAACGCAGTTTCGAAATGACGTCTTTGGAAATATTGAAATACATTCTAAAATGTATATATTATTAACATCAATATCAGTAAATTATTGAGAGAAGACACGACTGTCAGAGTATATCTCTGAGATGTATATTTTGCTGATTATGTTCGTTTATCTTGTATGACACACATATGATTTTTATTGTTTGATTGTCTTGTTTTACTTAAGGTCGGCCTATTTCTGTCACCACCGATCCCGGTGAACACACTTCCTCTGACCGAAAAATGTTTCCTTATGTTTTTATGTTTCCAACCATTAGAAGGGATCTTTCACGAGCTCAACATCTACGAATTCAGGACCGTAATTTTAACTTCCCCTCCGAAGAACTGCATACCTCTAGCCATATCTCGTGCTGATTGATATAAGGCCTGCCAGCTGTGGATATGATACTACGCTGCAGTGTGAGGCTTCAAGTGAGTGTTCTCTAACTGGCGATGATGACCTATCCAAGTACTAACCACGATCAGCGTTGCTTGACTCCCGATATCCATATACTTTCGTCAATCTGATAGGCCGGGCCTTGCTTTTTGGTTGTTTTATTTGACAACAGATTGTATCTCTCAAACAATATATTAAATAATTTTAAGCGCGTGTGAAAATGGTAGTTAAATTCATTTTTCATTCACAAAAATCCAGCAACTCTCAACGTTAGTGATGTGAAATTTCAGGGTTGTTTATCCGTTTTTTTCGTGGCCCTGGTGCTTTAGCACATTATAGCCAGTAGCATATTCATGTTCAGATTGGAATTTTTATTTATAAGAACCTAATTCAACCTAACACAAAACGGATAGTATATAGAAGATTGCAAACTGGGAAAGGGTATAGACGCACAAGGCAGCTGGACCACGCAAGAGAGCATAGTGTAGGAGTGTGGACTAATAAACAAAGTTGACGACATTAACCTACTCTACAGCTTTAGGTTGCTTGCTTTCAGAAATATTAATAGTGTATCGAAGATTGCATATATATTCAGTGCCAAGAGCGACATTAGATTGTGTGGTGGAAATATCTTGTGCTTTATTAGGCTGTTAATTAGCTGATCAGTTTGGATCCTCTACTTATTGCACCCGAAAAAAATGTGCTCGAGGTCTCCGATTGGAGTTTGAAATTCCAGTCTTATGTAAATGGGCGGGATAAAGGGCGTGCCCAAATTTAAGTCGACTAATTGTGACGATACTGCACGACGTAGATAGGAGTAACGGGTGGTTATTTGGTATTGTCTCAAAAAATCTCTCCAATTGTGTTTGAGTTTTTCCTAAACAGGGAGGTGCATTCGTCTATGTATATTTCGTTAGACACTTATCCTCCATGTTCGATACTCCCCTGGGCAAGTTCATCTATCAACTCATTGTTCTGAAGGCCTATATGCGCCTTTATCCAAATGAGTCTGATATCGTGGTTTTTGTTTAGTAGCTTCATCAGTAATATTTTCAGATTTATTATATTTATCTGAATGTATATTGTGTTCCAGAATACGGAAGAAGTGATTCACCCATACACACATACTTTCAATATGTCTGATGGTAACTCATGATATTCGAGGTATATTTCATTGAGAAGAATATTGGATATCGGTGAAATTTCACATTTTATCGAATTGTTATACTCTCCTAGACTGGGGAAGTGGAGCCCATAGAATCGTATATTATTTCGAGTTGCACATGGTAACCAATACGGTTCTGGCTGCCATCTCTCTCCTGTGCCCTTTTGTCATTGATTTTCGTCGAATTTACATGCACCCATCGACCAGTGTGTGGGTGCGTATGTGGCTATATACATACAGGGAGAACCCAACGTAATTTCGCTCAACTGGATTCGCTTATTGCATTTCATTAATTACTTGCAGGACGGGGGGTTGAAAATTGCAGAGAGGAATAAAAAGTGGAATGGGGAATGCAATGTATTGAACCACTCGCCAGAATTGCGTGTATGCGTAATAATACATATTTGGAATAGTAAGGATGATTTCATCTCATTCAACTTGATAATGTGAAAACTTTTTTCGTTTGGGAGAGAAATAATTATCTATTGATGTGAATATCTGCATAAAAGTATGAAACTCTATCAAATATTATTTACTGAGATTCGGATATTCGAAAAGTTTTCCATTTACTGCATAAATTTACTTGATGTTTATATTTCAGTTCAATATCAAATCCAATGATTCTCTGAAAATAAAATAAGTTTTTTCCAATACCTAGGTACGTCAAAAATGTGTAATTTTTGATAACTTTCAAATGAAAAAGTAGGCTTTTTTTGAAAAGAGTGCAAAAAAATAATTCTGCACGGCGTGCAACAAAGTACAAATTTACGTTGTTTAAATACAGGTAATAAACAATATCCATTGACTGAAATAAATTTGCCTAATGTCATGTAATGCCAAAACAATGAAAATTGGACGTTTGCTTTCTAAACGTAAATAATAAAGGGTATTTTCATTATTTATATATTAAAAAACCAAAGTATTGGAAAAAATCATGTATAAAACTCGAATATAAATCCTCTTTTTTGCACTCGCCAAATTCTCGCGCGTGCAAAAAAGATTCGCCTTATATTATTGTTGTATTAATAACTATTTTGTACACTCTCCATGGAATGCTAACTTGAGAAACCAAAAAGGGTCTGCAAATTCTGTTTTTGCGTACTGGCAGTTAAAGACGTCATTTCAACACTTCAGTGGACTCAATTTGTTTACTCAGAAAACATTCTGAAACTACTGTTAACATTTTCTTAAAAAAATCTAGTTGTGTTCAATGATATTAGAAACAACTAGACCAGGACTGTTTTCTAAACATCATTCAAGATTTTCTGAAAAAAATCTAATATATTTTTTATATAATAAAAAATATTTCATGACTAGTGTCGACAGAAAAAAATCTGTAAAACAGTGATGAAATAAGTGCGCTGTTCTCGTTTTGATCATTTGGAAAGCAAATACAAAAAAACATTGGAGCACGTATGCAAGTGGCTTCATATTACGTACTCGGCTGGCGCCTGGTCCTTAAATAATTCGAATTGTTCGCGAAAGCCTCACTTTACGTACTTGTTACATAAACTACTATTGATAACTTATCTGTATTTCGCATTCTACTTTTCCACAATCACATTTTGTTTCCATTCATCTCCATATTTAGATGTCTCCCATTGGCACTTCCCACATATTGAAAACAGAGTTTTGCAACAAATTATTTTCAGCTCCATAACAAATAACCTTATTGTAGATTCGTAACCGAAGAAGAAATACGACTATCCTTGGAAGTACTGGAAACACTTTACCACAAATCATTTTATTTAAATATTTGTTCCGTCTCTTTGAGAGTGATAGAAACAAATTTGCTCCCCAAATATTTTATTTTACCGCGCCAAAAAAAAAACTGCCCACTCAACAAACAATTTAATTAAAATTTACGTCATTTCGACCTTCGAATAGGTCAGCGCCTAAATTTTTACGTTGTAATTACCTTAAATTTACCAATATGGGAAACAAATTCGAAGTAATTCAGAAGTAGAAAGTTGGGCAATCAAGACATTTTGCCTAATAAGTGGAAGGCAAAAATAGGTAAAATTACCTTCAGACTAGTCGACTGATGGTAAAAATTCAGTAATTTCTACTTATTTTAGGTTATAAACATTATAATAAAAGAAACAATCGAAGGTTAGAAGAAGACGATAAAAGTTCAACGTATATTGTGAATCTTAAGCCAAAGACAGATAACTCAACCTACATGCTTATTCGTAAAAGCTTTAAAGACATGGTGTATGAAAAAAGAACTGTCAAGAAACGTACAGCAGAGAATGGAGTATGCAAGTGATGGTTTCGCATTCACATCTAGTTCGGATTTTATTTACGATACAAACTATTCTGTAATAATGTTGAACTTTCCTCATGTAAAACAAGTGGGCTTCTCCATACTATTAAATTTGTATAGATAAAATTCATAAAATTAAGTGTACTTCCTCAAATTTGTTTATCAAACACTGCAGAAAAAAGTTGTACACATATCATATTCACCAATTTTTTGACTAGCCATCATTAAAATGTGGTTGATTCGCGAAAATTATGGATTATTTTTGCAATGGCGGAAACGGTCCGAGCCAAAAAATATGGCGCCTATCTCCTCAAATTTAAACTTTGAGAATACAGAGGCTTTGTTCAAAGTCAAGAGTAACCTTTATTCCTGACTTTGAGGTCCATTTGCCTAATCTTGGGATTCCAGACCTCTTTCACATTGTGTCACGTGATGAAATACAAATATGTTATGGGGTGTTTTTTCGAGCAATATGTCTGTACGTTCTGTTCTCTGGTTGGATTGGAATCGTGGATAATAAACTTATATTGTTGTTATTCGATATTCTGAGTAGAAATACTAAAACTATCATTTTAATTCCTAATACGGAATAGAAATTAACATTGTTTTCTACTTCTTGTTGATGGTAAAACCAAGTATCTTGTCTAGTCTATACCTATCTACTCAAAGAAAACGACATATACTACAAAACCCTGTAACAAGTTTTATTTCTGAAATTGAAGTGTTTATTCTGGAATTGAACATCAAATATCAGTGATGTTGAAAATAGTACGCAAAAATTGAATCGAACGCAGCTTATCTATGCATTCATTCTGACAATCTATCCATTACCGGCATAAACTAACATAACAATGTTTTGTATTGCTTTCGTCGATAGGTAACTCTTATTTGCTGTCATATTTGTATTCATAATAATGTTTTGAAATAGATGCAGCCATAAAAAGACGTAGAGCCCATCGTAGAATATTCCTATGTACCACATAAGTGGGAACATGATGGACCATATCTCTGGACTTTGGGAAGTGTAGGTTCGGATTATATTCTCATTCTGGCAGCTAATCGATAGTAATTGTCGGTATACCTACCTGTATGTATGGTTTGATTCTATTCGAATTTCTACTTGGCATTTCATAGATTTCTAAAATTCAGCTCCACAATAAATTATTTGATAGGAGTAAATTGTATCATGTCATACTCATCTGAATAGATTCGGGCTTCAATATCTGATAACAAATAATTTATATATATATATATATATATATATATATATATATATATATATATAGGGAGAAGTAGAAAGTCAAAAGTTCTCCCATACCTTTTTCCCTAATCTTTGTAGCATTACATTTGAAATCAAATATTCATACTTAAGTAGAAAAAATTAAGTCTGCTCCACAGTAAAGGGCATTAATTTCTAAGAAAGAAATTGACAATGCATTTCAGCAAAGTATATTATATTCAGACACTCACAAAACTAAACAAAACATAACTGACACATCAATATTTATTATAATTTTTTATACATAATTAATAATTAGAACCCCACCTGATATGGGCTATTTTCAAAATATCAATACTGTAAAAAAGTTCAATTTAATGAAATTATTGGAGCATATGGTTTGATGTTGACCTTGGAGGAATCATGAAGTGCGATTTGAATGACATTTTTATTCAGAGTACATAAAAACCAACTACAATTTTGAACATAAATATTTCCATGATGATGTAACAAATGAATTCATCCAAAATATTCATTCTGCATTTGTTTTGTCTATGTTTACATAATAGTGACCTCAGGGCTACAAAAAAACAAAACAAATATTCCTCCACAGCCGGTTATTTTTGACCTTCACATTGTTTTATACTCGGAATAGAAGACAGTAGAGCATCAAAACTTGTTGGCCTTGAAGTCGGCCACCGATTGAAGTCGGCGTTATAATCTACTCGAAAACAATGCATACTAGGCATTTCCTTTTATTTCGTTATATTTGTGATAACTCCACTTTTGTAACTTCTCTAGGTGAACAATTTGAGGTATAGAAATAAATAATGGAATTATGTTTTACGTTATGAAGTAGGTACTTTGGTAATTTAGGTATGCCCGTCAGAATTATTTGTTAGTACATCCTATTTAGTACACACAGTTTGGGTTTAAATTATGAATCTTGTTTGCACAGCATATCAAATCTCAACATTGCTCTTATTTTCCAACCGAATGCGTTCTCACTCTTTCGTTGGCACAGATATGTAAACATCATATTAGGTATATACAGTACTTCTCAAAAGTTCCCTCCCCCCTCTTATTTTTGGAACCATTATACATAAACAAGTGAAATTTGTAAACTGAATATTAAAGGTTGTAAACTTCCCTACTAGTGAATTTAGATGACGAAATCGTCAAAGATGACGTCACAAGGCCATTGTGACCAATAATTTCAAATGGAACCCTACGGCAAACGACACCTCTTTTAAAAGGTATGGAAAAAACCTATTCAATGATACTAATTTTGTTTGTGTTTATGGCAGTTTTGGCAACTCGCTTTTAAAAAACGCAAAGCTGTGATGAATTAAATCAGTTAATACTAAAATTCCAAATTCAAGCTCCGCCTCTGGATAGTTGAACAAATAAGCTGACGTTTTTGTTAGTCTCCCTAATTCGACGTTTTTGAAATTGTCCAAGTTTTTGTACATTTAATAATTTGTGTATTGTTGATCGAACGTTTAACTGTTTTAGCAGCTTTTGGTACTTTTGATATTTTTGTACATTTTAATAATTTGTTAAACGTTTAAGTGCTTCGAAAAGCGAAATGGTACGTGCTTTAGGTGATAAAGTAGCAGCGATCCTAATTCTTGGTGAAACTGGACAAAATATTCATGCAGCAGAACGCATTTTTAATGAGAGGTTTCCCGATCGCCCCGTTTCGAGGACTTATTTAAGGGAGCTTCTTCGTAAGTTTGAAACAACGGGTAGTATTAATGATGCGAAACGATCTGGCAGACTACAAATTTCTGATGAGAAAAAAATTTATATACTGGCAGAAGTATTAGTTAATCCTATTTCTTCAACAACTCACGTTGCATCTACCTGTGAAGTCAGTCGAAGTACAGTACACAGGGTGTTGAAAAAAAACAAATTTCATCCATACAAATTAAAAATGGTTCATCAACTCTCAGACGACGACCCAGACCGAAGACTAGAATTTTGTGATAATATGGAAACTAAAATTAACCAACAGCCAGACTATGTCAAAACAATTTGTTTTAGTGACGAAAGTACTTTCTATCTAAATGGAAATGTAAATACACATAATGTGAGGTATTGGAGTGACGCAAATCCTCACCTGTTTCGTGAAACACATACCCAATTTCCCAGGTGAATGTTTGGGCAGGTATCCTGGGAAACCACATCGTTGGGCCTCGTTTTTTATATACTAATTTAACTGGTGAGGTTTATCTAGAGCTGTTGCAAAACACAATAGAACCGTTAATCCTTGAAATTTTGGAAGATAATCCAGATGAATTTGGCAATTTGAAAATAACATTCCAACAGGATGGTGCTCCTCCACACTATTACGGTGCAGTAAGACGGTATTTGGATGAGGAGTATCGTGGTAGATGGATTGGACGACGAGGTTCAACGGAATGGCCAGCTCGATCACCGGACCTCACACCTTTGGTTTTTTTTTCTGTGGGGGTACCTTAAATCGAAGGTTTACGCCACTGAACCTGACAATATTGACGTTTTAAAACAACGTATTGTTGCAGAATGTGAGGCTGTTTCCGCAGACACATTTGCAAAAGTACGAAAAGAGTTTAAAAATAGGATATTTCACTGTCAGGAAGTAAATGGAGTCACTTCGAGCAATTTCTTTAAGAAGATACTGATTCTTAAATCTGTAATTAATATCATACTGAATGGAATTTATGTTTACTAATGAGCCATTGAAAACTGCCATAAACACAAACAAAATTAGTATCATTGAATAGGGTTTTTCGATACCTTTTAAAAGAGGTGTCGCTTGCCGTAGGGTTCCATGTAAAATTATTGGTCACAATGGCCTTGTGACGTCATCTTTGACGATTTCGCATCTATCATCACTAGTAGGGGAGTTTACAACCTTTAATATTCAGTTTCCAAATTTCACTTGTTAATGTATAGTCGTTCCAAAAATAAGAGGGGGAAAAGGGGACTTTTGAGAAGCATTGTATACAGTGCGGTCCATAGGTATGGAATAAATTCATTTTTAGCGTTATTATGTATTTGTTTAAAAAAACCTGAAACACGTCGATTTCAATTGTCAATTTGAAAATTTACAGTATGAAAATATTACCCCCTTCTTGCACCCCCTCTGAATTATGAGCAACCCCTCAAAAATTTTAAATGAGAAGGGGGGCCGTGTGACGACTTGTTTTAAAGGGATTTTCATTCTCTGTTCAGCAATAATTTAAGATTTTCAAATTTGGTGCAGACATAATTGGGAAAACTCATTTTGAAAATTTTAAATTTCAATACTTTACGACGAATGAAGGAAATAATGTATTTTTCATTTTTTTTTATTATTTTACAATTGAATTAAATGTTCAAAATAACCACCATTCACTTCTTCACAATAAGCAAGTCGATTCTCGTACAACATTTTGTTATGTAGTCAATTTCTTCCGTTTTCCAACTTTTAATCTGCAATATTGTCTGGTCTATGCAAAATGCTAAGGAAAATTTCAAAAATTTTGCGAATATATTTGATGAGAATATTCCCGAATCATATTTAAAACTGAATAAAACTACCAGAATTCATGTTATATTCGAACTTTCAGTGTGGAAAGTCACAATTCTTCTCGTCCAAAATCGAAGGAATCTTTCAATACAGATTCATTCATTCATACTGATTATTCATCTCTTGAATTGAATCACTCAAAACTCAACTCAACTAATTTTGCAAAAAAAAATCCACTGCTAGAATCGAAACCGAGCGTGACAGTCTGAAATAAGGAGTTCAAAAGTGGTTCTCATTGATCATCGAAATATTGAATAGATAAAAATTTGATCTACCTATGATCATTGAAAAAAAAATGGCAAAAAGGCAACAACAAACACGCGGTGTTTCCAAGCGGTCACCCATCCAAGTACCAACCGCGCCCTACGTTGCTTGACTCCGATCAATCAATCAATATATTAATAGTCAACTTTGCGTATCACATTCTAATTTATCCTAATATATACAACTAATATCTAATATGTTTAGTTTGTATCTTTCACTTCGAGGGTAGAATTGAATTGCATCCTTTTGGGAAGGTGCGAAGGAACCATCCCTGCTGGTGTTGCAGGATATAATATTGAGGAAAAATAGGGTTGGCTCGTTTCCTGCTAAGCTTACAAGACCATCTGTGTTTTTTCACGCAAGAATTGAGGTTAAGTATCCTAAGAAGAAATATCATATATTAACTGGAAAAATTAAGTACACAACCAGTTTTAAAGATTTTTTGATGCATTTACCTTGTAAGTGCATCGTTTGCAGAATCTGCACTGTAAATTTTTATTTACATTTATTTTCGAAAATTAAAAAAATTTTGACGGTGGCCGGATTCGAACCCCTGTCGCTTTTTTCGTGGCCTGCTCCTTAGCAAACTAGGTCATCTCGGCTTTGTAAGGAGTATAATTTTGGATGCCTGTTGAGTTTATGCATGAACTAATTGAGTTTTGTGTGATTTGTGCTATTTTGAGTTGTTAGTGGTTTTACCGTTCTCTATGAAATATTGGTTACCTACCCACTACTCCACAACACCCATCGATTGTATGAGAATGTGGGAGTTATATGATTCACAGCCTTACTTGGCTCTTTAAACAGTCTGAAAAATGTATATATTTGAATTCCAGTATCAAATCACTGAGTGAGCTCAAAATCCCTTATTTCATTCATTATGCATTTCCTGTTTCCTTACAGGAATTGAATTATATATAATATATGTATTGAATGCGTTGACATATAATGACAGGTGATAGGGCATAGTGTGGTGTTATCGAACAACAATATCGAGTCTACTAGTGTTTTTATCGAAAAACAATATCGAATCAACTAGTGGTTTTATCAGTATGAAACAGCGAGAAGACGTTTTATCACTATAAAACTGACTTGATTGGTTCTCTAGTTTGAAATTTTGGCATTTGATTGGTTCAAAAATGATGAGTCTTCCAAAATATTTTGGGGCATACAAACAAAAAACTGAAAAATATATATGTGAGTGTCTGTCCGCCCATCATGGCAGCTAAATCAATAGACTTTATTTTGTATTAAAATAAACTAAAAATACTTCACTACCATATTCACAAAAATTTGCTGTGGTTTGGGTTTCGTAAACCAAATTTTTGTGAAAATCGTAGCGAAGTATTTTTAGTTTACTTTAATAATGGATTTTCATCAAGTATCGGCTGCGTCTATTCAAAAAAATATATGTTGTAGGTTTTTCTCGTCTTATTTATCTAAATCCATAATTGAGTGTTATTCACTTGTAGAAAGTTTGAGAAATAATCTTTTGGTTGCTGTGGATATTTTCTCTAAAATTTATTTACAAGTGGTCTTTGATATCATTCCAAACATTATTCCATATCTCATTTTCATATGTGCTGCGGTTGCATTCTGTTTATTCGAAAAATGAGTACGCAATTGGCTTTAGCGGATATCATCTCCATATTATGATTCGTCTTTATATAAATTACCAGAGGCGTATCTAGGAATTTTGCTTAGAGGGGGGTAATAACATAAAACAGTTATATACCTCAAAGGTACAAAAAACATAAGTATATTTTTTCATTCAAATTCAATCAAAAATACAAAATGTAATAAAATGAAAAAAATTATACATATACTTATAGGTAGGTACAAAAACAAAGATTTCTTTCGTTAAAATAAAAATAAAAGTCACGAAATGAAATCCAGTCTCCTGTGTTTCTTATTTGCAAACCTTTCAATAACATTTCAGACATTTATTTGCACATCTCTATGAACATGAAGTAGAGCTAACCCAACCAACCGCTCCTGTTGCATTGTTGATAGCAGCAAAGTTTTCAATCGCTTCAACGAAGAAAAACTTCCTTCAGCGGATGCCACACTAACTGGCAATGTAGTTGAAATATGAATACACTTTTATATCAGGGGAAATATTTAAGGGTCACAAGATTTATAAGCAAGTAGTCCGGCATCTAAAATTGCAGATGAATTTTTGTAGGTTACCTGCCACAAATCCATTTCCGACTTGAGTTTTGAAGAAAGTAATTCTTCTGAAATGTCACCAAACTTGCTGAGGTATTTCCTCAGGCATTATGTACTCCCATTACAGAAGACACAACACACTGAAGTGCAGCTGAATCACATAATCGCAGGAATGGTGGCGATTAATGATAGAGATATTTTAACGCGAGAGCCATTTAATTTAATCGCCATTTTAATATACGAGTTGATTACAAAAAAAATCCGTCAACCTCATTCCTGGGGTCAACGTGAAATTTTCGATATCCCTTTCCTTCGATTAGGAAGAAACTTACAATATTTGGATTTTAAAACCAAATTTGCACGCGAAGGTAATATGTCTTGACAATTGAATTCATGTATGTTTAGTTGCCTATACCACAATGATGAATTAATAGAGAAATCAACCATTAATAAGTTATTAATGGTCGATTTCGGTGTATGTTTGGCTGCATATATTACAATTATGCATTAATAGAGAAATTGAAGGTTAATACATTACATTAACGATCGATTTCTTGTAGATTAAACAGACTCGTTAAAACGAAGTCGCCGGAAAAATATTTTTTCATACTACTAAATAGGAATTGAAAAATAAAAATGAAGTATAAGCTGCACACCTGAAATAATGTAGTTTCTTCGGAAAATAATTTTTCTAGAAAGTTCTATAAAAATAACAAAAAAACTTTTTTGAACAGTTTGTCGTATATGGTTGTTCTTGTTATTCTTTGTACCATTCAAAAAAATAATACCTATCTAAGTTTGTTTAGAACTTATTGTAAAGTACATAAACAATTAAATTATGAATTATTAGGTAGAGAAAAATCAATTATCAATTTTAAAGGAAAAAATTTCTTAATAATATCATTTAAATAATAAAAAATGAAAAAACTATTTTACACAATAAAAAAAATGCAAAAAAAAACATTTTTGATAAATATTCAACTTATCCATTTGTCTATGAATATTTAAACAACATTTTAAAAAATGTTGTAAAATGTCTTTGTCAGATATAAAATTGACAATAATGTGAAATATCAATAAAAAATTTGACAATATTTACTTGATTTCTCATAATTTTTAACTTTAGAAATTATTAATTAACAAAATAATCAACTTTCAAACGATTTTATAACGTGATTTTATTGAGTACACATATAAAATGTGCACCAGGAAGCAAAAAAAAAAAGGATTCATTAGGTTTTTATAAAATCGGCGGCTCCAAACAAACTACTTAATTAACAATATCTTCACATTATAAGAATTCAATACCATTTTTTTAACGAACTTACATTCTCTTTCAAGTGTTCAAATGATACTATAATTTATTTGAATTTTTAAATTCATATTTAATAGTGTACAAAAAATATTTTATGTACATCGATTGCTCTCTCAAGAGGTGCTGTACTCCTGCATTAACGCCCATTCTGAGCCCTATTATCAACGATGAATTAAAATTATAAATAATTGAGATAAGAGTTCCGGGAGTGGTGACTTTCTTCCTCTTCCTCTTCGAGAATCTGTTTTTCAATTTTTCCAATAGTTTTTGAGCTATACCCAAAAAACTTGGGCCGTTTTTTTTGTAAAAAAAAATGTAAATTCTCGTCGGCGGAAAAAATCCAAAAATACATCTTTTACAGAATGACATCCCGAATCGAATGAGCCAACGCTCATATTTTTAGTGGACTTCAAACGATTTTTCGCAGGAAACTCACTCTCGACTATACTAATGAGAACATTGCCTAGCTACAATAGCGGCCACGACGTTTTAGATTTGAGTAGAAATGTGGTGGCCATTCCATCAATTTAAATATTACCCCTCCCCTAAATACTCGGTTGTAAATTACCATTTTAGTTTTCTGTGCAATTACATCAATTATCATCCTCTTGAATTCTGGAATTGACAAGTAAATTATCATATACATTTCCCGCGAAACAGATACGATCTAATTTCTCCACTGCATTTATTGTATAACCAGGTTTTATTTAGTTTTTATTCTAATTGGACCACTTCCTGGGTGCGATAATTATCTACATTGAATATAAACAGAGATAACCTTGAAACTACGTTGTTACTTTTCGTAGCCCGTATGGACTATTCATTTCGTCAAGGTTATTGGTGAAACATACGTGGTAATGTGTAAGCAGCTGAATTGTGTGTTGGTTGGAGCGTAAAATCCTAAATATAGCAACAAAGTTGGACGTTATGATAGTTATTTCCTGTTTATGCAAAACTTCCTTTTCTGCTAACGTTGCAGAAAATGGAACGAATAATCAAATGGAAATAGTCGTGGATATGGGCAAGTGGTTATTGTTTATCGTTCAAAATGATGCAAATAGCTAGAATGTTTATTATTTGAGCATGATTCATTATTCCAAACAGAACAATATTTTTCCAATGACATCAATGGATTCATGTGCAAAATTTCTGGTACTTTTTGGATTCGATTCTTCATGAGATCCTGAAAGTCAAAAGTTTTCTATATTACCCACTAGTTATTTGTATATTATTTTCCCATGCGCTTCTGAAATAGGACATCACTTATCAGTTTCAAATGTTTGTAAATATAAAAAAAGTTTAAATATGGTGGTGTATGAGATACATCAGCAAATATATTTGTAACACTAGTAATTTTTTTCTAAAAATCATCAACAGAAATTCTAACCAACATCCATAGCAAGTCATAGTAAAGATAACTTTGAATTTCCATAAAATCCAGAAGATTTGATAAAACACCGAGTATTGACCGGCCAAATGGGAAAAAAAAATTTTGAGATGGTTGGATGTTTTTTTGTAATATATAAATTCGTGGCATGAAGCAAAATTGAAAGATTTGAATGAATGGTTATAAGTGGTTGAAATTTCAACCATCCTAATAGTAATGGACCCTTATACCATCTATGGATATGAATATATCTTCAGCATCCCCATTTCCAAATTTTCTCAAATTTATCTTATCCACATTATTCTTCAAACTGAATAAAAGTGAAAAAACATTAATGAAAGGTAGCAGAAGAAAACAGGCACGACTCTCCGTGGCCAAATACAATCACTAATTGGTAAAAATTTTAGATTGATGATGACTAATTCTATTTATATTTAAGATTATGCGAAATAATATTGAGACTAGTGGAGTAAAAATAACTTAAAATTATGCATTATTTCGGAATCCTGGAGGACTCCTGGAGGAGGAGGCTTTTCCTAAAACCTTCTGATATTCCTTAGAAATGACTTGTAGAAAAAGTAATAAACTTATATATGTGCGCTGATTGTTTATTAATTGTTTAAACAATGAAATTTCACCCAAATTGATGCATTACTGGTTTTTGAGGTCGCTGAACAAGAAAATGATATTAAAAAACGATCACGTGGCCAGTCGTAAAAATAGATTTAATGAATGATAATTTACACCAATTTTTTATTTATGTGTACATCTCGGAAAAAAACTTTTTGGGTAAAAGTTGTGGAGCTAATAAAGCTCTATCAAACGACTTTGCCGATATTAAATATTGCATCTCTATTGATGAGAAGTATTTTTGTGCCAAATTTTGTTCAATTCGGTTGAAAAATGTGGCCTCCACTTAACAAGTTTTAATATAACATTTTAAACTAGAGTTTTTGGTCTCTGAAGCATGGCCTAAAAATTCAAATTTGTAATTTTTTGAAATTATTCAATATTTTAAGCTCTGTATTTTTCGAAATGAAATTTAAAGATTTTTTTTAATTGCACTTTTTTTAATTTGTCTTTTTGAGAGTGATCTGTAAAAGTTTCAGATGTTTATGATAAAAATAAACAAATGGCAGATCTTCAATTGATTTTAGACAGAATTCCACTTTGACGTAACTTTATATACGTACGATTCCTATACATATTTTTTTTCACGTTTGAAAACATGACTCCTCGTTAGCTGCATTTTTCTTCTTCCAGTTAAATTTCTGCTAGCTTAATTTGATCAATTATATTAAAAGTTATTACAAATTTAGTGTGAAGCGCTCGTAGCTGCGTGCTCCTCTGGCACTGCATTTCAGAGTCGCCGCCTCACATTTCCGCATGTCAGCAAAAAACTTCTACAGCTTACAGTTTTTACTTTAAAGATAAATTCTTTATACCTGTTTGATGTAAAATTTTCCATTTTTGCCAGTGGCACCATTACTTATTGATTTTCTTTAATATTCAATATACAATGTATTTTGGCAAATTATTTGTTAAATAATTAATTAAGCACACACTTCAGGGTTGGGAGCTTTTTATATGTTGTTCACAACATCATCACCAATGTACAGTGAAAATTTACCACCATACCGCAACTTTCTGAAGCTAAAATTTATTATTACTCCACTAGTATATGTAAAGCGTCAGGTGAGCACTAAACTTACCGATCAACTGTTCTCTCGTGTTCTATCTCTCTCAACATTCAAATGTGATATTTTCGATCCATTATAGAGTACACCAATAGATAAACTTATTTTTTTTTTTAAAGAAAATTTTAAGCAGGAACTCATTTATAAAAATGGACATTGCGTCAATTTATTAAAAAAACGTAATATAATCTTATTTGATACAATTTACACTTATATTAACAAAGAAAAAAAATACGCTGCGTATACTTTAGTTTGACGTCGTTATATAATAAAGTGTTGGTTAGGTAAGATAATTTTGTTTGTATAAACGTTTATCAAACAACAAATTTCACGGATTTTGGAGTAAAATTTGTTTATTTTTTGGTTTTTGGTGAAATTTTATTATTAATTCAATGTTTTTAATAAAACCAATCAGACCTTCTCAAAGTAAAGATTACAAGCTTCAAAGAGTGCTATTCAAAAATTTCATTATTATATTTTAAGTTTTTGGTTTATGAAGATGGCCTAAGAATTTCAACTTTGTATTTTTTTTAAATTATTCAATATTTTGACCACTGTATTTTTTGAAATGAAGTTTAAAGATTTTCTTGCATTTTCGAACCTTCTCAAGTGTCATATTGGGAGTGAACTGAGAAAATTTCAGATGTTCATCTTTAAAATTCAAAGAATAGCAGATCTTTAATTGATTTTATAGAAAATTATATTTACTATATATGTACTATTCCTATTCATATTAGTTTTACGTTTGGAAATATGACATCCCGTTATCGAGCGATGCACTTCAGTGTCGCCGCCTCACATTTTCGTACGTTAGAAGAAAAAATCTGCAGCTTACAGTTTTCATAGTAAAGAAAAACTTTATATACCTTTTTCATGTAAATTCTTCCATTATTTCGAATGGCACTAACAGTTTTTACCAAATAAAAATATTTTTCAAAATATATTCAATAAACAATGTAATTTTACAACTTATTTGTTAAATAAAAAATTAAGCACACACCTAACGGTTGGCTACTTTTTATATGTTGTTCCTAACATCATCACTAAGAAACAGTAAAAAGTTACCGCAGTCCCCTAACTTTCTGAAGCTAAAATCTAATATTACTCCACTATATCAAGACGCTATAAGCGATGAGCACATTTTCACAAAATATGGAGTAGTATAAAAACAAAAATAAATTGTTCTACACAGTTGCAAAATTTTATGGAGTTGAGATACAAACCAATTTATGTCTAGGCTTATAGAAGATATACAGATATTTTCCACGGTATGAACACACACGGAATATTTTTCACCAATTTATTTGTATCCAGGAGATATATACGATTTGTTAGAGATAGAAAGCCATTTATCGCACATGAAAATGATCTGGTATTGAATATGTTCGTTGCCTCTTCCATTTATTCAAGGGTTGATATTTCCAGAATAGTACTTATTGAAAAAAACAAAACACAGAATCCTTTCACGACTGTGTTTGAGGATATTGAAAAAAGAGAAGGAAAACCTATCTACATATATCATTGACAACAGATCGGACATCATTGAAATTAACATTTACCAGAGAATCGTTACCAACGTTGAGTAACAACTCTTGTTCATTTCTCCGGCCGTACGATTGTTTTTCATCCGGACAAAGAATTGTAAACCTTGTGCTTGTATTCAAATGGACATAAACAATCCACTTAACGGTGACCCATTAATTCAAATTTAGCATTAAAATGATTGAATTATTGAATAACTGCAGTGAATATCTTTGCAGGGGCCTTGAAAATACTGTTTGTGTAATCCAAGAATGACACATTGATTTGGAACACAATCTTAGAAGGCAGTTTCTTCATCAAATGAAGAAATAGTCGAAGATCAATGTGATGTGACTCAAAGTATTAAGTTGGGTGAAACATAAATTATTAATGGGGTTTCTTTCAAATTGGTTGATTCGGATAAGGAACAATGTGATATAAAAGAAACACATTATTTTATCGAATTCAATTAACTTCATCATAACTCCGCAGAAATAGTTGTTAAATGTTGAAATCGCTGAAATTATGGAATATAAATAACACGAAAACGTAATAAAGAGGTTAGTAGTGTTTGCAACAAACACACGTATTCAGAAATAAAAATTGAAGGCCATCCGTAAAGCCTTATACGTGGATTGGGAAAAACGGGGACGGTTGAAAAATAATTTTGTTTTTGGAGATTGGCATTGTTTAATTTATCTGCCTCTTCTGGTCTTCTTTAAATATATGAGACTCACTCATTTCACTGAGTATTATTTCCAACAGAAGCGTTTGTACATCGGGTACCAGAGGAACTAGTGAAATCAAAATTGAAATCCTTTTCTATGGCGTGCTCAACTAGTTCAGTGGAATTTATTAATTTTTTATCTTTCATGTTCAAATACTTTTGAGCATATCTACCACTGTGTGAAATTTTCACAATTGATTATATCAACTATGTTTTACTAAATCTCAATTATTGGAACGTAGTTCCTTATCGCGCGTAGACGGAATAAATTAAGACCAAAATGTGTAACGAGACTTACGCTATGGTTTCAAGCCGTGCGGCGTGCGCGTGTTTCTCTGTCTGTCTCTCTCTCTCTCTCTCATAGAAAGCAAGCCAGTTATTTTAATTTCGACTTTCTATTGAACAGTGTGGTGTCGCGACGATTATTTTTGTTGAGTATACAGGTTTTTTGTACATAATAAATAATAAAAAATAATAACAATAATGAATCCTGACAGTGTTTCTGCACAAGTTCCGGATATTGCTGATGGAGTTAGGTAAGTAGAGATTTTATACAAACAATAATAAATGATTATGTATTTTTAGCAAGTACGCATTATAACCTCTCTTTACTATTGTGCTAACCAAGTCATACGCGTAATAATCTCTCCATTATTGTGTGTTTAGCAAGTGTACGCGTCATAACTTTAATAAATTTAAAAGCAAATTATATTTTAATATTACAATATCAATGCGTATGTATTTAGCAAGCCGTGCGTGTTCTAACCTATACGCTGTTGTGTTTACGAAGTCGAGAGAGTATATATATATATATATATATATATATATATATATATAACACACTCTGTTGTGTTTACAAAGTCCCGCGCATCTATGACGTGTACGAAAGAATAGACAGACAGAGTGCATATATATATATATATATATATATATATATATATGTGTGTGTGTATGTATATGTACAATTTTTTTGCTTTTTATTTCAATAGCGAATCAACTGAAGCATCGACTACTGAGGTACAAACTATAACATCAAGGAAAAAGACACATGCACAAAGATGTAGAGAATATCGTGAGAGGAAGAAATTACAAATACATTTATTCACTGGAAAACACACAACAGTTTTTTATTTTTCTGTAAACCTCAAACTCTTCAATCAAAAATTGGAGAAGAATTCAACTTTCTCTGAACGCTTTAGATTATAACTTAAAAAAAAATGTATTACAATTCCTTCACTAATTAATCGAAAGGAACTTCGTTCCATCCGGGTGTCCCTTGACACCTCTCAAGTTTTTTTTGTTTTATACCGTGGAAAAAAAAACATTTTTCGATGGTGTTTTCATTTGCGTGAGTTCTTGATTGTTCTTATTGCAAACCAGTGCTAGTTTTTCTGAGTGAGCTTTCACGTACAGTATTGTATGTTGATTTCATGTTCATGAGGTCAAAATTAATTCAAAATTATCTCTAACGAAGTTTGTTTATGATAATAATCTACTAATTCTTATCTTCTTTTTTTTAGGTTGTCCTTGTTGTCCGCTTCTACTAATAATGCGAGGTCATCTGCGTATGCAATCGTCCTGCAGTTTTCGTGAGCTTGATTCTCAGTGCGGTGTCATACAGGATATTCCACAAAGTTGGGCCAAGAACCGAGCCTTGCGCAGAAATAGTGTTCTATGATGTTTATAAGATATGAGCTGATACCTATATCTTTCATTCTTTTTATTATCAAACTCCATATGGTGCTATTGAAGGCATTTTTGACATATATCGTGATGAGAGCTTTCCACTTCTTGTTGGATATTTCAATCGCGTCTGTCTCCCAGAGGACCGCATGTATAGTCGATCTCCCTTTGCGGAAACCAAAATGACTCTCAGTCAATCCGCTTTTTTCAAATTCGATCAGTGAGCCTTTCTCTCATCAACAGTTTCAATTCTTCATCTGGAGTATTAATAATATTCATATCTAGGGATGGAATAACAATAATTTCAGACTTTTCATCTACGGGAATGGCAATCATCTATTAGACTAGGAGGAATCGGCGCATGAGTACCGAAAACTATTCCACCTCAATTTTTTTATGCGATCCTCTTCAAATTGCCCTACTGATGATACAAATGCATGTTGCCATGGGGCAACCCCGTGCCATATTGTTTAAACCGAAATTGTTTGAACAATTGCAAGGAATTGTTATTTTTCAACCGGACATTTTTTTTTATATTCTTTATTAAAATAAAAATAAAAAAGGTCCTATGACTTTTCACGATAAAGTTAATATTTTTAGAGATATGAATTTTTAAAGGTTTAAAAAATCTCATATTTGGGTACTTTTGACCCATGAAAAATATATGAAAAAAAAAAAATTGAAATAATATTTTTTTTTTAAATCTTTATATAATAGTTAATAACATTCTTAATAGAGATTTAAAAAAATTTCATTGATTAAACCTGTTTTTAATTATCAATTTCGCGCGCTCACAAGTATGCATCGCTTACCTTTAAGTATCGCCGTCTCTCTCTGACTCATGCGCTGCATCGGCCTCTCTGTTTCCCGAATCATTATTTATCATTTATCTTAAAAACTATTAACTTTTTTAAGATTGTTAAAGAGAGCAATGTTATTAATAATTAAATTGTCTACAATTTGTTTTTGACAAATTTTTTTCTGGAATCAATTTTACAAACGTTATTTAAGCATGAATCGGAACATGTAATCAAAATTACTTTTTTATCAGTTTATATTATTTTTTTGTCATTAAAACAGAAAGTAATTACATTGAATAACTTCTTCAAACGAAGGTTATAGATGTAGAAGTATGAAATAATAAAACAAGATTTAAAAAAGAGGTATTTATTTATTATCAATATCATTTTTATATATTATATTCTTACAGTCTTCTGAATCACAGCCACATAGAAGTATGCAACTAATTTCCAGAATTCCAGAAAAAAATTTGTCAAAAACAAATTGTAGACAATTTAATTTTTAATAACATTGCTCTCTTTGACAATCTTAAAAAAGTTAATAGTTTTTAAGATAAATGATAAATAATGATTCAGGAAACAGAGAGGCCGATGCAGCGCATGAGTCAGAGAGAGACGGCGATACTTAAAGGTAAACGATGCATACTTGTGAGCGCGCGAAATTGATAATTAAAAAACAGGTATAATCAATGAAATTTTTTTAAATCTCCATTAAGAATGTAATTAACTATTGTATAAAGAATTAAAAAAAAATATATTTCGATTTTTTTTAAATATATTTTTCATGGGTCAAAAGTACCAAATATGAGATTTTGAACCTTTAAAAATTCATATCTCTAAAATATTAATTTTATCGTGAAAAGTCATAGGACCTTTTATTTGTATTTTAATAAAGAATATAAAAAAATTTGTCCGGTTGAAAATAACAATTCCTTCCAATTGTTTAAACAATTTCGGTTTAAACAATATGGCACGGGGTTGCCCCATGGCAACATGCATTTATATCATCAGTAGGGTAATTTGAAGGAGATCGCATAAAAAAATTGAGGTGGAATAGTTTTCGGTACTCATGCGCCGATTCCTCCTAGTCTATATAGATATCACGTTGAAATACACAGGGAAATCCCAATTCGTTTGCGCTGTGACACAGACAGATCAAATAAAATCCAAGTATCTTGGAAAAATACTCAAAAACGAAAATATTATTCCGAGTATCTTTGTCATAACATTCGTAACTCAAAAAATAAAATATCCTAAGTATCTTTGGAAAACACTGTACATCGCGTGACACAGCAAATACAACTTAATCAGTTTTTTATGGCAAAGACAACGCCATACGGCGTTGCGATGAAATTGTGGCCGGCAGGGTGGGGATTCAAACCGATATTTTATACAAGAAAAGACACCACACGAACATATTGCACACAATCCGTGACAGTTATCACCTGTCTTCTATAATAAGCAAAATTCAACGCCGTTCCGCGTTCTGTCCAATTTAGTTATTGAAAAAAAAGGATCACGAGAGAGTGATGAAAAAAAAAATATTATCAATCCCACTGGTTCACTTGATTACGCTAGAGAAAACGGTCAAAGTTGTGATTTTACTAATAGTACACTAGGAGATAATTCTCTGCAAAGTTGTAATTAATTTTTCTTTATTATTATTTTCATATAATTCGAGTTTCATCAGTTTCCAAACCCGTTAAAACCATTCATGTTTTGTTATTTCATGAAATGAATATCAAATTTCAAATGAATATCGACGACGATATTCATATGTACGAACATATGAATCGTTATAACGCTGGTCAGCTATTCGTGAGCTCACTGCATCACGAGCAGTAGGTGATGAAAAATATTCAAGATCTATATTTCATTTAATTTATGATGCAATGGTCAAATGTGGGTGTCCAATGAATGTAAATTACTCTCAAGGTATATTATTAATAAATCGAAGACAAACATGTTTGCCACTGAGTAATGGAAAGGTCAAAATTACTGTGGTTGAGCTGAACGATTGTTGGTTGATTGGATAATTGGAATTCGAGGTGGTCGCGCCAGAGTGAAATGATAGTTTGTGCCGTACAAAATGTATGATTGGGATTGGAATCAAAGGAATTGAATATAAGAAGTTTTAAATACGTCTATCAGTTAATCGTGCCCAACGTTGGTACATTAAAAAAATGCGGCAAACGCTAGATTTACTTTTGATTTTATATCGTGATTTTCATGGAAACAGCTTTTTACAATCTTTTATTTAACTTCACATTTATATGTGCAAGTTAAGTTTGTCCCACTTCTAGTTGTTCGATTAACTTGAAATTTGGCAGGTGTTCATAATTCCGGTGGCAATGCATTGAATAATTTTGGCGGCTTCAATATGGCGGACACGTTTCGTGGTTATAGCCCGATTCCAATTCGGAGATTATGAATTTGTTGTTAAAATTCGTAAATTCAAGATGGCGGACAAGTTTTGTAATTATAGCTTTTAAATTTCACTTGTAACTAACAAACAATGTGATCAAATCTTGGAAGTCAATTTTAACCTACTTCTAATTGTCGTATCGAAATGGAACTTGGTATGTATATGAAGTTTGGATCACAATACTATAATTTGATATCATGGAGCTGATCTGCTGATAGAGCCAGGAGATGAATAGTGGAACTTCTGAGTGTCTACTAGTCAAATATAGCGAATGCACTGGTTCTCAGCATATTCGCATGTGGATGAATCAATCCAAGAGTTTTTCTCCCGTAGTTTTTTTTAGGTTCTGTAGCAATATGGACTAAAAAGTTAAAAATGACATTATAGCTTGAAAAATCCAGGAAAAACACGCATATATGGTGACAAGGACTAATTTATTTAATTGTTTGATCTAGGTTATTCTGTGAGTAGCAGAGTCAACAGCTTGCCGCGAATATAAAATTGGTAATTTTGTGCGGCAAGATTTCGAATCCGCTACTCACAGAATAACCTGGGTCACATAATTAAATAAATTATTTTTTCCTTTTTAGTGCATTTGTATAAATGCTTTTCCTGCATTTTTTTAAGAGTAAGCTCTTAAATGGCTGAAATCAAGCCTTTGTTTGCCACCCAAACAACAATTGAGTTTGATGGCAGTCATCAGGATATTCTTAAATCTGAACTCAAATCACTGAACAATAATGATGTTTTGATATAGAATAGATACTGTGGAGTAGCTCAGCAGTATTTTCATCTACACACTATCACCATCCCTACAAATGTAGTAGGAGTTAGCCGTGGCAAAAGAAATAAAGATCTGTATTTATTCATTCATTTATTTGGTTCAACAGTTAAAAAAAGTAGATAAGAATGCTACTTCTGTTATGAAACATTCAGGATTGCCGCCCCTGAATGAGAAGACTAAAAATAACACCCAAGTATCTATCCTGTTCGGTCACTTCACCCGCTAAGAGTCGGAATCATTTTAGCCTGTCTTTCACAAAAAATTACCTCCCAGTCATTTTGATTCATCAGCTTTTGCAGCCTCTAGAAATTTGCGGATAGGTACCCACATACGTATTCTGCGTATGAGGTAAGTAATGGGAAAATATTATAGTAGCAGAAGGCATTTTTTAAATTATTAAAGCCCTTTTCTATATGTGCTAGAGATAGGAGAAATCAAAGTCCGTGAAAGACATCATATCAATGAGGAAAACATTCTCAATTGAATATAAAGATTTTTCTAAAAGTTGAAAAATTAAGATTTTTTTTTAATATCTAACAGAAAACAACTACTTCCCCGGCTAAAGCCACGATGGACATTGAACTTCATCTGATAGTTACATCGCATTCAATAGGTCTTCAATACATTTTTGTCGACGAAATCTATTTCACGCTTCCACGATCATCAGGAAGACCGGAAGAATTGGCAAGCACAGTTTTTAGAAGAAACTTCACCATGCAACGATGGAAATATGTTCTTTTGGAGTTCCACTCTGAAATCAGTATTTTTTTGACATTAAAACCTGTCATGGGGTACATTGTTGTATACTATCCAGAGAAGAGACAATTTTGGACCATGTCCAAATTGTGTGCCGCGATTTTTTTGGCTTTTTAGTTTCTACTCTCGAGTAAAAATAAAATTCCGAATTAAAACAAATCCAGAGTTTTTTTTCCGAGCTTTGGAAAAAAGGCAAAAAATTTTTTTCAGCATTTTGCCAAAGCTAGATATGGAACTGGAAATTACATTCGAGTCGCAGATTATTTCTTCGCATGTGTTTTAGACTTCGAATTATCCTGTAGCTTGGCATCAGTATTTATATTATTGTAGTAGTTTCGAAAAACTTCTCATCATAAAATGAAACAACATTGTATATTCCTATCTCACAATCTGTCAGTGGCAGCCGAAAAAAATTTCTGAAGGGTTGAACAAGGCTTGAGAAATAAATTATATTGTATCATGCGCACTGTTGAATGGATCTTACTCGCCTAATTTGAATTGATTATTGTCGAAAATGTCGAAGTAAACTCCAAAAAATATTGAAAAAATTTATTTTGATCACTCTGTACCTCGAAAACCAAGCCGTTTGGGACATATGTTTATATGAACTTTTCGTCCTTAAATCTTCCAAAGAATCACCTCTCGAAGTACTCAAATAACACTCTGTATATGGAGACAGTTTATGACGTTTGGTGTGGAACGCAACTACAAATTAGATGCAGAAAATAGCACCGAAAGACTTTTCATGATTATAATTGATTGTTAATGGTTATAATGGATTGTTTATATTTATAATAAATGCTTGCTTATCATGCTTCTTGGCATAGTCCAGCAAAAATAGCACTATGTTTTGAATATCTTGTCATAATTTTGTCTCTTATTATTGGTCCAATTGTGTTGCCACACAGCAATACCACTAATCCGCAAGCGGAATCGTGTTGTGGATCGGCAGCACAATTTTGTAAGTAACAAAGCGAAGTGGTTAGACCATGCTCTTTGTTTTTTATAAAAATTATCAGAAAATATATAATTAAGTTCGTTATATGTCTATGACTATTCTTTAATTTTTTTTCTGATGATAAATTTTATTAAATATCTCGCCACTAGTCACCATTGTTATAGTATGAATCGATTGACTGTATTTTATTATTCAAACAAAACAAAAAAACAAAGTAGATTACCTTTACTTTTTCTCCGAACAGATAATAATAAAATCTCTATACTTACTTATATCAACTCCCCTCGCAAAATATTGTCACAATATCTACTTTTTTTATTTCTAATAATGAATCAATACAAATAATATTCTTCGTATTATACGAGCAGTTGTCACTAGCGGAATGGCCAAAAATTGGATTTTTCGACATATTCCGCAAATTTAAAAAAATGAATAAATTTAATTTACCAGATCTTGCAAATTCTTATGAGGCACTGATTAATTTCAGTCACCTGTCCTTCGGGACCGAGATTCGGCCTTCGGATTAATATACGAGGTCTTTTTGAATAACTCTTCTTTTCAATAATCAAAATAGTACTTTTTCTTCAAGTAAAATTTCTCTATGTATATTAAAAAAATAAAATAAACTTCAGTTCTCAATTAAGATGACTCCTATATTGAACTCGATTTAACTTTTTATTCACTTTAGTTTCAAATGATACACACAATAACTTCAATACATCTATTAATAAAAATATGCGAAATATAGTGAGCGTCAAAATAAAATCATGTCAATACGAAAATCAATGGAAAAAACTTAGATCGCTACCCCTTAAGAATAGCCAGAAAACAACCTATAGCTTCGAACCAATATCTAAAATTCTACATTTCGTGTTACTATAAATAAAAGAGTTCAATTTCTCCGTTTCGTTTCGCTTTATGAGTGACCTGAAACTTTGCATGTATTTTGTACATGAGTTCACCCCGTAATCCAATAAACAATGCACTGCTCCAAGTTAGGTTCTAAGGTTATACCTGCAAGCCAGCGACTTACCGTCGTATCTCCTCATTATCCACCCAGTTTCGGATTTACTTCACATTTCCCTCGTAACCTGCTATTGACACTCGAAAAATTTCTAATTTTTTCATCTCTTCTCCCGAACTGACGACTAAATCCAGAATTTCAAGCTATTTATTCGCGAAGGTTCTCCCATTGAACCATTGTTTGGAAAAAAGGTTTTCCTCGATCTCCGGCTAGCGAACAAAGTCCGCCAGCCCCACAAAAATGCGACCAGCCCGAAATCAGTTCTCCGATGCCTGCTTGTGGCCCCGTAGTTTTCAATTTCTGGCAAAGCCAAAAATTAGTGTAACAACCACGCGATAGCCCGCGATAGCGATAGCCCGCGGGTAAAAATCCGTGATCTATACGTGCTCCGGCTAGCCAACGACTCCCTGTAGAAACCTTTCCTGATGCCAGTACAAAACCAAGAGACGCTCTAATTCTCATTTTCATTGGTCAGGAATTCCCCTCACGCTAAGTGATATAAGTCAAAGACCACCCTGGCTTCTCTTCCATTCTGCCGACTTGACAGAATTCACCCGCTCAGTTGAATCAACGGTGCTGTATTGAACATTCTCAGACGATAACATTAGCAACATTGTTTCATATGTTTAACGGGCGAAACATAGTATTCGTTGGGTAAAAATATATAAGCTGACTCAACGCCGAAATCAAACCGAATTTCTATGTTCCCAAATTGGAATTCTTCAACTCTTTTATAAATTTATCCACTTGAAATTGAAATTTATCGAAAAATGAAACATCTTACCCTGGGACCAAACTAAAACAATAAGAACTCCCTTACAGGGTGTTACAGAATTATCTGGAATATTCAGAATATCGTGATATTATTTATGATGATTTCATATGAACAGTTATATAATATCACATAGATTCAACAAAATCAATTGCATTTTCCAATTACAGCATGTGTGCCTCAAAAGTATATTTAATAATGAGTATCTTATTGGATGGAATATATGATGAAACAGCAGTGAATAAATGATCCAGATTCCATTATCATGCTATAACATGGTATTTGGAGAAGAACTGTAATGCGGATTCCTCTCCGAGACGAAAGTTTTTCAGACTTTCAATGCGCGCCGATGGTTTTCGCCAATAAGCAATATTTTGGTAGTTTGCTAATTACGGGTGAAGTAACTTGTTTCGGAGTACAGTGATTTACTTTTTTAATTAATAAAATGTCTGGAAAGTTGGAATTCTCTTGGAAAAATTCTTCACTTTTTTAAGAATAATTAAAAATTCACCAGTGCTGACTTTTTGTGGAATCTTTCGGCCGGCGAATACTTTCGATACTCCGAGATATTTTTTTTTATAAATGGCAAATTATCGAAGTCCCGCTTTGCTATAATTTTCAGGCATACGTAGCTTTCACTCGACTATTTCATTGATCGCCAAATTCTCACTGACCAACCACAGAACAAAACCAACTATAACGAAAATACCAGCCGTTTTTAGATTCTGATCTGGGTGTTAGCTTTGGTTTGTTCAACGATGTAACCTGGGTAAATCGATTATTGATAGTTTGACGATCAAAAATTGTAGTCGAGACAATTGATGACGTAACGAAGGAATGGCATTCATTCAAAAATACTGTTTCAATATTCTCAAAATCACTACTGCAAAATTAGTTTAGGAAAATATTTTTGAGGGTTTGGGAAAAAGAAATGAAATTTTCGTAAAAGCAACGGCTCGTGGCAATAAATGAAAATTATATCATAAAATAATTTCAATTTACTAGCTGAAAAGAGAACAATGAGTTCTCTGGCAATTATTAGAATGTAGAATGCGTTTACAAAGCAACGAACAGAATTGCATTTAACTCGACATTTGCCAAAACCCGTCAAAACAATGATAAAAGCTAATTGAGTACCACATGGCTCACTCCAAATTTAAAAATTCCTAGAATGTCAAGGATTGTACCAGAAACTTATTTCAAAAATGGAAGTGACAAGACTTTTTCTGACAATGAATGGCAAGTGGAATAGAAATATTAATTGATACAAAAATATCCCCATTGGTAGGTATTGAACATAACTTTAGAACATTTCATTAATCCTGCTATAGCGGTTACTTACAAGCTGCTATTGAAGAATAACTTCAATTAGATCTAGTAATGCCAACACTATCAAATTAAAATAATTAGATGAATAATGTTGTTTGTGTTTATAATGAATTGTTCATTATAAGAGAAATATTCATAGTTATAATATAATGAATTGTTCATGGCTATTATGATTATTTATTATTACTTTAGAGCAAAATATCTCGCTGTTCTGTTTCCTCATAATTCTGTCCTTTATTACCACTCACTCCGTGCTCTGCAAAATATCAGAGTTATCTAAAATATTCAGAATATCGCGGTATCTATACTATTATAAAATTGTAATTGGCTATGTAACAATAAAACCACATTCTTCACAACCAAGTGCAACCAATATGTGGTGAGCACCAATTTCAATATATATATATATATATATATATATATATATATATATATATATATATATATATATATATATATATATATATATATATATATGTATTTATATATTCCATTCCCTGTACCAATAGTGACAAGAAATACATAGGGCAAACCAGCAGATGTCTCAAATATAGATTCTCCTCACATAAAAGTAATGCAAAGGATAATAGACAAACATGTACTGTGGCTAAACATATTTGGGATAACGATGATAATTTTTCATATGAAAACGTTAAAATATTAGAGAAAGAAACAAACTCACACAAAAAAATATTCCTAGATATGACTAACATATTCAAACAACCACTGTCAGTAAACTCTTCAACAAACATAGAGCGACTCAACATTATTAACACATATTTACTGCACAAAACCACAACCAACAACTACCAAACTCATAACACACTAACTCTCAACAATTGACGATAGATCCAGCGCCTCCCAAATCAATTGGCATTACTGTGATATGTCAAGAGTCAATGTCACTGTACAACTTCAGTATGAAGAGTGACAGACGTTCCTGTCACATGATTGTTTATGTCTTCAATGATCTGCTGAGTAGAATATCCTTTCAGTTTATTTTTATAGAAAGTTTTCATCTGAATGTATGTGATAGTCCTAATTCTATGTTTTTTACAATAGCCATACAAGAATGAAAAATTTCCTCGATTTTATACTGTAGTGTTTAGCTTTTTCATAACCTAATATTTCGTAAGTACAAACAATTTTATTTCTGTCATAGTACCTACTGATTGAAGTGACTACAAAACCTGCCAAATACAATCCTCTCCCTACCAAAAAGTCGAAAAAAAATCTTATATACATATATATATATAAATGAAAAACGGGATATGAGGATAAGGAATAACGGGTTGGAAGAAAACGTTTTAACAGAATAATGGGATAACCGGAAAGGAAATAACGGGAAATGGGATATAGAGAAACATGATAACGAGATGCTCGCAAAGCCGCAGACATAAGCTAGATCGAACAACACAAAGAAAAACATAGGAAAAAAAAATTCTACATGGACAAAGTCGTGGGTACCAGCTAGTGTATTTTGAAAATGTACATGGTTTGTAGGACAATGTATTCTACCACTTTCACACAATTGAAATTGAAGGTGGGGGCTTCAAGATGGTGAATGGATACTGTAATTTATGCATCGATTCGAGAATAATATCTGGAGGACTATTGAGTAGCGGTTCGACATTTCCGACAGTTCTACACCCACATGAAATAGCTATTAAGTATATTGGAGTGGTGTGCAGATAAAACTGGCATTCTCATTCTCAAAAATACAGACGCGTTTTTCCAGAAAACATACTCAGTAGAATCAACTTCAACCTAAGGAAGATACATGAATTCAACATCACACAAGATATGATGCAGAATAATGTTGATTCCCTATCAATTTGTACATTCTTAATATTGTCAGTTCTTTTTTATAGAAATTAAATACTTAAAAAAACTTACACCCCCTCGAAATACATGATGATATTAAAAAACCTTGAGCAAAATTCAATCTGTCAGTAAGGCAGCCACTGATCTTGATTATACTATCTCATTTTAGAGTCCTTGTTGAGAAACATTTTTCATACTATCAAAATCAATCGTCATCACTATGGATACGTTTCATACTGTTCTATATTTAGACCAATCAATAGATATTTGTTCGTAACAAAAATACTACCAGGAAACCGACTGTCCCATCATACGGAAGACGGTCCGTAATTATATCCTGTTATGTTTCCTACTCCCAATTGCCATTGCTTACTATTTTATAAACATTTAAAAGTTTTTTTTATCGTTTTTGACTTGTAACTTGAAAACTAATGAAGCAATCTCGATACTCTCGATGGACGAAAATGAGCCCAGACACGACTCGATCGGATTATTAGTAACGGAGAGAAACCGGAAAAACAAGAAAAAAAGCTGTTTTTCTTTTAATTCATAACATCGCCATTTTTCGAACTTTGAAGCAGGATCTCCACGACATAGTAGTGATTGGTATGTACTTTATGTGTGAAAAACTAAGGAACTGTTGGATTATTAGTTTTAACATAATTGCAATTTGATTTTTTTATTGCACTTTATTGCAGCAGACCTGGATACGTCATAGGTGGTCCGATTTCAATGGTTCTGAAAGATTTTGACTAATCTAATTCTGCATTAAAATGCTGCGAAATAGGTGAGAAATACCTGCAAACATTACCGAAAACCGGATAGTGCATGAAAGCGATTCGGGAGTGGGGGTAGAGCAGCAGATTCATAACGGGCGCAGCGCGCTTGTATTAATATACATACGCTTTTCCGCGTCTGCTGCTCTACCATCACTACTCAGCCGCTATCACGCACTCGCCCATTTTCGGTCATGTTTTCAAGTATTTTTCACCTATTTTGCAGCATTTTAACGCAAAATGAGAATATACATTTTTTTTTATTGGTGCCCCTTTTTACCCATTTAAAGCACGCCTCAGCGTGTTTAAATCGAACTTTAAAAAACGCGCGTTTTTTAAAGGTAACCATGACAACATCAACAAATCGAGAAACGTGAAGTCTAAATGACAAATTTTTGATTATTGATCTGACAGGAGTACCTTGTAACGTCAAATAAAATATTACTCACAATTCGTTCATTTATATGTGCTCCTCCATCCATTTGATGAACTTTTCATATTCTTTTTTATATATATCACTGGATTTTCGCGGTATTAACCGCGATTCTGCCTCACTATTCAAAAAATCGATATTAGAATAATTCATTTTTGAGCTCTGGTGACAACAAATATTGATCTTTGGTAACAAATTGCAAATAAATGTTTTTCTCATTTCCATGACAACGAAAGGTATACTGATGTCACATCACGAATTCAACCTTCTTGCATTATTAGTTCTTATTTCTATTTTTTGTAGTAATAATACCAGTATATATGATTTCAAAGTGTACCAATGAAAAAAAATAACGTAAAGTATTCGTGGATAACTGGTCTTAAAAACACTTGCTCTATTTCGAGCACTCCGGCTGCGCCGTCGTGCTCGAAAAATCGCGCGTGTTTTAAGCCCTTTTTATCCACTTATACTTCAATATACTATTGTAGTACCATACTTCTTCTTTTGAAATATTTTCGAAAAATTGGAATCGGACCACCTATGACACATCCAGGTCTGCTGCTATAAAGTGCATTAAAAAATTCACATTGCAATTATGCCAAAACTAATACAGCGACAGTGCCCGAGGTTTTCACACATAAAGTATATATATTCACTACTTCGTCGTGAAAAGCCTGCACTACAACTCAAAAAGCGGCAGAGTTATGAATTTATTCAATAAAGCTGAATTTTTCCGGTTTTTTCCATTACTAATAACTCGATAGAGTAGTGTTGAGATTCATTTTTTGAATTTTAATTCTCTACAATTCGTCCATTGTGAGTATCGAGATTGCTTCATTGATTTTCAACTAACAGATTAAAAACAATATTAAAAAAATGGTATTAAATGTTTATAACAAATTAAGCACTGATATTTGGGAGTAGAAAACACGACAGGATATAACTACGAATCGTCTTTCGTATGATGGCACAGCCGGTTTCCTGGTAGTATTTTTGTCACAGAATCAATAGAGCAGAAAATCTCTATTGATTGACCTAATTAAGTACCTAACAAAAGGCAGACTTATTTTAAACAGTTGAAAATATCTAGAAAAGAACCCGAGAGTTTTTTGGAACATGAGTTGATATTATTTTAAGTTTGATTACCCCTAATTTTGTAGTATTCGTTGATTCCTATATATTAACTACACATTTCAAGCAAATTGATCTCAAATTGACCAATTATAATGTGATAACGTCGAAAAAGATTCATTTTCGTCAAGAAATTCCACCGAATATTCTGATTTGTTGAGTGGAGTAACTAAGTGGGTAAGTAATCAAAAATAATTCTTTCACAAAATCGAAACATTTTTTTTTTAGCTCGGTTCTAGTGAAATGAATGATAGTTTTGACATGTCACTGATGTTCTCATTATATCCAGAAATAATTCAGGACCAATTAACCGTGTAACTTGACTTCCACTTTCCGTTCAATCACCCGGACTAACCAACCGTTCATTGTCAAGTCAATTCATAGAACTCGACCGAATCAGGAAAGCGAAGTCTGGAGGAGCGGGGTTCCACTCAGTCAGCTGAATATTGCATTTCTCGGAATAATTCATTACCAACCTGACAACTGAGTTGGCTGTAACTCGTTAGGCTAGGTGTGGTGTAACCAATACTATATAATATATTAATAGATCCGAAGTACATTGCACTATTTGCTGTCTAGAAAATTTCGTCGTTATGTTTCACTCAAAGTTCAAGGGTGTTTGTGGCCTTTGAAGTGGAGCGACCCTGGAAATTGCATTTTTGGTCTATCTATAAGTTGCTCGAAATGATCCCAAAAGATTTATGAGATTTTTACCCAAAGGAAAGATGAGCCTTAAGATCAACATTATAGTGTTTCTATAAATGCAACACAACAGTCTAACATCGGAAAAGTAAAAATAGCCACATTTTCAGATGATACTACACTATAGTCCGTAAAATAACAGTATGGAGTAATAAAACCGCTTATCGTACTAAATCCATGTAGGTATAAGTACGAACTGCTAGGAAAAACCTCTGGATATTGCATACTAAATGAGGATTATACTAGCAACTGGCAAAAATGGGAATTCAGCCAATTGGCAATTAACAACATACAAACTTCTAGAATAGACCAAAGATGAGGAGTCAAATTTGACTTGAACTAAGTTCACACAAACTTTAACAGAAGATGGGACAATTGTACTGCTAGGAAAAACCTCTGGATTTTGCATACTAAATGAGGACTATACTAGCAACTGGCAAAAATGAGAATTCAGCCAATAATTGGCAATTAACAACATACAAACTTCTACAATAGACCAAAGATGAGGAATCAAATTTGACTTGAACTAAGTTCACACAAACTTTAACAGAAGATGGGACAATTGTACCATATGAAAAAGGGTCAAATACATTGGTATGAATCTTGATGCTGAGAAAGGATACCACACCAAAAAGAAGTGAGCCTCGTTCTAGAATGCAAATAATATCATCGGCTTCTGGATAGAAGCATGGAACCAAATCATAATCCACAACCAAGTAATGAAACCGATATGGCTATATAACCTGTTCTCAAAAGTGAGGCAATATCTTTCAACATGATGTAAAACTCGACAAAATATAAAGAAATGCCCCCATTACAATAACATAATTACCGAGAAATCATGAGTTGAAAATTTTTGAAAATTCAAATACGGTCATGACAATTTGCAATTTTCGATTATGGCAGTGATCGCTCAGTGTACGCCGAAAAACAGAAAAATTGTTAAACCTCTAGGTTTTGATTGCATTCTCGAAACCAGTGAATTGCTTTTAATTAGCAACTATATGAATATACTTCAAAGATTTGGTGTTTGAATCAACAATGGTGTTTGTTCACAAAGTAGTATAAGGAACGATATGACTGGAATACATTTCATCTATAACATCAGATATATCACAACGTCAAGGAAATTCCGCAAGAGTTGCTTCTGAATCGAAATATTTTCGAAGGATACTAGCATTACAGTCTCGAAATTGGATACTGTCAGTAGTTTCTGACAATGACAAAACACAAACGAAATGAAATTAATAATTCTCACAATACACTTCAGTGTACAGTGGAAAATTCCCGTGCTGTACATTTGAATCTACATGTGAGAAATTGTTCACGGAGAAATATTTCAATTATACCGCTGATCGAGATAATAGGACCGATTCAATCGGTGAATATTATTTATTATATTTATAGTATATATTATTTATTATATATTATTTTGTAACTTTTATTTAGGTGATTGTTGGTGATTTGACCTAATTTGATGATTTCTACATCCTGTTAAAAAAATGCCTCACCTTTGAGAACACCCTGTATACCCATGTGGGTGTGCTAATACTCCTAACATAACATTGTCGAAACTTTACTAACGAAAATGTTGACGAATATGGTCAATGGCCATATACAGTATCGGAAACAATTTATCTGGGCAATAGACAGACATCAATACGAGCACGCAAGGAACGCAATGATATGATAATACCACATAAACAAGAGAGACGCACTGCTGTGCGCCCCTCCTGTTACCCCACTCGATGCACAAACTGACCACGTGGCAATGCTACACAGCGTACAGCGACTCGACTCATTCTTGCCGAGCCGTGGTTGCGAAAACAAAAGACCATGACAATTATTACCTTGTGAAACATGCCGCCTATTTACACAACCGCAGTGAAAGTACAGATCGTTAAGTGGTACTTTGGGGGTAATTCTGTATAGGATACTAGAAATCTATTCATAGTGGCTTTTGCAGATAGACCTGTACCTACGGAAGCGACTGTCCTTTCAATTATTAATGAATTTCAGAATTTTGGGTGTGTGACAGCACATTGCGAAAAATATTGTCCCACAAATCCACCACCGCATCCTAGACAAATACCCGAGGAACGGGAAATAAGAGAAACACAAGTGTGTGCATTGGCAGAAACGATACCTTGTTCGAGTAGATAGATCGCCGACGAAGTGAATTTGAATGAAATAACTGTAAGGAATATTTTGAAGAGAAACGGTTATAATTGTTTCAAAGTCAAGACCACACAAGAACTTTTGCCTGGAGTCCATTTCAGACGTATGGAGTTTTGTGAAACGATGGTCGAAAAATGCAAAAGGGCATTTTGTGTAAATGATGACTTTCTAAAAAAGGTATTTACCGATTAATCGTCCTTCTCAATTCATCGAAAACACAACCCATCCGTAGTACGTAATTGGTCTCGTGAAAATAAACATTTGAGTCTTGCTGTGAGGACACAGTACCCAAGCAAATTAAATGTGGGGACGGGACTTTTAGGCGATCACGTCATAGGCCCATTTTTTATTGAAAGGAATTTAAATGCAGCAAAATATTTGCAACTTTTGCAAAATCAAGTTATTCCTGCAGTTCGCGCTCTTTCGATTTACTTTAACGACGTGTGGTTTCAACAAGATGGTTGTCCTGTCCACAATGCAGGCACGGTGGTTACATTTTTGCTTCAATTATTTCCCGATCGGTTTATTTGTACGCGAGGTACAATCAACTGGCCACCTCAATCACCAGATGTAGCACCTCTCGATTTTCATTTCTGGGGCATGCTAAAATCGGAGGTATATCGGCATGAGTTCGAACGTGCCACCAATCTAGATCATTACATTAACCATTCGAGTGAAATCTCTTATTCATTGTCCTCAGATATCAATCAAAATTGACAACAATGTAATATAAAATAATCGTTTTTTTAACATTACTGCCACCTGGTAACATCAGTTGGTACTAATCTAACAGTTGGCAACAATGTAACTATTTCCAAGTGACATCCGTCAGGTGTCGTTGGCTTAAATATAATTGAGAGATTAATTCCTAACCGGTTAGTTTCACTTGTCACACCACAGTACACAGTTATATTTATATAATTTTAAACAACGCTAATGTGGTTGTAGTAACTTTGAACTTCATTTTATTCCTCGATCTACGTTTTTTTTTCCTTTTGTATCACTATGTTAGATGAATATGTTTAACATCATTGAAACCAACCTCAACAGAGTTGTAAGTAGCATACCGTTTCGTACTTGAATATGTATTACTATTGGTTTATTTATCTATTGTAGTCTCCCTGATGATGGAAATAAACATTTCCGAAAGCTTGGATAAACCTTAAAGAGTTTACTTTTTCATTGCTGCTCACCCCAATATCCCTAGTTTTGGACCTAACTAACAGCAAATACTTCCTACACACATATATATATATATATATATATATATATATATATATTTATATATAACGCATGCTCTGGAAAAACATAAATCCCCATTTTTATGTGAACCGCAAAACCTTTTTCAAATTTCTATCAATAACTTTTTGTTTGCAATTATGTAGCTATAATATCATTTCGAAGTGAAAAAAGACTCTCCTCTGATAATAACATTTCATGCCTTCGAAGGTTTGTGAATTAGGCAGGCATCATCATTTGCCTGCTGAATTGTGAAAAAAAAAAGCATTCATAATCTACTACTCCAGAAACTACTAATTCCAATTTTTATTTTAATTGTAACACCATTGTACACCCTGCATCTATGGGTGTCAGATAATACCGTTTTATGTTTCTTTCTGTTGAAAAAACTCTTGGTGGGTAGGTTATGTGCTATTGGTTAACGTAAGATGGTGATTGTTGATTTCCCCCATTTTGTATTCCCTCCACTTCTTAGTCATGATATCTATTCAGAAAACATTTCAGTTATTCATATTCACTTTGAATTATATTTTTGTAGTTTATAATTTTTCTGTGATTAGATGGATGTATAGTAGTTTACTTTTATGTACCAATATACGACTGGGTATACCAGGAAGATGCTTTGGTACGTCTTACCATATGATGGTCGTTTTATACCAGTTCAAACTGATATAAATGAAAATTACTCTTATTGTTTACTATACATAGAAACTTTTTTCCAGGGTTTAGCATAACTCTGGAGTTTTATGTTGAAAATACGAATCAGAATTATTCAACCTTCTCAATTTTCCTTTCTTAATACCCACATTGTTCATTGGTTGCTTATTCTTTCATATTGTCGATGGATATAATATATTGATATTATCTTTCTACAGAAGTAAATATGTTTTTCCATTGCATCAAAAGAAAAATATTGAGAGAAAAATGGTAATATTTGAAATCCGTGCGTTCGAAGTTTGGACAACAACGGCTAGATACGAATAAGCACCATGTATATAACAATGGATTTTTAGTTCTATGAACATCCTCGCCATAATTCATTGTGCAATCCTGGTATTTTGTTTGTGAATTCGTTCGGTTGTAATCCCTGCCATCAATTTTATTTTGGTAGATAACATCTTCTATAAAAATTGGCACTCTGCCCCGAACACTGTTTTCCAGTTGCGCAATTGATGTTTTGCTCCTACAACGACTTCCTTATTACTAGTCCAGTGATGAAATTGTATTGTTGACTAACGCGAAAATAGATATAATTGAGTTCGAGCATAGAGATAGGCAATGAAATTTTAGTGGATTTTTATTGTTTTCTTGTATATTCGTGATCGTCTGGTAAGGTAGAGATATTGTCAATCGCCACAGAAAAAAGTTTTGACTTTAGTTCATGAGCTGGTTGGCATTATTAGAAATAAAAGTTGAGGCGTTTTTCAACATAAAAAAGCATCTACACAAATGTTTCAAAATAACGGAGACAAAATTTGCTAATAAGGATCTGGTATGTGACAATACAAGTGATTGAAATGAAATATTCGTACAAGTTCTTCCACGTAATTCCTCCAAAACTTATTCTTCCTAGAGCATGAGGATTTTCTACTGGCCAAACATATGTATTATGGAAATTAATCACTCCATTATGTATGAGGATGGCTTGATATGTAGCCAAAAATCATTTTGTATAATTTTCGTTGTTAACGATGTTGAATCAGATCTACGATCTTGAGGTGGTATCGCTGGTACCGTTTGAAAATGGTACGGAAAAATTGTTTTTTCTGATCCATTTTCTATGGGCCACTTCAATTTGACTTGCTATGGAGCTGGAGCTGGTTGCTAGATTCTCCTCAGCGATTTCTGAAGTATCAAAACATATTAGAAATTTAACAAACATTAACGGTATTGGAGGATGATTTTTCAACTGAAATCTTTTGATGTGGGAAAGCATTACTCGTGATTTCAAAGGCATTTTTTTCGTAAACATGTGCCATTATTCAAAAATGAACAAATCCAAAATCGAGATTACTCTGCGTACACATGAAATTCATGCTTATGGCGTAATGTTTTCTGATTGGCTGCTGAATGAGAACTTATCATCTGTTGATTTGTTTGAAAATATGAATAGGATGTTCATAAAATCAGATGTTGAATCATCTGCGACTGAAAGATAAACTTCAGTAACTATCTTCCATCGTTCTAGATAACCTCTTGTGGAAATTTCTGTTAATTGAAAAATCTACGATAAAAATGAAGTTATTCTTGTTTCTTCTTATTTCTAACAGGAAACGACTACTTTCTCGGCTGAAGCCACGCTGGACATTGAACCACATCTGATAGATATTCTGGAAAGACCCTAATTCAAAAAATAAATCCGAAATTTAAAATTTGCATATTTATTCAGATAGTTACATGATTTTCTATTCCAGTCTTGATTAGGATATAGGTGAATGAGGTGAAGAATAATGTTTTCTAAAAGAGAGTACTCACCAGAAATCATTTGTAATATTGACGCTAGAGAGGCATCGCATTCACTAGGTCATCAATACATTTTTGTCGACGAAAATCTATTTCACGCTTCCACGATCATCAGGAAGACCGGAGGAAATGGAAAACAAAACTGACTTCATTTTCATCGTGGATTTTTCAATTCACAGAAAAATATATCTATTCAATTGAGAATGTTCCCCTTATCATTTGTATCATGACTACTCAGAAAAAAGTATAAGCTCGAACGCAATATGGACTCGAAATTGGTCAGTACACTGACTTTTCTTTAATCATTATATTCTCTAGACATTTTTTTTATATCAAACTAATCAATTTGTTTTTGAACAAATAGCCTGAATTTTTTTTCTCGAATTTAATTAAATGCCTTCGTTTGATGCAAACACATTTTTTTTTAAATTTTTCATCATAAACAAAATAAACAATTTCTAAAAACTCCCATAATTGATGTTGAAAACGATAAAGGTTTCAGTCAGCCGGACCTGAGTGCGAACGGCACTTCGATCATTTGGTGGATATTCTTATTGGTTATTTTTGGTGGTATGCATTCTTTTCTCAATGGCACACGTTTAAATAAAATGAACTTCATTCCGTACTATCAATATACGGGTAGTGTTGACAAAATTAGGCCGCACAATCTCATTTACAAGCCGAAAGATTTTCGTTGAGAAATCACCCAATATCGCGATCACTTATTTCCCCATTTTCTTCATAGATTTGGTGGTGTGGAGTTTTCAAAGGAGCAACAAACATGCGGAAGGCCAGTACCACCAGAACGACTTGAATTCAGAGATACATTCAAAAAATCATTAAGAACGACACCAAGCACTGAGGGTGCAAGCTTGGTACAAGTATCACAACTTCAAGATCGATGTACAAGAATTTAATCTTCTGAATCCACATCGTAGCAACGATTTTTTTTATTTCTGAAATAATTCGAGGGCAAATATATTTAATTTTGCTCCGTGTAGTGAGATACACCAGGATTGTGATAGTGTCTATTTTATCGGTTTTGTATCACCGTTATTTAAAAAAATTCATATAGATGATTTTTAGTAACATTATATAACTGATCTACAGATCCAGTTAAACTTATCCTCAACTTTAGGAACGCCCTGTAAATGGCTCTCTTTTGAATAAACTCGAGAACTGCCACGACTATCTAGGAAAATTTGAGGATATCATTGACCATTTCTCTCAATATCTTTTAGCCAATCAAGTGGCCGAAATTTCAAACACAGAACCAATCAGATCAGTTTCATAGTGATAAAACGTCTTCTCGCTGTTTTATACCGATAAAACCACCGGAAGATTCGATATTGTTTTGCGATAAAACTACACTTGGTCCTATCATAATTAAATGTCGACGAATTCAATTCCTATGTAGAGAAATAGGAAATGCAAAATTGATAGAATAAGGGATGCTGAACTCACTACATACAGTGATTTGATATTTGTACCTTTTTCAGCATGTTGAAAGCCTCAGTTTTTCAATTGAGCCAATGACTAATTCAATTGAGTCATTTTCAGTATATATAAAAAAGTTCTTGTAGACTTGTGGTTAGCGTGTTAGTCCATCACGCGGTAGACTCGGGTTCGATTCCATATCCAGAAACTGTCTTTCTAATCGGTTCCAGATACAAACATATTTGATCTGATAGTAAAAAATTCATATATATATATATATATATATATATATATATATATGAGGAGAGAAAAATAAATTTGTTACGAATCCAAGAGATCCCACCATCCGCCAATAGCTGTTTCATGGTTTCCCAATGATCGGGACGGCTTGTGGTCTCTTTCGAATTCGTATCAAATATCTCATAGTGCTAATACCTACCGGCAAGTACGAAAATGTGAAAAGCAGAATTATAGATAGTGACACCTATAATCTGTGTGTTGAAGCTTAGACACAGATTATAGGTGTCACTATCTATAAAATTTGATGCTTTATATATATATATATATATATATATATATATATATATATATAGTAGTATAGTACTTACAGTAATCTGAGTACTTCCTTCATTTTAAGTATTTTTTTCACAATAATGTCATTTACATATTTTAGGACCCTGAAGAAGTTTCAAAATTGAAACGAAAGCTCGGTCCATCGTATTAAAGAGTTTTTCATAGTTCAACACTTGTGCTGACTGAAGATCCCCGTTATTCCCCACTGTTCATACCAATTTTCAGTCGTTTTTTCAAAATTTATATATATATATATATATATATTCCAGGTTTTTGGGTGAGTTCGATAGCAGTAGATTATCATTATGTATAAATGAATCTGTAAAACGAAGCATTCAGAAACGGTAATTATTCAGACACGATTCCTTCGATTTTGGATCGAAAAGAATTGTAACTTTCTCCGTTGAAAATTGAATGAATTCTGGTAATATTATTAATTTTTTTAAATGTGATTCGGAAATATTCTCATCAAATAACATTCGTGCTAGAGGATTTCATCGCATTTTTTTTTTAATTTTCCTTCACAAGCATTTTGCTCCAAGGAAATTTAACACGTCCAATTTGCGGCCTTATTATCGAAGGTTAAACCACTCAAGCTTCACTTTTGTGGTTAAATCAGATAATAAGACCGCAAATCGCATTCGGTAAAATTTATAAGCGAAATGCTTTCGTGAAAATTTAAAAAATTTACCCTCGAATAAAATATGTTCTTTGGATAAAAAAAATCGAACCACGTTTTTGATTTGTTGTTACGACTAGTTTCAACGCCAAATAAATTACATGAAAAAAGACTTATTGGGATTGTTACCAAGACATCTTCTAAAAACGAGACACTGTTCAACGGGCTGACAGACATAAACAAACAAACGGTGTGTGTTTTAACTCGTGTATATATATAAATATATATAGAAAATATCTCCGGCTAATTATAAAACCAAATGTTAAACGAACAGCTTCGAGAAACAGATACACAACCGAAACCTGTATTATATTTGCTTTTTAAATCGAGAAGAGGTCGTGTATGCATGTTGGAAATGTGTTTGATGGGATATTTATAGGAAACCAAGGTCGTTAAATCTGGAAAAAATCCATTTCATGTTTTGCCATCAAATCGTGCTGTTATTTTTATTTAATGTGCAAAAGCTTCATTCGTTGTGATTGTTGATTTTACCGAAGAGCGCCTTCTTATGAAGAAGTTCAACCAAACTCAGATGAATTGATTTGTATTGAACAGTTTTTACCAGAACTAAACGATATTTATTCAAGAGGAGTCTCTAGACAAAGTAAATCTGTTCAAATGATTCTCAGTCTCCGTAACAAAGTTCTCCGTATAACAACAATAATTTGGTTGATTGAACCGAATCATTTTGTCATTGATGCTTTTGATCAAGTCATTTTTTATGGCATTGATGCGGACTCGTTAAAAACATTTTCATTACCAATTATAGGATTATATGAAAAATATTTTCTCTCGGATGGCGAGAATATTCAACAAAACTGTTTTTCATCAATCTCACAATATTTGTATTACCTTATCTTGAAAATATTTGTTCGATACCAAAATATCGTATTCTTATCAGAAATCAAATATACTAACTATAACTATAATATACCATCTATGTACACGTGAAGTTTTGTATAAAGAAATCTTTATTATGCACAAAACACCTGGTTGAACCTTGTTTTCTCTTGCAGCAAATCTAGCAATACTGAAAATTGAAACGAAAAATGCATTTTCAAATATATATTGCTAAAAACGTTTCAAATCTTCAAGCGAATATATTTCGATTTATATAATAAATTCACAATTTTGTCCATATATATTTCGTATTTCGTAAACACCGGATGTACTGATATAATCCAATCCAATCCAAAATTAGTTATATTATATTTTTGGTGATACATTTCATGGCATATACCATACACTAATATTTACAATATACAGTGCTTCTCAAAAGTCCCCTCCCCCCCTCTTATTTTTGGAACGATTATACATGAACAAGTGAAATTTGGAAACTGAATATTAAAGGTTGTAAACTTCCCTACTAGTGATGATAGATGACGAAATCGTCAAAGATGACGTCACAAGGCCATTGTGACCAAGTGGAACCCTACGGCAAGCGACACCTCTTTTAAAAGGTATCGAAAAAACCTATTCAATGATACTAATTTTGTTTGTGTTTATGGCAGTTTTGGCAATTCGCTTTTAGAAAACGCAAAGCTGTGATGAATTAAATCAGTTAATACTAAAATCTCAAATTCAAGCTCCGCCTCTGGATAGTTGTCAAATAAGCTGACGTTTTTGTTAGTCTCCCTAATTCGACGTTTTTGTAATTGTCCAAGTTTTTGTACATTTAATAATTTGTGTATTGTTGATCGAACGTTTAACTGCTTTAGCAGCTTTTGTACTTTTAATATTTTTGTACATTGTAATAATTTGTTAAACTGTTGTGAGCCGAACGTTCAAGTGCTTCAAGAAGCGAAATGGTACGTGCTTTGGATGATAAAGTAGCAGCGATCCTAATTCTTGGTGAAACTGGACAAAATATTCATGCAGCAGAACGCATTTTCAATGAGAGGTTTCCCGATCGCCCCGTTTCGAGGACTTATTTAAGAGAGCTTCTTCGTGAGTTTGAAACAACGGGTAGTATTAATGATGCGAAACAATCTGGCAGACCACAAATTTCTGATGAGAAAAAAATTTATATACTGGCAGAAGTAATAGTTAATCCCAGGCGAGTAGTTTGCGTCAACACATGTTCACCTCCTACGAGAGATGAAGATGGGTTGCGGAAACTTAGGTGGCTACCTCCAAGTGGTATCGCTGGATAACGGGGTTGACAAGGAAAATCCAGTGGGAATGACCAGAAATGGTCAAAACCTGCGGATCTCTAAGTCAATCTCAAACCAAATGCCACCACAACATGGCTTAATCCAAGGCGTCAAGCGACCCGTGCCGAGGGATGGATGATACCTGAGCCAGTCAGGTATAAAAAAAACGGAGCCTCTGGGATACATGGCGACCTCCCAGAGTAATCTGCCTTACACCTGCGCAGGGGGCACCGCAGGTGTGGACGACACTTTCCCCTACACAAACAACCCTGGGGAACTTCCAGTTGAAGAAGACCCAACACCGATAGCGGGTATGGAAGTCGAGGAGATTTCAGTTGAATCACACTCGGCAACAGAAACCGTAAACCCAACCGAGGAGGGATCAGCAGATGGTCGAACACCTACTGAGAAACTCCCGGAAACAGAGTGGATTCCAAAGCCATTTGGTAAAATGGAAACCAAAAAGATTCTTCAGCTCATCAAAACCCAGGACATGGGAATAGATACTGAAGAATGGCTTGTCATCAAGAGGAGGCCTCGGGTCTAACTCTTGCCTTTCAATCTTCGACTGTGACGCCCTAAGTAGTAGGCGACACAGAATCTTTGGAGAGATCAGCCCGGAAACAGGCATGAATCCGAAGAACCTTATCAACAGGCTTCTAAACCTAATTAAAGGCACAAACCTGTTTGAATGAGGAACCACTGACGACAGAGTGATACAATAGACCCCAGCTGGTCGCAGTGTCAAGGGAAGCTAAGTGCCAACCCTGTCTCTGGCTCGTCAGCCTTAAACCAACCAACCAATAGTTAATCCTACTTCTTCAACAACTCACGTTGCATCTACCTGTGAAGTCAGTCGAAGTACAGTACACAGGGTGTTGAAATAAAAACAAATTTCATCCATCCATCCATACAAATTAAAAATGATTCATCAACTCTCAGACGACGACCCAGACCAAAGACTAGAATTTTATGAAAATATGGAAACTAAAATTAACCAACAGCCAGACTATGTCAAAACAATTTGTTTTAGTGACGAAAGTACTTTCTATCTGAATGGAAATGTGAATACACAGAATGTGAGGTATTAGAGTGACGCAAATCCTCACCTGTTTCGTGAAACACATACCCAATTTCCTCAGAAGGTGAATGTTTGGGCAGGTATCTTGGGAAACCACATCGTTGGGCCTCTTTTTTTAAATACTTATTTAACTGGTGAGGTTTATCTGGAGCTGTTGCAAAACGCAATAGAACCGTTAATCCTTGAAATTTCGGAAGATAATCCAGATGAATTCGGAAATTTGGAAATAACATTCCAACAGGATGGTGCTCCTCCACTCTATTACGGTGCAGTGAGACGATATCTGGATGAGGAGCATCGTGGTAGATGGATTGGACGACGAGGTTCAACGGAATGGCCAGCTCGATCACCGGAACTCACACCTTTGGATTTTTTTCTGTGGGGTTACCTTGAATCGAAGGTTTACGCCACAGAACCTGACAATATTGACGTTTTAAAACAACGTATTGTTGCAGAATGTGAGGCTGTTTCCGCAGACACATTTGCAAAAGTACGAGAAGAGTTTAAAAATAGGATATTTCACTGTCAGGAAGTAAATGGAGGTCACTTCGAGTAATTTCTTCAAGTAGATACTGATTCTTAAATCTGTAATTAATATCATACTGAATGGAATTTAAATTTTAATGTTTACTAATGAGCCATTAAAACTGCCATAAACACAAACAAAATTAGTATCATTGAATAGGTTGTAACTAATATCAGGAATTCTCTCAGATAATCCGGGGACATGAGGTATTGTAACCATTTTACCTAACCTGTGGGAGAAATGTAACGTTCCCGTTAGCTATGGTAGTCGGTGGGTCACGCGGTCGGGGTTAAATCCGTTCAGTCAGTATCTTTCTAAAAAATAAGTTTATTTGGGCGCCACTCAAGCCAATAATACAAATACTACTGAGTTCAAAACCTTGTCTGACTCTAGAAAACACGGGGAGTAAATATAGCTGAAATTATTAACTATTTGCAAATATAAAAACATCAATTTTTAACACATTTGCATACAACAATTACCAATGTTGAGACTCCCTTGAAGTAAAACAATACCTTACTCAAACCCCATATATTGAAACTCAAATATGTACAAAAAAACAAACATAAAGGTGAAAATGGACGTGCAAATTCATGACCCTGTATAAATTAAAAACAATTGGTTCATCAAGTAGATACCTGTGGCTGAGATATTCGACTAATAGTTAGCGAACGTTCAGTACTGTACGTGCGCCTTACATAAAATGTGTAATTAAAAAAAAAATGCAGGTAAATCATATGATGAAGAAATAAAAAGAAATGGTCAACAGGCCTAATCTATGGTGCGATAGTACCACTCCCACGATGTGTTCTACGCTGTTCAGTTTCATCAGCACCAGGACTGCTGAGCTGTGTACTGATGAAATTTCTGCATACCCCTCGTATCTTGGTGAAAAGTTGAAAGTGTGCACCAACCATTTCTTCGGAGGTTAGACATCCAAGCTACAACGCAGGCATGGCAAACTACGATGTCATCACAAGGTCATCGCTGACATGAATCCTTGAAAATCCCATAAATGATTCTTCCAACAAAATCAAGCAGCTGATTTCCAGTGAGCTTCTATGCTCTCAAAACTACGATGCAGATCTTGTAAACTACAACGTCCATTCCAACATTTCGAATCACGAGGCTGTTCGTGACCTAGTCCATAAAAACGAAAATGGACTCCATCCAAAAACTCTATTCGAACAAAGAGAGAAAATTAAGTCTCTTTTAAATGAATAAATTTCCCAAAACATACCCCACAAGGAGAGACGATCACAATCGTGGAAATATCAAAAACATCCCCGATGTATTTCCGAGGCAAAACCCAAGATTATCAAAATTCTTGACAATGGTCAATCTCTCGGTATCTCAACCCGAAACGATCCCTCGAGCGCAGTCGCATGAAGTCCCTTTTGACATTCCTGCAATCGGCGATCTTCTACATGGTCGCCATCTATCGACGAGTTTGAACCAACGCAATGGTGAAATCTCTTAGGTAAAAGGAAATACAACGTTTCAGTAGTTCAAACCACTTTAAAAGTAATTAAAATAATATATACATGTGTCAGCATGGAAGATGGCCATATGGCGTTCAAACAAAACAAATGAACTGAAAATTGTGTCATCTCACATCCAGTGACTGTACTTAATGAATTAATGAGAATTCTCATTATTATTTTATATGGAACTCCTGTGGGAGTGTACACATCCAATAAGATGAACATTTAACTCTAAAATCAAATATTATCTTGTATAGTGGACCTCAGGATTGGTGGCGACATCTTGGCGAAAATAGCAGAAACGCGCTAACCATACTCTGGGTAAATCCAAACGCTACAGTATCATGTAATTTTTGAGATATATTGGTGATTGTGTCTGTACTGATCATTATAATGAAAATAAATCGTCTTTATTCATCCATGAAATATAAATATACATAAATAAAGGGAAAGGCATATATGGAATGGCGAAGTATCACCTAAGGGTGCTTTTCAACTTATTGCCGTTTGTAATTTAATTGAGTGTATTTTCCCACAACTTTATCTGCATTAGTTATTTTCTGATGGCTATTCGAACCACGATACACACAACTGTTGTTAGTATGGTAATTATATCTATATGAAAATAAATTGATGGCGATTGTTGCCAATGAAATGACTAAAATTCAGTTATGAGGATCTACGGGTAACTGAAATAGTTATTGCTAGTTACCGGTGATAATAACTATCTTTCTGTGATTGAAAATTAGAGTTCTTCTAATGTTTCTGCTGAAACTATTGTACAGGTCCTTGATGGTCGTATAATGGAACCGAAAGTAATAAATTATAGGTTATATTCACATAAATAACGCGTTTTCATTTTTGAAAGAAGTAGAGCAAAACTTTAGCGTTTCATTCCTCGCACTGTTCCATATAAAATCATTTTTGGTTCTTTTTCAATGTCAATGATTTTCTTTGGGCATACTGATTTTTCGAGAAGAAAACGTATGTCCTTTTTTGGAAGCATATTTATATCTACAAAAAAGAACTTCCATAATTTTTCTTAAAAATGCGTATTCCAGGAGTTCGAGAAACCACCGGAATTTCCGAGTTTTCTAGACATATCGGACGGCCTGGACCAGGCAACCCAGTGGCCATATATTTATTTGTCTATATTCAGGCTAACCTCCCCCAATTGAAGTTTCCAGAGTACCTGATGACGAAGAGCGTGGCGTTTTAACATTGAATATTTCCATATAACTGCGAACATGCCACACTCACACACACTCCATTTATTGGTTATAAATTTTAATAAACATTCAATACTTTTTTGGATGATTCGACTTCGATAATTTTTCAATCAGTTGAAAAACAAACAATTATATGGTCATTCTGATAGTTCTGATTGGTCATCAACTGGTGCCAGTTATTCCTCGCCATGTCATGCGAATGAATTATCAGAGTGAGGATGACGAACTAAAAATACCACAACTGCAATAACCGCATCGTTCCATGGCATTGAATAGTTCCGAAATAAGTAACGTGTTCCATTATTTTCAATTACCACGTTCAGCTGATAAGCACAATGTAACTAACCTATACTAACGGCACTTTAGTTAAATATAATACACATGAACGTAGAGACGTGGGCAAAGTTCACAGCTTTTACGAAATCCATGTGTAATATTATTAGACTTGAGTTGATTGACTCGATACAATGATCGTCATTGTTTGGTGCTGCCCTGATTTTGATTTGTATACAAACGAACTGTTCATAAAATCGTTGTAAATTTTTTGTACAAGCGTTTTATAACCAAAATGTATATTTGAAATTCACGTCAAGTTAGATGCAAAGTTTATTGCAGATGAGGGATTCGTATAGTTCAGATGTTCTATCCGATACTGAAAATACAGCAGAAAAACCAATGATGACTAATTAACTACATAAATCTGAAATATTCTATTTCGAAATGATCCATATGTTCAACCAATGTATTGAAATTTTTCGCCAGAATATTCGACTCCATCCTGCTCACACAGAACAATAAATCTTTTCATAAACACAGAAATTTGAAGTGCTACACTCTTCCGGTCGCTATAAATATTATTGGTGATATGGCCAAGGAAACTGGCGAATTGCTTAGCCAAATAAAATCATGAAGTAGGATTTATTTGTCCTTTCCACATGACAAGAATTTCAAAATTGATGATTGTATGTTTCAATACTCGGATGGTGAAGAAATATCCAAGAATGAATAGTGTGATAAAACCAGATTGTATTCAATGACTGGCGAATAGTGAAAGCGGTGTGTCTGTATTTTTAATCAATAACAGAAATAGTAAAGCGACAATGCTAGGTCATCAAGCGAACTTTTTGAAAATTTCAACACAATTTCCGTACACATATATTTCTCATGAAACATTAAACACTTAACTATTTCAACTGAACATGTCTCGGACTACTGCGCTAGTTCAAAATGCGGGCAATTTTTATTAATACATATACGATGGACATCTTACATCATACGATGCACTCGACAAGAAGGAATATTTCTAGTGCAAATTTACACGATCCAATAAAATTAATCTATAAATTGAACAATACAATTGACCAATATGGGTTATATTTACACCTGACAATTCAATGGTCAATTTTGGAAATAGTTTTTACTCAGGAATACCAACATACTGACAAGAAATGGTTCAACTATAGAAAAAGTTCCGAATATTATTCAATAACTTATTGAATTGACTCTAATCCATTCTTAAATATCGTTTGAATTGATCAGGATCTGAACTCAGAAATTCTTCGTGGACTAATGTCAAGTTTCCTTTCCTTCTTTTCTCAATCCAAGGTCTAATCCAACATCTTCTTCATCTCTTTCTTTTATATTCAGCAATGCACATTGCTGCGAATGTAATGCAACGTAAATTATGTTTTTTTTTCGCATAATTTTTCTCGCGGTTATAAGGGTAGGGTATGTATGTGATATCGCGTAAATAATAACATAACCGGAAAATCTCCGTTCTAGCAGGCATCCAATTCATGGCCGAAAGTTACTGCAAATTGTCACCAAAAATTGATGAAAAATTAGAACCGATTCTAAACTCATCAATTCAAAGTTCAAATTGACGACAATTTTCTGTTCACACCTATCAATAAAATTCAAGGTCACAAAATTGACCAGTTTATTGGATCGTGTAAATTCGCACTAAGGTTTTCGTAAATGAAGGAGAATGCCATGAGATTGAATTAACAAAACTGCTATCTCTCATTATTTTTATTTAATAACCACAGAATTAACAACAGAAAATTATTGAAAAATTTCAATGATATTTACAGTGTTTTCTATATTTGTGTGTAAATCTTAGAGGAAAACTTTTCGAATGAAACTTGTGGAGCTCATAAAGATCTATCAAATGACTGAAAAGTTTCAACGACCGCCATTTTGGAGCTACTCGAGAAATTTGACCCATCTTTGAAGAATGAGTTATTGATAAATAATATTTTTGGGCTGAATTCCAGTTGAAAAATGTGACCTTTGGTTTGTTTAAAAATATCGTTGCGGCAAAGATATACGAAGTTCTTTCTTGAAACACAAATTCTAATGCGTTTCATGCTTATGACAGCTCAATTGGATGAATGAATGTATCCATCTCTTACGAAATATACATTCAATGAAATATTTCACTGGAATAGAGCTGAATGCAGAGCTCTGTGTTTGTGAAACTTACCAGAAATTGGTAACAAATTATTCAGCCAAATTTTTTATCCAAGGGTGAACACTTTTGCCCATTTTATTAGATAATCGAATTTTTTTGTATTTTTTGTTACGCCGCATTGGGAAGGCTTGATTGAGTTACTAGTTGAAATAAGTTTTAATTGTTTCAAATGGTAATATACGGCGGACAAAAGTGAATAATTTCAAAAAACGAGTATATATATATATATATATATATACATATATATATATATATATATATATATGTATAATATATACATGCTATATATATATTATTTTTCTAATAACCTATAATTTCATCATTTTAGTTTGGTAAATTTAGTAAATTATTATTAGAGTCATGAATGATTATAAAAATAAAATAAAAATTAATTTACCCAACTCCAATAATTTGTCTCGGTTTTTGTAAATGATCTATAGTGGGATTTTCATCATCAACTTCCAATTGATTATTGTCATGTTCAATCACGATGTCACCAATTATTTGTAATCGTGAACCTCTACAATTAATAAGTATTTTATTATTTACGTGTTAGTTGAATTTTATGTTATCCTATTTTGAAAATTTGCTGAAGTAAATTGTAGAAACGCGAGGCCTATATACCGAAGAGTAACAAGGAGAAAGAGAGAGAGAGAGAGAGACAAGAAAAGGTCAGAGAATCAAACGCACCCCAATGTCGACAGTAGAATGCCGCGTATTAGTAGAGGGAGGAAATAGACAAGGAAAAGGAACGCTGCATATGACACTACGACGCCAGCAAGTAGTATGAGATACACACTCACTCACCTTTGTCGAGACCGTTCGCCTCGCCCGATCACACTTTTCGTAACGCTCTCGTCACGCATTCACCAGCTTACTCCCCAAGTCAAGCGTGCGTCGGGACCGTTCGCCTCACACGATCACACTTTTCGTAACGCTCTCGTCACGCATTCACCAGCTTACTCCCCAAGTCAAGCGTGCGTAAAGAAGTTTTACTTCAAAAACCCGTTCGCACAAAAGCTGTTGCTTCGGACGAGCTCAACATCTGATTTATTTTAAAATATATCTGGAACACCTTGTTAGCAAGCATTTATAGAAACTGACTAGCTGTTGCCCGCGACTTCGTTCACGTGGTCTTCAATTTGATGCGTAAGGGAATGTTCCAAGATACAAATCAGCAGCGTGCCGTATTCGACTCGATCGAGCAGTGCATACACGAACAGTTTCTAGTCTTGCTTCCGGTTGCTCTGGAAATCGTTATGCCTTTTTTCGTGCCTGAGGTATAGATCAAGCAATCGCTTGTCGTTTGGGTGTCATAACTAATTTCACAGAAAAAGTAATAATTTGTGACGACTATTAAAAATTCACTTGAAAAAATGTCGACCAGCAATTGAAATTTCAGAAAAAACACCACTTGTTATGTCGGCGCAATCAGACACCGAAAACACACGAACTGTCGCTGAACTATTGGGAATTCAAAATTAGATGCCAGCGACAGAGTGGCAAAAATTCAAACCAGACATTGTTTGTCTATTTTCTCAGAGGTTATACACTTGTGTACGGAGTTTTTCTGAAAATATTTCCATTTGGTATAATTTTCCAGTTTCTTTGTGTAGTATTATTCATTTCAAGACTCTGGTGAAGTGGTGTATTCAAATCTTAAGACAATATCATTTGCAAAAACTCTCGTTGAAGGAGACGAAGTATGCTCTGAATTGCTTGCAAAAAAAATCTGGACAGCTTAGTGAAGTCATCGGGAATTATTTTGAAGAAATGTTACACATTATTATTTGTGAATGTTCGAATTGAAAATAAAACTAACAAAAACAGTTTTCATTTTATTTCATTCAAAACAAACAAGATGGTATGAGAATGTGTCCTCATCACCTAGATACACATAAATAGTCACTTTTTTTCATACTGTATGAATAATCTTCGGTATGTTGAATAATATCTCTTTTTTTTCTCAACTCTCTTCAAAGTTTCTCTTTTTCACTTTTTTCTTGGCCACACACGATACAGGAACATTTTGGGAAAGCACTGTATTCTTTTTCAAGATTCCAAGAGCCCGTCGTCTGTCTATAGACTCACTCAATCCTAGATTAGTCTGCACCAGTAGGTTACATTCATTTTCTCACGAAAAATGATAAAAACTCATTCCAGTACAACAGGATCGTTTTGTCCAAGAGTCACATTGAGATATACAACAATAATGATTTGAACTAGAATCATTCATTTTTTCACTCGAGGACGTACAATAGTCAACAGAATATTCACCAGGTAAACCAGAATTTCATTGAATGTCAACAATCACAAGGGATTCGACAAAATTTAAGTGTATTATGGCTAATATCATATAAACATTAATGTTTCGAAAAGTAAACAATGTATCCTTATCACCTAGATATACATGTATAGTCAGTTTTTTCCATACTGTATGAATACTTTTCGGTATGTTGAATAATATCTCTGTTTTCTCTTCTTAACTCTCTTTTCTTTCCTCAGAACTCTCTTTGAAGGTTCTCTTTTTCTGGCCACAGACGATACAGGAGGATTTTGGGGAGGGACTGGATTCTTCTTCAAGAGCCCATCGCCTGTCTATAAACTCGCTCAATCCTAGATTGGTATGCACCAGAACGTTACGTTCATTTTCTCATGGAAATGGAAAATGATGAAAACTTATTCCAGTACAACAGGATCGTTTTGCCCAGGAGTCACATTGAGGTACTTACACAACAATAATGATTTGAACTTGAATCACTCCTTTTTTCACTCGAGGACAAACAATAGTCAACAGGTAAACAATAATTCCATTAAATGTCAACAATCACAAGGGATTCGATGAGTTTTAGGTATACAATGGCTAAAATCATATTATAAACATTAATGTTCGGAAAAGAAAACAATGTATCAATGTAAGTATGTATAGTTTCCAAAATTGACACCAGAGGGAGTATCCCTTATTTTGAATTCCCAATAGGAAATACACTCATTTGTTTAAACGACTCGCACGCCACCTATTGTAAAATGGTTGTACTAATTTGTATTTGATTCAATTCAATTCTGTCTAGCATGCGCAACCATACACCGCAAACACACGAACTTCCGCTAAACTATGACTCGCGCGCCACCTATTTAGAACCGGTTGTACTAATTTGTATTTGATTCAATTCAATGCTGTCAAGCGTGCGCATTCATACACCAAAAACACGCTAAACTATATAAAATACAATCATTTGCATGAACGACCCACACGCCATTTTCCGTAAATTGGTTATACTAACTCAAAAAACTAACTGACCAAACTTTCATCGCAATCGGATGAATGTTATTGGAACGCATATGGGAAAAACAAAAAAACATTAATTTTTTTTTTAAAAAAGCAGTTATTTCAGCTGAAATATGAAAGTTGGATATATAGCATCGCAGACTTTTTTGCAGAACTATTTGAGGCCGATATATCCGCGACACATATTTTTCCCATAGTATGTCAAACGGTTTATCCAGAACCTTTCTCCGTTCTCTTTCCTCAGCCCATGTCCTCCAGGTACCAGGCTATATCTTTGCCAAATTCCATTACGATCGGTTCAGTTGTTTGGTCGTGAAAAGGTAACGAACAGACAGGGTTACTTTTCGCATTAATTATATAATATTCGTTTGATTAATTCATATTGAAGTACACCCGCTACGCCTCTGTAGCTAGAACAATATTATCTTTTCAACGGATGTTTTCAATGGCTTATAAACTGAGACGAGTCAAGGTTTTGTAAACTGTGAATAAGTGTTTTGTTCTCAGTAATAGCAGTGCTAGTGTGTTTACTCAAATAACGAAGTACAAGGCGGTCTGAATATTGAACAATGATAACTGCAATCGCAATGCCCCCCACAAGGACCCAAAATGATTCATTCTTATTGAGGAGCACATACGTACATGTTTGTTTCAAATGACATTCAATATGTGTTTCAAATTCCTTCAATACTCTATGAAATATTCCGAAAATAAGCCGCAGACAATTTCGTTTAGTCTGTGACGGTGACAAATTGATCACAAAAAATAACTTCATTTTAATCGTCGATTTTTCTATTCACAGAAAAATCTTTCTATGAATATTCAATTGAGAATGTTTCCCTTTTAAAACAGAGAATGTTTTTCACATTGATTGAACCCCAATATTAGCGGTTCATTACGCTATACCCTATTTTCAAAGATAAAATGTAATATCTGCACAAGATCATTGTAAAATAAAAATTAAATGGAACTGTTGGTCTAATCACTTCTATAATTTTGATATAGTCAGCCGCTGATTGGTAACGGTACACATAATTCGACTCAACGATCTCAAACGAAAAAGTTGCATCATTAAGTTTCATTGTTGATTATCATTTTATATGACATGTTCACAATAAACAAGGAAATTAAAATGACGGAAGGTCGAAAGAGTTCCACTGAAGAAGAAATTGATATTTTTATGATTATTGAAAAGGGAAACATTCTCAATTGGATATTGAATAGAAAGATTTTTCAGTGAATTGAAAAATCCACGACAAAAATGAAGTAGTTGTTTTCTGTTAGACATTCACAAAAAATAACTTCATTTTTATCGTGGATTTTTCAATTCACAGAAAAATAATATTTTTATTCAATATACAATTGAGAATGTTTTCCTTTTCAACATGAATACCGCACAAGAGGTTACCTTGAACGATGGAAGATAGAGACTAAAGTTTATCTTTCAGTCGCAGATGATTCCACATCTGATTTTATGAACATCCCGTTCATATTTTCAAACAAATTCATGATTATTTTCCGACATTTCTAGAAACCAATGGAAACCTTCAATTCAAATCATTCTTGTACGTTTTGGCCAATCCAAACATTATTATAGTGAGTATAATCTACCTAGAAAATTTCCGCGGGAATAATTTGAGGTATTTTGGTTTTATTGCCTGACAAGATATTTTTTATTTGACGTCTGTCACCAATTCGCATGGAAAGTGAGAAATGAATCAAAACCGGTTTAGTACCTTGTATCATTGTACGAGGAAATGCGTTTATATTCGTAACAAAAAATTATCCATAGAATACCACACGAGAGTTCGATAAAGTAGGAAATAATTCTCCAGATTCATTTCTCAAACTTGTTGCCATTTGGCAATAGCCACTCGAGCCCGTTGGGCTCTCGTGTCTATTGCCTGGCAACAAGTTTTCGAAAATCTGTCGAATTATTTTCACTTTAATCTCTTGTGGTATTACAACTGAAAATACCCTTCCTTCGATTGATTAGGCAAAGTTTTGGAAACTTCAATAAGAAAATCAGGACCAAGAATTATTTCCATGTATCGTTTCACAAACTCTTTATGGATTATTTCATCAAATACCGAGTTTCTTGGAAATGCGGTGTGCTAACGTACAAACTTGGGTTTTGCTATTATGTTGTTATCCGTAATTCAAAATGAGTTCTGAAAAGGATCATTCATGTAAATTTCCAATTGGATTATATATCGCAGGAATATCTGGTACTTTATTACCCATCTTCAATTACGTTCGATAGTATCAATATTTACATTTTTAACCTTCAAATATACAAAAGCATTTTCTACTTGAAGCCATGATCGGACAAAGAGCAATGTGAATCTTTGAAAAAGAAACTCATTTTTATTTTTTTTAATATCATGGAGATGCGTTATACATATCAACAGCTGAAATAATTCTCCGAAAATAATAAACAGCATCTCTAGAATCGGCAGATAGATATCAAACAATTATTGAAATTCGAAAACGTACGTTCAACGTCGAAGTTCTTATTTGAAAACCAATAAGAAACCAGTTAGCGATAAGCATGTTCTATCATCTGAACTCCACGGAGACAATAGTAAAATGACTGAAGTGTTGCATAATAACACTAGTGTCTCAGTATACGTGTGTCTTCAACGGTAACACATTAGCTTGCTCAAATCTCCGAATTATAAGCAATTGGTATTTTTATCCATAAAGTGGCAACACTGATGGGTACGTGATGTTTTTCTATTTTCTGGCCCTTTTGAGCGGGTTAAATTCAGAATAACTTGTTTATTTTTGAATTTACCGAAGCGAGTAACGATGGATATTGTCAAACTATTTACAATTGCAGAAGCATCGAAAACAAGTTTTATCAGTCGTGAGGCGGAATCCTCTGAGCAGCAGAGGCAGAGATAACTAATTTTATTTAGATATTTAATTATTTTAAAAATACGTTAAAATACAAAAATATCCCATAAACGAGGGAGTATGTATTAATAGGCAATCGGATCATCATAATTTTATTTTCCCATGGTCGAAAAAGAGCCATATCTTCCATCAAAACCCCACACAACTATAAAATATTTTAAGACCTATTTTGATCCCAGACCAGAGACGCCACTGGCTTTCATTTACTCAGACCTCCTGGAACTGGTGATTTATTAGTCTCAACGTATAGACACACCTACAAGCATTATCATTGGCTTGCGGTCACTCAAACCCACGTTGACTAACGGCTCTTTTGATCTACCGTTCGCCGACGGAGAATGTTTACAGTAGTTCACATTATTTTTCGTTCCGTTTCTTCGCATGTACGCTCGTGTTAGCGGAGTGAGTTTTTGATTTGCTCCCTACAGAAACAGCTTCTGCAATTGAAAATGGTTGAACTATACACGTGACAGCTGGAGGTTATGGCGTATTGTTTGCTGATTGAAGACTTCTGATTTTGTGTTAGACACGAAAAACTGTCAAATGAAATCGTGAGAAAGGTTAGTTTTACCCTACTGATGACTCGTCGTTGCGATAGTAATCCTGCTCAGTACGAGAGAAACCGCAGGTTCGGACATATGGTTCACGCACTTGCTCAAGCGGGTGGTGGTGCGAAGCTACCATCCGTGGGATTATGCCTGAACGCCTCTAAGGCCGTATCCTTTCTAGTCAAAGGTGGCAACGATATCTCTTGGAGTTCCAAGAGCCGAAAGGCTCAAAACAAGATGACTTTACTAGGCAATCGTAGCTCGCTACGTTTGTCGCACTAGCCCTATTTGCCGTTGAAATCAACGGTCGGCGGCGGGATCGATCCTTGTCATGTTCGACCAGATTTCTTTACGGCCGATCATGGGTAGAAAAAACATTTCGTTGTTGGAACTCGGAATTGTCTGTAGACGACTTACGTACCTGGCAGGATGTTGTACCTGGTAGAGCAGTTTCCACGCTGCGATCTATTGAGACTTAGCCCATAGCTTGGGGATTCATATACGTATTTGGCTCACGACATGGTCGTATCAAAGATATTGTATGTGTCGAATTAACGATTAATGTGCCGTCGAATCATGCTGGAGTCGAATCAAGGAAGTCGAATATTAATGTTATTAGTGAAAAATTCAATTATGTTCAGATTCATTGAATAAAAAGGCAAAGTAAAATATTATAAAACAGTATATGATAAAGGAGCCTAAAGACGTACCAATTCATCGGACCCGATATGGGGGGGCCGACGTCGGGACGAATTGGAACGACGGATCACACGTTCTGATTTTATTCTTTCCGATCAAGTGCTATCAGTTACTAGTTATACGTGCATCGGCAAGGATGGCTCCTGCTCTGAAGAGAACTGGCACTCATGTTGTTTCCAATATTCGATTGATGCAATCATTGCTATTGAGCTTGAACACGTTTCTTGAATGTCATTAATTTCCTGTCGTTAGTTGAATGACAAAAACAGTTGCATGAAAAACGAGAACAAATAAGTTGAGTGAAATGAAAAGGGAAAGGAAATCGTGTTCCGACAGATGCGATAGTGCTACACACGTTCCAACCAAAAAGGAGAAAAGGTGGAGGATCGGACCGATCTACTTAGTCGGGAGGTCCGGGCCACCCGACAGCCCGATATCGGGAACGCAATTATTTAGTCTGCCGACGACGACGAGCCTACATTCGTCACGATTTGGAGTCCCGACGTCGGCTCCCCGATATGGGGCCCGATGAATTGGTACGCCTGTAGGCCCCGTTAGGTATTCAACCTGCAACAATCCTCAGGAGGAATTGCCACTATAAGAGAAGCCCTACAGAAAAAATTACATATGCAATAAGGATCAATTTTTTTTACTGCTACGAGGATACTAAATATCAGTATAAAGACCTACATTTCAATTACTGGATATTTTCTTATCGGGAAAAGTGACATATTATGTGATTAAGTATGGAGTCCACCAACCTCACATCTATGCAGAATAGTTCACGCTATTTTTTCTACGAACTTAAAATCAAACAGATCATTTAGTGAAGTGAGTATCTTTTGTTTGCATCAATATGGATTTTCATCAAGTATCGGCCACACCAATTCAAAATTTCAACTTGATCTTGCCCAATGTTCCCATTGTTATTGATTATATTCATGGCTTGCAATAAGGAAGGCCGAGTCGATCCGTGTTTTGGTTTTATTATCGTAGTCGACCGGATTACCGACGAATGTCAGAGCAAATATTGTATTTCCATTTCTACGCCGAAGTTCTATTGGTGACATTGAGAACTCAATAATATTGTTCGCTGTTCTCTCCATCAGCCTCATAACTGATTCAGACTTAATCAACTCGGTTTCGCGTAACTGACTCATTGCACGAATACTGCCTGCAAACGTTGAATGGTTCAGACGGCGTAACAGTATGTATTGGAATAGGTGGGAGAAATACCGCGACTTGAACAATACCCCGGCGAAAGATAGATATTATGTCCAAAAATAATGGCAACATCTGTTAGTCGGCGTCGTTATGTTATGGGGATTCGATATCGAGGAGAAAAATAACATTCATTCAGAGTCTGAGGTTTTAAATCTCTTTCGACAAATCCTTTGATTTTCTTTTCTGGTAATAAAAACCGAGACTTAAAGGGTCTAAAAGGGACTACCTACTCCATTTTATCGGCAGAAATTACTGAAGTTAATGAGCATTTTATAGTTTGTTTCCGTCTACATGTTTACCTACTAGCCGGGGGTTACTGTGAATCTATCAATATCGAAGTGGTATACCAGCTGAATCGTGAACATCCGTAGGTGTAGTATTTCTAATCCCAATTGGACCGACATAAAAAGTTTCGGGAAGGAATTCTCTTTCCAGTTGCCGCCTTGACATAGGCGTCGGTATAAAATGTTCAGTGGTATTTTTTCAGTTACTTTTATTCTCACAATCATAGCAATTGACACATGTTATCAAGTAGACATATGTTACCTCAACTGAATTTTATTATTTGTTTCGGAAGGTCTCTAGAAAGCCATATTGATGAAATTATTTTCAATGGATAATTCCTAACCTCACCAATACACGGCACTGATTGAGGAATATTGTGAACTGGGCAAATAATGCGGCTTCAGATAACAGGTGTCCAATCCAGCTAGCCAAGCATTTATTCCTCAAGCATATTTGATAGCGCCTTTACTAACAATCTGGGCAACTAGGGCCACACGACAGAACTTTTTTATAATTGTACCATGAACGCTTCGAAAATAAAAACACTGGTGGTATATAAATTTCCCATTTGCCGGGCAGTGCATATGAACACTCCTCGTAGTGCTCTTATTTCTATTGCCGTTCCAATTGGGATTAGAATAACTTTACTATATTCTGTTAATTTCTCTGGAGAAACATATTCATACTTATTACTGAATTGCTTTTTTCAATAGGAATATTCATATCGTTCTGATACATCATAACCTTACGAAACACTTTCTAGAGGTGGAAAGGCAATGCAAAATAATCAAATTGGATAAATGTCCTTGTTATGAAAAAACAATGACTATGAGAAGTATCAACGCGTTTTCCTAAGGGTTGTATTAGTGAATGTATTTGAGCTATTTCCAAGAAAGAAAAAATCCAATTCGTAAAGGCGCGTATATATCTGAGCTTTCGGGCAAAAGGAGCAAGGCAAGCGGGAATGACTAGTCAGATGTGGCCGACCGAGCAACGTGCGCCGAATAGGCTCAGCCCGATCGAAATTTTGTCGGTAGAGCTCGTCCAATATTGAAACGACCACTTTGACCTTCCCCTACCTAATAACCAATTCTTCTCGGAGATGCCCGAACTGTGGCTATTAATAGAAATTTCATAGGCGTGCTACATTATTTGGTATATGCGATACACGAGACGTAGTTTTTGGCGGACTAGTTTTGTGATTATGGTCCGATTCGATTCAAAATTGGTAAGTGGAGGTTTTCGGGGTCGGATATTATGAATTTTTTGTCAAACTTCATGAATTCAAGATAATAAGTGCACTACCTATTTATTAATCAAACAGACCTAACATTTCAAACGCTGCATGCCAAGACACTGGTGAAGATTCGCCGTAGCATAAGCTGTCACAGTAAATCGTGTCCACTCGTGTTTTCCCCCTCTCTACCTACCAAACGGTCGTTTCAATAGTGGACGAGCTCTACATCAAAGTGATCGCGGAAAGCTCAGACCAGCTCACTTTCTTTTTGATTGAAAATACGCATTCATGGAGCGATCCTAATGGAAGCTTAAGTGTCTCGCTCGTGTGTACCGTTCAGATGTGTTCGCGGCGCCGCATCCGTATGTTCATTCGCGCTCGCCCTGCTCATTCGACCCGAATGTTCAGATGTGTACGCGCCTTTAGAGTTCACTTCTCACCACATAGCCCTCACGATATTCTCTTGAGAAAATATGTATGGGAAAAGGGGCCACTGAGCCCTCAATGATTTGTCGGAGAAGGTGCTAATATTAACCGTTGTGATAAATGAAGGGCTTATGTGGATTAACAGTGAGGTGATTAAGATTCAGAATGAGTATTATGTTCTGTTGTATCAAAACTTCTGTGGTCAATTCCCACCACTCGCTCATCTCAGTAATGGTGTGATTTATTCAACTTCTAGTTGATGAAAGAAACAGACTTCAGCTTTTGAAGATGAATTTCACTTTTCGACAACAAAAAGTCTTCCTGAAGTCGTGGAAAGTTGCGAAAGAAGAAAATCATACCAGTCTTTGAAGCCTGACGTGCTATTGCAGTGGTTTTTGAAAAGAGGGGAGCTCTCACATATGAATTAAATTCGGAAGTTAAGAAACTCTCGTTCAGAAGATTTAAAAAAATTATTTAAGAATGGATGATGTATGTTACCAGCAGTTGGTCAAATCATTCATTAAAAAAAAGATACTGCGACCTTTATTAATACAAAAAACAACAGGACTGTAGCACTACTCCTGTATCTTCTTCTTCTGCAGGTGCCATCTCCATTTAATGAAGGTTGGCGACAATTTCGGCATACTTATTGCGGTCCTGAGTGGTACGAATTGAAGATGATGTGTTCATACCGGTCCAGTCGCGTATGTTTCTTAACCATGAATGTTGTCTGCGTCCAGGACCACGTTTTCCTTCGATTTTTCCTTCTATTAATAATTTAACCAAATTATACTTGTTATTACGGTATATGTGGCCCAGATAAGCGGTCTTTCTTCGCTTTATTGTTGTAATTAACTCTCTCTCCCTTTCCATACGTCTAAGCACTTCATCGTTAGGTATATGTTGAGTCCATGATATTTTTAGTATTTTGCGGAAGATCCACATTTCAAACGCCCCGATTCTGTTCATGGTGTCCACTCTTAATGTCCATGCTTCTGCTCCATACAAGAGAACTGAGTGCACGTATGCCTTTACAAAACGGTATCTTAAGTTTAGGTTCAGGTTTGAGTTCAAGGTTGCGTTACATTACTCCTGTGTAAATATATAAATTTCCAAATCGAGACTGTCGACCAGTCCGAAAACAGAATTCAGTCCATTTTTAACACACACATGCAGTTCTCAGAAAAGTTTAAGCGAGTGTGGGCCGCATCGTGCAGGTTAACTGATTGTGTGCGCATAGAAATGGAAGAAGGTTTGACCGCCAGCCAGATCGACAGTCCGTGAGTGGGCACCTTAAGACTGTGAGTGGAATCGTATGCCGTCTCAATGCTGAAGTCACACCATCCGTAATACTCCTTATCACTCAGACTGTGATTTATAACGCTTGCACTCTGTAATGCAAACGTGAGTACAGATCGGTATTATTTCATTTCTCTATACCGGCCAATTTACGGTAACTGAATGAAAGTAGATTACAAATTAGTCTATGCGATAAGATTGTTAGTACGCCAGAAGTAGATAATAAAGAGGGTAACGGGCAGATTATTGAAAAATTATGGGAAACAATGCCATTCGAATCATGTACAATATATTTGAGAATTGTATTGAGCTAACCATTCTATTTTTCAGCGTATAATTGCTCTCATTCAAATGATCCGATCACTGATGTGGTTTTCGAAAAGCTTACAGGCCGACAAGCCAGAACTGAGACGTGAGAATTGGATGTGCAGTGGCAAATCTGAGAATGGTGGGGTTAGCTCAGTTATCGGCTGACCAGCGATACAATTGTGTCGTCTCTGTCCTAACATATCTCTTTTTCTATGGTTTGCGCATCTCGCGTCTCAGTTCTGGCTTTTCGGTCTGTAAGTTAACACAACAATTTAGCCCAGATAAAATAGTTTGGTGAAAACGTAATAATAAAATGACAATTAAATGTTTATTGTGCTACTGATGAACGACATTAACAATGAAACATAATTGTGGTTATCAGATGATAGATATTATAACTTCTCCTGATGTTACAAATCCATAGAAATGTCATTACGTGTCTTCTGCGCTTAGCTTATGAAACGGGAATTTCTTTAAGAGCTCTTTTTGTTCATAATAAAAAAAGTCTTAAAAAAATTAAGAACAGTCACAATTTTGTTTCGGTTACCACGATTGTTCGCATTGTGCATTTTCTCAATATGAAGTTTTAAATTATCCATACGATCGAACTGCTTATTACAGTTATTGCATTTAAAATGGCAGTTTTTGTGCAATTGTATTAATTTTTCTTCATAATATTTTTTTTCATGTCTTTTTAGTTGTAACAACGCTTATATGTCCGCTTGACTCACTACAGTCATGAGTAACGTTCACGTTAATTGTTCATTAAATGCTTGAGCTGGGAAAATACTGAACAGACCTCCACACACTATTCGACGGTTGTATTTGTATTGCAGAGTGCAGGCGGGAAATTGGCGCGAGCCTATACACAGTCTAAGTAACGGAGTGTAACGAATGTTCTGACGTCAGCATTGGGACTGCGTACGATCTGCAACTCACAGTCTAAGTACCTCTGCACGGCAGTCAGACGTCAGGTTTTGAAGTCCAGTGAAAGTCATCCCAAAGAATATTTGGGAAAGAAGTAATCCAAGTGATAGAACAGGACAAGTGAAGATATTCCCCACTGATATTGTCGTATTTCGCAAATAACTCCTCCTCAGAAAATATTCTCATCTCGCATAAAATATTTTTCCGCCTACCTCTATCCAAAGTATACATTTCCTGGCCTCATTGTAGGGAGCAAAGTCGTACTTTTCCTCCCTAGAGAGGAAAAGTACTTTTCCTCCCTAGGGAGGAAAAAAGTGACGGCATGGTACGTCATCAATAAAATAACTTATACGGCATTGACGACCTAAACTATATTCTATTATATAAGTATAAATTTTACGGTTTATTTATAGAACACCCTGTATTTTTCAAAATGGTAGAAATCAGTGAATTGTTATTTTAATTTAACGATTTTCACATTAATCATTTGACTTCAATTCATAGATTCATCCGGTTTTCGAATTTAGGACAGAAATATTATAGCATGCTATGGTCGATTGACAGATTAACAGTTTCAAAGTGTGTTACGCTATAATATATCTATAAAATATAAAATAATATTTAAAAAATGAGTGATTCAAGCGAATTTGAAGATATAAATAATACACCACCGGATATTTTGGAATGAGTTAATCTAACAGTACATCTCTATTACCCCAAAAATCTAAAGAAAAATACGAAAAACAGTATTTATATGAATTGTTATTTTAATTTAACGATTTTCACATTAATAATTTGACTTCAATTCATAGATTCATCCGGTTTTCGAATTTAGGACAGAAATATTATAGCATGCTATGGTCGATTGACAGATTAACAGTTTCAAAGTGTGTTACGCTATAATATATCTATAAAATATAAAATAATATTTAAAAAATGAGTGATTTAAGCGAATTTGAAGATATAAATAATACACCACCGGATATTTTGGAATGAGTTAATCTAACAGTAAATCTCTATTACCCCAAAAATCTAAAGAAAAATACGAAAAACAGTATTTACATTTCAAGCAATGGGCCGAAGAAAAGCATATTAGTACTCACTAAAAAAATGTTATTTTGGGGTATTTTTTGCTATTAGCAAATACATTAAAAGCCTCTACATTGTGGTCCAAGTATTCGATGCTACGTACCATGCTTCAAATAAAAGAAAATGTGGATATTAAATACACAAAATTAATAGCTTTCTTGAAAAGACAAAACCAGGGATATAAACCTAATAAGGTAAAAACTTTCTCAAGAGAAGAAGTAAATAAATTTTTACTAGAAGCCCCCGATGATAATTATTTATTAATGAAGGTAAGATATTTTCAAGAAGTAAATAAACGGCAAATATTATAATAAAGCTACAACAATACGCTATGTTCATGATCCTGCAGAAGTTGCCTGTGAGTCCCGGTAGCTACGCTACGCGTCGGGCAGTAAACTTCATCCTCGGGAGAAAAAGTAGCACTTTCCTCCCTTGTTATACAAATATATTTTCATCAACCAATTGATATCATGAACATTCATTAAATATGCTCACGTTATGTTACTCAAAGAGGGGACCATAGCATGTCCTAATTTTGGCTTATTGACCGCAATAAAATCAGTGTCTCACGTAAAATGTTTACATGAAAAAATAAGGATGGTGTTTTTTCTGTTCAGTCACACGATGAGGCATGAATCAAATACAACCCACTGAATGAATAATGTCCTGTCGATTCATAACATGGTTGGTTAGGAGAGCATATCAGAGGATATTGCACGTAAGCAAAACTTCTGAGACAAAATTTTTTGAGAGGATTATTATCCAAGAGTAAATGACTTGCTTTCAGCTTTTTAATAGTGAAACACGTACCGTATTCTTTATTTTGCATTTCTATATAGATGTTTTAATATGGCATGAAGAACTATCATCTCGTGGTGCGAAATTAATGAAATCACAAACCTAATACGAAAAACATTAGTAATAGTCCGGAACTATAGCACTTTTCGTTCAATTGATGCTGTGCCACCGGCCTATTCGGGCAGCAAATGATGGTTCAGACGGCATGACGGTATGCATTAAGCTCTCTCGATATCCCGGATCGTAATTCGTGCTAAACGTGTTTATAAACACTGGGATTAATCAGGTAGAGCTCCGGAATTGAGGCACGTTGGGTAGCGTTTTCGAATGAAATCGAAAGTCTGCCAACAGAATGCAGAGGAAAGAGAATCACATTCAGAATATGAATGAAAATCAATATGGGACGTCAATAGGTGTGACAATTTGAGAAATAAAAATGAAAATATTCATTTCTCGATAATAGTCCATGTAAATGATGTCTTTTACCTTATCTTATCTTCGCGGTGACAAGCCGAAAGATACATTTTCTGTACAGCCCTCTAATCATAAATAGATAGATTCATTTGATAACATATACAATGACAAGTACAGGGAAAAGGTTATCCGCATCACAAAATCGTGACACTATCTGAAAATCTCCCATATAACAGAAAAACACATGAAAATTTGATAAAATATCGTGTGCCGTCGGGGGCCCCCTTACGATTTTCCTTCAATTCCCTATGTAATTCGCTAATGGAGATTTAGATTGTTGATATTTGAATATTTTCGTCACGTAAGGAAAAGGCGTTATGCTCCCTCCATGGTTCCAAGCGATTCAATAAATCAATTATTATCGTGGTAGCAGAATATGTCACCATCAATCCCATGTAGCCAACAAACTCTGTTTTTTTTTTCTCAAGTTGACGTTTTCTAATCCATCACATTTGATTGTCATTATACCATGCAATACTATTATATTATATCAAATTGACGTGCCACATATTCAATGTAAACCACTAATCCAACTTCGGCATACAAAAAACATGAGAAATTATGCCCAAAAAAGGATATTATCATCTGAACACACGCTATATGGAAAAGAAACAAAAATATCTCCCACGTATTACCACTCAACGATAATATCCGACTTGTATTCGCATAGATATCCTACCGCTCTTGTATAATTTTGAATTTTCCGCAAGCAGAACAGCAGTTCGGATGGTTTCGTTCACCTTCGGACTCATCACACAGACTCGCATATAACAGAAAGAGACAGAGAGAGAGACAGAGAAAGAGAGTCGCATGGTGGGGACATAACAATTTTTTCTTAGGTGACGATTTCTACCAGTCAAAAGGAAAATAACCTCGTTCCAAAAACCCATGGAAAGAAATATTGTGTGAGTAAAAACATAGGTAGATATCAAAAAGTATTGTATATATTAACCAACGGAGCGTTTCACTATCACAATTGATGATTATTTGATATTGTCAAAAGCAACTTATTCTTTTCATGTTGATTAATTCCAGAGGACACTGAAGCAATTCTCCTCTTCCAACTTATCTAGATGAATATGGAAAGAAACGCAGTCGAAAGTCTGAGAGGTAACACATACCTTATGTTGTTTGAAAAAGTTATTAGATAACTAGGGAAGTGTGAAATAGAATGGAAATATAATGAGAATAAAAACACCCAACGACTATGCTAAAGCTTGTGAAGGATATCAATGCATTTGGAAAGCTACCCAATGTCGCAAAAGTTTAGTTGAAATTAGTGGTATACTCTTGTTTGTTACAATATATTTTGATAGATTTTGTTCCGATGTATTGTGAAAATAATCCTCTTTCGCCTGGATAACTATTGTGTTTCTCTCGATAAGGGAGCTTGTTTTTTCGTATCAACTTATTTTTAACCTCATTCAGCACTCATTTTCTTTTTGTTAATTGTTATTTAGTAAATTTTGAAAGGAGCGGCATAACATCATGTAAATATTTCTCATAAACTGCAAAAAGATACGAGGACAAAAGTCCACGGACTATTATTTTGTCAATCAATTGGAAGCACCAACCGTTTCAGGAGCATTCTGAAAATAGGGGGTTTGGCAAAATTATTTTCCAGATCTAGGTTGATAGCCGAAAGTCTGGAGTAATATTCCGCCAAAACAACAATCCTAGATATTAATGAAGCTGGAGAACCCGACAAAATTTCATCAATTATCCTAACTGCGGTCTTGTAACGACTCTTCACTCTATCGTGAAATGGCGGCAACAGCTCGAGTACAGTATGTGTCCTAAGAAGGAAAGAAGACTTTCCCCAAAAACTATAAGCCTATTGCCTGTTAAGTCAAAAGTGATGGAAAGAGCCATAGCCAATATGGTTCTGGCAACCAGAGTTCTTGCTTGCCTACGTGACACATATTTCAATCAAGAAACATAACGAATCTACTATTGAAGCCCTAGATATCTCCAAAGCTTTCAATATAATATGGCACCAAGGTCTCACGTCTAAACCTCAAAACCTGCATCTACGACTATCCATTTGGCTATCTAGTTTCCTTGTAGATAGCTCGATAAATGTTGTAGTTGATGGAGTAAAGTTCAATGATTTTCCCATTGACCCAGGCATTTTTCAAGGCTCCATTCTGGCACCTTTTTCTCTTAAATATTAACAACCTGTCGAGATCCAATTTCATGTTGACAGTTTCTCTGAACAGAATTACATTCCATGTTACTATATTACAGACAAATGATCAGAATGATCTTTAATTCATTCAGAGACTGAAGAGGGTCCTACGAAGTTGTTTATTGGAGCATTAACAAAACCATAAGCTCTAAGAAATAACGAAAAACATGGTTGGCTCAGCTATGACCTGAGGAAATATAGGTTTTTGATTTTTTGTAGGAATTTTCATCCGTTTTAATTTTGTTCATAGCTATTCTCATCATAATTCTGAAAGTGGACATAAAAAATATTATGTTCAATTTCCCATCTCGAAAAGAAATTTCGAAAATGCCATAACGAAAAAAAAAAACGACTGGCATAAATAAAAAATTCGATGAAATATAAAAATATATATCTTAAATTGAAAGCGAAATAGTGCTCTTCGGCACGTCGACACTGCACTAAAGGAAGTTCGATTTCCGCTAGCTGGCTATATCTGATAAAAAAATAAAAATTATTAGCGGTATAAATAATCTTGGTTCATATTCATTTCCCAAGCTGACAAATTAGAATATGGTTTCATGTTGGAAAGGAAATTATTCTCGATTGAATATTAATGAGGAATATTTGTCTGGTAATTGGAAAATATGAGACAAAATTGAAATAATTTTTTGTAATATCTGACATAAAACAATTATTATCCCTACTAAAGCACATACTGGACGTTGAACTACATTTGATGAATATTGAAAAAGAATCCAATTTCATGAACACCGTGTTCATATTCTCGAACAAATCAATGGTTTTTATCTTGTACAACACTACCAAGAAATGTCTCAATAGAAAATGTAGCAAACCCATGAGGAAGTAGAGTGAAGTTATATCCATATGGAATATATAAAAACAAAATTACGGATGCTTAATATGAATGAACTAGTGAATCTACATCTCACATCTAAATATATAAAAGAATAACTGACTGACTGAGGTATCAGAGGTATCCTGGGGCTAGGACCGTGAAAATTGTGGGTTTCCTTGACGCTGAAGGTGAGCACAAAGGAAATTTAACTCCTAAGGTAATGGTGAATCATTCAATCTGACAAACTGTCAAATTAGATGGAATCACAATGGTGGTGAGAAGGGGAGTGAAAGTTGGAAGTGCCGTTAGTTTCGAATTTAGAGTCATGGAACTTGGTATTTAGGCTTACATTCTCAGATTAAAAAATACTTATTTCAGGGTTTTTGGAAATTCAACCCTAAAGGGGTTAAAAGGAAAGTTGAAAGTTTGTATAAGAGAAGGTACGGTTAATTTTTTGAAAATTGGTATTCGAGTTCTTTGTGTCTTTGTCACAAATAAAGAAATATATGTTTGAGAGTTTTCGGAAATTCAGCCCCTAGAGCGGTGAACTAGAGGTTGAAAGGTGATTGGAAGTTTGTTTGGGTGTTCCGTTAGTTTTTAAGTTAGGATCATAAAAATTGGTATTTGAGGTAAAGGGGAAAAAATTTGTAGGAGGGTTCCTTAGTTTTCAAGTTAGGGTTGGTGTTTTGGCTTTCGGTTGCAAATAAATGAATCGTGATGAACTTTATTTGAGAATTCCGTCCCTAAGGGGATGAAAAGAGGTAAGTGAATTTGTAATAGTCGTCACAAAGCATTACTTTCACTGTCAAATCAATTGTGCCACCCAAAAGAGATAACTGGATACCGGGATAATGGGATCACGGGATAATGGGATAACGGGATAATGGGATAATTGGATAACGGGAAACGAGATAACGGGAAGCGGGCAACGCCACTGGCATAAGCTAGATGTAACCACACAAAAAAAAACATTGAAAACATACAAATTCTACGCGGAAGAAGTCGCGGGTACCAGCTAGTACTATATATAACGAGAGAGTATTCAAAATGAATAATCCAAAATATTTTATTCCATAACTCATTTGATATATATATTCCTATTTCTGATTGTGGTTTTATCAAATGCAGAAACCAGAATACTGATGAATGATACATATGGAGTGTTTCCAGAGTTTTTACAAAAGGTCAAACAAATCCAAGGTTATGGGTACACTTCCTAATGACTGAGATGAATTTATGATAATTTTGATATGTACATTATTATCTAATACATGTTAACAATATTCGAAATTGGAAGCCCTACTGCACCATTATACCTTCGGATCCAATGTCCGAAAGTTTATGGGTACATCATCTGAATATAGAACTTTCCAGATAGTGTTACCAATTAATTCAATTTATTTTCAGTAATCCTCTTCGACACCCCCAGATGTACACCAGACTCGATATCTACCTGCTTAGGAATACGATTTTCGTTGCGGTTATTCCAACGGCTACCAATGCGGTTAAGGTTTTATGAAAATTATGTAAAACAATAGAAAAATCCTCAAATTTCAATCAAATACATTCCTGAAGTGTAGAATTCCTGTACTGCTTCTTGTTTTCTCAGAATTTGACTTTTTCGAACTATTTTCTTTTTCGGGCGCAGTTCTCCTGCTGTCTGCATTCAAAGATACCATGGAACCGTCATGATTATGTTCCGTATTCTTGGATCCTTTGGAAGCTGTCTCCCGCTTTTCTTCTTTGGAAATGTTCGATGTATCTCCTCTTTTTTGTACCAGTCGTTGGCTTCGTCTTATTCCGGACATTGTTATATCCACTCGTACGGTTGATATTTGTATTCCAAAGTGCTAGATCCGGCTCAAAGGACCAGATGTTTCAGTCTTACCTGAAATATCGTCTTAAATTCAATATTTCCGGTTCGAAAGGCAAAATTGATAACACCTTTTTTGTCAATGTCAGAATTGTTATTTTTTTGTATATCATAGTCAACTATCTATAATACAGAAATAACATTAAATAATAGTTCAGGCAATAAATAATTAATATATCTGTAACAACACAGATGCGTTCAGTAGTTCTAGGGGATGCCGCTGGCCGCGTTCTCATGTTTCGACAACATTCGTAGATTTATAGGTAAGGGCAGGCTTAGTGCTTAGTAATCCCGAGCAGTGCTCCTGAGACTTTTCGTAAAATTCTCGAAGCACTAAGCGCTAAGCACTGGTTCGAAAAAGTGTTCAAAAGCACAGTGCTTATAAGCACAAAAGTGGTTTGAGTGCATTCACGAGCACTAAGCACAGTGCTTTGGGAAATATGCATTATCGCAAGTCTGTACCTGTTCGAAACTCCACCGAAGGCGTGTCTGACCATTGGCGGTGCGATTTTCTTCAATAACGTGCGCTGCACGCAATGATCACGATTCCATCGTTGTTATCGAGCGCTTTTCTTTATTGTGAATGGGCTATGATAGTTTTTTCACAGGTATCTATCGTTTCAAGTTTCCCAAAAACTATTAATTATCAACTCCAAAACTTCTGCTCCTGTGTCACCACATTGATCTCGCATAACTCAAAAAGACAATGATCTCCATTTGACGCGATCAGGACGTGCTGAGATGGCGCCATCTGGACTAAGCTTTGCGTTGCTTTTCGCATTGAAAAAATGTGATACACTATAACAGAAACTTTGGGGAAAATGATTGCAATTGTGATTTTCCACTTGTTATTATTAGATTTGGAGATGGCGATGATGATAATTTCGAAGAACTAAAAATCTTCTCTTTATACGTGAAAGATGTTTTTTTTCTTCTAATTTTGAATTGTTTCACTTGGTATATTGAATAGTAGATGCAAGTATTCACTGTAGGAATATGATTTTCTCTCAAATATATGTTGGCAACAGAGCATATAAACATTCAAATATTCCTAACCTCGAATAAAAACCTCACACCTTGATCATATAATGGGGAAAATTCAAGTACCTTAGCATTTGAAAGTGAAATGTGAATGCACTGTTTACACGTGCATAAATTTGGTTGTCGTAAAAACGACCTCATTACAACTTTTTTTTATTCACCTCTATGGCACACATTATTCATCCTTTTTCTAATTCAGATGCCCGGAAAATGATGTTGACATGTTCGGTTTGAGCGAAATCATTGTATTTCACAATACTTACACTAGTAACCCCACCTCCAAACAAGGCGAGATTAGGAATCCCAGGATCTTAGATTGGAGTCTGAGAACGTGATCCTTGAGTCCACTGGGAAAAATAAACACCAGTTGTTTTGGTGGAGTGTAGCCGCAATCCTTGTACACACATACGTGACGAAATTGTGATTATTCTCCTTAATCTCGGCAGGGAATACAGACAAGAAAGTTTTGGGCTGGATTGTTTGGGTTATGTCTCTGGAAATTGGGTAGTCTAAACAATGATTTGAGATTGTTCTGCCAAATAGAATTGACGATTATATATAGAGTGAATTTAACATCTGCGTCGCAATTACGCAAGCGAAAATACATTGTTGCTGCCTGCAGTTAAAACAAATCTTTCTGTTCATATATGCTATAGATGTTGATCATAACGAACTATTTATCTTTTCTCGTATGGTTTTTCGTGTGAACCAATTTTATGTAGCAACAATTTGTTTTTTATCTCACATAATGAAGGTGACAAATCTATTTAAAAAGTGAAATTATGTGTAGTTGCAGTTATTTTACATTAATTAATCACATATTTTGTTTCTCGAACACGTTAAAAAGAAGTGAACATAAAATCATTCAAAACTTTGTTGACTACGTAACAGTTTACATTTCTGTTTAATGAAGTGTTGATACGTACGTAATGATGTTTGGGTGGAAATTTTCAGCAACTTTTTCTTTGAAATATTAATGTCGTCGAAAATTACTGAATAGGCAAAAAATTTAAAATCAATGTTGCTACCGTAGAAGTCCTGGAAACTATTTGACCAAACCTACAGAAAGTTCGTGGACTGTTTGAAATCTCGTATTTTTTTGTGTTCTATAGCAAATTTTGCACAATTAGGTTGCAATAAAATGTATAAGTCTATTTAGTCAATACTGAACAAAATTCTTAATTTCAATTACGTTCAATTAACAAAATAAATAGAGTTGGGAGCCTTCTTGAAAAATCGGATGATCATCAAGCTGATAAATCTCGTGCTTTGCAAAGCGAATATGTTGAATTTATTCATCTCCAGATGAGGCCTTTTATAGGGGGAATCAAAATAGTAACTACATATTTTTGATATTCTAGGTTGCGATGATTTTTGGTGTTGCCGGTGAATGTAGGAGCCAACGTAGAATTCAGAACTTATTTTTTCATTCTGAAATTATCCTGAATCAGGCTAACGAATCATGTGTCAGAAAAAATGGAACATTTCTTCATTGGAAACGAAAACTGCATTTCTATTTTAGTACTTAAACTTTTCGAACAAAAGTTGAAGAAGAATTCAAATCTCCCTAAATGCTCCCCAATATTTTTATCTAATCTCACCGAAATCAATGGAAAGAGGTATAACCAACACACAAGGAGTCAGACAGTACTTACTTGGGTTTTCATCCCAGTATCACTTCGAAAAATAACTAATATTCAACTTTGAATACGAGAAATATTAAAATAAAATGTTCGGTTTGTCGGAGAAAAATTAATTGTAAAATAGTATCAGATTGAAAGGAACGAATGAATCTCAAATGAAAAGAGCAAACAGGGCAAAGAAAGATTGGTGATACCCATTAATGCTAATTTACGGCGATTTTCTATTCGTTTGTACATCTTAGAGGAAATCTTTTCGAATGGAGGTTATAGATCTCATAAAGAGATTTTTTTTCAATCTTCCAACAGCTGCCGTTTTAAAACTACTCGACCGATTTGGCCATTCTTTGAACTTATCCGAGCATATTATAAAGAGTATTTGGGTGCCAATTTTTTTAAGATATATATAAATTTTCCGAAAGACGTTGAGTGGTTGAACCCTCAGGTAGTAGTAGTATTTCGTTGAAATCTATGTAAAAGTTCATTTATGGTAAATAAACTCTTCCCTAAAAAATATTAATACCCAGTAGCAATTCAAAGGTTTCCATCAATTTGAAAATGTACCCCACGAAATATCCATATTTCATTGAATTACCCAACGCGACAGAACATACAGGGCAAGATGTCCCAATGTTACAGGTCAAAGTGGATGTACGAAAAGGAATCAGAGTTATGGACCTAAAGAATACTGTAGACTGTCAATAACAGTAATGATTGAAATTTCTCATTTCATAGTTTCCTGTAATCTCCAATAAAAACAAACACATTATTATACGTCTTTGTTTGGCTTAAAGTAAAAATGCAATGCCTAGAGAGTGAAAATGCTACTTCAGAGCCTCTATGCAGGCACTGTCTACAGAGCCTCTATGCAGACACTGTCTACTGACTGACGGAGATGAAAATCTCCTACACGACACCAAACAGGAATCGAAATAGCCAGCGTGTGATACGCGAAAACATGCTACAGTACTGACACGGAGGTTGTTTTATAGTTCGGAGGTTGAATATCCTCAAGTTCGCTTTTAAATTACTATATGTTATGGTGGAAGGTAATTTTAATTCAACAGTCAATTGCAACGCAAGTGGCGCAATGTCAGACAGACTTTCAATAAATGTTGAAATATCTTCACTGATTATGGTCCCCAGAACCCAAAAGTACAATCATGGAAATATTTATATAACGAAATATGTCAACAAAGTGGAGGCCACCGAATTTTATGAAATTGGTTACAAAAATATTTTCTATCAATGCCTCGTATAAGTTCGAATCGGTCGAGTCGTTTCAAAATGGCGTTGTTGAGAAATTGAAAAAAAAAACTTGAGAGGTGTCAAGGGACACCCGGATGGAATGAAGTTCCTTTCGATTAATTAGTGAAGGAATTGTAATGAAATTTTATTTTTATTAAGTTATAATAATATTTTTTTTATTATCAACAAATATAATGTAATATAAACTTAATCAGTAGGCTCAATTTTAGTACATACGCATTGATATTGTAATATTAAAATATAATTTGCCTTTAAATTTATTAAAGTTATGACGCGTACACTTGCTAAACGCACAATAATGGAGAGATTATAACGCGTATGACTTGGTTAGCATAATAGTAAAGAGAGGTTATAATGCGTACTTGCTAAAAATACATGAGCATTTATTATTGCCTGTATAAAATCTCTACTTACCTAACTCCATCAGCAATATCCGGAACTTATGCAGAAACACTGTCAGGATTCATTATTGTTATTATTTTTTATTATTTATTATGTACAAAAAACCTGTATACACTCAACAAAAAAGTTGAGAGGTGTCAAGGGACACCCGGATGGACCGAAGTTCCTTTCGATTAATTAGTGAAGGAATTGTAATAATTTTTTTTTTAAGTTATAATAATATTTTTTTTATTATTAATAAATATGATGTAATATAAACTCAATCAGTAGACTCAATTTTAGTACATACGCATTGATATTGTAATATTAAAATATAATTTGCTTTTAAATTTATTAAAGTTATGACGCGTACACTTGCTAAACACACAATAATGGAGAGATTATAACGCGTATGACTTGGTTAGAACAATAGTAAAGAGAGGTTATAATGCGTACTTGCTAAAAATACATAAGCATTTATTATTGTCTGTATAAAATCTCTACTCACCTAACTCCATCAGCAATATCCGGAACTTGTGCAGAAACACTGTCAGGATTCATATTGTTATTATTTTTCATTATTTATTATGTACAAAAAACCTGTATACACTCAACAAAAATAATCGTCGCGACACCACACTGTTCAATGCGATATAGAAAGACGAAACGAAAATAACTGGCTTGCTGTCTATGAGAGAGAGAGAGACAGACAGAGAAACACGCGTACGCCGCACGGCTTACCACTATAGCAAAAAGTGTCGTTGCAACTTTTGGTCTCAATTTATTCCGTCTAGCCCCCTTTCGCAACGCGCGATAAGGAACTTCGTTCCAAAAATAATCGTCGCGACACCACACTGTTCAATGCGAAATAGAAAGACGAAACGAAAATAACTGGCTTGCTTTCTATGAGAGAGAGAGAGAGAGAGAAACACGCGCACGCCGCACGGCTTACCACTATAGCAAAAAGTGTCGTTACAACTTTTGGTCTTAATTTATTCCGTCTAGCCCCCTTTCGCAACGCGCGATAAGGAACTTCGTTCCAAAAACTCAAATTTTCATACTTATTTATGATAGAGCTTTATGAGCTCTACAACTTTCATTACTTTTTTTTAATTTCTTTCTCTAATCAAAAAATCAAAAAACCGCCGAAAATTAATATCTATGAGAATTATTAATTTGTATTTACCCTGTATGCTCCTTTCATTTGATATTTATTCACTCGTGTCCATCGGACACTATTTGAGTTTTTCTTCCGCCGACAAACAGAACATCATTGTTATTTGACACTTCTGGATTTCAAAGTTGAATATTAGTGTTGGGGCCGAATGGAAGATCAATAAAAATTGTTTTTATCATCCAAACTATTCGAAACGATAGCTACCCTTATGATGCGGTGCGGAAAAAATGCATATGATAATATATTTCTCTCATAATTTTCCTTATTTTCCGGAAAGGTTCGCATGTACCTTTGAAATGAAAAGAGTTAGTTTCAGAATCAAGTCAGTCTGTTGAAATCAGAACCAAAATGTAGAAAATTTATAATTTGTCTTGATTTAGCCTGAAAATATTGTAAAATATGTTCTGCGAGTACCGAAAATTTGTAATCATTCGAACTCTCTACCATTTGTGGATGCAAGTTTATATATCTCGATCAGCTGATCTAGACTTTTGTGGGTGAAAAAAAAAAGGAAAATGGAAAGATATATTCTTCACAACTGATTTTTCCTGGAAAAACAAGAACATTTTCGTTTGCAATGTCTATAGAGTACTATGAAAAATGAAATCAAGATCGACTGCCACGGAATTATCTGAGATTGGATCACATTATTTTTATTGATTTCAAATATTCCAGATTGTTAAAAAAATGAATTTGGTAGAACTATATGCGGATAAATGTTGAAATGGACGTATAATGAAATTTTCCATTAGGTGAGTCAGTATGAATATACATGAATATATTGTCAAAAACACTTTTTTTCGGAAAAAATGTACGAGTACGTTTTTGAATATACCAACATTTTCAAAATATATAAAGGAAAATGTTCCAGGATTCTCTTAAATGAGATATGCAATGGGCGAGGACACGCAATTTTCAAAATATTTTCAATGGATTCTACAGGTTGTAAAAAGTATGTTGGTAATTTTCTTCAAATGGCTTTTTCTAGCGCCATTGCAAAATGTTGTGACGTAATCACCCGATCAACCAATTCCATAGTTTCCACAGCTTCAATCAATGTTGCAACATTGCCGTATTTTCAAATCTTAGGCAGCGCCTCCATAACAATAATAAATGATTGGCTTTCTCCTCATCAGAAATCGTTTTGATGGACCACAATGATTGATAATATCAAAAATAACAAGATTTATGTGCACTGTAAAATCGACAATATATTGTTTTATGACAGATCGAATGTTTTGATACCCTTCAAATCTGCCATCGTCGCTTGACATTGCGAAGAGTGTTCTAGTTCTGGCATTTATAGTTCAAGAAACTTGCCGTTCAATGTCACGATCGACCCGATTACGCCTATTGGCTGCTCGGTCGTTTACTTCGCAAAGAGCGCCAATATTAGTAGCTTGAAAAATTTCCGATTTTCAAAAACAAAAGGGAACTGCTTCAAATGAAATTTGACTAAAAAAAAATTGCTGGGTACATTTATACATGCGATATGTATTTTATCTCGTAAACTCGCCTATTGAATCTTACTCAGAAATGTTTTTTAATACAATAATTTTCTCTATCTGAATTACGTTTGAAACATCCAACTGATTCAGAAGTTGAATATACAGGGAGTGAAAACTTTATTCCATTACAAGTCAATGAAATTGAAGTTTCAAAAGCAGTGAAATCTTTCCGTACTGGATCTTCTGGTGGACTTGATTCGTTGAGGCCATCGCACCTTCAAGATTTGCTTTCCAAAAGTTCTGGATCCATGGGCGAAAAACTTTTGAGTTCTTTGACTTCGTTCTGCAACTTCTTACTCACTGGAAAAGTCATACAGGATGTGATTCCCATACTTTACGGAGCCTCATTGGTTGCTCTCAAAAAAAAAGATGGTGGCATTAGACCTATTGCCGTCGGCTTGATTTTTAGACGGCTTGTGGCAAAACTAGCTTGTTCGAAGATAAAAGAAACTTTAGGTGAATTATTTCGCCCTATTCAATTCGGTTTTGGAACCCCAGGGGGATGTGAAGCCGTTGCTCACGCTGCTCGTCGATTTTTAAATCAACATCCAGATCCTGCCTCCACCGTATTCCTGAAAATAGATTTTCAGAATGCTTTCAATATGATTCATAGAAATATCCTTTTAGAAAGAGTAGAAGACAAGATTCCGAATCTATATCCTTTCATAAGCCAATGTTATAAGAAACATACATTTTTAAATTTTGGAAATAACACTATTTTGTCAGAAAGAGGTGTTCAGCAAGGAGACCCTTTGGGCCCAGCATTCTTCTGTTTATGCATTGATAATTTAACCAAATCAATCAAGGCTGATTTCAACTGTTGGTATCTTGATGACGGCTCCATAGGTGGTAAATCTGATGTAATTTTAGAACAGTTCAAGAAAATAATTTCAACATCAGAAAAAATTGGTCTTAAATTGAATTTTGAAAAATGCGAACTATATTTTTTGGACGACCTGAAATATGACATACCAGAAAATTTTTATAGTTTTGCTCCTGGTATGAAACTTATGAATAAAATCAACTGGACCCTCCTTGGTGCACCCATGTCAGAAGAATCTTTGGCACAATCCCTGAACCAAAAGACTGAATCTTTGAATTTGATGGCATCCCGCATGGATTCCATTCCAAAGCATATTGGGTATTTTCTTCTGAAGAACTGTCTAGCTATACCCAAATTGATATATACATTGAGATGTTGCCCGACTTGGCGCTGTCAAAATGAACTTGATCTCTTCGACTCAACACTCCGTATGATTTTGGAGCAGATTACTAATAATAATTTCAGCCTTTCCACGTGGCTTCAAGCAACACTTCCCGTAAATAAGGGTGGTCTGGGTATACGACAAGCATCTTCACTTGCTTTACCAGCTTTTCTTGCTTCGTTGAAAAGCATTCAACATCTGGTTGATCAAATTTTACCTGATTATTTTTCCAGTGTGCCCGATGTTTACTATATAGAGTGTGAATCTGTATGGTGTTCTAAAACTGGAACCTCTGCACCTGATAATAAAATTTCCCAAAAATCCTGGGATCTTCCTCTCATCGAATTGTCATCTAAACAAGTCCTTGACTCGGCTGTTAATTCTCCTCTTGAAAAGGCTCGACTGAAGGCAGTTAGTACGAAAGAATCTGGAGCTTGGCTCAACGCTCTTCCAGTTGCATTCCTTGGAACTTTATTAGATGATGAATCTTTCAGGATTTCTGTGGGTTTACGTTTGGGCTGTTCTATTTGTGTAAGTCATAAATGCAGATGTGGATTTATCGTCAACGAAAAAGGGACGCATGGATTGAGTTGTAGATTCAGTTCCGGGCGTTCGTCTCGTCATTCAACTGTAAATGACTTAATCAAACGAGCTTTATCAACTGCTGATATTCCTGCTGTCTTAGAACCTTTGGGAATCATTCGTGATGATGGTAAGCGTCCAGATGGGATGTCTCTCATCCCGTGGAGTCATGGAAAACCTTTAGTCTGGGACTTCACCTGCGTAGATACCGTTGCAGCATCACATATAGATTCAACATCCAGAAATGCTGGTGGGGCTGCAGATTCTGCTGAAAAGTCCAAATTGAAAAAATATTCTACTTTAAAAGATCAATACATTTTTTATCCGGTAGCAATTGAAACCTTTGGTTCATTTGGTAGTTATGCCAACGAATTAATCAATCATATTGGACAAAAATTGATCAATAAAACAGATGATCGAAGAGCAAGGACTTTTTTGATACAACATATCAGTATCGCCATCCAAAGAGGAAACGCAACGTCAATTCTGGGTTCTATTCCTGCTACTCAACGTTTAGATGATATACTTATTCGTCCACAAAGAATAAATATGTCAAGGAGTATCCATAAGTATATTACTCGGAGTCAAATACCTAAAAAGTATAATTTGGATTCAACCACTTCCAAAAAAATAACGCGATCTACCATATCTTTATCCAACTCGATTTCAAGCAGCCTCCAATCGAGTTCCTTATTGCGGCGATCCAATGATAGAGAAAATCATTGCATAAAAGACTATTCCTTTGAAGATAGCAGTAGCAGTGAGCGCATCTCCCTCAGTTCTGATTCCATCAAACCACTTGTGCTTGGGAGCTCCAAAACTCTTGGTCTTAATGGTTTGAAAAACATTGGCAATACCTGCTTTATGAATAGTGCAATACAATGTTTATCGAATACCAGATGGTTGCTTGAGTATCTGAGAAAAGAGGAACATTTGAAGGATATCAACACAAGCATATCAAGTATGAAGGGTGCTTTGATAAAAGCATTTGAAGAAGTGGTAAAAGAACTTTGGTCAGAAGATTCGTCTAATGTGGTGGTTAACACTGTTTCTTTGAAAAGCCAGATACAAAGATTTGCACCTCGTTTTATGGGTAACGCTCAACAGGATGCCAAGGAATTCTTCAGATATTTATTGGAAGGTCTTCATGAAGATGTAAACAGAGTAAGAGAAAGGCCTAAGCCTATGTTCATAGAAATCGATGAAAATTTGAGCGATAATGAAAAGGCAAAAGAGTCTTGGTCAAGATATCTTAGAATGAACAACTCGAAAATTGTCGATAACTTTGTTGGTCAACTGAAATCATCGTTGAAATGTACTTTCTGTGGCCATTGTTCCGTCCCCGGGTTTCCCCATAGAAATCGATGAAAATTTGAGCGATAATGAAAGACTTGTTTACTAGGGAAGAAATATTGGATGATGACGAAAAACCCACTTGTTCTAAATGCAAGGAAAGGAGAAAATGCACGAAGTCATTATCTATACATAAATTCCCCAAAATTTTAGTAATTCACTTGAAAAGATTTTCGCAGATGGAGAGATTCAGAGGAAAACTAAATGTCTTCATTGACTTTCCTCTCGATGGATTAGATATGAATATTTATGCAGTAGATAACGCAGCTCCGTGTCGCTACAACTTGTACGCTGTATCCAACCATAGCGGAACAACTTTTAATGGACACTACACGGCTTACTGTAGGCACCCTTATGCAGGCACATGGCACGAGTACAATGACTCGAGAATATCACCGCTATTACCAAAATCTATCGTGATTGGAGAAGCATACGTCCTCTTCTATGATCGAGAGGACACCAAATCACAGTTTTGAATAGAACATTTTACTTATTTACATTTTATATTTTATATTCATCTTTACCTTAATAAATATTTTATTTATAAATAAAAAAAAAAAAAATTTTATATTTCTTGTCAACAGGCGGTAATAACTAAGTAATTTTGCAGGTGAAAGTTAAAATGCTTTGGATGTTTCTGCTGAAAATAATGAATAGGTCCTTGATGGTCATGTAAGAGAAGCTGAAGTGAGGAATTATTGTTATTATAGCAGGAATGACGACCATTTCACTGTAATTTGTTATAGTGTAACTCCATCCGTAAGACCGAACATCCAATTATTGGTATATAGATGATCAAATCTGAACAACACAAAAGCATAATATCAATATCAACAGGATATGTATATATATATATATATATATATATATATATATATATATATATATATATATATATATATATATATATATATGTATATATATATAAAAATCGCCGAATTCAAAACCATATTAACGAACCCCATTGTAATGAACATTATAAGACTGAACAAAATAATATTTTTTCATAAAGAATGAATTCATTTGATTTCCAACTCTCAATAGGAAATAGATCCATTTCGATATTTCAGCATATTATTGGATCTTTCATAAATGTATACCCTTTGATCCGCATCCAGAAATATTTCCCAGGACTGAATTACAATACCAATTCCGGAAGAAATAAAATTCCAGTATTTGCATACGCCAGCCCGGTCCTGCATCCGAATTCTTGGATATCTGCATCACACAACGAGTTCCAAGTACCTTACAGAAGATATATAGCCAGATTTAAACGGTTATGCTGTATCGATTTCTGTTTTTTGTGACCTCCCTGGAAAGAGGCGAAAAAACCCGGATTGTCTATTATCGTTGAGAGTCTCTCGTGTGGAAAAATTCCTTTTCTCCTTAAAGTTTCAGACATGAACACGGGCTTTATAATCAATGAACTCAAAAAAGGTTAGTCTGTTCACTGCTCGTTATGCTCTTTATTAGGCGATGACAGAAAAGAGGGGGTTTCTGTTTGCAGAAAATATCTGCAGGAAATCGATGGAATAACTGATTTCCAGGAAGAGATGAAGCAAAAGTGATATGTTTTTTATTTGTTATTGGATATGTCAGATAGAATATGTGACATGGCCGGAAATTGGAGAAAAGTGATTGGCTAGCATCAAAACTGATATAATAGGAAGGGCTATGAAAAGAGTTTTTCGCTTTTTATCCTCAGAAGTCGGACTGGAAATATTTGATATTATAATCGGTCACTTGTCTGTTTATGAAGAGTAGGCAATGAATTATATTTCTTGACAAACTTGGTAAATATATGATGATAACTGGTTGACAGTTTCCCATTCTGAAACACGTCCATTTGCATAATATTCCATTGAATAGGTTCCATTTTGTATTTATATCTCTGCTTGTGTTATAAATAAAAAATTATTTAATTGTTCATTATTTCGTATTTTTCTGATGTGCAAGTGGAAAATAAAAAACTGGTTATTATTTCATACGTTTTATTATTAAAGATTGGATGTTGTTACCTTCATACAACTCAATTGACCATTACTGGTATTCTCCTATGAGTACTGAGCGGGAGTTTCTATAAGTGAAATCATAATCCATCGTAATTTCACTCCTGATATGTATATTTTTGAGTTTGAGGAAAAATAGGAGAACGAAAGAGTGTACCCAACAAACATTCGAAGTGAAATTTACAACTTTTCGACCTCCGAATAAGTCTAAGCCTAATTTAGAGGAGATAAATTTAACGTAATATTAACGCCAGATTGACCAATATGGGGAAAAATATAGAAGTAATTCAGCCATCGAAAATTGGCATATTAAGACATTTTGACCAATGGGTCAGTGGTAGAAATAACGAAATTTCACTTAATATCGGTCCTTTTCACCTATTCATGACCAGGAGTAAACTATAAAGGTTGAGGATAGAGTTTCGCGCGTGTTCGAAATAATTGTTAGTCTGAACTCACAGTCAAGGAAAATGGAAGTTATGCCTAGTCATAATTGTACTTGCGATACAAACTTTCTTGTGATGATATTGATATTTACTCGTTTTGCATGAATGCGACCCCCAAAAAATTCAATATGCTAGAGGAACATCAGAGAGAACTCTGTAGATTCTAGCAACTATTTTGTGAAACAATTTAAAAGTTTGTTTGAAGATTGTAGGCGCTGTCATAACTTGATGACTCTCGTTTCGGACATCCATCGTCTTAACGAATTTGAAAGTTCCTCACGACGTTTCGATTGCTTGTATCTGCAATCATCTTCAGGTGAATACTGACAAGTTTAGGTGCTACTTACCTATTTATAAGTCTGTCGGTGCAGTGTTACGTGTAATTCCACCATGTACATGATGCGTGTGATTTCGCGCGGTGTACTGGTGCGTGGATTTCCGCGCCTCTGCAGTCCGCCAGAGAGGGCAATGACCTATTTCCAAACGTTTTTGATCTCAAAGCTTGGTTGACTGAATGCGTTATTGGCCTCGATGTAGGCGGCCTTCTTGATCTTTCGTTTGAACCAATGCTCCTATCTATGTAGAACGCGTGCGTTGTCCCATAGAATTTGATGGTGCGTCAGCAATTCCAGATTTTGACGTTTCTTTTATTCATCCAATCTTACCGACAATGGCCTCTTTGTCAATCCGATGTAGGAATCTCCGCATTCACATGGAACTTCGTAGATGCAGTTGTGACGGATTTCGGTTCTGCTGTCAGGTTTGATCTTGGTGAGGAAACTCCGTAAAGTACCGCCGGATCGGAAACAGCTCTTGATATTGAACTTGTTTCTAATCCTTCTGATATTCTCGGATACACCTCTTATGTACCGGAGGTAGATCACTGCGTGCTTTGTTGTTGCTCTTTGGATGTCTTCGTTTTCTCGAGTTGTTTCAATACTCCTCCCACGAGTTTCTCGGGGTATCCAATTCGGTGAAAATCCTCTCTGATGTGGTTTGACTCGGCATCTAGTGACTCCTTGTTGTATATGTTTCGCTCTTCCCACCAATGTTTTTACATCCCTTTCATTGTAGAAATCGGATTGTTGGAGCTGTAGTGGAGACACTGGTATGTGCCTTTTTTTTAAAGACGGAAGTGCAGATGTCGTTGCCATTAACATCAAGAAGAGGTGAAGTATTGTTGCTTTCCATTTCCATTGTGAATTCGATCGAATCCCTGATGCTGTCAATTCTTCAGAGGAATTCTTGAAAATGTTTATCTCCGTGGCTCCATAGTTTTGGTTTGTGTTCTGTTCACTCCATGTATATGTTGGCAATAATAACAGAAAGTGGACCTATCGGGAGTCCGTTGTCTTGAGAGAAGAATCGGTCCTTTTCTTGGAAATATGCATTGTGTAGGCAGCACTGCAGTAATTTGAATATCACTTCGATGGAAAGGTCACTCCTTTCATGGATCTGGTTATCCCCTTCGAGTTTCCATTTGATGATGCTAAGGGATTCCTCTATGGGGACATTGTTGTTAAGGCTGACGAAACGATCCTCTGGTTTAAGTTCAATATTATTGATGGTGTCTACGAAGTGCATGGAATTTTTAACGTATGTAATGCTTTTCCCTTGTAAGGGTTGTAGTATCGGTAGGAGTTATTTCAATTACTTGTGAGTTGGTAAGTTCCGAGATGTCTGGATTATGGATTTTCGGGAGTCCGTGGAGATGAGGTAGTATGGCGTCAGATGTGATCGTTCGTTGTCTGGAATGGAAGTTTTATATTTCTTCAGAGGGTTTGTAGATCTCTCTCTATAGAGGGTGTTGGATCTTTCTGTAGGAGTTTATAGTTTCCAGTGTGGAGTACCGACTCTATAGTGTCATCATATGTTTTGGTGTCCATGATAACTGTGGCGTTTCTTTTCTCGGCTGAAAGAATCTTTATAGATGAATTATTTTGGAGGATTTTGAAGGCCCTCTGTCTTCCAGCACTGATGTTTCTCCGGGGATTTCGCTCCTTCTCAGGTGTCTCCTTCACTTTCCATCTGCATTTTTCCGCTTGAATAGGATTCATTCTGCTACTGGTTGTCTCTACAGAGCCTACAATGTCCAGGATGGGTGTGGTTTTTGGTGCTACTGCGTAGTTCAATCGTAGTTCGATACCTCACGGAGTTTCCTCACCAAGACCAAACCTAACAACAGAACCGAAATCACTTAGAACTGCATTCATGAAGTTCCATCGGAGAGACAAAAATAACATTGTCGGTAAGATTGGATGAGCACAAGAAATGAACCCAACGCGGAGAAACATCAAAATCTATGGGACGATGCAAGTGTTCTACATAGAGAGGAGCATTGGTTCAAACGAAAGTTCAAAGAGGCCGCCTACATCGAAGCCAATATCGCCTTTAGTCAACCAAGCGTTGAGATCAAGAACGTTTGGAAACCGCTCATTGCCCTCTCTGGTGGACTGCAGAGACGCGGAAATGCACGAACTAGCACACCGCGCGAAATCACACGCATCACTGCACCGACAGACATATAAATAGGTAAGTAGCATCTAAACTTGTCGGTATTCACGGGAAGACGATTGCAGATACCTACAAGCAATCGAAACGTTGTGAAAAACCTTCAAATCCATTGAGACGATGGACGTCCGAAACGAGCGTGATCAATTAATTTAAAACTAGTTCAATCATCAATTACAATATTTTCTAGGAGAAAATAAAGGAACAGATTAGGCATATGATGATGGTGAGAAGAAGTGTATGGTATTATGACAAAAGTATTATTTTTCTCATAATAATACACAATACTGTTTTCTCCAAATGCTTTGAATGCATGTGGCTGGCATCTAATGACTAAAGTACTCTTAGATTTTTTTTCATATACGATTGTTAGTCAATGATCCCATTATAGCACTCCTTTTGGTTGTTACGTAATTTTATTCATTACCATCACAAGTTTTTAATTTAGAATCCCATCAAATTATTCCATTTGTATTTGAAAATCATAGATAAACTGATCTACATCACATATGTGCGTTAAAATATATTATTTATTATACTTTGTTGTTGTGTTGTTATCATGACTCGGTTTTAGTTGTGGCACACCTCTACCAGGTATTTCTTTTGAAAAAATATACAATATTTCAAAACTAAAATATTTCGTTTAGTTTTTTTATGTTTCGTTTTTTGATTTATCTTTAATGTTCAGTTAATGTTCTAATTTATCTTGTTTCCATTCTTCACATTTTCATATCACAGTTATTCACTTTAAATTACCCACTACTTTTCATCGTAATTATTGCCTATAGAACAAAAAGTTGAATGTATAAGTTGTTTGGTTATGACTGAATTTTAATAAAATGTTATCAAAAATACAGTAGCGTGCAGATTCCAGGAGTATATCATTGAATTTTTGGATTGATATTTTTCCCTGATTTCAAAAATATACCATATGTTACCCCTATCTTATACCGTTTTGGAGTGATTAAACGACGAATAACTTAGTAAGACTAGATGTTACTGTGAATACCTATCCTATGAGAGTTAACATTTTTAAAGCAAGTTTTGAAAACGAAAATTATATTATGTTTGTTTGGTGACATTTCTTCAATGGAATAATCAAAATGGTTCACAGTGAGGAAAAGAAGTTCAATATTTGTACAAAAATAGATAACAAAAATTTATTTTTAAATAACATGAAAGATATTCAATGTGTCCACCATCATTGTCAAGGCATAATTTATAACGTGTTCTTATATTTATAAGTGCATTGGAAATTGCGTCATTATTGACATTCGGATTCTCTATTTCAAGTCGAATCGTATCTTTAATGAGTTGAATATTATTATTATTAGTAACAATGTATTTTATGAATCCCCAGAAAAATTAACCCATAGGGGTCAAGTCCGGACTGTTAGGTGGCCATTTAATACTTCCATTATTTCATATCCATATTGGGGAAACATTATTCAAATGTTCTTGTACTGGTAGGACACTATACGAATATTTTATTCTTATGGGATGAGTATTTCCTGATAGGTAACTCCTGTTAATGTATTATCATAAAATATGGGGCCAACAATTTTATTTCAAAAAATTCCTCACCAAACGCTAACAGTTTTTCTTCCTGTTTTCTTTATTTGTTTTACCAATCTTTTTCTGGTATATTTTTTTCCCGCGACCTTCGATTATCCTATTGAAAACTCCTGCCGTAGAAAACGATGACTCCATAATATTTTAGTTGAATAATCGGGATCTTCATTAAAATTTTGAATCATCTATTGGCAAAATTCCAGCGTTTTCATCTTATGAGCCTCTTTCAGAACTTGTATGGGTAGAATTTCGTTCCTTTTCAAAGTACGTTGGATTTGGAAAAAAACGTTTACTTAATTGATCGGCTACATTTTTTAAACTACATTCAGAATTTTCAAAAAAATATTACAATGTTTCAAAAAAGTCTATTTGCGAATTAATATGGATGCTTACCTTCGAAATGGGGCAGTATATCTAGGTGTTCTTCCTGGTTTTCTTGAACTACATGCTTTTTTTTCACTGAAACTGAAGGTATGATTCATCTTCTGTTAAATATGTTTGAATGTATTTTCTGACGGTGTTGGAAGATTTGGATACAACACCCTATATGCACTTTTTGCTGCACGATTGATTTTTTGTTTTGTATATAACAAGTATATAATTGAACTTTTTTTTCCTCACTGTAAACCATTTTGATTAATTTATTGAAGAAATTTCACTGAACAAACATAATATAGTTGTCATTTTCATAGCTTCCTTCATAAGTTTGAACTTTCGTGGGATAGGTATTTACAGTAACAACTAGATATTCGACGTTCAATAACTCAAAAACTAAGTGAATAATCCGGTACAACTGTTTGTAATGAGGTCCTACCATCAAATGTCGACTCTGGGTTGACCGACTCCCAAGAACAACTTCCGGAAGAATATACCCACCATCGTAGACATACAATTCCTTCCAACCCCATATAATATATGTATCAAATATTCAGTAGAATGAGAAAGCACCTAAGACGATCTCGACGCATTCAACAATCCCTCGGGTAGACAAATATATCTCGTGTTCAACTCAAGAGGTATCTATTTACTAGACTGCAGATAACTAGAAAGTGCCAGAGAAAAGCTAGCACACAGTCTGGGCGCGTCTTGTAATTAGCGGCCATTAATTCAATTAGATTAGGTTCTAAGACTCTATAAATGATCATGGGCGTTCGAAGGAAACAGAGGTTACTGAAAATTTAAACGAATGGCGCAGCCATAATATTGGCAAAAATGTACTTTATTCAACTCGTAACCTTTCAGATAGGTTGAAAAATTGAATGCGAGGAAACTGAACATGGTTACAATGTATGAGTTCGTTTTCTCAACAAGTGGTAGTACATGATACGAAGTAGAGTAAACAGAAGACACTCACTTCACTTAATGATTTTCACTTAACTGGGTTTACAAAACCACGACACGTGTTTCGCTATATAATAGCTACGAAATGGAGATAATAGACACGAAGTAGAAACGACCTTCGCCCATCTGTTCACCGGATAAAATGTATTTTATATGAAATTTTATATGTTAACAAATATTACAAATTGCTTGCCTTAATAGATTCACGTGTCCCGGTGTCTGTAATCAAATTGAATTTGATCAATTTTTAGTCATCCGATTAACTTGAAATTTGGCAGGTGTTCATAATACCGATGACAATGCATTGTGAATTATATGTTAAAGAAAACAACGAAATGACGGCTGCAAGATGGCGGGCGAGTTTGGTGATTATCGTCCGATTCGATTCACAATTGGTATATGGTGATTTTCGGGGTCGGAGATTATGAATTTTTCATCCAAAATCTCCGAGAAAAATTCAAGATGGTGGCTCCAAAATGGCGGATGAGTTTTGTGATTATGATCCTATTCTATTGAAAACAGGTATGTTAGGGTTTTTTGAGATCGGATATTATGATAACATAGTCAACATTAAAAAACTCAAGGTAACGGCTCCTATACATTTTGTTTCAAGACCAAGAAGTTTAAAAGGAAATTAAAAGAAAAACAAATTTTAAGAGAAATGAAAATGTGCTGAAAAGCGAAAAATAATTTATTTAGATGGTGAAGTAGGTTATTCTGCAACAGATTCAAAAGCCTGCCGCGTGAAGTTTTCAGTTTGAATACAAAAGCGACACATCTTAAGGAATTATTTCAACTTTTTAGCGCATTTTAATAAAAGCTTGCCTTCATTTTTTTTACTATTAATTTTATTTTAGGTTTGTTGGACCATAATCACAAAACTCTTCCACCATTTTGGAGCCGCCATCTTTGATTTAATAATTTTGATAAAAAATTCATGATCTCCAACCCCGAAAACCCCCCAAATACCAATTTTGAATCGAATCGGACCATAATCACAAAACTCGTCCTCCATCTTGAATTTATGAATTTTGACAAAAACTACATAAACTCCGACCGCGAAAACCGCCATTTCGAATCGGACTATAATCACCAAACTCGTTCGCTATCTTGAATTTATGAATTTCGACAAAAATTCATAATCTCTGACCCCAAAAACACCCAGATACCAATTGTTAATAGAATCGGACCATAATTACAAAACTCGTCCGCCATATGGAGCCGCCATTTTCTCTAACAAAAATTTCATAATGCATTGTCACTGGAATTCTGGACACCTGCTAAATTTCACTAGAAGTGGGTCAAATTCAACTTGTAAGATTTGATTACGGACACCGGGATATGTGAAGCCAAGAGCTTGTGAAAAAAATTGTCTTGACACAATTCAATCAGGCAAGCCATTTGTAATATATTTGTTAACATATAACATTTAATAAAAAATACATTGTATCCGGTAAGGAGATAGGCAAAGGTCACCTCTACTTCGTAACTTAGACTATAGTGTTCATATCAAAGTTACATTGTCGGCTTTCATACACTCGATTCATTATATCAATGCTTTTTGTCGTAGGTTTTGAACAAAAATCCTTAAATCTAAAATAATCTCAGAATTTTGAAAATTGGGACGTTTTGTAAAAAGTGTTATCTCTTTGAAGTGAGAGTTCTAAGAGAAAATAAATTTCTTAGGAACGTCTATGTTCTTGAATCTTTACTAATCTTAATGGAGATTCTGATAATGTAGATCCAAGATACTCAACTAACCCTGGAATCATCCAAAATCTTCATAAGTATGCTTATTAAACTAGGAGAGTTTGTTCTGTCTTGGGAGTAATCAGTTGGATTTATACAAAGCGTATCAAGACAAAGATGTTTTCTAAAGTACAATATGAATTGTTTGCAACAATTTATAAATATTTTTCTCGATAAGGATAGACCAATATTTTCGACGTTTTGGATTTTCGAGCAGTTGGAATCTTAGCATAACGGTGAGGCAAAAAATATATTTTATAGACAGTGATATTTGTGCTAGTTACAATACATACGAATAACATTATGATTAATCAATTGAAATTATTCAAGAAACATTCTGCAGGTAAGGGGGCTGATGCATACCACATGGAATTCATTGGTATAGGACAATAAATAAATAAATAAATAATAAATTTCGAATATAATAAAATGCGGTACAATATGAATGAAACATGAACTGCATGAAAATTCCAAACATGTGAAAGTATAAACAATTTAGATAAAAGGAAATGATATACAGACCATATGAAATACAATATATAATGTACAGTTAAGTAAATGGACCTTCCAGTTTTTCATAGGTTATTAATTGAAGAAAACTTATAACGGATGGCCTTTCCATTTCAAAAATAAATCGTTTTAGTTTTTTCTTGAAAAATGGTATCGAAATATATTTTTTACATCGTGTGGTACTGTACTATATAGCCTGAATGCAGTGGAGGAGTTAATTGGGAAATAAATAGCGAAAAATATTTGAGAGAATGTGAAAAAACGTCCAATTGGGAATCAAAACTGCAAGTATGATTCACAGCATTCATATATATATATATATATATATATATATATATATATATATATATATATATATATACTAGATACACTGGTGTTCGTTTGCTGAAAATTCCTTGAAGGTAACGCAAAATGCGGAACTTATCCCTACTGCCTCAATTAATGATTTTGACAAAACTATTTTATTCCCGATTGGGAATAAATTTATCCAAATACAATAATAAGGTGAGTAGTTATGATAATTCAGTTATAAAATACTGAATACTTATTTTTTTTCTTTTCATTATGGAAAGAATAACAGGCAAGTTGTTTCTCGATGTTATAAGCTATAGCAACTAACCCCAAATAAAACAGAAATAAATTCGGTTCGAGCCATATGTCACGTATAGCAGATCAACGGAGTATTATGATTCGGTTGCCTATAAATCGCCACGCAGGTAATCTTCAATTATAAATAAAATTGCATACAAACCGTGCCCACACGTCTTTCAATCAGATCAAAGAGGATTTATCGACAAACCAGATATTTTTATTAGAGCTTACGAAATTATATTTTTCTTGCACGGTGATCCAGAATTTTTCCTGGAGAACCATTAGCCGTTGCTGCTTGCAAGGTGTATTTCAAGTAAATTATATGTGCTAACATTATTTTCGGATTCAACAGACCGTGAATATTTCAAAATCATTCCCAGTGGAAGAAGAGGAAAAATTTCCATCATGGAATGATATCGTAAAGGTGATTGGAATATAGAATTATGATTACGATGGGCGATAATTTTACACAATGATTTGAGTGATTGGGGTATAAGGAAACTTGGTTTTTCATTCGTGGTGGTGCATTCTTGTTGTTACGAGAACTCCTCAAAAAATAAATTTATATCTTATGGAAATTTGTTTTTTTCTCAAGAGAAAATTTCTCAGAATAGCAGTTCAAAAGCAATAGGATACTGGCTTGGTGAATCTAATGTATTTTATTCACAGAATGGCATGAAGAGATAATGTGTTTATAGATAGAAAAATAAGTATTTGGATAGTTAAGGGAAAAGTGCTCAATTTCCTTCATCAGGTGAAATACAATCTCTGGTATTATACATTCCATTGTTTTTCTTTTATTTAAAATATGAGTTGAGTAATTCATTGGGATTTCACGCCACACCAGCGTCTGCCCCGTTCTAGATTATTGTTTCCATCTTAGGTTCTTTCATTCAGGAAAGAACAGGCTTGTTATTGACGTCTTCTATTTGACAGATACTGAGATGGTAGATGTTCCTCCTAAACCACATCTCTTATTCCACCTAGAGCATTTCATGTGTGACAAACTCTGCAGACTCAGTCAGCTCACCCTTACATCGAAACTTGCCGTATATCGCTTTAAAGAAATGTTTTCTGTCAGAATGTTAGAATTCACTGTCTGATGAAGAATAATGTCAATGTAAATATCTCCTTTCCCAAACCACTTCCCAGGAAAAGGGAAACATTCTCAATTGAATATTGAATTGGAATATTTTTTTGAAAACTTAAAAATCTACGACAATATCTATCAGATGTAGTTCAATGTCCAGCGTGACTTTTGCCAGGAAAGTAGTTGTTTTCTGTTAAATATTACAAAAAATTTAAATTTTTACGTAGATTTTTTAATTTTCAGAAAAATCTTTCTATTCAATATTTAATTGAGATTGTTTCCCTTTTGAAAATGAACACCACCCAAGAGATTATCTCAAATGATGGAACATAGGACTAAAGTTCATAAACATCTTTCTTCGTCTACCAAAATAAACGGGAATATAATGCGGCAGTTATTAATTCAACCCGTAAAAACCAGACCGAGAATTCAACATGACTTTTTCATTATTCCATTATTTTTATGTTTTCCAACGGCGCTGCCTTCTATAACTATAAATTCAGCGTGGACGTATTATTTGGGAAAACAAGTGTATTAGCCAGTATTTCACGGAAACGAGCCAAAACAACATGAAAAATATCGAACCTCACAAATACTCGTGAATGCAGCTCGTGTTACCGAAGTCTGGGCTATATGCCGCCATTCTGAAATTCTCATTCTTATATTTGAAAAATGTAGGGAAACGCTGTACATATTTTGGATATGTTTCTTGGATATAATGACCTTCCACAGTCAGAAAATGAAATGGGTAATAAGTTAAGCTAAGTTCATTCGTATTATTACAGTTTTATGATTGTTTATCAAGTCGGTTCTCTGAGTGGTGTTCAAATGCAATTCCGTTCAGCTTTTGGGATCTTCTTGGCAACTAAAAAATAGATGAGATATTAGTAATTTCATTCGTGTTAGTGGTCATTGCCAGATAACTCGAAACCGGTCTACAGGTGGACATCCTAAATTCAATTGATTGATATATCTCCATTTCGGAGCAAGCATTTGCAAAGTACGCGTCTAGGACTATTCATCAGATGTGATCCGATATTCATGGAATAGTCAGGGATATTTTGAATAGTCAACGCACCATACACATATCGATAGTATGTTCAGTAATCTTGATAAAAAAGACATTGTTTTATAGTTAACCACCGAATTCATGAATATCAACTTGCTCCGATACTTAGACTCTCTACACTTTCCAAACACCGCGAAGAAACATGTCACAGAATTAGATATCGAGCACACCAAAAACCATGGCTCGTGAGGGTACACAACAGGCCATAGTCATTCGAGAAGCTATTGTGATGGAAAAACGACCAAATTGCCTCAATGAACGGGATGACAGACGTTGTCTGCCCAATACTTGGAAACCTCCGATCTTTCGTCTCCACCCCCTCTCCAAACTTAAACCCAAAGCCCCGCCCACAGTTCTACTTCATTAACTCCACGCGGGATAAATACTGCTGAGTTTCACTCATATCCTCAGTTCTCTCGAAGGAGAAGGCAGATTGAGACCTTGGAGAGAACTAGCGTCGAGATCTGGAGAGTAGGCAGATTGAGACCCTGTCGTCAAGTCACAACGTTATTGATAATTTTTTTTTAGCTCTCTTAAAAATGTATACGAAATGGAAGCCGAATGGCAAGTATATAATGCCAATTTGTAACGAATTACAGTGGTAAAAAATCTTTAAAAAAAATTAAAACTTGTTTTGTTGTTTGTAAAATTCGTCAAACTTTTGGGAAGCGCCACCCACCTAATTTCAGGTAGCCTACTCAGAGGAAAACTTTGGCAATTGCCGAATGCAATAAACATTCAACTCGACATTTAAATAAGGTAGGATGTTGAACTGATAGTGTGGTAAATGTACACATTGCAGGTTGCATGAGATTGATATCCAATTTAAAAGTGAAGGACACAACTAACCTTGTTATATCCAAACTGGTGATAAAGTCAGAACTAGTTGACTTTATACTCTCACTTATCATAATTATCACAGTATCTTGTAAGGAACAATTAATACAATCATTGGGAAATAAAAAATCGCTGTAAATTTCCATTTCTGAGAATCAATAACTTTTGATTATCCTGGATGCTCCTTCCAGTTGAGGTTCATTCACCCGTGTCAATCACATACTATTTGAGTTTTTATTCCGATGACAAACAGTACATCATTGTATTTTAACATTTCCCGAATTTTGAATTCTATATAAATAAATATTAGTCATTAGTTTTGTTAGTGATTTTGAGATTGAAACCCAAGTAAGTACTTGCTGTATATATCCTTGTATTCTGGTTGTACTTTTTTCTTTAGAAGTAAGTCAGATTAGATGACAATATTAAGAAGCATTTAGGAAGATTTGAATCCTTTACCAACTTTTTATTGACAAGTTCAAGGTTTATACAAAAATATAAATGCTGTTTTTGTTTCCAATGAACAGGGATCGAAATGAACAACATTTTATATTCTCATTGAAAACCATAATTATAGTTGAAATAATTGAATATGTTTTAACGATGTTTACAATACAACCAACGTTAGGTCATTAAATATGCGGGAAAATTATCGTCCCTTTTCAATTATGTATTCACGATTATATTTACGAATAACGCGCCACTTCATATCAGAATTGAATTTTCCATTCATCAAAATATCAAATCCCACAATGGAGCCACGACCACCCTTCAGAAGTTAGCTTGTTAAAAAAGATGTTTGGAGGAATTACCGTTACCCTCAACCCTACAAAGATAAAATTGTTTGGTATATATAACAAAAGTCGTTTACATAATTGCTCGTTGAATTTTCGGTGGATAATTCACACAAACTTTTTGATGAATGGCGGAATATCAAACTCCTTCAGAAAGAAAATGAAAAATGAATGCAAAGAAAACGCCGAGTTGGAGTTGGCATAAAAAGGGCAACATGTAACTGTCTTTCCTTTGGGAGCCAGGGACTGTCTGTCACTTTTTTTATTTATGTTGTCTCTTCGAAACGTATGGTGCAGAAATCCTAACTGTAATAAAAGTATGAAGGTGGAAATAAAAGGTCGAATGATTGTTATCAAACAAGTATTTTTGGCATTGATAATATGGTATGAAAGAAAAAAGTTTTATATTTTACTATGACTCTGACCAATGTCCATTTGGCGTTCGCGAAATCGTACTATATCTTTATAGTCCATTGAAATGTTACAATTTAAGGACCGAATATTGCATTTTTTAGAGGACGCAATTTTATTTTTGGGACATGTGTGGGGGGGGGGGTCAATAGAAGCTTAACCTCAAGTTTGTGGGGTCGCCACCCTTGTCCCCCGGCCGCCATCTTGGAAAAAGGGGTGAAAACACTTTTTTCGCAATATCTCGGAAACTATGCGTCTTACAAAAAATTTGTCAAATCATAGCAAATTGTTTTGTCTACAAATATGTTTATATAACTGTTTGCCCTAAATTAAAAATTAAAGAAGTTATAAGCAAAAAAGTGAGAAAATTTCTGTAAAAATTTTCTTTTTTGCTCTATAACTTTTTTTTTATACATTTTTCAAAAAAATTACCTCAGACCAATCTTGTATATAACATAACATATTGCTTATAAGGTAATCCTCGTCATCTAATATTTTTAATCACTTATTAGCTAGCTACGCTAATCGACTTTTCTTCGATGGTCCAGGCTGTGGCTGAGGATGGCATGAGGAAAGGTACTAAGTCGTCTTTGTTTAATGTTTTTACACCACTGGACCAATCCTTCGAAAACATTCACAGAAGTCATTTTGTTATCGATGGTGGTTTTCTATTGCATAAAGTGATTTGGGATCGGAATTTGTCATTAAACAACATCCCTGAGAAGTATGTCCGGTATGTGCAAGAACATTATGGACTATCTGCAACAATAATATTTGATGGTTACTCCAAAAATCCTGATATAGCAGGAACAAAGTCATGAGAACGTATGCGTCGCACAAAAAAACACCAATGTACTGAAATTAAGTTTAATAAGAGTACCGTACTAACAATATATCAAGAAAAAATTCTTGGTAATGAAAAAAACAAATTAAACTTGATAGATCTTCTCAAAACTGCTCTTTTAGAGGTTGGTTTTTCTGTCAACCAAGCTGAATCAGATGCAGATTCAATCATCGTCTCTGCTGCGCTTACTGCATCCCGATCTCATGAATCTGTTATTATTGTGGCAGAGGACATTCTTGTATTGCTCACAGCATTAGGTACAAGACAGCCTAACATTTATTTTTCAAAACCTTCAAAAGGGCGCACATCTGCTCAGTTATATAGCCCTCCAAGTTTTATGTATGGAGATCTCATAACCCAGAATTCGCTGTTTCCTCATGCTTTTTCAGGATGTGATACAACATCAGCAGCCTATAACATGGGGAAATTAAAATTTATAAAAATAATGGAGAAACATCCTGAATTAGCTGGTGGTACCGCGCTATTCCTGAGTGAGAAAGTCGATCCAACTTTGCTCATTCTTGTTGGCGAACGTTTTTTCATAGCTTTATACGGCGGTAATAAAGACGACTCACTAGACGGCTTGCGATACAAACGATTTGCCAAGACAATGACTGAAAATTCATTTAATTTATCATCGTTGCCTCCAACACAAGATGCTGTTTTTTTTCACAGTCTCCGAGTATATCACCAGGTCCAGTCGTGGCTCAGAAGATATCAAAATCCTGAAGATTGGGGCTGGAAGAAGCATGCCAACATTTGGATGCCAATACAAGCTTACAAGCCTCCAGCACCCCTCGATCTCATGAAATTGATTTTCTGCAGATGCAAAGGAAACTGTGGAAGCATGTGTGGCTGCAGGAAAGCAGGCCTGAAATGCTCTATAGTATGCCTCCATTGTTCTGGCGAAACATGCAGCAACATTATGGAAATATCAAAGTTAATGGAAGAAAATGAATTTGAAGATGAACTTCCAACTATGACTCCAATTGTAACTCCTGTCATTCCTCACACTTTCACATTTGACGTTGATTTTGATTCTGAGCCACAGCCTGGACCATCGAAGAAAAGTCGATTAGAGTAGCTAGCTAATAAGTGATTAAAAATATTAGATGACGAGGATTACCTTATAAGCAAGATGTCTGTGGAGTAGGCCTACTGGGGATACCATTTAAAAAAAAACGCGCTTACCGACTCTACCTCATAGGTGGCGGGAAAAAGAGTTAGGAATGAATAAGTAAAGTTGTTCGAATTTAACAAAAATTTTGTAAGAATATATTTACAATAAGAAAAAAATCAAAAATAAGTTAAACATTTCGTTTCGACCGGATTCTCATGAGCATTGACGAACCCGGTCAACTTTGGAGCGCTGTAACAGCGTTTTAAATGAATGAAATTTAAAAAAATCATAGGGAAAAATTTTCCTCAAAAGATCATCTACAAGATTGGTCGGAGGTAATTTTTTTGTAAAATGTATAAAAAAAAGTTATAGAGCAAAAAATAATTTTTTTACAGAAATTTTCTCACTTTAAATTAAAAATTTGGAAAATTTTTTTTTGTTCTTTTTAAGTCACCCCAAAACTTGAGGTTAAGCTTCTATTGACCCCTCACACATGTCCCAAAAATAGAATTGCGTCCTCTAAAAAATGCAAAGCTCATGTAACATTTCAATAGACTATTAAGTTCCCGAGAAAAATACAAACTTTTTCGGGATTTCCCCATTTTTATGTTTCCGAATGAATCATGAAAGTTTTTTAATGAATCATTAGTCCCGTTCGTATATAAAATTAACTTTTTTTATATCTCAGAAAATATTTTTTTCTGAATCTATGCCATTTATTGTGATTCAATTGGAGGTTGGTTCGTAAACTTCAGATTATTCAAACACGGCATATTTTTGGCATATTTCTGGCCATTTTCTATCTAGAACTATATGAAGATTTTTCCGCTGCTTGAATCAAATTAGAATGTTATATAACACTGTGGAAAAAATGAGGGAGACCAGGGGATTATTAAGATCGATGAATTCATAGTACGGAGATTGGAGGAATACAATTTTGTTAAGGATCATGCTGACTCTCAGTATCAACAATCAATATCAGCAAAAACACATTAATTCCCCTACCAACTACCCATTACTCCTACATGTGGACGACTTGTGGTAATGGGCGGATGTAGAAATACACATATTGTTGGTATATCTTAATGTTCTCTGAACTGAAACAATTCTCCGAAATAATCTATGCTCATTGATTAAAAGTTAGTTTTTGTAAAGGAATGTTATTTTTCGATATAGTATTTAGGATTTTTCAACTTCTGGACCATTTTTACAATTCAGCACAATCTACAACAAAAATATAAACCTTATTCAAATATTCTATGAAAATTGTTTGAAATCTGAAATAAATCATCGGCGTCCTCAGTATATCAATATCTTATCTTAGAACTGTTGATTTCTAACCTCAATATGCAATTGATTTATTATTGAGGTTAGATTACCGGAAATCACTAGATTTAAGCATACCTCCATAACGTAGGTGATTTAAGTTGAGTTCTCTTCAAAATAACACACTGATACTTTTTCTGATACCTTATCTCACATTCCATGGAATTCAGTGTATGTTTTTCATCTGCAATTCTGGTTTCGCATTTGAAAAAAATATATCGCAGCGTTGGCAGTATCTACTAGCTCAGGTGGTTGTTCTTACCACCAGTTTCCATCGTGCGTTCAACACAGTGAATTCCAACAAATTCTTCAAAATTTCAAAATAAAAATTGTTGATCCGTTTCCATGGTAACGTTAGACAAAATGCAAGTAAATAAGTAGATATTACAAATTCGAATTTTCTTCTGGAATTTCACTTCAATAAATCAATATTATTGAAGTTATGGACTAGCAATTGAACAAAAACATTAGAATTCATGAAAGTAGTTATACCCTCGAAGTGTAGTATCCAAACGGAAATAGAGGGGAAGGAACTCTAAGCTTGATACGTTGGTTATGATCAACAGTGTCATTCTTCTCTGGGTTTCGGTCACATCGCTGCCACTGATTGAACCAGAACCATAATAATGCGGCTTGAAAAAATATTACTTCTACAAGAAGCTGAAAAAAAGGAAAGGAGGATCGAGAACGACATAATGACAGATACTTCCAGGACTGCAGCACGTGAAGGATCCTTGTCACTGTTTCACCTCAGCAAGGGAAGCTTCAGGTCAAAAAAAAAATCCTAACTGGACACTGTGAACTGAGTGAAGATCTGAGGACTTAGAGAAGAATCAGCACCTGTGGTGTCTGCGGAGAAAAACTGTGAACACTCGATGTCATCCTGTTGAAGTGCGATGCAATAAAACATAATATATGGAGAAGTCTGTTATCGCAACCGCCAACACAGATAGGTCATCTGAAAAGCTTTATGGGCTGCTTCGAATAGAACATTTGGAAACAACAGAAGAAATCAAATTTCTTAAGGATCTGGACCTCCTCAGCTGCTTTAAACAAGCACAATATGGGGTACAATAGACCTAATCAGGTCGTAGCGAATCTGTTATTACCAATACTTAACAGATGAGAAAACGACAGTAAAGAAAGCGAAAGAGAGGAGGAAGGATACCAGAGATTAGTGAATAATAATATCGGTATTTTGTTCTTAGTAAATATTGGATAAAAACTTGGTGATTGTGGTTTCTATGTGGTATAGCAAAGCATTGAACAATATATGTGAAACGTGTATCCGAGCTTTGTAAGTTTGTGAGGAGTGGATATATCCAAAGAACCCCGCACCAAATACATGGAAAAATGTCTCTCAGCCAATTATGAAATTTTTTTGGGATATTGTGGTACAAGTCATTAGAAGTACACGTGCAGGTTTGAATAATTATGTCTAGTTTCGGAGACATAACACATAGTCAGGTTCACTTATCCAAAAGTATTACTTTTTAGACGATTAGTAACTGAATAATAGCATCGCTGGTTGAAAGGAAGTCATATAACATATCAGTCAGTCGGTCGTTAAGTCAAAAAAAGCCGTCTATGATACATGGTGGGTCAAAAATAGCTACAATTTAGCATAATTCGGCAATCTTTATCATTGGTCCCATCAGTGAGACTGAGCATTTTTCATTAAAAACATCTTTATTGCGAGTCTTTTCTTATGACGAGAATATTTCCGCTAAAAGGTTTTTTCCAAAATACTGATTGTTTAAAAAAAAAAAGTTTTTATTCTTGAAACAGCCTTTTTGAGACAATAAATCCGCTTCAAAGTCAAAACTACTTGAGGATGACTAGTAATTGCTAAATATGGTTAGCTACAAAAAGCTACAATCACATTTTATACGGGCGGTATTTACAAATTAAGTTAAAAAAGCTTTTGCATTCATATATATATGTTTGTTAATTATTGTTGAATGGACCTGTCAATTTGAATCATATTTTGCAGTTATACTCTAAAGTAAATTACCCTTCACTCGTGCAAATTTTATTGATTTTCTATGTCTGGTTTTTGAAATATAAATATTGAAAATTCATGTTCTATAGAAAATATTATCCAATCTTATTTCTTGATAAAATAAATATGATCTTGTGGCGCAAAACAATTGACACGTCGGGGGGGTACATAATTATTATTTAAAGATAATCGTCACGAAGCGCAGAGTACGACTTGAATGGATCCGGACAACGAATTTTCGTAAAGCAGGTAGAAAACTGCATACCAAAGTGTCAATATCCACGCCGTTAATAGTCACACGGTTTATGGTATGAAGAATATCACCACCTTTCAATTTTTGCCTCACACTATACTATTAAAAATGAAAAAATACCGTAAAAATATTTTTTTGATACGTCTTATAGTTTCCGAAATATTTAATTGTTTAGCTAGGCGTGCGACGACACAGTCATCGGCTGCTGTGACGTCACTTTACAACGGTCGGTCAGTGCGTGCTCAGCTTCCGAGCTGTGTGTATGAAGTTTGCGTCAAAAATTGATAAAAATGTCGAATCCAGAAACTAGAAAATCGTGTATTGTGCCAAAGTGTTTAAATAAAACTACTAATGCACCCGAAAAGTTGTTTTTCATTGTTGCTTTCGAACCTAAAAGTCGAAAGAAATGGATGCACATCTTGATGTTCTGGGGTGATTCGGCATTTCACTGTACGAATATCTCTTTTAACTTTTACATATCCAATAGCGTCGTCGCCGAAGCTGTTTCTAGCCGATCTAAAATAAAATAAACGTAAGTAGATCTAATATATAAAAAATTAAATACATAAAAATGCACTTATCTACGATCACATTGAAGAGAAAATTAATTTGAGAGGTTTTCCATCTTAGCTTAATAATATTTAATAGGTGTAGTCGCGTGCATCCTAATAATAAACTACTTTGGAAAAAATATTTCATGGGTTCAAATTTCAAAAAGTTTTGTACATCTGGTACATAATGTTCAGGTTAGGTTTACTATATTAATTTTTTGTTACATTACATATTAAAAAAATACAAAATGTAGGTCATGATCCAAACTATGTAGGTACAATAACACAGTATTGTTTTTAATAAGTCCCACCCTGTTACAAATACCTACGCATTCTTCCTTCTCAGGAACAATGTCAAGTAAGATAGTATCAATATGACGTATGACTTACATTTATAAAACACTAGTAATGAGAAATATGTACTTATAGGGATCAATAGATTTATGATAAAAAGTTAAATGTTATTAAGTAATACTTACTTTTGCATTTTTACATCTCGCATCTCGGCGGCCAAGAAATCGGAGTTATTTGATAAATAGTAAGCAACCATAACCCGTCTATTTCAGTTATCAGATTGTCCTTTTTCAAAACCGTCATCTATATCTAATATTATACTTATAACACTATTGTAACACCGATTCACATAAAAACTTAAGTTTAAAACGTTATTGTGGTCGAAAATCCGATAGCAAAGCAATGATTGAGTGTACGGTGTGAACGTTGCGTTGTGAAATGACGTCACGCGAGAATGGCGCGCTCGCCCGAAATATTTGAATGGAAAATGGAAAATTGTCGTAACTTCAACACTACTCGCTTGATTGAAATGAAACAAGAACAGGTGTATTTCTAAACATTTAAGCTACACGGTCATACAGTTTCAAGTCATTCAACAGACCCAGTGACAACTCACACGAGTGTAGGGTTAACTACTTTGAAGTATAACTGAAAAATATGATTCAAATTGACAGGTCCATTCAAGAATAATTAACAAACATATATATTAGGTACAAAATCTATTTCAACTTATATTTGTAAGCACCCCCCGTATAAAAAGTGATTGTAGCTTTTTGTAGTTTATCATAGTAAGCAATTACTATAAGTCTTCCCCAAGTAGTTTTGGCTTCGAAGAGCAATTATTGTCTCTAAAAGGTTACACTAATGTTAAAAACATGGAGTATAAAAAACAAACGTTTTTTAAAACAATCAGTGTTTTGGGAGGAAGTTAAAACTTTCAAAGAAAATATTCCTGCCATAAAAAAAGACTCCCAATAAAGATATTTGAGATAAAAAATGTTCAGTCCCACTAATGGGACCAATGATAAAGATTGGCGAAATATGCTAAATTCTCGCTATTTTTTACCCACTCTGTATCATAGGCGGCTTTTTTTGTCTTAACGACCGACTGACTGACATGTCATTTGACTTCCTTCAAACCAGCAAAGCTATTATTTAGTTACTAATCATCTAAAAAGTAATACTTTTGGATGTTTTAGTAAAACAGACATTTTCATCATTTTCAAAAATGTCTATCGCCGAAACTAGACATAGAAACTAATTCAAAATTGCACGTGTAACTTCAAATGACTTATACCGCAATATCCCAAAAAAAATTCAAAATTGGCTGAGAGCCATTTTCCCAAGTATTTGGTGCGGGGTTCTTTGGATATATTCACTTCTTACAAACTATACCACGTAGAAACCACAATCACCAAGTTCTCATCCAAAATTTACTAAGAACAAAATACCGATAATATCTGGTATCCTCCCTCCTCTCTTTCGCTTTCTTTACTGTCGTTTTCTTATCTGTTAAGTATTGGTAATAACAGATTCGCTACGACCTGATTAGGTCCATTGTACTCCATATTCTGCTTGTTTAAAGCAGCTCTCGAGGTCCAGATCCCTGAGAAAATTGATTTCTTCTGTTATTTCCGAATGTTCTATTCGAAGCAGCCCATAAAGCTTTTGACAGGACCTGTCTGTGTTGGCGGTTGCGTTTACAGACTTCTCCATATATTATGATTTATTGCATCGCACTTCAACAGGATGTCATCGAGTGATCACAGTTTTTCTGCACGTGTAACTTCTAGTGACTTGTACCGCAATATCCCAAAAAAAAATCAAAATTGGCTGGGAGCCATTTTCCCATGTATTTGGTGCGGGGTTCTTTCCCAATAGTTTGATTCTTATTGTCACCAGGCAGCTTGATTAACTGACTGATACGTATTCGAATGGGTAACCGACTATCTCATGGCGGTCAGCAGAATGTCATGACTTGCCTGATTTGAAATTATATGGAAGAACGTCAACTACTCTTATATTTACCCCGCTTCCAAATCCCAATCATTTGTATTACATTATATTCTCCTTCTGGGAACAGGAATGCATGAGAATCTTGGATTTGCTGGGAAACTTTTGCTCAAACTGATTTGAATAATTGCTTCTACTCAAGCGAAAAAACATCATACCTCGTATCGATACACTTCAAGTAGACCCGTTGTCTGATTTTCCATTATAGCTTGCCGTCATTTTAGGCTATCGGTAACCGAAGAAAAAGCCAGACTCTCTAGGGCAATGTGAAAAACAAAGGAATAGGGATGGATGCCACCTGGGATCGTATCAAGTTGGGCTATGAGGAGGTATCGCTTCCATTGTTTTCAAATGAACGGATGAGGAACATTTCGAAAATGTTGTACAGAGTGATATGAGTAGTGAACATTGTATCATCATGTTATTCGAATCAAATCTTTCATTTGGGGGGTATCTTCTCCATTTTCTGTGAAAAATATGATTTGAAAATCGAAACAAATCGTCTGACTGTGCCTTCAATACTTCTTCCGAATTTGCGGATTTCATTTCTCCCAGAAAATGTAGGCGTATAAAGAGGCAAAAATTGCATTAAAAAAAGTACAGCAAAAATATATCTCAGCCTAGCAGTCTGAGCAGTAGTAAATACGATTTAAAAAATGAATGAATAAGTTGAATCCAATGAAACTGAAAACTTCAAATAAGTTTGAAATATTATATGTCTGCAAACTTTTCTTGTCCCATGGAGAAAATGGGTGTGAGGTATATGCCGAACTTTTCACGAAAGTTGTTTCACAGATTTTATACATTCGCGTTCGTATATTATATGGATTTCTTTTCATGCACGTGAAATACGAAATGTTTTTCAATTTTCTCTATATAATATTCCGAACGCAATGCTGGATAACAAAACTTTATATTTCATCAAAATATATTGACAGACAAGGTACTATTATGGAATATAATTATTCCACCATATATTATTAAATATTCGGAAGAACCTGGAGGAAAACTTTATGTATATTTTTATCATTCAAGATGACCTTTCGAAGGTGGTTCATGTGAAAAATATCATTTCTTTCCGTTGTTTGTGTTTCTTCTCCCGCTGGAAGAAAAAAATGGCAGTTATCAAAGAAGACGCAAATAAAAATAATTTTCAATAATATTATTTTTGTTGTTAAATATTTTTTGAAAATATTTTTTTCGAAAAGGTTACGGATTAATTGTAAACTTCCTTGTTATATTTTTGAATGCAGAATATCAAAACGCAGTAACGTATCGAGGCAAATAAACTAATGTTCTCTTCTTGGACATATAAGTGACATTTTTCACTTCCAGGGAAAGGGAATACCGCGAAGTTATATTCCAATACTTCTCCAAAGAAACATTGAATAGTTAGTTATCTACTCTCAATGAATGCTTGATGTCTCACTGAAATGTTCAAATTATTCAACTTCAAACATAACCTTTGAAACTGTTTTTGGGTATTCAACTCCAACCATTCAGCAGAACTTTGTTTTACATATATATTTTTGAGAAATATTTTGAAAAAATCGAATGCGTCCCTGAAAGTAATTTCGAATTGGTAGACAGATTCTCTTTTAGTTATTGAATTGAATGTGAACCTAATTTGATTAAAATCAACAGCAGTCTTATCGATATCAGAAGTCAAGCAATATTGGGCGCGGCTAGTACTTGAATGGGTGACCACCTGACAAGGACGGTGCGCGTTAAAAATACCCTAACAACTGTAGCGTTATAGGATATTCGCATCTGCAGGCGTCTTATCAATGAGCACGAGATAAGACGATAGATATGGTTTCCTTCGAAGAGAACGTTAAAATGGCGGTCCCAAGTACATAGATGTTGAGCTCGTTAAAGAATCCTACCTCTGAAACAATAGAGTATTTTGCAAAATTTCCTGTTGGGGGGGGGAGTGCTCTTACGAAATTATTCCGCTTGTTTTAACTTTCAATGAAGGCATGTACCATACCATACATTTTTTTAATATACCACACAATACCACCTCCAACCATTAGACAGGAATCAAGTCTTCGACTCATAGATTCGCGCAAACGTTGAAATATTCCGGGTGGGTTTTGGGTTGTCTCGCAGGCAGCAATGATGCGATTCCTCAAATCATTTACAAATTCAATGGGGGTCGTATAAACCAAGGACTTTAGGTGACTCCAGATGCAAAAGTCCAAGGAGTTTAAGTCTGGAGATCTGGGAGACCAAGTTTGAGGTCCTGCTCGGCCTATCCAGCGATTTGGATACATGTGGTCCAAGTACTGACGAGCAGCAAAAATGGACAGGCGCACCATTGGGCATAAACCACATTCGTGGTCGAATACCTAGTAGAGCATTTTCAGGTGAAATGGAAAGCTGCTCCTGGATAAAATTTGTATAGGATGCACCATTTAGCCTTGACGTCAAAAAATACGGTCCAATATTTTCGGCAATAATTCCGACCCACACGTTAAGTGAAAATTCATATTGGTACCGACCTTGAATTGCATGTGGGTTATCTTCGGCACATAGATGATTGTTATGAAAATTTGTAATCCCTTGCCTTGAGAAATTGGATTCGTCAGTGAATAATACGTTTTCTGAAAAGTGAGCATTTTGGGTAATCATTTGAGGATCAGTTCATTGCTAACATTTAGTGGGTTAGCAATTTGTCTTGTACTTGATTCCGGACGATCTTCAATGGACGACCACAATCAGTTGTATGTGTCCTAAAGGTACCTCTTTCACAGAGACGTAGGTGAAGACGTGCAAAAATTGTATAATGAGGTATCACGCGCTGAGTATACATCTCTGCATAGAGCCGTCTAGCTTCCAAATAATTTCCATTGGTACGATCATACATAAAATCGATATGCGTCAGTGTAATTATTCATATTGCAGATTTAAAAAGCACAATTGAACATTCAACTACCACATAAAAATCGAAACGACCCGACAGCCACCTACTAGATTTAAGTTAAAACGAACGGAATAATTTTGAAATACATAAATTGAAGTCATAATTTCTGCAAATGAAATTTGACAGCCGCCTATTTTTTCTATTCCATTAACAGAAGATCCGTTCATGCACGATGTCATATTTAATTATTTTCGTGAGGTACTGTTGCCTTCACGGAGACAAAGCAGAGTTGATTTATTTTTGCAATTGATCGTTCTTTTCAACTCATATCTTCAAATTGAGAAATTTAGTTTTGTTATATATATATATATATATATATATATGGTGAATTATTTTCTCGACTATACTTATATTATTTTGAGAAATTAGCGGGTATTCAGTCTGGTCTTATATAAAGAAAAACTCTTCTTTACTTTTCCAAGCTTTCGACCATTTATTTTGTCTTTATCAAGGCTAAAAAACAAGAATGGTTGAAAAATATCAAATATAAAAAATTGGTATGAACTTACATGTAGGATGAGTTAAATTAACGAATATAAGTGTATAAAATATATCGACATTATGACTTCAAAAAATTGTCACACTGACAGACATTTGCATTTTTGTGAGTCGTCGATGTTTCTGTATTAGGTTGTACAGGGGATTCTGTATGAATATTTATTAAAATAAAAGTTCATTTTGAAAGTAGATATGAGTAGATTTTGCCTAGTTGGTCGATGTCAGATCTCTTATTCAAGATATTTACGTCACTATTAATTGACACCATTTCTAAAAAAAGTCTTTTTGTCAACTTTTGTTCTTGATATATAATTTTTGTGTCATGATAATCCATTACGTAATCCTGGTTCACTACATGATCAGAGAGTGCACAAGAAAGTTTTTGGAGTCTACAGTCACTTTTATGACCAGTGATTCGTGATTTCAATGTTTGACTCCTTTGTCCAATGTAATTTCTATCACAATACCACAAGGTATACTATAAACTGAATTGTTTTTCATCGGTGCACATTCTCCGTCTTTTAATTTTGTTTATATTTTATTTATTGGAAGGATATTTTTTTGTGATATTTTAATATTGAATTAACTTTTGAATACATTAATAATTTTAGGAGACAAATTTTTTATGTATGGTATTGATCCAAAAGTAATTATATTACTGGAATTTGGTACTTTAGTATCTGTATTTTTTAAATTATGAATAATAATTTATTATAGGCTATGAGGATACGAATTGTCTCTCAATATTTCGTAAGTTTTTTTAAATTTTTATCTAAAAGAGATGGGTGTACTATTTTATGTATTCTACTCTTCATTCCTAAAATGAAATTGATTTTTGTTTTATATGGATTGTGAGATAAATAATTGATATATTTTCTGGAATTGGTAGATTTGATATGCCAATCTGATATTATGGTATTGTTTTCGGTTCTTATCAAAAGAGTGTCTAAAAAGGGTATCGTATAATCTATTTCTTCTTCTTTTGTGAACTGAATGTTCGGATTGAAACTATTGAATACATGAACTGTTTCTTCAATCTTATCATGTGGAACTGAACAAATCATATCATCCACATATTTTTTGATGAAAGGCATTTCTTTAGAGGCTCTCGAATTTTTTTATATGTTACTTTTTGTGGGGTCTTGGGGATGTGGTTCAAGTATATGACTTCTAAGAAGTTGCCTAGTACATGTTTATTTCAATTTCCATGTTTCGACGGTCGATGAGAACCTCCTTTAAAAATATTGAATGCTTTTAGACCGGATTACCGAGTGAGGTACCACAACAAGAGCAGCCATTTTTTTTTGTTTAATATCGAGTACACGACGCTTATAACTTCCTGCATTTTCGCGAAAGCACAAATTGTTTTTTCCACCGTTTTACATTATGGGCCATCTATTTTTGGTTTGTATATATCATTGTTATAAATTACAATAATTATACTTTCTCCTGATCAAGACGAGAGGCCCCCGTCGAAACGTTTGAATTGAAATAAAAATGTACCAGGTAACTTCCCAGAAGTTATCTTTTTGAACCACATCCCAAAGACTCCCACACAGTTATATGTCAAGTATCTTGACTTTCATATTCCATGATCTACTCATTCATCGTTCTGACAAAACATATTCTAGATGAAATATTTCGTTTCAATAAGTTCATTTCAACTTTCGAAATGAACAAACGGAATTAATAGTTTATTCGTTTCACATCATTGCTTAGAATGTACAATTTTGCTCATCGCTAAAATAGTTCGATAGGAGAAAATTGTTATTGCAATTACTTTAGGAATCATTAATTTCTGAAAGTTATTATATTGCATATTTTTTAGATGATTGATAATTTACATTTCCAACATTCCTCAGGTGGACAACGTAGGTTTCGCAAATCTTAGATTTTTCCTTACTAAAAATCGTAACTGTATTCGAAAAATAATAATGAATGGAATATTAGGATGCGGTAACATCTAGATTAAAGTGATTTTGATGAGTTTGAAAATAGTGTGTAAACACTGACAAACCAATCATCAAAATTCATGCGAATGGATAACCCTGTCAACCATTTGATAATATTCAGAAGAATAATTCAGCAAATTAATCATTTCAAAATATATTACCCTCATATTGTAAAACCCAGCAAAGAACCTACCAGCCGCATGTAACCTGACCTGAAGAGGTAATGTGTTCATCTGACAATTATACAGTGTGTAATATAACCTCTTGCAAAACCGTAACAGTTTATAGTCCATAAAAAATAAACAGATTTTTCTTTTCAAATTTTTACAAGTCCTTAATAAGCCAGACAAAAATGAAAAAAAATATTAGCTGTTTTACAGTCTCCAAAATTTTTAAGAAAATTTGACAAAAACACCCTGTATATACTCAGTCAGTAAAAGTTCATTGAGTGTTTCGAAAAAAAAATTAGTTGCTGGTTTCCAGAAAAGTGTTTTTCAACGACAATTATAACAAATTATGATGAAGAGTACTGTACCTTACTTTTTTGTTACATCTTGAAAATTTGAAAGAGAGTCACTAATACCGCTCAAATTAGCATCACACTGTCAACTCACCTGAAACAAAGAGAATTTCGTTGAGTACGTGTGTTATACATCTTTCAATAACATAAGAGGAAATAAAATGACAAATTTGAAGAATCCAATATAATCTTGATATCATGATATATGACAGCTCAATTTTCCTTCTTTTTAGAAAAAAAAAATCGCAATAGTTATAACTAAAACATTCTCCTTAAATGATGATAATTGCCATTAATAATGTATTGTGATTATCAAAAAAACGCATGCAGATTAAAAACTCATCATATCTACATAATTAATGAAACAAATCCATTTAACTAGATGACTAGTTATAATCGATAAGATCTATTATGATTGTCGACCAACGAATGTATGCTCCTCCAATTGACTTCAGTGCTCTTTCGAAATGGTTTGATAACTGTAATTAGCGCATTATCGTCTATATCCGTCGGCTCTAAGAAGTGCGAACTACCACTAGACTAGTCAAGAAGTGAATTTCCTGCGAAAAATAGTTCCAGGTCTCCAAAAAATATGAGCAACAGCTCATTTGATCGGGGATGCAATTCTGAGAAAGACGATTTTTTCTGCTGACGAAAATTGCAATTGATATTAAACAAACAAAGGGGTTCAGCTTTTGAGAATAACTCAAAAACTGTAAGCGATAGTTAAAATCAGAAAACAGATTCTTAAAGAAGAGGAAATTTCAAATAAAAAACTACCGGAACTCTATCTCTATTTATAATTTTAATTTAAGGCTGAAAAAAAGGCTCTGCGCGACCGCTACGGCATGCGTGCGCCTTCGTCAAAGAGAGTACACTACATAAAATATTTTTTTATAGTATTTTTCAACAAGTTAGGCATTTGTTAATTAGTCCTTATTTTGCGGACCCTCGGTTTTCATAAAAACGGCATAAATATTTAAATAGTACGTCTATAAATTTTCCGCTTCTTGGAGCTGTTCTTATATATGTACTCAACAAAATCGCGCTATGAAAGTTTTTAAAAGTTTTTTATTTTGTTTATTTTAATTTTTCAAAGTTTAAATACTAGAAATATGAAAAATCGTTTATAAACAATGAGAATTTTTTTTAAGAATTTTTTTGTATGAAATAATATTTTCTAGTCAAAAAATGGTGGATTTTTTTTTTAAATATTAAAATACTCAATTTGTTTATAATTAATTTATAAACAAATGACCTCAAAAATGTATTTATTATTATGTCTTTGTTTGGTGCAAAACAGAAATAGCAAAACATATAGATGTTTTTTTTTACATTGTTTTAATTTTTAATTTTTTGTTAACTTTAAAAAATTATAATGAACAAAGTAAACAACTTTTGAAAACTTTTATAACGTGATGCCTAATTTGTTGAAAAATAAACTCGTTTTTTTTCCAATGTGACCTTGTCCTTTCATGTGTTAAAAACACACCGTAATTCATTAATATTTTTAAATTTATATTCAATACTATAAAAAAATAATTTATGTGGTGTTCTCTCTTTAGAGACGGCGCGGAGCCGTATTTTCTGGGTTACATTAAAATTATAAGTAATGGAGATAGAGTTCCGGAAGCCAAGAATTTTTTATTGGAAATTTCCTCCTCTTTAAGAGTCTTTTTCGGTTTCCGCTATCGCTTATGGTTTTTGAGTTATTCTTAAAAAACTAAACACCTTTTTTTGTTTTTTGTTAATAACAATTGCAATATTCGTCACCAAAAAAAAATCATCTTTCTCGGTATAGCACCCCGATTCGAATGAGCTATTGCTCATATTTTTTGAAGACAGAACTATTTTTCGCAGGAAACTCACTTCTTGACTAGTCTACACGATATATTGCCATGACGTTCCAGTTCATTTTACAGAATATGTCTAAATGGAGAGAATGAAGTTGAACAACATAATCCTGAAAATTAGAGCCTTAGAGATTTGCTGCAAGATGAGACCCAGATCTGATTTCTTTTAATCGTTTTGTTTTTCCTTCCGAATGAAATTTTCTCAGAGTGCAATGAATCATTCGATTACAAATTTGTTTACTCATTCTCGGTGAGTTTTGAATTTTTAGGTTCGTCTTCAAATGTAAACGCTACATGTTTTCCTTACAACTAATTATATTATAATGAATTGTATATGTAACCTTGAAATTTCAAGATAAAATAAATGGTTTAAATGTGAATCATTTCTCCATTTGAAAATGCATCTCTATTGTTTTTCACAATAATCGACGGAGAATCAGCAATTGAACGAGTTGAATTTTAATTTGATGAAACGTAAAGAATATTGACGACCACATAACATATCGATAATTTTTCTGGTTCAGACATATTATAACTAGATTAAACGCTTTATATAATACTCTCGTATCCATCTTTTCCTATAGGATACCACACTTTTCGAAATATTTTTTTGGTTTATTTGGCATTTCGGAGTCTGAAATAATTGAAACACTTTTTTTGTCAATTGATTGTTCTCGGTTTTCCAAGTATCAACTTCAATCAATAAGTGAAGTTTTTTATACATCGTTTTTATATTTTTTGGGGCTTATTAAATATTTATTCCATATACAGGGTATTCCACACTCGATGGCCTATCAGACGTTTCTGGAGAACGGGACACAAGATAATTTCGAAAATTTGGTTTATTGGGTAATTAGTTCTGCTCTATCGATCTAACATATTTTTAGCGCTGCGGAATTGCCGCTTATATTGAAAAGTAGCAATAACTTTTATATTTTCGATGAGACACCCTGTATATTATTGCATTTTTTGCTTCGCTATTGCTTCACGATCATTTTGGTATGATACTTCCCTATACCTATCTCAAGCGGTTTTCGAGAAATTCATTGGTTTCCTTATTTTTTGTGCAAAACATAGCTTCAATTAAATGTTTATTACTGCGGTATTTGGACTCCAACAAAGCTGAAATTTTGGGTGTAGTTTACCAATGTTCTGTGCATCAGTGATGTTTGAGGGAATTCGTTCTCCATTATACAGGGTCGTTAAAAATTTGTGATTTTTCCGATAGATACAAAAATGGTGAAAAGTATATTTTTTTAATAGAACACCCTGTATATTATCGAATATCCTGAAAGACAAATAAGGTTCCCTTCAAATGATATTCATGTTCCTATACCTTGATAGTCTGGTTTCCGAAATAAAAGCAAATTTCTATAAAAATCGGATTATTTTGCCATATTTTGTATTAAATGTCATGTAATATGAAAATTCGACAATTAGTGCATCAATAATAAAACGTCTGCGCGTTCATTACCAAAAAGTAGATCAGAAAAGAACCAAAATGGAAGGCAATAATCATTCAAAAGAAGTTTTGATGAAATTGTTTATCTTCACGGTCAATGTGATCAAATTATAGCGAGAACACGCAGAAGGTTATGTGGTGTATAGAACTGTATGAATGATAAGATGACGAACTGATTGTACAAAGAATGATTAATATACAGGCATTCCAAACTAGATGGCCCATTGGACGTTTCTGGAGATCTGAGATATAAATACTGCAGTGTTGCCATACCAATATCAACTTTCGAATTTCAAATGGAACACCCAGTATTTCATTCTATTTTTGGATTCTACTGACAAATACAAATAACTTTTACTGAACATGTCGTATACTTAGCTCTACCGTTCATAAAGCCCCAAAGTGCAGCCGAACCCGCAGTTTCCTGTATCAGAAAAAACCTTGAGACCTGAGGTTTCATCGTACAGCTGGAACTTGAATTTTTCTCTAACTCTCAGATGCAATTCAGTTTTGGCATAGATTAGTTGAAAAAATATCTGAAGAAATTTTGGAAACTCGAAAAAAAAAGTCAGATTAGGGAATAGAAACTGAAATGATATATACAGGATGATCTGAAAAATAATTACTGATGGATGTTTTTTCGAGTATGACTCAAACCTATTTCCAAATTTTACTGAGATATTTTCAAATAATCTGTGCTGAAAGTGAATTGCATCATCTGAGAGTTAGAAAAAACAAGTTTCAGCTGTATCTCCAGAAGTATGAACATTTTTAAGAGAATCATTACAGATTGATTTGATTTCTCAATCAGATCATTTTAAATGGGTAAAATTATCTATTTCGATTTGTTATACTGGAAAATGGAAATGGTAGTAGTGTGCCGTGACCAGAAAAGAGCACGACAATCTTTTACTTTGACAAGCCGTGATTTTCATGGTGTTTCTGTCAAAATGGATAATAGTACATATTCAAATACAGCTATTTTAAATTTTTATAGAAACTTGCTTCAACTTCATAAAACAGACCTTTTAGGTATAGAAACATGATACATCATTTGGAAGGAAGTTCAATTGTCTTTCAGGATATTCGATACTACACAGGGTGGTTCCATTTAAAAAATGTACTTCTCACCATTTTTGTATCTATTGGAAAAATCACAAATTTTGAACGACCCTGTATAATGGAGAACAAGTTCCCTCAAACATAACTAATGCACAGAACATTGGTAAACTACACCAAAAATTTCAGCTTTGTTCGAGTCCAAATACCGCAGTAATAAACATTTAATTGAAGCTATGTTTTGCACAAAAAATAAGGGAATCAATGACTTTCTCGAAATCAACTTGAGAAAGTTATAGGAAAGTTACACAACACTGATCGTGAAGCAATAGCAAAGCAAAAAATGCAATAATACACAGGGTGTCTTATTTAAAAAATCAAAGTTGTTGCTACTTTTCAATATAAGCGGCAACGCCGCAGAGCTGAAAATATTTTAGATCGTTAGAGCAGAACTGATTACCCAAGAAACCAAATTTTCAAAATCATCCTGCGTCCCGTTCCTCAGAAACGTCTAATAGGCCATCGAGTGTGAGACACCCTGTATAGAGAATAATTTGGAGGTAGTATTGAGGTAGATTAATACAGCTTACGTTCATTTCTAGACAATTCTGTTTGCCAGTTTACTTGGGTATTCATAGATAGCAATCCAAAGAACATGTAAAAGAAATAGTTTTCGTGTAATCAATTGTTTTTATTTTGAATCATTTTTTTGTTTAGTAGTGGACGTGGAGAAAATATTAGATAACGTTATGCTCCACATTTTGGACTCTATTATGTTTTCATTATCATATCTCGTGGCATACATAATTAAAATCAACCAACAAAGTATACATGAAAATAAAAAAAATCAATTATCACATATAATCGGAAAATCATTCTTATACTTGGATTTTCATAAATGAAAGAATTCGTTGTGGGCTCCCAACTTATCAGTTTTATGGCATGCTTCGAATATCCTGAAGATTAGATAAGTGTCAATATTTATGACAGCTCATGTCTTGAATGCAATGAACTTACACAATTCCTTTAGGAATTCATTCTTTGAGAAAACGTTGCTTTTCTTTGATGATAAAACAATTCGACAAAAAAATATATGCGTAGACTAGAAAACCTCCTCTTTTTGATTTCGTCGGCTAAAAATGAAACTTCTTTCATCAGACATCATAGAAAAATCAAAACTATACGTGCTAAAAGAAACATATTTCGAATTAGCGTCCCACATGGAGCTGTTACTGGTATTACTTATAAACCGTATCTTGATTCAAGCTTTCCCACTTTGTTCTTACTCTTCTTTCTTCTGCATCCTACTCTAATACTTTTTCAGGTGTTCCTTTATCATCCATCCCCTTCACACGCCCCAGCCGTTCGAGTCTTCTGCTCTTTATGAATCTGTCAGTCTCAGCACCACCTTTAATGTCAATCAATGGATCATTCGTCCCTATTCTCAACGATTCATCGGTGTCCGAAGATTATTCTCAATATTTCAAGACATTGTTCAATGCAATTCATTAGTCTCGCATTTATAAGCAAAGACAGGTCTTGAAGTGTTTCTATATGTTTCGTCAGCTTTAATATAACTATTGGTGACCTTTCTCATCCTAGTTAGATGTGGTAGATGTTCTCATCGGAGTTCTTGATACTTTCACCTTATTCTCATCTATCTTGAGTCCTCTTCTTCTGATTCGATTTAACTAGGGACCCTTTCTGTGCATTTGAATTCCTACTTATAGACCACGTAATATATCTTGACACTTGGGAAATAGATGTATTGGTATATTGGTGAGAAGTTGTAGGAAAAGAGAGTTAGAACACATCGCGTTCTATCTCAAAGTGCAATTTATGGGGATATTTGCAACTCAATGATAATCTACCAAGCATGAATGAAATAACTAGTTGGTTGAAGTTTATTTATGAAGTTTTTCATATTTTATGGCAAGTGCAAAGGACATAGTTTATATGTCCAAATTTGACACAGTGTAAAAATAATGATATAAAAGGAATTATGAAAGAACTTGGCAACTCAAAATAACTCAAATGTCATATTGAACTTGATGGAACTTTTTCATTGGTTTCATTTTCTTTAAAAGCAAAACTGGTCAATAATGTGTACGGATTACATAAAACTCATTGAATTGTTCTCATTACTTGAGATTGCGAATGTATATGATATAGCTATGTCTCTGCTAACCCTGAAGATCCCTTCTCCTACGCCCCCAAAACCCTGGACGGCAAGTTGGATGGGCCACCCATTATTCCCACGAATTCTTGAAGAATCTTGTATATATTTCATTATAGTTTTATGATGAGCTAAAATGTAATTCACAAATTGGACAATAAAATATTTTTGATTTGATTCGATTGAGAATGTATAAAAAGATATAGGCAAGCTGGTGTTTTTTTGTTCTCAGTTGTTTCTCAATGAACGAGTTGATATTTGGCAAGGCACTGTCCTCAAAATTATCCCGTAGTTTTTCTTTCTGGCAACATTGCTTTTTGTTTTGAACGCCCACACATATTACCTGGTGTCTGTCAATATCCACCTTGAATTTAAAACAATCGCAGGTGTTATGATTTAATGAGGTGGAAAACATGAAAACAAATGAGTCAACAACCATATCTTTACGACTGCTTTCATTTCAGAATATATCGGATGTGAACAAATTATCAATGTTAAGGTGGTGTAATTTGGAAAGAAGGAAGAAATTTGTATCAGTAAAAAATAACTCCCACGTGTGCTAGCGACGGCAAAATATCCAACTAAATCAAAAATATCTTTGGAAATTTTGAAAAAGCTTCAAATAACATGAAACATTTTAGAGGCTATATTATCTTTATTTACGCATATAATCTAGAATTCGGAGTCTGTTGAATTAAAAGTATTCTTTTCCTGAAGCTATATCTCCGAAAATGAATACGTAAATCGTCCATCTCAAGTGAATTGCAGATAAGTAATTCACAGAAACATTATTTCTAAAGAGTGCCAAAATGTCATTGAATTTTTACTTTTATTTTCCAAACTCAGTGATTATTCATATATCACAAATCAAACTTATATTCATTGACAAGAGTAGCTTGATGGAAATATTCTATAGAAAATCATAACATCTTGTAGAGGTTCTATTCACGATTACACCAAAGGTAATATTTGCTGTTAACTATCTCATTCATTTCTTGAGGACGATAATATATTGTTTTACCACATGTGGAACATACATTTTGTCATACAACCAATACAACAGATAGTGTGAGTAGATGATATGTAATTCAAAAAGAAGCATCTTTCTCAATGCTGCAAAATATTTCAATTGGCAATCGGAACACTTTAATACATCATTGAACTGTATACTTTCTGTAAAAAAAACTTTCTCTAGAATATTGATTGAGTAGTATCGAGATAATTACAAGAAATAAATCAAAGACATAAGTTCAATACTGGATAGGTGGAATTTTTTTTTCAAACTTCGTTGTTTGTTGAAAAGAAATTCTACTGGAAATGTTACGTACACAGAATCTGGGATTCAAGGAAAATATTGTCGAAAACACGGGAAAGTTCGATCAATCAGGAAAAAACACTGCAAAAAACAACGTAATTGGCAAAGCGAAACGAAAATAAGTATATCTACTTTAAATTCAGATCTTTCCCCGAACCTTAAAGCCAGTTTATATCATTCGCAACTTAGTATTCAGATATAAAACTCCGTGAAGTTTTCCTTTTTTTCTACAAAGCTGGGTTGTATGGGATTAAGAAGCAATCGTTATCCAAGTTTATATTCGAGCGAACCAAGCGAAAAATTAAAACGAGCTTCTACTACACAAACTAGTTTTGAATTTATCGGGGTATGTGATTATTTAGACTCGAAATGAATACGTGGGTTATCAGAGTCCAATTAGTTCTTACTGAATCTTGACTGTATTCAAAAATATAAGTTCGTACAGTTCAGTATCCAAGGTTGAGAGACCCTTGAATTTACTGTGCAGTAAACTGAGTAAGGCATCCTATATATTATGGTCAATTCGATTCAAGAAAATATTTTTACATTTCATAGTTAGGTTTAGTGAGTCTATTCTCAATGCATGTTTTGGGAGTCCCCTACTCAAAGAAAAGAACTCAGCTGTAATACACCGTTCGGATCTGAGGAACACCTTCGATACTTTATCAATTCATTATAATCCACACCTTTGGTGTTTGATGGAATGGACTCCTGGGGGGGGTCCTGTGATGTCTTATCGGGGCCACAAGAACTGGTTCAGTGCTCACTCAGAACATGCCAAAGCAGCACCTCACTGTTTATTGAGCTCAAATTCATCTGGTTCTAGAATAATGTTGTGTGTGTGCACCCAAGCAACCCTTAGAACCCTCTATAGAATATCGCGGAAAACTAGGCGATATCTCTCCATCTTAGAGTTAAAGAGTGGTGGATTTACTTCACTTTTGGTCAAATGGAAAGCACATGGTAAGACTGAGATATAAGTATTCAAATTCAAAATGCTTGAGAATACGGAGGTACCTAGGAAAAGCAGTTAGTGCGTGATTTCAAGGGAAAGGGTCCATTGAGACCTACTTGTCGACCCTAGCATAGGCCAGTTATTCACTATTACGCAACGTATTTGATCGAAAGTATCAGTGGACACACAGAAAAAAATAATTTGTTGAATCAACTACAATTTATTTTTATCAAACAAATAAGTGTCGTATATGCACAACAAAAAATAAACTAGAAATGAGTAAAATTATTTCTTGGTTTTGGATCAATTTGAAGTTTCAATCTTTCGAAACTAATTTTCATGAACCAAATATCTAATTCGACCAACGCTATTCATAACTCGTTTTGACAGAAATGTTGTTTCAACCATGTAATTATTTTGTTGAAACGATTAATCAGATCTACAAAATTTGCTGATTGCTTCAACAAAAATATTCATTCAACGTATTTATGTCGAATTGATGAATTCAATAAAATGTCAATTCAATAAAATAAGCTGATTTCATCACTAAAAATATTTATTCAAATAAGTGATCATTTTGTTTTTTGTTAATCCACTGAATTGACAAATATGGCAATCGAGCATGAGATCCTATCTTAGATCATATATGCTACGCTAGATACGGCACCTAGGTTATTGTTTTGGTAGGTCCGGGGGAATCAGCGCACTCAAGCTATTGACAGTTATACGCGGTGCTGGCTATTACGTATAGTACGCCAACGTCCCCTCCACCCCCTCTCATCTGTACCTAACTAATTCCAAACAAATAATACAGAATGACGTATATAGCGTAGGCTACATAGAGAAACTAAAAATGAAGAGAGTTAGACAGTGGCAACATATCTCGCAACTGGCCGAACTAAGATTGGTAAAACATATTTTTTTTATTGGTGCCCCTTTTTACCCATTTAAAGCACGCCTCAGCGTGTTTAAATCAAACTTTAAAAAACGCGCGTTTTTAAAGTTACCATGACAACATCAACAAATCGAGAAACGTGAAGTCTAAATGACAAATTTTTGATTATTGATCTGACAGGAGTACCTTGTAACGTCAAATAAAATATTACTAACAATTCGTTCATTTATATGTGCTCCTCCATCCATGTGATGAACTTTTCATATTCTTTTTTATATATATCACTGGATTTTCGCGGTATTAACCGCGATTCTGCCTCACTATTCAAAAAATCGATATTAGAATGATTTATTTTTGAGCTCTGGTGACAACAAATATTGATCTTTCATAACAAATTGCAAATGAATATCTGCTTTTCTCATTTCCATGACAACGAAAGGTATACTGATGTCACATCACGAATTCAACCTTCTTGCATTATTAGTTCTTATTTCTATTTTTTGTAGTAATAATACCAGTATATATGATTTCAAAGTGCACCAATAAAAAAAATAACGTAAAGTATTCGTGGATAACTGGTCTTAAAAACACTTGCTCTATTTCGAGCACTCCGGCTGCGCCGTCGTGCTCGAAAAATCGCGCGTGTTTTAAAGCCCTTTTTATCCACTTATACTTTAATATACCAATATCTTCAGTTACCGATTGAGATAGGGCGGGTTTTTTATATGTATTACTTTTATATGGTTGATATGGTATATATTTTATAAGTGATCGATTTGCCATTCCTGTATTTCAATGAATGGTTGTATCATATGAAATATAGGAATGGCAAATCATTCACTAATAAAATAATCACAGTAATCAATTTGTAGAATGTTAGTTCGTTCATGGTTGAAATAAAGTTTCAAAGTAAATCTTTGTTTCATGATATCGAGAACAGAATTAAAGTTGATTTGTTGAAAATATGAACAGGATATTCATAAAATCGGAAAAAAAATATCTTCCACCAAATAACCTCTTATGGCGTATTCATGTTGAAAAGGGAAAAATTCTCAATTGAATATTGATAGAAAGATTATTCTGTGAAGTGAAAAATCACCGATAGAAATTAAGTTATTTTTTGTGAATGTCTAACAGAAAACAACTACTTCCCCGGCTAAAGCCACGCTGGACATTGAACTACATCTGATAGATATTCTGAAAAGTCCCTAAATCAAAAGAAAAAATCTGAAATTGAAAATTTGCATTTTCATTCAGATAGCTATTTGATTTTCTATCCCCGCCTCAATGTTAGACATTCACAAAAAATAACTTCATTTTTATCGGAGATTTTTCAATTCACAGAAAAATCTTTCTATCAATATTCAATTGAGAATGTTTCCCTTTTCAACAGAATTCAAGTTCTTATAAAACAAGAATAATAAGTTGAACACTATAAAAAACACATTTTATTTTATCTAGGACAAGGTACAACTACAGACAAAACAATAATAAAACTCTTAAAAACAATAAAGTTAAAAATATTCTTCAGTCTTATCATCAAATCAACCAAAATTTAAACAAATTACATTTACAACAAACCTTCAATAATTTTGTTGATTCATTAGCACAAAGGAGAACGAGTAGGTATAACAAATATTCCAGTTTGATGATTATTAAATTGACCACGTACTTCGTACTTCCTCAAATGGTGATAGGAAATGGAAACTGATGGATGGAAATAAGTACCAGTTAGTGAAAAAATGTCTGCAACTGATGGATGGAAATAAGTATAGGTTTGTGAAAAGCAGCTTATATTTTACCTTGTGAAAGAATATTTCCAGGAATTTCAGCGTCAACCCGAATAACAAAACATTCTATTTTCGACGTTGGGTTCCGAATTCAAGTCCATGGTATAATTTCTATCATTAATTTTTCGATGACAATAACAGTGGAATTATTCTGAAATCATCACGTAGTTTGTCATTTTCTGAGAAATGTCGAAATTGGAAAATTATCATGCCATCAGTCGTCCGTCGATTGCGGGCAGCGCCTCCATGCGTGACTGGCCGTACCAAAAACTTGGTGGTCAAGATCGCCAATGTTTCAAACAGTCTCTTTATTTTTTATTTGTCTATGGTAGCCTATATGATCTGAGGATCCTACACCACACATTTATGTTCATATTTCGCAAGAATGATAAGTTTGCTGTAAGGCTTTGCTATTCCGTAACATTATCGAAGTCAGGGTCAGTTGTACGAACGCTTCACCATTTGGGCATATAATTCAACCAATATAATATTATTCTATTTCAATTAATCTATTTCCGTTGTTTGATTCAAATAAATACTATAATTGTGTTGAAACAAATTTTCATTCAATATGAGTTGGATACTGTTTCAATAGATGAACATATATTCAAATCAAAAAAATGTTAGCATTGCATTTTGTCACCGCAATATAATGATTCCATGAATAGAATTTAGTTATGAATTTTATTTAGTCGGGTCAAGCCAATAAGAGTGACCAAATAAATTTGGTTGGATTAACAAATCCTTTTTTTTTTCAGTGCATAACTGCATTTCGGTGAATTTTGAAAAAGTATGGAATATGGGATTAGGCCTGGGTTGGAAACTGGTGTCAAGTGGTGATTGAAAGCCTTAACTCTATTGTGATGTGTGTACTTGAACAACAATCCTCTTAGATCTCTTGTGATTTCAATGTGGTAATGAGATGGTTTTCTATTTATCATCGGAAGCATTCCTTGGTAACCAAATTATCAAAACTGTCGGAACTCAGCATTTAAATTTGATATTTTAGTATGAAACTGCAATCGAATCCTGTGAAGCTATACCAAAATGGAATTTGAATTCAGTCTAGATGAAATAAAAGTCTTGATGACGACTGTAATTCAAATGTCAGAACTTCTTATTCAATGGTTAAATATCCACATTTCATTGTTTAGAGTGCCAAGTGTAGAGAATATTTCTTGTACAAAGAAGACAATTGGCAAACCTTTTATTTCTCTGAGATTTTCACGTATTTTAATAATTGCCTTGAACGGAAAAATATGTATAGAAAACAGAATTGATGATATAATAATCATTGAAATATAATATTTTAAAATGACCACTCAGAATATTTTATTTTAGAAATAACTTCGCTTTATGGTTAACTATATTATAAATCTTTGATATGTATGACAATCAATTTTCTAACAAACTTATTGTTTTGTGTAATATAATTCATCAATATAGTATCATTAGGTCTATTAATAAAAGTAATAGTATTATTACTTGATACTTAATAATATGGACTTAATAGAGTGTAGTATTTTTATATGAATGATATAATAGTTTTATATTTATTTTTATCACGTTGTTTTTTAATATTTTGGTCCCATATACACTGCCCTGCAAAATAACTGGCCAATGAGAATTCACCCAAATTCCAAAGTTGACTCTGTCTCGAAACGTTCATCTGATTATGATGTTTTTTACCTATAGTAAAAAAACAGAAATCATCAAAATCAGACGAGCAGTTTGGGAGAGAGCCAACTTTGAAATTAAGGCTAATATTTGGTCGTCGTTTTTTTGCAGAGCAGTTTAGAATAAATAAAACAAGTTTTTATATATTTCAAGATCATTCATTGCAAAAACGAAAAATATATTCAAACTTGAAAGTGAAATGTATTAACTCAGTACTATTAAAAAACATAGAAACATTAGTTAGCCTATGTGTATTGTCACCATCAAAATTTTTTTTCTGGTGGTGGAGCTAGACTGTCCATCATCAGATACAGAAGTCAAAAAAATCCAGATCCACAGACAAGGATGAGTTTGTCACAGTACTGGCACTATTTGATGACGCTACTCTAAATTCTACTTCACCTATAGCTGAAAATTACTCTTTTCAAATTGGGTTACAAAAACTCTAAATGATGCACTTTATATCACCCCTTTTATATATATATATATATATATATATATATATAAAAGAGGTAATATAAAGTGTATATATATATATATATATATATATATATACTCGCTGACCCGACAGACGTTGTCCTGTCCAAATTTCTGTTCCTTAAAATGTTTTTCGAAAACTCTCGTCCGCGTAGAATTTATTTTTTTCTATGTTTCCTTTATGTTGTTCCATCTAGACTATGCTTTTGACTCCTTCCGCTTCCTGTTGTCCCGTTATCCCCTTTTCCTGTTATCCCGTTTTTTCTTCATCCCGTTATCCCATTTTTCCGTTATCCCTTCCTCATCCCATTATCCCGTTTTTTCGTTATCCCTTTATTCCCGTTATCCCGTTTTCCTGTTATCCCGTTTTTTATTCATCCCGTTATTCCGTTTTCCCGTTATTCCCTTATCCTGTCATCCTGTAATCCCGTTTTTTCGTTATCCCGTTATCCCGTTTTCCTGTTATCCCGTTTTCTCTTTATCCCGTTCTCGATTTATCGTACTACAATCATTATATTCGATTGCCATCTTGCAACCCTATTGCGGATCTGTGGATAAAATAAAATAAAATAAAAATCGCGATGGAAAAATAGGGGTTGATCGTAGAAGGGTGAAAATTTAGGGAGGTATGTATTTTTGAATGCTGTATCATAAGAAAATAAAAACAACAAATTTTATCCAAAAAATAAAGAAAAAAATAATAATGGGTGGACCACCCTTAACATTTAGGGAGATGGAAAATAGATGTTGACCGATTCGCAGACCTAACCGATATGCACACAAAATCCCATGAGAATCGGTCGAGCTATTTCGGAGGAGTTTAATTACAAACACCGTTTCACGAGAATTTCATATATTAGATATAAATATATCTGTGTGTTGTATTTATCCAGAATTTTATATGTTTTTCTACACTTGGAATAATTTCTCTGATAAGTTCAGGATACTGGGCCAATTTATTAAAAGACTCCAAGTCGATATCGTGCGCTGAAACAATTATCATTTGGTTTACCTACAAAAATATAAACTTTGACACGGCGCGGCGGTCGTGTAGACAATGCATATTATTATAGGTTATGTTAGGTTACTCTAACACTCACATTCAAATGCTTCTAGTGATCTTTTGGGAAGCCCAAAGCTTTCCAATATTTCCTTCACTTCCATTAGACAATTCACACAAGAATATAACTAACACGAAACACAATTATCGTTGTTTGTTTCATCAACCAATGGCGCTTATAAGGAAAACATCAGCGTTGAAACAATATGAACCCGACTTGTGACTCTCTATCAACAGTATACAGTTCCAACTGAAGCAAAGCGTGAGTGTCGCAAAAATATAATATCTAAATTTTGGGTGTGTAAACAGTATAACCTAGGGTAGTAAAATATATTAAATGAGATAATTATCTTTATAATATGGTATTGATAGAAATGAATCTTCTATTATTTGAGTATTTTGAACTTTATTCATGGCATTATAAAATATCGCTCAACGTAAATAGGTTCTGTACTTCAAAGACAAAATATCATAAAACGATCAATTTATTACATTTCATAATGAAAACTAGGTACTACCAACTTTTCGAGGTAATCAATGTTAATAACTATTATTGTAAGATTTATCATATATTGCCTTTTTTTGCTTTATGAGGAAAATATAATGATTTTCATTATATGAGGATGATAAATCGAATAAAAATTGTCATACATGGTATTATATATTTTTCACTATGAAATATAATAGTGATTTTTTTCCGTGTATTCATTCTATTCTTTCGAAATGAAATACGTGATTTAGAGACGACACAAAACCTCGTGAAATAAATGCAGAATTACCGTTTTTACTCGGATAGAAATAAACAAATTCCTACATCGATAGCAATGTTAACAGCGACACGCTTTTTATGGAATGTGGCGCCAAATGTGACTCAACAATAAATTACGTCATGCATTTGTTTATGTAAGGCATGAATTATTACCAGTAGCTCTGTTATTTATTCGAATTTAAAACCTTTTAATTGTTCGAAATCTTTGATCATCTACTCCATAGTGATTTGGTAGCTAAGCTTATAGAGATGATGCTTTCACAAATATTGGAACAAATCACATTTATTGAAGAAAATCAGTGAGGAGAAAGTACGTAGATATCAATTTAGATAAGCACAAAAACCGTAAAATATATCCAAACTGAAACATTATGGGAGTGATGAACTGAACATCGAGTATAAGGGGATGTTCACGAACTGGGTTCAGGTATCAACACTTGAACTTTATCACACTGGGTGGTTCCAGGAAAGTATGTAAGTTTGCCTTACCCGACAAACCACATCACTGGAAATACAACCGTTTTGGTTTGCGCAAAGAAAGATCTCATTTGGGCCTACTATCTGACATAACGGTATCCACTGCTACAGTACCACAACAACCCCTATAAAATTAGCATAGTCACTTGTCAAAATATCGATCAAACGTTCGCCAATATTTGTCAAAGTACATTTAATATGACATTTCCTGGTGTTTGTTAAAAGTTGCCATTTTTGGCGACATCCCATTCATATAAGTACATCTGATTTATGCATTTTCCATGGATAGGCCAAATTCATTTGTCGTACAATTTTGAATTCGAATTTTGGGAAGATTTTTTGTAAATAAATTTTAGAATTCACTTGACAATCATCGAACAAGAAACACATTGTCGTGGAAGTTTTCATGAAACAAAAAAATAAAGTACAGATCGATTTTTCAAAAACAAAAATTATACTTCATTTTTTGCTTCAGGAAATTCAAAGAATGCGCTATAGTAATGTTTCGGAAATTCAGCAATAATTGTTAAGTGAAGTTTAGACTGGAAAAATATATTCAACTTGGTACATTATTGAAAATGAAATTTCCATTCATTGGTTGTTCTCAATTTTGTTTTTTTTTGCTTCATAAAGTCAAAAATTTCCACGAAAGTTGTTTTTGACATAAGACAATTTTCTTAAGTGAGTTTCCGAGTGTAAGAAAAATACATACAAAGAGCAATGCTGCAAAAGTTGAACTCTAGAACAATTTTTTTTCATATACAAGTGTTCGTCTGCTTCATAAAATTTTAAATGTGCACTACAATTATAATTTGGACTTTCGACAAATGTTAAGTGAGTTTTTGGTTGTAAAAACATATGATCAACTAGCACGCTGTGCATTTCTGACAGGTATATCACAAAGAACTTATATATTCAATAAAATATGATTTAGAACAAGTTCATTATATTAAATTAATGTATATTCAATTTGTCGGATAATACAAATTAGGATAAAAATATTAACGATATTAGAATTTTGTTCGTCAATTTACTGTGGTGGCAGTACTAACTTGATATCAACAATTGTTAAGAGAGTTTCCCTCTGTATGAATAGAGATGTTGAATTTATTTACAATAAGTATTGTTGATAAAATGTAATTTTATTTTACAAAAACAAATCTCAAAACTAGATTTTAAAACTGAACGACAAATTTATTTTTCCTATTTATGACAAATTTTAATGGCAATATTTTTTAAATTCGTCTCTCAGTCGTCCAATTACCGTAGTGGTAGTGCTAACTTCCCACGGAGCAAGAAACATACCCAGGAGGTTTATTAACGTTTAATTCCTGTACTCGTGTCGACGTTTCTGAGAAAACATAATTTATAAGTTATGGAGACGTAATCTTGCGATGTTATTATTGTCATTAATACAGCCCGAAAAATCATCACAGCTTAATTTCGCACCAAACAAAGACATCTTGAAAAAATTTTGGTTATGTATATTAAATGGGCCAGCGATCTAAAATTTAATATTTTCGACGTTGCCAAATGTACAGTTTCTGAGATATACGAACAATATGTTTATTTTCGAATGGGACAACCCGTATATTTTACAATTTTCTGTTACAGTTTTTTATTGACGATGCAGCATACAAACTGTTGATGGCCAATATGGACCATTAATTTTGAGAAATTAGGAAAGATACTTTTATTGCAACCGTTGGTATTTGTTGAAGTTTAAAAAAGTCTGTTTTTGTACTGATAAATATCGGTTTCATTTCGTTAAATCAAGTAGGTTTTACTGTCAGTAGGTACGTCTTGATTTACTGTTAGTAGGTACGTCGTGATGTTTTTTGAAAATAGGCTTACTAGCGATAAAAATCAGAGTAAAATACACAGAGCGTCAAAGATTCGAAAGTTTAATAGTAAAAGGATGTGGTGACAGGTAATAACATAATATTATGAAATTTGAGTATGTTTTATTTGTGACATTATTTGTAGGACACGAACACACGAAGAGGTAAGTGAAATATGTATTAACAAGTATGAAGACAGAACTCCCATAGCACGTGGTATTGTATCTAAAATAATTCATTAATTTGAGGAAAGTGGACATGTACGAGAACTCCCAGAAAGTGGCCACCCTGCTATTCCAGAGCAAACAAAAACGGACATTTTTTTGTCGATGGTTGAAGACCCTCATAATGCTACTAGAGTTGTTGCAACCGAAAATCGAACAACTGTTCATAAATTTTCAAAAAAAGAAAAATGGCATCCCTATAAAGTACACTTGGTACAGTAACTGAACGAATACGATCCAGATCGCAGAATGGAGTTCTGTGAAACAATGTTGAATATATTTGACACTAATCCTTTTTTCTGATGAGGCTACTTTTCAGTTAAATAGCACGGTCAATAAACAAAACTGCAGGTACTGGTCAGATGAAAATCCTCATTGGATGGTGGAGGCACATACGCAGTATCCCTGTGTGGGCAGGAATTATTTTTGGAATAGAACCATGACAGGTGAAAAATACTGGGCATTTTTAGAATTACAGTTAATTCCAGAGTTAGCCAGACTCTTTCCTGATGATATAAATCCTCATATCGTGAATTGATCAATTTGGATTCAGCAAGATGGAGCGCCTCCGAGGCGTTCGTGAGTTTCTCGACAATACATTTCCAAATCGTTGGATTGGAAGAGGAGAAGCTATCGAATGGCCAGCAAGATCTCCCGGTTTGACACCTCTAGATTATTTTTGTAGGGTTATTTAAAGAGCAAAGTGTATGCGAATAGGCCACAGACGATCCAAGGACTGAAAGACAGAATTACAGAGGAGATTTCTCCGGAAACGATTAGAAACGTCTTGGATGCATTTTTATTCAGAATGTATTTCTGTTTCCAAAGACAAAGAGGTCATATTGAACATCTTCTTTAATTTTTTTCTTTGAGTATGGTTTTCTATTTATACTGCAATATTTTTTACAAAATAGGAATGTTTTTCCTAATTTCTTGAAATTAATGGTAAATATTAACCATTAACAGTTTGTATGCTGCATCGGCAATAAAAAACTGTAATAGAAAATTCTAAAATCATCATATTGTTTGTATATCTCAGAAACTGTACATTTGGCAACGTCGAAAATATAAAATTTTAAATCTCTGGTCCTTCTCATATACATTCTGTTATTGTATCTTACGGAGTGTCAAAGATATCTTCATGTTTCCATACTTTACGCGCGCCCTGTATAACGACTCTAAAATGGTCATTGAGACGTTATGGGTACAATAATCATAACGTAACAATGTATCTACGTTACCATATAATAACGTTAATACTATGAGTTTTTGCACAGTGGGTTGGTATCAAGTTAGCACTACCACCCCCTATAAAAAAAAGATGCGACATATTTTTCATTCACGAGAAATTTACGACATAGAATTGATTTATTTTTGGCAAGTGGCTTTACTAACTTAGGGATAGCTCACCATGTTTCCCATTTAGAATTTAATATATGTTTCATCATTGAAAACTCTGATAAATGCCCTACCCCAATCAAAGATATATATCCAGAGAGTTATATTGGGTGATATGCTTGAACATCTTCCCGAAATAAAAAAAGCTCCAACTAGAGACGAGAATACAGTTATTCGTCTTCAACTGAATTCGTTTTCTTAGGTGGGTGTGGAGAAAGGATGTTCGCGTTAGTCAGGACGAGCTATTTATTATCCCTGTATAAAAAACGTAATAGCTCCCGAAGAGACTAATAAATAAAATTGCCAACCCTTATGTTTTCGTCTTTCCTACTTTATGGTGATGTTTGTAGTTTCTGGAGATACACTAATAGCCTCTAGTGAGCTGCTAACTCAATTGGATCCGTTTCAATTTTGTCTGAGAGGTGTATGTTCTGCACTACAAATTTGGATGTATGGGGGATTTTGGGATGATCGAATTTTTATTACTAATGTAGAATAGGTTCATAACTCAGTTGCATTTTGAAATGTATTTATATTCTCAGATTCTGGGAAAAACTATTGATTTTCGAACCATTCAATTGCCTTTTTTTCATCCCACTTTAAGAGGGCCGTTTTGAGGATATTCCTGCCCGGCAAAATAATTGTTTCCCTAGCACTCAGTCTGCTCATTTCTTTTCATTATTGGTATTTTGTCAATTTGTGATCACTTTTATTCGACCGGCCCCTCCTGTGGTCAAGTGAGAAAAAAAAACGAGATATCTGTCTATCTTTCATGATAACTGCCGAACCGAATGACCAATCGAACTGAAATTTTGTATGAAGATAAAGTTCCTGCCCCAAATGCTGTCATCTGTCAACCAAAATTGTCACTATAAAAAATGACAGAAACTATATCGCACAGAACTTGACTTGTAATATTTTTTTTGATAGCCCTTGAAAAACAGTATCCAGAACAGTCATCTATCAGAAATTTAAAAATGACAAAGTTCAAAACTTTGCCATTCAATTATTCAAAATCAATCCGATGGATTAGAACTGAAGTCTGCAGTACGCAACACAAAAAAAAACAAAGTAAGTCTACCCTTGGAGAAGGCCGCTCACCCGGGCTTTGACTAGGACGACCAGCGTTTGGTACAGGACCGCTCAATTGACTGTCGTCAAATACCTCACTTGGTCAATTGACCGGTAAACTAACTGTTGAATTGACCGATTAAATTGACTTCGTACATCCTTAAAAATGTTTTATCAATATTTAATTTTAAAATAACCCCATTCTCCCGAAGGCCGTGCCGGTCAAGTTCTGGGGTGTCCCAGAACTGATTTTTTGAGATGGAATCTTGCAGAATATTAAAACAAAAGCCTACCGTATTCAGTGATTGTGCAGAAAACTAATTAGTTATGTTAAAAAGAACCATTCTTCCCCACTCACAAAATAAAGCTACCCCTCTAACACTTAGATTCAACTTAATTCCTAAATTTGAAATAGTTGTCATTACAGTTGGAGTATATATTTATATATATATATATATATATATATATATATATATATATATATATACTACTAAAATCGGAGTAATACAAATGGTATTTTGTTTCAGAGAGACCAAAAATAACAAGTAGCTCCCAAAATATATTCATGTTTCTATTATTACTCATAATCCATTTTCTACTATGATATCAACGAGTTCATAAGCAGACTCTTGTTAATTTAATTATCAGTAAGCTGATCACGAGCCGTAACAAAGTTGAATCAGAGGATGAGGAAATGAGGAAAGCTCAGCAAACAATGAGAAGCCGATATGAAAATACGAAGTCAGACGTGCGAAAACGACACTAATTAATTCTTTTGGAAGAGAGTCGTTAGCTGTGCAAAGTCTCGACAATAGAAAAAATAATAGGCAGGTACTTCGATTCGATATTGTGAGAGATGCATTCTATATAAAATCAGTTGAGTGCGAGTTTGACTCGCGCAGTGAGAATTCCGTACCATGAAAACAGGAAGTGAATTATTATTGTTATTGTCCGCGTTGGCAACAATTAATATGATGATTAATATTCTAGTATCTCAATTTCTGTTATTTTTAATTGTTATTTTATTTTTTCAATAACTAGTCATCATAATAAAATATTTGCCATTTGTTATGATAAGTTTGATTAATTGATTTATTTTTATTTGAAATTTTTCAAAACAAATACCTATCATAACAGTAATAAAATATACGGCTATGTTGCTTACTCTTTTTCAAATACTCTTTTACCTGTATTCTTTTACCTGTATTCTTTTACCTTATCCCAGTTCAGTCGGCACGCCTATGGAAACATGAGATTGCTCTCTCTCTAAGCAGGATTCAGTTGTGCCATCTAGTTGTTTTGCTTGAAGTCAATATACTATTTTGTGGGAATATAGGTTGTAATATGATCAAAAGATAAATAACGAGCCAGAAAATAGTCAAATGATCTTTCTTCTATTCAAAACGAATCCTTAAATTTACCTAGCCTGCGAAATGTATCTCAATTTTAATATTTATATCAAACAGTGAAATAGGAATGTCAAAACCTTTGCTCATGCGCAATAAAGTAACTAGTATATATAAATGCTAGTGAGTTATACTAAGTGTATGAGCATGAATATGAAATGACGTTCAAATGAGTGGTGGATAAAAGTCATCAAAAGTATCCGAAAGAAGTGTCTGACACGAATACGCTCACTTTGTTCAGTTTTGGTTTAAAAAGTAACTGTTATTCGTCTCTCTTGAGTATTCTCGTGAATCCTGGCGTATTCTGAGGCTATGGGAAGTTGCAGTTTCACTGATTCAGGGCCCCCTTGTAGCTGGCAACGTCACGGATAGGAATTTTGCTGTATTCTGAAGGTGAGTGGTTTTTCTTGGTCGTATTTACGCCTATTGGTTTCTTGATTTGGACATTGACTGTCGAATAGCTGTTACACTTCTGTTGTTAGTGTATTCTTGTCATTTTAAATGATCAAAATTTGTTAAGGCTTTCTTTCAAACATAATGTTTTTTTTCCTTTCCCTTGTTATTTTTCCTCCTGGCAACCATCACTTTTTGTTTTTTCTCACAAATTTCAGGTTTTTACTCTCTATAACACTTCTCCTTATTCTAAACTATGCTATGGATTTTATATACAGTTTACATTTCTAAACTTTACATAACATATACATAGTTTGTTAAAATTAATATCCGACAATTTTCCATCAAAATGTTTTTGACATGTCGCTGTCATGTTTCCTTCTGATCTGATTTTAGCATACAGGATGTTCCAACTTGAATATTATTTTTGTCTACTTGAGATCTAAAGTTACTCAAGAGTTTTGATTTCTATATTTTTTATAGGTTGTGCAAATCAAATGAATTGTTGTCAACATACTTATAACAATATAAAATCTCCACTGCTAAACTCTTGAGACATGTGCGTCGACTAAAAAGTGGTACGAGGTTCCAGGAAAGCAAAATGTACAGAAAAATTGCAAAACAAACATAGCAGGTATTTATGTGATATATGAGTATCATTATATCACTTTTCATTCTTTTTACTTTGAACAAATATTTCTTATCATATATATATATATGATAAGTGCAGGCGTTCATGGATGAACGCCTGCACTTATAGGCATTCATGGATGGCGAAGTAGGCAATAAATCATTGGTGAGACGAGATGTATAATTTATTTCATTTCAACTGTATCTATTTATGGTAATAAAAATGAATGACAGCTGTCGGGCCCGCCTAAATTACACTAAGAGTCACGTCTATGAGAATGACTGGGCGGTGGAAAGATCAGTGTAGTACAGGTATGTCTTCGCTATTCGAAAACGTGGATCAAATTTGCCAAAAAAAATACTTTATGTTTGTACCTCTGTTTGTGTTTAAAAATGTCGGCTATAGAATCCTTTAAAAAAAAACTCAAATTTGCATTTCCATAACAGTCATGGCAAGATAGATGCAGTTCAATACACAATTTGTATCTACATAATTCACTAAATTTACTATGATTCAAATATTTATCTCGCTACAGTTCAGTTTGTTGAAATTTAAATGTTTTAAAATTCCGTATCCACTTTGAAGTTAATATTAAATCATCTTAATGAAAACACCTATGTATTCTAGGGAAGTATTCCCGATAGAAAAGTGCCAATATACAAAATAATTTGGTCCTACGATATAAATAACCACCAGAGATGTATGTCGATGTCGTGGGAACTTTTTCGATCGCATTATTATTCATGAGTATAGAGGACAATTTTTCCAGCTTTTCTGAGGCTGAATAACGTCAACATACTGATTCCAAATTATCAAGTTGAAATTCCGGAATTACCTAATTATGAATAACAATGCAAGTGACCCTTCTTCGCCTTCGTAGCCTTGTGTCAGTCAGTCAACCTCTTCAATTCTTCTTTGCTTATGTTTATTCCCGGGTTCAAAATCGCCGACAGATTTTTTTCTTCTTTCGTAGAAAAGTATTGTATGGTTGGCGATCCAAACTGGTACCCCTACGTGTGCTTGCTTCCATTTCCCCTCGTTATTATATTTGTATTTATAGACCATCGTATATGAAAAACCATAAAATTTTATTTCAAATTAATGCGTGGAACAAAAGTGCATAATACTCTTACTGGAAGGCCGTAAAAACAAAACAATGATGCATTAACATGGTCTGGTACACACAGTGCTATTTTCATTCATCGAATACAGGGCGATGTATTGTTATCATCGCTGGTCCAATAAAATGTGCGGTTTCTATTGGTCGGAGTTCGTGCACTCTCGATAACGCCAATAACAATGAATGAACAATAAAAGTTATTTTCACTCTTCGAAAACAAGTCAATTAAATTGGAATTGAGACGATTATTATGGAGAGACTTGTTTATTTCATACGACATCAAAAAATATAAAGAACGTTTTTATACTAGTAATCATTACCACACAATTATTAATCGTTATTCTCTTGATGCTTGAATTGTTTCAAGTTCAACTGAAAAACTTCGAAAATAATCTATAGTCAGAGATAAGGGGTAGTTGTCATATAATATTAGGAAACGGAAAATTAACAGGTAAGGGTTAAAACAGAATTGGCAAATTAACAAATAACAAATGTGTACGTTGTCTCGAGAAATTATGCAAAAATATTGAAACCACATGTTCATAGAGTTGTTGTTTTTGAAGCTGAAACGACGATCCTGAGAGAAATTAAAATTTCAGAAAACGAAAGTGAAAGAAGAAATGATAGGGGGGAGATCAGAAATGAGAACAGATGAAAAACTGGGAGAACAATGTGAAGAACCAAATATGGATGAAATAATAAAAATACAATTATTGAGATGGATGGGATAGATAATAGAATCCAAAAAATATAAAAAAGGCAAAATAAAAACTCTATGGTGCGTTAATTCGGAAGGTGTATTTCCTGACAAATGGATGACGTTCTGACCTAACATTTGTCACACAAGCTGCTTCTGTTATGTTCCATCGAAGAAAGAGAACTACTCATTATGTGTATCGAAGGAAGATAAACTCAAATGACAGTATATCAACACGAACGAACTCATAAAAAAACATGCAGGGCAAAATAAAATCTATGATTCACTAAAAAACATCTACAGTATTTTTCCTTAATATTTCGTTTCTCTGTATATTTCAGAGACGAAATATTCGAATGAGAAAGAGAGCAATATTCTTTAACAAAAATCAGTCAATTCGCCAGATATTTAAAAATGAAAATTCACCTCTTCAGACACCTGCTTGGGTTCAAAGAACTGCAAAAAAAGACTAACTGCGATTAACAAATAATTTTATAACTGAAATAATTGACTAGTGGGCTTCCATATAAGTTTTCCGTTTCCTAATTTTAATTTTTTATACAAATGGAGACCTAGAAATCCAACAATTCCTTTTAATTTCAATTCCTTCAGAATCGTTAGTCCATTAACCAATTTCTCGATGTTGATGACGGATATATTGAAAACAAAGATTTTTTGGAAATTGATGAGTCTACGATAAAAACGATTTTTTTATATAAACACCCTGTTCATATTTTCAAATGAATTAATCCTTCAATATTCGGTATAAAAGAGAAATGCTTGTTTTTTTAGAAACTCATTTTAATTTAAGATCAATAATTTTTTTTATTGGACTAAACTGATTACTATGTACTGAATAAAGATTGTAAAAGGTTGAAATCTCTTCCTTGCCGGTTCCACATTCACATTGTCATCTCACTGTAATATTTTCGTGAGAGGATTCCGGAGTCCTCCACTGTACATAACTAAAATCCACCTAATGGTAACAAAAGAGGGATAAACAAATGCTTTTCCCACTCTGTGTCTTCCTTTACTAACACGTAGCTATCAAACCCAAGACAAGAAAGAGTGAGAATGCCTTGGGGAAGTCTAAATCCGGTAGTGGATATATCATGGCTCGATGATGAACTCTCTTCACGATGTCACAAACGTGAAAGTGCTGCATAAAATAACACGACTAGCATGCAATGCTGACGCAATTTTCTGTTTCAGAAACACGCATCCAAAACGTACGTACGATAATTCACTGAAATACCCCAAATCACATTGGGATATCATTCCACTATTGATCCAATACGTATCACCGATACTATAGAATGCGCTTTGGAGAAGATAGAGCCTTTGATTAGGTTTGCCATGAAGGGTTGATCTATAAACTGCATAAAATGATCTCCAAAGATTATTCGCAGATTTAAACCCCATTTGTATCAGACATAATTTTCAGAATTACACAAGAAGATGATTAGAAATTGCAACTGGCAACTAACAGAAGTCAATGCACAATAAATATATTAACAAAAAACTTACGGATCCTCTAACGCCAATAATAAACGGGATAATTGTGTCCTATGTACAGTGCCAAATACCTTGATATGAATTCAGATGTCAAGCTAACATGAAAACACCACAACGAAAAAAGAAAAGGATATTTGACTCCATTAACTATCGACAGTAAGTTGTATAACTTGGGATTTACAGGAGTTTTTTAGATTATCTTCATCATTAGGCAAACGTTCGTGAAAGTGGGAAATCGTTTTTCTGATAAACATTCTTTGGACATAGGTCTTCCGCAGGGCTCAGTATTGGTACCATTAATATTTTTATTGTTGGTTAATGATATGCCTCAACACATCAATACTGAACTACTAGCTCTATTTGCCGGCGATACATCATTAGTAGTAACAGGCCGCAACCGTGAAGAATTAGTTTTGTCCACCATACAAATATTGGAATGTTTCAATAGTTAGTGTGAGCAAAATTGCTTGATTTAGAATGTTTCCAAAGCTGAATGTTTATATTTTACTTCCCAACATAGCCCAAATATCTTACAATTAGATTAGAATGGAACAAATATCGTTTCCACTGAAAGCACTAAATTTCTAGGTATATATGTTGATCCAAACTTACGTTTTAACGATCATATCAACATGCTCAGTAAAACATTGGATGAATCCAGATTTGCAATTTTACGAATAAAGTCCTCAATGCCGATTGAGTCGTTGTTGACGGTGTATTATAGTCTCTTGTCTACAGACAGATGTCTTATAACGTTGTCCTCTGGGGAAATTCTGCAAACATTCGAAGAACTTCTACAGCACAAAAAAGGATAATTCGCACTATGCTCAAATTGCCATCACAAGAGTCCTGTAGGCCCTGCTTCATTTTTCATCAAATTCTTACATTTCCATGATTGTACATTGTCAAGGAAAATTACTTTAAATTTAAAACAAATTCACATTATCACAATAATCCTACCAGGAATGGTAATCTTTTGTATATCCCAAAACATAAGACAATCAAATTTGAATGATCCCCCACCTACTAGGGGATAATATTCTACAACTACTTGCCTGAATATATGAGAAAGCTCAATAATATGTTCAAAGGCAGAGTGAAGTCATTATTATCTTCCAAAGCCTATTATAGCATTGAGGAATTCATGTCAGACTGTCACTTGGATCAATCTGTTTGTTGATATATATCGTTCGTTGTACATGTTTTTATACCCGTAGGCCCGGTATTTTCCCCTCCGGTTATACTAGGAATAACTTAACCAATGGTTAGAATATGCTTTTTTTAACGTTGATTGATGACGCAAAAGCACATTCTAACCATTGGTTAATTTATTTCTAGTTTAACCGGTGGCGAAAATACCGGGCCTAGTGTAATATGTTTGTATAGGTATAATTTACGTTTTTTGTATGTCCTATACAACCTGACCTGTCCTATACATTTTATAGATGTCTGAATGGATCAATAAAATATTTGTATTATTATTATTTCACTCCAAAATACAAACAATATTATTGGCATCTGGGTAGGAAAACTCAAATCTCATTATATGATAATATCTTCATCTATAACGAATTCCTGAAACCGATATGGCTATATGCCATTCAACTCTGGAGGGTATGCCACAAATTCAAACATGAACATTGTCCAGATTTTTTCAAGGATAATATCAAATTTTCGAGAAAGCTTTTTGCCTGTATATTTCACTGAGTGCGGTTTGCGGTTTTACTATCTTATTATCACGAAAGCGAAGCTTGAGTGTTTTCATCTATGAAAATAAATCCGCAAATTTTACGAGTTAAATTTTCTAGAGGCTAGACTCCATTTTAATTTTTAACGGATAATACCAATGATTCATTAAATATAATTTCCCGTTATCAATTTACCCCAAGAAGTCGCTTCTATGTGCTGTATAGACCATTATAAAAAAATTATGAGCGTATGGTAACGAGAGTAGAAGCGAGACGGAATTATTTGCACATGTCACTGCAGCCAGCTTAAGGGGTTTGTTGGTTTGTGTAGCATTTAGAAAACAACGTATCTCTCTTTAACCCACGTAACTTCTGAGTAACTTCATGAATGCAAATAAGTTTGTGGAATAAAAAACGTACAAACTTCCAAAATAAGTTTTGCGATTTCGCTCTGCGCTTTGAGTGAAAGTTCATAAATAGAAATGAAAATTCGAAATATTATTTGTTTTTATAACGAATATCTGAAATATTTTCTTGGGTGAGTGTAATGTCTTTAACTTCTACGAATTCGAAGAAGGAAATAGCTGTAACCATAAGTGGTTTGATATATTTTCATAACATAGAAAGTTTATGCATGCATTTGAAGACTCGTTGTTTATACAACAAGGACAGGAGATATCGTTGAAGATGACTTATATATCTGTATTACTTTACATCAAACGATTGTGTAGACGTATGACTTTGACTGGAGCTATTGGGCTTTTATCAGTATAAAATAGCGAGAAGACATTTGTCACTATAAAACTGATTTGATTGGTTGTCTCTGAGAAATTTCAGGCTATTTGATTGTTTAAAAAATAATGAGGGATATAAAATCCCATCAGTCAATCTCCACTCCAATACACAGGTACTTCAATTATTGGAGAATCAACACCATGTGAACCAGTGTAGCATTTTGTATGGAAGCAGAACAAATGTATAGTTCATAGTGATAATCCCTAGGGATATTCAAAATAACTATAATTATACGTATTTTGGATACCTCTATTGTTTTCCAAAACAAATTATGATTTGATCAGTTCTAATTACGAACGCGCAAATATCATAAACAATTATAGTCTGAAAAAACTAAAAAAATACGCATATATGGCAATAAGGGCTAAAAAGTTAAAAATAATAAGAATGAAGCCATTGATCATAAAAATTTCTTTTAAGTAAAAAAGCGTGAGGTGCTTGACAACAGTTATCTTAATATAATTATGGAAAGTAAGTGAAGAGCACCCCACGCTTGTTTTAGATAAAATATTTATTTTGGTCAACGACTTTATTCTTATTAATTTCAACTTTTTAGTCCTTGATGTCATATACGCGTGTTTTTAGGTTTTTTTTCAAACTATAATTTTATTTTTAACTTTTCAGTCCATATTGCTACATATGACTCGAAAGGACTACGGGAGAAAAACTCTTCCATTGATTCATCCACATGGGATGGAAATTATTAATAACAAAATTTTGACGAATATGCTGAGAACCAGTGCATTCGCCATATCTTTGAATTGTAAATTATGCTAAGAACGGCCTCAGTGCATTCACCATATTTTACTAGTAGCCACTAGTCACTCTTGGCTCCATCATTAGATCAGCTCCAAGATATCAAATTATAGTATTGTCATCCAAACTACACACATTTTCGATACGATACGACAATTAGAAGCAGGTTAAAATTGATTCCCAAGATTTGATTACATTGTTTGTTAGTTGTTACAGATGAAGCTAATAAAAGCGTGTTGAAAAATACATAGTTTATAGATCCGACAGCTACATCCATCTGTATTTTAAATGCAATTTTTAAAGATAATTATTAATGGGGGAATACGTTTCTGCCAGGTTGCCTACCAAAATATGGCAGCAATGATTTTTAAATCAAATTTTGTTAATTATTATTTTTCAATAATTTCGTTTACTTGTTTATGAGAAAAATTCTAACCCATATCAAAGAGAGATATGTGAATAACTTGAAAAGTTTGCCATTTTTCACACGGCGGCAACAACTTGGCAACCAGGTGTAAACAGGCATTTCTCTTGAAAAGGAGAACATTCTCAATTGAATATTGAATATAAAGATTTTTCTGTGAATTGAAGACAAATCTTCAATTCACAGAAATCCACGATAAATCGTGGATTTATCAATTCACAGAAACATATTTCTATTCAATATTTCCCTTTTCAACATAAATGCCCCTAAGAGGTTATCTTGAAACATGGAAGATGGTGACAAAAGTTTATCTTTGAGTCGCAGATGATTCCACATCTGATTATATAAACACCCTATTCATATTTTCGAACAAATCAAGGCATAGTTCATTGAATTATATATGAAATTAAAGCAACTTTTTTCTATAATACGCGATGAAAAACAGTTGTCTGATTAAAAGTGGCCGCAAATAGGGTTGCTAACTGCCAAAGGTACGCAAGAGCACTACACCGTCCTCCAGACTAGGACGTAGTGTATCAGCTCTTAACAACTCCAGCTGTGGGAGTTGTGAAGTTGGGTCTAGTTCCCATTAGACTTGTATCACACTTCTTATCCCACAGTTGCGGTTCAACTGAGCCATGGTGGACAAGGATTTTTATTTTTATTAAGAAAAATTTTAATTCATTGTCCATGGACACTACCAGAATTATTCAATTGTTTGTTTTGATCAGGACATGTCCAATTAGACTTCTCCCTTGAACTTATATTCAATTACGATGACTTAAATGTGAGAATTGGAGAGTATTGTCTGGTCTTCCTTGGAATACTGGAATATATATTTGACAGATGACAGTCCTCATTAGATTGATCATCTTCTAGTGTGTTTTAGTATGACAGGGATATTCTTTTCTAGATTCTGATATCTCCATGGTTTTGTGTTCCATGTCAATCTACTTCATCGTTCACTTGTCAATTGTCAATCTTGTCACTTGGGTCCAGCTATCACACCGAAACAATGGCTTTCTGAAAGATAAGGAAAAATTGTAATCTCAATTTTTCTACCTGGCCTAGAATATGTATTTTAATATGTGTGTCACTTAAACCTATACAACTTTCATTGATCATGAGATATTTCATGGTTTTTTTGGCGTCTTGTACACCTGACGAGTAAGTAACCTCACATTTAAAATATGTTAATTTTCTTTCTCAAAAAAACTTTTCAGTAACTTGTTCTCTATCAATATCACTTACTTTCAGTTACGCACTGATGATGACCTAACGGTCGAAAGCGCTCTGCTACGATTTTAATAAATTATTTTATGCACGAAATACAATTTTCTTTCATTGATTATATCGATACGTGCACACAGTCATACTTTTCATCGGTTAACAACTATTGCGCATGCGTTAGTCCACGCAACGTTATGTATTAGCCGTACAATCTTATAAAAAATACTTCAAAAATACTAATAAAAAATTCGAAGAAAAACAAATTCGAAATATTTAAAAAATTCAGAAAAATTATCGGGTCTGCTCTGTTTTTTATAAAATTATAGCAACAAGTGAGTTGAAAAAAAAAAATCAGTACGTAATGGAAAATAAAATGTGAAATAAAATTGCACAGGTAGTATTTAGGATACAATATATTTTAATTTCAGTTTTCTAAAATCGGTGAAAACATTTTCAAAATATGACTTAATCTAAGATTGTTTACTGTTTGAACTTTGACTATTTACTATTCAACAATGAAATGAAGACAATATAATGATCGAATAAATACTTTTCAAGTATTTTATTCATGATCTTTGTCTGATAGACGGCGAGGTGCACTAAATTTCTCTCTTGCGTACTTCTGACAGTAAACAACCCCACCATTGTGTAGAGAAAATAATTAGCTTCAATTGGATAAATTATTCATTGAAATAATTCAACAGAGAAAACCTGTTTACACCTGGTTGTCGAGAGGTTCCGACCGAGTGAGAAATGGGAACTCAAACTTTTCAAGTACTTTACATATCTCTCTTTGAAATGACTTATAATGTTTCCTAATAACATGTAAAAGAAATTGTTAAAAAAAAATTACAGAATTTTAATTGAAATACTTGCGGCCATATTCCTCTATTAATACCTAATTATGTATGAAAATTTCAATTAAAAAACAGATGTACGTAGTAATCACGCTGTCGGATCTCGTACTGATAGCTATTTGGTAATAACCACCCAGAGACCATCTGCATGAACTGGACAAATTATGCTGTACAAGAAAGAACTTTCATAGGAGGAACATATCAAGTGTGTGGATGTTCCGATATGAAAAGGGTATGAAACGAATATCCCAAAGATGTGTGCTGGTAGGTAGGGCAACGCAGCCTTGAAATTGCTGCCATTTGAGATCATCCGCCGATATGGCGAATTCCTATTCATCATACCCGTCCTATCTAAACCACTTCAGAGATATACGGATATGAAATATTTCGACCGATCCATGAATAACAAATCTCCATTCAAGTCAACAGGGATCTCATTTACATAGGACGGTTTTCTGAGCGACTCCTTATCCCGATCGCCTTAAACGGTCGCTATCGCAGTGACCTCTAGCCTAACTGCGTGAACAACAAACTCTAAATCCTATCAGCAATTTGCTAACAAGTCGGTAACCGAATCCGTTGATTAGGTCCGTAAATCCGTTGCTAGTCTAACGACACAATAACGTATCACTAACAACGGAGAGTCGTTAACAAATGGAGCTGCTGAGAAACCAACGGGAAGGTATAATTACTAATTACTTCGGCTGATTTTGTAGCGTTATAAACCACTTTTGAACAGAGGCGGGGTACAATCATTTCCAAAATGAAATTGATATGTTTTATGAGAATAAATATGAATGGGTAACTTCGAAAGTAAGATTTCAATAAAATGGTAAATACTATATTGGGGCTGCTGTCAAAAATATTTTTTCTTCAGTTCAAAAGATTTGAAAGTTTATTTTTCTAGCCCCCATAAAATTTTCGTCTTTTTCTAGACATCTCCGGAAATTGGTTGGAATTGTAAGTATTAACTAACATGAGGTTGAAATAACGAAAATAGCAACGCAGGATAAGTAGAAGAGCATTTTCTTAACGAATAAGAAAAAACAATGCAAATATGAAATCAGAGCTGAATCCTTGAAAGAGAAAAACAGAAATAGCATTCCTCTGACCAACATTTCAAATGGAATAATAGAAACAGGGATATTTCCCAAAGAACTTAAAATAGGGGTTATTTAACCAGTTCATAAAAAAGGAAACAAAAATAAAGTTCTAAATTACAGACCGATTATACTCATTTCAAGCATAGCAAAAAAATTAGAAAAAGTAATCAAAAAAAGAATGGTTTTTTACCTAGACAAACATAAAATCATTTCGAAAAATCAATATGGATTCAAAGAAGGAGTTTCTACCCGAAATGCTATTCGTTTAGATATTCAGAGAACCTGGAAAAAAGTAAACCAAGTCTCTGTGTCTGTGTGTCTGAAGCACTCACAACTGTTGACGACCTTACAAAACATGGGTTTCAGAGGAAACACATTTACTTCATTGGAGAGTTATCTCAAAGACAGAGAACGGTATGTGAGAATCTATGACATTATCAGTAAAAAAAGGATCGTGGAATGCGGAATACCCCAAGAAACAGTTCTGGGGTCAATCCATTTCACAATATACATTGATGATATATTGCGTCACGATACTTGTCAGCCTTGTTTGTTTGGCAGATGATACAGCAGTATTGTATAGTGCTGATAGCTGGAAAGACCTCAAAACTAAAGTAGAAGATGATATGATTAAACTCTTTGAATGTTTTACTGATGAAAAACTATCAATCAATTACGATAAAACATTCTTCCTACCATTCTCGTGCTATGCCAATTCCCTACCCCGATATGAACATTGAATATCGAAAACAATATAATACTTCGATCAGCGGAAAATATCTAATATTTAGGAGTGGTGCTTGATAGACATCTGAGATGGAACTTTCATGTTGACCAAGTGACTGAAACATTGAGAAGCACTCTTTATAGATTCAAGTATTTACGGAATATATTAGACACCTCCCGAATAAAAACAATTTATTGTGCAATTGTAGAGTCTCGTCTCACATATGGAATAGTAGGCTGGGGTGGAGTACCAATATCACCTCTGAAAAGCTAGATGTATTACAGAAAAAATTCTTGAAAATTCTCCTCAACAAACCATTACAATTCATATCAGAAATTATGTTCAAAGAATCAACAATGCTTGACCTCAGACAACTATACTTCCTAAAATTGTTGTTGAACAATATAAAAACCGAATAAATCTTAACTATGGAAATCACAAGCATAATACAAGACAAAGCAAATGCATGTCTCAGCACAGTATGCTCAAGAAAAACAATCGTCCAGAGAACATATATTCATCTTGCTAACCGACTCTACAATTACTTACCTTTGGAAAACAGAACTGCACGAACAATATTTTCATTTGAAAAATAAGTTAAATGTCTCATTTCAGAATCAGATACTGTTCTCATACCTATATCGATTAATTGATCCCTAGTTTGCATGAAATATACTCTCAAAAAATCGTAGCATAATATACCTGCTATACTTACCCAAACTCCCTCCACATTAGTCACTTAGATATCATGATGAAATAAGTTAATATCCATTATATTTTATTTAACCTTTATCATCAGTCATGAAAAAGGTACTGAATATATTTTATACTGAATTTTTTGTTGTCATCTAATAATATCAAGATACCTTCATTACGCTGCCATTATCTTGTAACCCCAATCATTGGCTCTGTGCCATTTCATCTTTCAATTGTACAGCAATATATGTGTATGTGTATATTTGTGTGTGAGTATATCTGTTTGTATATACATATCCGTATGTATACGTATCTGTGTGTGTGTGTACACATGCATTTATTCTTATCTATTTTCATTGGATACACTAATAATAATACCTAATTCGAGAACACCCACGCCCAGGCAATGCCTTATTGGGTATCCATTCATTGAGTTAAGTTAATTTATATGAAATGGTTATAACTATTAAAAATATTATATGTATGTGAGACTGTACGTTCCGACATATCCATTACCATTCAAATGTTTATAACTAACACAATACTTTATATTCATTGCTTATTAATATAACAATTAATTGCTATTATTACTAAACATCAATTTTAAAAATCACATACAAGTAATGCTTTTGTGACCAAACACGTTTATTATTATATTTATTAATTCCAATGTATTACATATGTGTTCTCTGAAATAAACGTTATATTATTTTGTATGGAGATTTGTACAAAGTTGTTGCTAATTTTTTCGTCGGTTTATATATAAAAGAAAACAAATTACTAGTATCGATGCGTGAAAATAATTTTTCAGTTCACAGTATTTTGCGGTAGCTTTCATTTCTCTTGAAAATATTGAATTTTGTCGTATTCCAATTTCAGGTATATAAGTGTGGAGGTTATAGATATTGTACCGAAAATTCCTTAAACACCAATTATGAGCAGAACCAGATCATAATAAAAAAAAACCGCCATCTTGGAACTATATTTTCTTTTCATAAAACTGTGAAATACTGCTACGCACTAGTCTTTATTTTGATAACAGTCGAGGACAAAAATATTTACAAAAACTTTCAGAATATACAATATTTTCTTCTTTTTTTTTGTATTCAAATTTGAATTTGCTTCTCATATCTGAATTCATAAAAAAATGTTGCCTTGGCGAAAAAATGAAAACTCTGCTGATTTAGAAATCATTGACATTACTTGTAGTAATTTCAGATAAATTGGGTGCTCCATCTTATCACATCCACTTATGAAAATGAAAATCACACATTCTTATCATTGAAGTGAGGCTTCATTAAACTTTCACAACTTGTTGGAAAAAAGAACTGAAAGTGTAGAAATATTGTCGATTGATAATATAACTCTTATATTATTATAAATATTTTTGGTCCACTCTATGAAATGGATCGGAAGATGACAAATGTCTTTTTAGTTCTGGGTATTGAAACGCATTCTGCAGAATTTTCACACACCCTATCCATAATCCTGAAAAATATATTCTTGGCAGATCTTTAAAACAATATACATACCACAAATACGTGAACGTCTCTTCATTGCCATTGGCACAAAAAATATAAATACCTTAATCAATCAGTATCACCAGAAATAGTGAATGTTGAGTAATTCACTATTACTTATAAATTTCTAGGGAACTTAAAATAGCCTCAACATCAAACTTGTATATCAGAGTAGAAACCAAAATTATTAGTACCTACAAGTTGCTTTTTTTGAATTTCTTTAGGCGCGATTTTTATGGGGCAACTGAATGATTTAGATGACGTAAGCGTAACGGAAGTGAACAAGAAATGTGAGTTTATTTATTTGATCAACATTCAAATTAATCTTATAAAGTCAGTATAGAATATCTTCGTCTTCCCTCGCATCTTTTCAAGTAATTTCTCTCAATTAATGAAACAAGGTAAGATATAGTAAATAGTTTTTAATGAACACGTGACATGTGTATAATAATTCGAGTTTTAAAATTACCATAAAAATATAACTTCCAAATAATTATAATAAAAATTTGATATTGCTGTTGGTTGATGTGGCACTCTATACGATCAACCTTTGATTATCGTTGTTCTTCACATTTATCCAAATGGAACTGTATCAAGTTCTTTGAAATTAGTTCATTAGCAATTAATTACTCCACTTTACTGTTGAAGGTTCAGGTCTTTCAAATAGCAATAGCAATTAGCATGAGTTACCGATGATTATTGCTAGAGATTTAAATGTTTATTTCCGTTTAGAAGAATCTCGACCATCAATTGATTGCTTGAGAGAAAAATTTTAACAAATAATTATCCACTTTCATCAATTACTGGATATGGCACGACAATTGATGCAGTTCTCTCGAAAAATTAAAAAATTATCAAAGCAGAGTTTATGTCTCTCATTTTAGTTAGAATGAACCTTCAATTCCATTAATAATTTAATTAGTTTATTCGTAATGCTCGATATAAATAAGTGTATGACGTTCTGTTGCTCACTGTAAATCATTTCATCAATATCTACTATTGAATTCTAACATGACTCTTTTCGAAATAATCGATAATACTCTTGAGTTCTTTGAAAGAATCACCCGAACTACCGACAATTTTTGTGTAGAACTATAATCATGTCAAATTTTGTTTCCAACAAATTTGTATATACTGAATCGAAATGAATTCACAAACATTTGATACATTCATTTGTAAGTTTTCTAGCTCTGGTTCCTGGCCTATTGAGTCTCTTGCCATTCGATATCAAATTCTAAGTTTCTTTCAAGAGTCAGTCACGGTAACTGGCGATTCGGTCCAGTAACTGGCATTTGTTTGTCTGGGCTGTCGAATGGTCTAGAGATTCTCAGTCTGCATTGGGGATCGTATTCAAGGAAAATGTGGATAGTGTTCAATTATGGGGCTCAGTTTGTGTCAAAAGTAATTGAAGACTGGCTGGCACAAGTAATCCCTTCACTACACTTTCTCACTTCACACATATATGCGCATTTCGATAATTAAGTTATCATCATCAGTAGGTAAACTACACTGAGTTATCATCATTGTGTAGTTTACCTACTGAAGATGATAACTTAGTTATCGAAATGCGCATATAGGTGTGAAGTGAGAAAGTGTGGTTATTTGTGCAGTTTTTGATGAAAAGTAATTGTTCTCGTATGTATTTATTTACAAAAATATATTTTTGTTAGGCCCCTTTATTTATTATTGACACCAACAAATATTGAAACTGAATGAATATGTTTATTTCAGCGTACATTCATATATAAAGATATCGTCAATATATATTAATAGTGAAGAATAATATATTTATTACTTGATACCAATATAAATGAAAATAAGCTTTTAAGTTCTACTGCTAGATGACGCGAACATCATGTAACCCATTTCTTCACGACGTGGCAAGTCTGTTGTGTACAATTCATACTAGATTGATGTATAACTCCTCTTTCTAGGAACATTGTGACACTTTGTGTTCCAAACAATCCCGCTACAGACTAGGATTACCACATATCTGAGTAAATCGGATATTTGTTTGCCACTGCAAAATACCTAATTGATTTTGACAAACTTTGAACGTGGGACGTTCATATAGAAAAATAAATCTGATTATTTTTCTGCGAACTTTTGATTAACCTTCAATATCAAAAGCTCTCTGAAAGTATGATATAATGTTTCACAATATATTATATTTTTCTGTGAGTACCAACCATGAACTCCTGAGCAACACTCCAGAATTACATTAAAAAAAAAATTTGTCTGAATGATGAATATTGTCTCACTGCAGAAATAAATAATGCATTTTTGAAATTGGCGTTAAATGCCGAAGAATGGGTTTCCGAATCTGTTGGTTGAAATTCGTTTTGCAAACCTTTGAAGTTAATTTGCAAACATGTAATGTTAATCTGCGTTCATACTTTTTGAAAAATGTGTTATTGTGGGTTACTCGAACATTCTTCTTCTTATTTTTTCAACTGAGTTGCAGCGTCAAATAGGTGGGCGCCATCTAGTAGTGAAACTCAAATGCTCTTGCTGTTCACTGTTAAATATTGAAGATATATTAATTTATGAATAAATGCTTAAGTAAAAATATTTGTTCAGTTTCAATATATATTGGTGTCATCTAATAAATATATGGACCTAAAAAAATATTTTTGATAAGAAAATATATAAGAGAACAACTTCTTTTGACACAAATGGCGCCCCATATTCAATACACGTCATATATGGCATACTCGAGCTAAGCAATTATTCCAAAATTATTTATGGCTTTGGTACAAATCGCTACTGAGGAATTTGGAATTATGGATAACAATAAAATGAAAAATTTGTTATGTCCCACCAAAATTTGTGAAATAAATAAAATTTAATGAGGCTCTTTTTCTCTTTATCAACGCCCAATTGTTTTGTTGATATAAAAGATAACAAATTATTTTCATTCTTGTAATTAATTTTTACCAAAACCCAGATCTTACAACTTGCAAGTGAAGGTCAATATCATTAAAGTTGTTCTGTGGTAAAAAAAAATGGGGAAAGTATCATTGATATAGAGTTTGGTCCATAAGTAACGGATAAATGCATTTTCTACGTCCTTTACAATTTATGAGTTAAATCCTGGAACACTTTCATTTTTAATTTTAAAATGACATTTTCTAGCCAAAATTGAATACTTTCCACTTCAACCCTTTCGGAGTGACAGCAACCAATTAATTCTTTAAATAGAACGAGGAAGGGTGTGTGTGATAGCTCATCTGAAAGGCATTTTATTTCTCTATCCAGGTCATAGGGAATTTTGAATTTATGATATTCTCCATCAATAAAATTACATTTGAAAATTGTAAAATAAATACAATCAAATGTATCCTATACTATGCTTGTGGGCCAAATATCTGTCGAATCTGAATTTTCTAATTGATTTTGTGTCATTAATATTCAATTCAAATGTATATCTTTACATATCAGAAAAAAATATACATTATAATTTCTTTATTTGCTACATCTGTTCAAACTTATAATTCCAGTTATTCATCGCTGATTGTCAAGTTAATCATTATTTTAGCAATGAGTCTTTCGGTTACCCAAAGAATTGAAATTTGGATATTATTATGATGTGGTGATTAACAAGAACGCAAAAGCCGGTGTGTGAAGTCTTCAATACTAACTATCCTGAACACAAATTCCGTAGATTTGGAAATGTCACAGATGATCTTAATTCAGGTGGAAAATGCATTTTATTCGATGAAAAGTAATTGGATATATTGTTAGCAGATTATCGGACCATATTCTTTGATAGAACGTTAACTGGCGCGCTTTACTTGAATTTCTTGCAACATTTCTTAGTTTCAGAGTTACGAATACTTTTCCCAGATGATAACAACGCTAATTGTATGTAATAAACTGCAATGAAACACAAAAAGCATATAACCTCCTCATTAGCAAACTGAATAACTGCATAACAGCTTCCACACAAGAATCATAAAATCAAACCATGTATTGCTAATGATCTGATTAATTCAATAAAAAAATGAGACACAGAAGAATCTAAGGCAGAATACAATAATTACGGAAAACTGAATAAATTAATAAAATAAAAAAATAATATCACAAAGAAAAATTCGAAATATTCAATGACAAAAAACTGCACCTGATAACGAGATTTCAATTAATAATAACAGCAAAAATCTATCTCAAACATAAACATCATAAACGAAAGTGGGAAAAAAATGACAAGAAACACTTTCGAAGAAAATGCATTCGATGGATACTTTTTTATTATCGGAAAAAAATGCACCCCCCCAAATTTTCTAAACGATAGCTCCATAATAGGTTCCACAATGTATCTAAACCATGTAACAAAAAACGAAGTTATTGATATAATTGCAAACCTGAAAATCCACTCTTCTCCCGTACCAGATGGAATAGGGGTAACCAAAATTCAAAAAACACACATAAAAGTCATTGTACCATTACCTACTACATATAATAAATACAACTTCTGAAACGGAATATTACCTGAGCAATGGAAACAATCAACAGTCACCCCCATTTATAAAGCAGGAGCCAGAGAAGAACTAGGAAATTACAGATCAATATTAGTGATAAATAATTTCGCAAAAATATTTTAGTTTTGGAAAAGAGGCTAGTTGAGTTCCTAGATTTGCATCAATAATTTCGGAAAATCAATTTGGATTAAAAAAAAACCCATAAACAGAGAAGGCCATACTTGAGCTCTCAAAAAAGTAATTGAGATCTTGGAATGGGTCGAGAAAGTGCCTAGCTGTCTTCTACACTAGTCTTCTACCCTAGCCGAAGCCTTCTACACGAATTCACATAAAATATTACTAGACAGACTATATCATTATGGGATTCAAGGACCTTCTCTAGATGTTTTGCGTGATTATTTATCAACCAGAAGGCAAAAAAACCTAGGTCTGAACCTACCCTTATATAGAAAACACTACACCCAAATATATGTGTCTTCTTTGTTGGGCCAAAGTTCTTAAATATGATACCACCCCACCTAAAAAGTATTAATAAGAAAAGTAAATACAAAACAAGTTTGAAATATTTCATCAGCCAGAATCAAAATCTTATTTTGAGTATTTTCTGAAGAAAAGAAATAAATCCAATCAACAGTATATGATGATCAAAATATTTCTCTTCTCTTCATTCTCCGTCCATACAATGTTTATTTATTTATTATTCTATCTCCTTCCGGGTATTCTAGATTCTTGATTTACCACAACACTCACTACTGTTTCAACGTTACTGAAACAAACATAGTATTAATCTTTCATAGCCTCCTGCAAAAACGGGGATATATCACAAAACAAGCATTTCTTGTGCTTAGGTGCTCTTTTCAAAGTGGTTGAAAAAATTATGAATCTTGTAAATTGAAAGATGGAGCTATACCGCATTTTGCATTGGAAGTAAGAACCTATCTCAATCAAGTTTTTCCTAATAGGTGGATCGGTAGACGCGGTGAAATTGAGTAACCTGCCCGATTTGACCCCGCTTGACTATTTTTATGGGGTTATTTAAAATCTGTAGTCTACTACAACGGACCAAATAATATAGATCATTTAAAAGACAGAATGAGGCAAGAAATTAAATCAAGTCTCCCCGGAAACGATACCAAATGTTTTAGAATAATTTCATCAACGCCTCCATTATTGTCAAGGAGCAAGGGGCGCCCAGTTCGAACATTTGATTCAAAATGGTTCATATTATTCTGTTTACTTAGTAACAAAAAAACCTTATATTGCTGGATAGAAAAATAAAAACATTTTCAGATGAGCTATCCCACGCACCCTCGTTCTATTTAATAATTTTGACGGGTTTGCTATCATTCCAAGGGAGTTGAAGGGCAGGGCATAAAATTATGCTTGAAAAGAGTAATTTCAGAATTTAAAAATCACGTGTTTCAGGATCTTTAAATTGTGAATTACGTAGAAATGAATATATCCGTTACTTATGGACCTCACTGTATAAATTCATGGTAAATGTATGGTGTTAAAAATAGCCTTTGATCACCTATAAAAATTGAATTATTAACGAATAATCTTGAAAGTTCGGGTACCTAATTAATAAGGGATAACCTTGTTATTTTATAAAATCTTGAGTAAATTAATTCCAGTAAGAGTAGAATTCCCCTCTACTGCCTGTTCCTTCATGTTTACCCTGGAATGAGAATGTTTCCAGAAGTGAAAATTTATAACACCATATTAGTAAACTGGGAGGTAATTCCTGAAAACATCAGGGTCGTGAATCATGCCTTGTTCTTTCCCTCTACAACACAACTGAATTTCTAATACCCTGGAGATATACGTCGTGCAGACCGCAAATGCTGGGATTGAAATTTCGATAATTGATTTCGAGTGAGTAGATAGGTAATTCAGTTAATCAGTGACTGAACAAACTAACGAGATAACTTCGAAAACAGCTCAGCAAATTAGTAATCCAACTGGAAATTCTATGATTAATTGTACACACAATATTCTTTGTGATTTCGAAAGTGATTTTCGGATTGATTGGCGAATTTCCAACCGACCATTATTACGGAGTTGTACCAGAAGAGATCTTATAACTGGAAAGTTGAGATTTACGTCGTGAAAACTGTGGAGAAGACCAAGATTTTTTATTACAAAATATGTAAAGTTCCTAGGCAATGTACGTGGTATAAAATTACATATCCTTCACATACCTTCATAACCTTGGTAATCATTATGTAAAATTTCACTCATAGTTCATCAAGGAAGTGTTTTCATGTTCTACGAACTATCCATTACCTATTATCAAAAAATGAGGAAGATCTCTGTTCAATTAATTTTTTTCAACCAACAGAAAAAGGTTGTCTACAATTAGACATTTTTATTTTCGTATTCTCCTGATAGATCGAAAAAAAACACAGAATTATCCAGAGTTTCGTACCTCAGGAGAGAATAAAAACTTTTTAACAAAAAATTAAACCGACGAAAAAATCTACTGAAAAGCAAAAAATAAAATAAACCTTCTTAGTCTAAATGATAATTGAGCTCCTAAACTAATGTAAGTAACTGATTTTGAGTCGGCGCCAAACAAACAATTATCGAAGATCATTCATTATCTATGAAAGAAGTCATCAAAACGCAGCCGTGCATCTCGCTGCCATCATTTTACGTTTCACCTAATTCAATTGCCAGTTTGTTTGGCGCCGACTCAAAATCAGTTACTTACATTAGTTTAGGAGCTCAATTATCATTCAGACTAAGAAGGTTTATTTTATTTTTTGCTTTTCAGTTAATTTTTTCGTCGGTTTAATTTTTTGTTAAAAAGTTTTTGTTTTTCAATTTTTTGTGGCTAAAATCTACCAATTACTACCTACTTGTTTTTTTATTACTTCCAAAATACTTACTCACCCACCTTACTTCAACTATTACCAGTTAAATAATATGATTATCTACTTTTACTATTTGTTGTAATATAAATTATTTTCGTTGTTCTGGTTAGTTTATTTCATTACTTTGTATATCATTCCATCCTCTCATGAAATATACTGATTTTGACGGAACAAGAATAATGTCAGTAGCGATCTGTCATTGTCAACTACGTATGTGTGTGCTAATGTTCACTAGTGGAAAATCAATTATCCCCTATTTTTCTACCCCTAAGGGTGGCTAATTCCTTTAGAAATCCAAATATAAGGTATACTCTATCTATTAAAAAAATATTCATCCAAATCGAAGAACCCAGTACAAAGTTATGCCTGATAGAATCGGTTAACGGACCAGAATTCAGAGGGTGAGTGATCAATATCCTTCATTTCGCTACCCATAGGGGTGGATTTCATCTTTTAAATTCAAATGGGACCAAAGTCGAAGTACACTCTATCCACTGAAAAAGAAATTATCGGAATCGGACGCCTCAGTAAAAAGTTATGCGTGATCATACATAAAAAAATATGATGGAAAAACATCAAATATATGGATCGAATAGAGAACCTCATCCTTTTTGGTTTCGTCGGTTAAAAATGACCCCTCACGAGAATCACTCAGATTGAGTTTGTTTGTTTATCTGTCCACCACATTAGTTTTTTTTTTTCAGGGACTTTTGTAGAGATCCCAGATGATAATGAAACTAGCAAGCATGCATATTCAACAGTAAAATTGATAAAAATTGTTTTGCTAGTGTTATACACGACGTTGACTATTTTTGAAACGTTCAGGAAAGGAGGTTTCCAATTCAACTTGCATTTTCCCACCCACTTCAATTCGACTCGTATATTTTTCAATTTACTCTAAAAAGGGAAGTTAACAATTCGACGAGTATTTTATGTATCTTTCCTCCCAATTCTCCAGTCAATGGACACAAACGGTGGGGTAGAAATGACTTTGATATATGTTAGTTAGTTAGTCCCGTCATCACAAGACTTTCAATAAATTTTGATAAATCTTAACCGATCTTGATCCCCAGACCCTACAAATACCATCAGTTGAAATATTCATATATCTAAATATATATATATATATATATATATATATATATATATATATATATATATTATTATGATGCTATTATTGGTGGTATTTTGATTTTTATTATTTTTAATTGTTATTTTTTTTTAATAACTAGTCATCATAATAAAATATTTTCCATTTGTTATGATAAGTTTAATTTATTGATTTATTTTTATTTGAAAATTTTCAAAAGAATAACCTATCATAACAGTAATAAAATATCCGGCTATGTTTCTTACTTTTTTTCACATACTCTTTTACCTGTATTCTTTTACCTCATCCCAGCTCAGTCGGTACGCCTAGGGAAACATCATATTACTCCCTCTCAAAGCAGGATTCAGTGGTGCCATCTAGTTGCTTTGCTTGAAGTCGATGTTCTAAATACGGTTTTATGAAAATTGCAGGTTGTAATGTGATCAACAGATGAGTAATGAATGCAGAAAATAGTCAAATGATTATTCTTTTATTAAATCAAAAACGTAAATGTACCTATCCTGCGAAAATTAACTCATGAGTAGTGTTTTTGTCAAAACAGTGATATGTGAGAAGTGAAGAACTTCGCTAATGTCCAAATCAAATGACCTTTGAAAATAATAATTGTAGGTTATATTAAAATATACGTGAAAAGTGTAATAAAATGACTTCAAATGAGTGTCTGCCCGAATACGTTCACTCAGTTTAGTTTTTTTTTCAAAAAGTAACTGTGATCTGTTCACTTGTGCTTTTCTTGAGTCCTAGAGGTGTCCCTGGCTAGTGGATTTTGCTGCTACTGTGTCTACGCCCGTTTGTCTTGTTGGACGATTCCTGGATATGGATATTGCTGTGTCCTGGAGGTAAGAAGTTTTTCCTAGGTAGTTTTCAACGGTTACCGTTTCTGGATAAGTTATATAGTTGTCAATTGGCTGAATTGCTCCTATTCTCGTAGTATTTTCGTATTTATGATTGATAAATTTTGTCACTGTGTTCATCCAAAAATAATTTTTTTATCCCTTTTATCCTCGTTATTTTTCTTCCTGGCACCCATCATCATGTTTTTTCTCACAAATTTTACGTTTTTACTCACTTTCTATGACACTTTTCCTCATTCTAAACTATTCTATGGATTTTATATACAATTTACATTTCTATACCTTACATAATATATAAGAAAATTTTCTGTACTCAAAATTTTATATTTTATCATTTTCCATCGAAATGTTTTGACATGTCGCTGTCATGTTTCCTTCTGATTTGATTTTAGCATACAGGATGTTCCAACTTGAATATTATTTTTGTCTACTTGAGATCTAAAGTTTTATTCATGCATTTTGATTTCTATATTTTTTATAGGTTGTGCAAATTAAATGAATTGCGACAATGTACTTATGACAATAGAAAAGCTCCACTGCTAAACTTTTGAGACATCTGCGTCGACTAGAAAATGGTACAAGGTTTCAGAAAAGCAAAATGCACAGAAAAATTGCAAAACAAACGAAGCAGGTATTTATGTGATATATAAGTATCATAATATCACTTTCTATTCTTTTTACATTGAACAAATATTTCTTGTCATAACAATATATATATATATATATATATATATATATATGAACTGCATCAGATTATTGATAGTGACATCTATAATCTGTGCGGTGAAGCTTAAACCTGATATCGTGGAATTTTAATAGCACGAAATTTCGTGCACATTAACAGGTCACCAAGAAATGTGTCAGATAGGCCTACCCACGATATCAATATCGTACTCCTCATGCGTTTAACGCAAACAAATATATATATATATATATATATATATATATATACATATATATATATAACAAAAATTTTAACAAAGTGGGGCCACATTTTTCAACCAAATAGAACGAAATTGGACAAAAGAATATTTTCTATGAATGCTTCAAATAAGTTCGAAGATGGGCCAAATCGGTGCAGTAATTTCAAAAGGGCGGCTGTTGAAAAATTAAAAAAATCCCAATCTTCAATTTTCATATCAATATTGACGAACTGTAGGTCTTTGGATAGAGCTGCGTGAGCTCTACAACTTCAATTCTTTTTTGTTCTTTTCTTCAAGATGTACACACAAATCAAAAAAAAAAATCGCGGTAAATTACCATTCATGAGAATTAATAATTTCTGTTCATCCTGTATTGTATTTGAAGTTCATTCGCTAATGTCAAATACAATTTGAGTTTTCCTTCCGTCGACAAACAGAATATTATTTATTATATTTTGACATTCCTGGATTCCAAAGTTATATTAGATATTATTTTTCTAAGTGATATTGGGATCGAAACCCAAGTATCCGATTACGTAGAAATATTAGGAAGAATTTAGGGAGATTTGGATCCTTCATCAACTTTTGATTGAAAAGTTTATGGTTTATGCAAAAAAAATATGTTATGCGTTAGATAGTGATCGGATTTCGAGGAATTGGATGCGTAGATCAGTCAGGTGACGGTACGTTTTCTCTTTTTTACCGATTGGATGGCGATAATTTAATCGCAATAAGGAAAATACATAGGGTAGAAGAACTCAGACATATGAAGGGGTTATGAAATATTTCAGGGTATTTTTGGATAAAAAAATTATCAACCGAAAAAAAAGGAACAATATATACAGAAAATACATGGTCCTATTATATAGATAGCAAGAAAGTTTGGACGAAATAGACAATGCACAAATAATTGATAAATTGGCCAAAGAGAAAAATCAAGACCTTATAAAATATTTTTTTCATAATTTTTCGATTTTTGTTAACGATGACTTTTCTAATTAGCTCCATGTTGCTGGTTCGAAAATATTATTGAAAGTATAATATTAATGATATTTTCCGAAGATGTTATCATTTAATAATTTTTGGTTCCTGAAATGTTTATCGTCAATCTCCAATCGGATCAAAGAGCTTCTCTGATGCTTTCTCTGACTCCTGTAACTTATTAGATTTTTTTTGCAATACCAGCAGAAAGAAAGAGTGTTAGAAATTTTCTCTGGCTTTTTCCAATGTGAAGACCGCATATCGATTTCAAAATGTTTACCTAGTGCAATGCAAGGTTTTCTATCATATTGTGACATGTGCGGATGTTGTAAACATAATTGAAGGTAAAATGAATTATATACTCATAATAATCATTTATGTAAATCAAATAATGGAAATTATGAAAAAAATACTATGGGGATAAAAATAATTTAAATATTGGAATTAATCGATAAATTAAAAATATTTTAGTGTTCCGATATCAACATATTTGGCAAAAGATTTTGTTCAAGCAATTTGTGATTTTCCACAAGCCAAATTATTTTCATCATTCGAAATATGTTATCATGATGATATTTGACATTTTTAAAACATTTTCCAGCCCATGTTATCATGATGAACCAAACTGAATTATTTTAATGAAAAATTGAATCCGGAAACTGTGTTTCCGAAAAGCAGAACCTTTTACGTGAAATACACAAATTATACATGCGACATCTATAATTTGCGAAAGGAAACTTTAACCTAGTATCATGGAGTTCAAATTTAAAAAGTTTTCTACACATTTATAGGTATCCAACGATTGTCTATGGCACCAAGAGTCAAGATTTTAGCGCGTTCCGAGTAAAATAGCAAAAGGAGGAGAATTTTGATTTAATTCCGCAGAAGCCACTATCCGCCCATTGCTGTTATAGATGCGACATCTATTTCACATATTTGTCTTTTGCCATAAGAGTTTGGGTATAATTTCAAAGAAGACCACATAACCGTCCTGATGATTGCGAAACCATGAAACAGCTGTGGGAGTATAATGGCTTTTTCGGAAAAGAAGCAAAACTCTCTTCCCTTTATCACAAGCTTTTA